>JARQOD010000005.1:341264246-341316628 GCA_033576555.1 Oophaga sylvatica
AAAATTGTGAGGATGGGAATCAGGTTTACTGACGGGTTTATAAAAGGGGGAGTCGCCTTCCCATCATTCCGGGGTGATCAATTGTTTGGTCTCACTCCATACCTTTTCCTTTAGCCGCGGGGTTTGTCTGCTTCCTGCTAAACAGATAAGACATTTCTTCTTTTGTTTTTGTTTTATTTTGCATTTTGCCGCATTTCGGGGGGCTTCAGGCCCCTGGGGGGGCTTTTGCCCTCCAGTTATTCGCCATGAGTTTGTATTTTTGTTTTTCCATTTTTTCAGGGGCTGCTTTTGATTTTGTTACACCAGAGAACAAATTAGGTGGAAGGTGTGTGTCTCGGGTTTTTTTTTTTTTTAATTAGTAAGTTGGTGCTTTGCGGGGTTTTTTTGGGATTGCAGAAGTACCCTTCCTACCCTTTTTCTATTTATTAGTTTGGGCCCCAACGTTTCTCTATTTTTCTGTCTGGTCAGAAAATTCTTCTTGTCTAACCCATTACATTTTGGGGGGGGCCCCCCCTTTCTATTTTTTTGGGGGACTGCTCCGGGGGCAGATAGTTTTCCCTATTTCTATCTTTAGGTATTATTTTCAGGCTGACGAGGCGTTAGGCCCAAATGAACGCCCAGCTCCCTCATTGGGGGGTTTATCAGGTATGCAACTCATAGTTTCCCAAACTGCCTGGGTTTTCCCTTTTTTTACCTGCACTCCTCAGTTCCGAAACATAAAAACACCCCCAAAATTTAAAGTTTATGGCTCACAGAGGGAAAAATTTTTGTAAAAGGAAAAAACTTTGATTTGCCGGAACTCTTGAGTAAGCCCGGCTCAAGGGGGGGCAAAAAGCCACTTCTCTCCAAAAAAACTCATTGACAGACTGATATTTTGCAAAAGGTACAGGAGGGACTGCTGAGGACTGGGGTAAATTATTTTTTTGTGACCCCTTTTCGATTGTTTGGGGCACAGGAAAAAGCCCCATTTGGGGGAAAACAAGGAGCCTACCCCATCTTGCTCATGCCAACGTTAAGCACCCAAACATTCATGTGTGGGGGTTTCTTCTCACCAAAGGGGAAACGGCTCTCTCCAGTCTTGCCTAAAAAAAACAGCCATGAATAAAGAAGGTACCAGAATGCCTCCAAAGCAACTTCTCCCCCCCCTCCAAAGGGAGTTGGGATCAACAATGTTTTTTAGCATTTTGGGGCACCTTTTCCTAAAGCAAAGGTATAACAAAATGGCTCAGGGGCAAAACATAGAGTTTTGGGTCCATGCCGGAAACTCTCCCGATCTTAATCCCATTGAGAACTTTGGGCAATCACAAGAACGGGGGGCAAACAAAAACCTAAAATTTTACAAAATGAAAGCTTGATTGTCAAGAAGGACGAAAAAGTCAGGTTTGGTCCAGAAGTTGATTGAGAGCAGGGGGAATTTAAAAGGGTTAAAAAGAAGGGGCAACACTGCAAAATTGATTCTGCATTAACTCATCTAACTGTCAATATAAGTTTTGTTACCAATGTTTGCAATTATTATATTTCTGTCTGTGATAAAAACATCTGTCAAACATACATAAAAACCAGAGGGCAGCAGATCATGTGAAAATATAATATTTGTGTCATTCTCAAAACTTTTGGTCATGACTGTATATTCTTGCTACTTTTACAGGAATATGCCATTTATAGGTCACAAAGGTCACCTTTAGCAGTGAAATCGATCACACAACTCATCCAATTGATGGACCTCTCTCTCCTCAATAATTTTCTAAGGCTAATTTCACACTAGCTGACCTGCGTCGGTCTGTGCACGACCGCCGCTAAGCTCCGCCCCCGGCCATGCCTCCTCCTGGCCGCTCCGCCTATTGGCGCATTACGCTGCATGCGACCTGCGCACCCTATCTTTAGCATTGGGTATGCAGGCCATGCACAGATATGCGTTTGCCGGCGCATGCATCCTTTGACGGTGTGCCGACCTGCGCCCAACGCACCGTGTTGCATTTTGGTGCGCTCGGCGCAACATCAAAAGGATGCATGTGCCTGTAAACGCTTACCTGTGCACGGCCTGCGTACCCAATGCTAAAAATAGGGTACGCAGGTCGCATGCAGAGTCATGCGCCCATAGGCGGAACAGCCAGGAGGAGGCGCAGCCGGGGGCGGTGCTTAGCGGCAGCCGTGCACAGGTCGGTCAAATGCTAGTGTGAAACTAGCCTAAGCTGATTTATGACCAAATCAAAGTAGAGTATGCAGAAGGCCAATTGGTCCAAACATTATAATCAAGCCATGAATGTGCATTTAAGTTACAAAATACCACAAATATTTCCATTTTTGCAAATAATTTTTTAAGCATTTCCTTTTGATTGCTGTTCATGATAAAATAAATATTCATGCCTTAAGTAGCAAAGTCAGATACAGGTTCGACAAAATCAAATAATTGCATTATTTGCTTCTTTTAGTTATAATTCTGGTTTGTAGTTTACGCTCAGTCATTTATTTTACTTTTGGCTCTAACTGAAATTTTTTCATTAAAGAACCACTCCTACTTACTTTTTTTTTATTATTATTAAGTGTGTGTATGTAACTTACCGTTACGCTTTCTGGTGTCCAGCTCCGTTCTTCTCCACTTCTCTGTGACCATCAACTCTCTACAGACTGGTCGGGTCATGTTTTGTTATTCTTGACCTGGAAGTCTCTCTTTTAATAACAAAAGCTTATGGAGCTTCAGAACGCTAATGTCCGTCTCACATATAGAACGAGCCGGCTAGTTGCAATTGCGGTGACGTTACTCAGAAGCAGAGAAGAACGGAGCTGGACACCGGAGAAATCAGCAGTAGGTGAGTATAGTAATAAACTCACACTACATTACTTGCACACAGGTACAGACTGGGGCTGAAATTCAGTCCTGATATTTGAAATCACACAGGCCCATGCTGTCCCCATCCCCAAGCACCAGATGTGATATCTTATTAATATTACTCTGGATGAAAGAAAGCAAAATTTACTGCAAGACCAATATTTCTAATGATACCCGTGGCCTGCTGGGGTAAGTCACGGAGTCAGCGACTTTGTGCTCTGTCACAACTCTTAACAGTTTGGGTGTCTTGAGAACACTGATTCTGTTAACAAAGTAGCAGACAAGGTGACCCATGACCAGACAAGGCCTTCTGTCATTTGCCAGAATTGCCAGATGACCAGTCCAGCCCTGCATGCATGTACACACACATTTTAATAAAAAAACAAGGTAGTGGGAGTGCTTATTTATCCTAATAATGACCTAACACCTAAAATATATGGCACATGATCATGGGCTTTAGTTCTGCATGACTGTAACATTACAGAATGGGATTAAAGTTCATGCTGCTGCAATCCAGTTGAAGCAGGTCAGGCCTCCTGCTATCAAACACATCCAGAAACTGTGAGAAGACAGAAGTTGTTTACTACTGCTTCTGCCCCATTTTCTTGTTTGACAGCTCTAAAATAGGTGCTATCTAATGAATAGAAACCTCAATGCATTAGATTCTGCTGTTGGACTGTAGGACACAGGGTCACATGATTGCTGGATGTCTGTATTGCATAGCAGAGCTCCTAGGTCCCAGCAGACCAGATCATCTAGGCCAGTGACTTATTTTATTATAGTGTACATAACATTAGGACTAAATAAAAAAAGTAATACAAAAAATAAAAAACAACCTGACCCTTTCCCATTAAGAAAAAAAATATTTATGATTTTATTTTCATATTAGATATCTCTTATTACATAGAAACATAAAAAAAACTGGAACAACTTGAAGAATTCTATAGAATATATTCAGCAGGTTGCTCAGAAAAAAATAACATTTATTCTATATTTGCATTGCAAGAAATAATTGCGTGTTACATGGTATTTTATACGTAGACCAAAAAAGTACAAAAAAAAACAATTTATTCCACAAAAACATGCCTTATACATCAAAATGCAATGTCAAATTAAAAAAAAGTTCCACTGTTAATCAAGACAGGCAGAAACTGCTTCCATATCCTGAGTTGAGCATTTGAAGAATGCAATTATTGGGATAACTAAATTTTTAATATGCATATTTGGCATTTGTATTATGCGGATTAGAGATGTGTGAATTTATACGAGCTAAATTTAATTCTACTTGAATTTTACCAAATCTGTAGTCTCCAAAATATGAATTTTATCATTTGCTTTGCATTTTGCCTGAATTCAGCAAAATTGTGGCCAACTGTGACTGCCATTTTGCTGAAATATAGTGGGCCAACAAAAAAAGTTAAGAAAGAAAAAAAAAATAATACTCATCTCACCTGCCCTGACACCACTGGTATCTTCACTCTAGATCAGGATGTTCTGTTCTAGAGTGAAGACACCAGGAGGTCATGGCACATTGTGACCTCATGATATGCCCCTGACCTCTGAGGCCTGGTGACAACCAGAAGTCCTATTCTGGAATAAATATACTTGTGCGCATATGCAGAAAGAAGAGGCACTGAGAACAGGTAGCGGGGGTACAGGTGAGTTTTGAGGTATTAAGGTTTTTTTTTTAAACTAGTTATGTTTACTATGCTCTGGGATCTCCAGAGCATACAAAGGATTTGTAGAGAATAACTTTGCTGCAAATCAAATTTATCTGTGCAATTTGGCAAATTCAGATCTCACCAGACCTGCTCATCTCTAATGAGTATACTGTAAAATATAAGACAATGTTGAAAAATGAAGAAGGATTTTTAATTTTTGAATGTTTCTAAGGATGGGCAAATCAAATTTGTTTATAATAACTTACCAAAATTTGCATATTCTAACATCAGAATTTTTGCGGATTCGACTTGTACAAACTAATTAAAAAAGTGGCCGGCTATCTGCCATTTTGGTGGATTCAAATGGGCCAGTAAGGGGGTAATTTTTCAATGAACTGTCATACTCATCTAGCCCTTAATCTGTCTCTGATGCTGCAGCTCCACACTGGTCCTGGTTTCTTAAGGCACCTGCTTGGTTCCACCAGTCTCTTCTTCACTCTTCACCAGCTAGACCTTGATTTGCTTTATGACTGAAGAAGAGACTGGCATTTGAGCAGAGCTGGTGCCTTAGGAAGCAGGCAGAAGATCTGCCAGGAGCTGCTCAGGCATGAACAGATGAGAGGCTTTGTGTACATGATATTTAATTGCATTTAATCCATTCCTAGCCAATGCATTTATTATTCCTTGGGGTTTGAAGATTTCAGAGCATAATAGCTTTATTAATAATAATAAGGGGATCATTCAATTCACATCAAATAAATTTTATGCACATCAAATTTCCCAACCGAATTTGAGCAAATTGGTTGAATTCAAATTTTGGCAGATCCGCTCATCTTTGGTTGTCTCTGTGTATTCATTTCCACTGTTCTGTTTTGGTTAATTTGACAAATTAATCTTCATTGGACTTCATAATCTCATATCTATCCTGTAAATATAATCATGTAGGGTATTAGATAAGGTGTCTCAGTGTTGAAAAGAAAAAAGGAGAAGAGGGATCCATTGGCTAGATTCTGGTAAAAGTTTGGTTTTTATTTCACATGATTAAAAATGAACAGATTGTCCAGACAATTTATATTAAGAAAGGCCAATTCGACTCATTTCTGGCTGTAGCACTTAGTCATAGTCTCAGTATTGAACCTTTACATAAGCCATACTTTGTATGTGATGGATAAGCTAAAATTATGCCAGTGTTTATTTCCTTATTTTGAAATACAACCTTGTGAAGTATTTAACACCTAATTAATTCAACAAGTGCCAAACACAAACTGCCCATATTTTTGCAGGACATAAATACTTTACTTTGTGCCAGGACTGAATGATTTATCTTTACTTTTTACAACATGATAAAGGAGAAAAGGAGAAATGAGCAATGCTAAGAGCATCCCCACAGCATTTTATATAGTTTGATTTCATAGAGTGTGAGATAGTCTAAATTACAGTAGCATTCAGCAATAAGCATTCCATAAGCTTACAGTACTGACTGTAAAAACTGGCTGACCTTCTCAATAGTAATCTGATTAGTTTCCTGATCTCTGAACACTTCCAAATAAATCTTAAAAATCAGTTTTTACTCAGCAAAAAAAAAGTTGGATATTGCCTACATTTTATTTGATATCTGAGAGTCTATGTAGAAAAATTTTTTTTTCAAAGAATTAAAAACTTCTTAACAAAAATTCAGTTCCTTACAAAAGCTGATAAAAGATTATTTTTTGTTAATTTACTTTAGTGATTTATTTTTATCAAGTTAGTTCACGATCATTTATTGCATCATTCCCAACTTCAGCTTTTTTTCATGTCAAGTATTTTAAGGAAGGAAGAAGACAGGCATTCCCTGTGTGTTATCGTTTAGTATTATGTAAGGGTGAACTTACAATTAGTTGCTCAACTGGATCGATTGTGTACAGATCAACTTCAATAGTAAAGTTAATGTATGGGTACTGTTTTGGCTGCTGAACTCAATTGCTAGCGCAAACAGCATTTCATACCTCTGTTCAGAGAAAATGATTTTGTCAAAAAAAAATATAAAAAGGGGTGTTCTCAAGTAAAAATCTATCCCTGATCATGGGATAATAGGGGTACATTTCTGATTGCGTGTGTCCAACCACTGTGATCAACGCTAATTCCGACTACAGGGTCTCTGAAGAGCCACAGCTGGATAGAGGGGAGATCAATTATGTGCACTACCTCTTCACTCAATCTTAATGGGTGCACCAGAGACTGACTGGCTCAGAGCTAGGATGAGCTTTGGAGCTCTTATTAGAATGAGTCGAGATGCAGTGCAGATGATTGATCTCTGCTTTATTTAGCTGGGCCTTGTTCTTGTGGCCAGTTGGGGCCACAGCAGTCAGAACCCTAGAAGTTAATAAGTTATCCCTAAACTTGAGAACACATCTTTAACTCTTGCCAGTTGCCTTTCGTACAGCAACTGCACAAAAGAAATAATAATTCTAAATCCAATCCCCTGAGGACAGCCCATAGATACTACTATTCTACACTATCGCCTTAGCAGCATCAAGAGAGCACACCAGGCATTCCTCAGTATTATAGGCAGGAATCTGTAAATTGATTTATAGCTATGTTTATAGCTGTTAATTTGTTCAGCATGAAGCTAGTTTGAATTGGTTTAATCACTGATAATCGAGTAGCCATCACTTTTGCTAATATTTTAATGTTAGAAGCCAATGTAGATATGTGCCTATATAAATCTGCAATGTGGTGATCTTTGCTGTTCTTAAGCAGAAAAATTACATTCTCTTTCCTAGAAACCAGAGTGCCTCTTCCTTCCACCACTGAATAAAACACTTGCAAAATTTGACATTTATCATAGCACTATTAGGTTTCGGCTGGTTTGCCATCCAAACCTGAGGCCTTCCAAACCTGAGGTCTTGTCATTAGGTAGAGCAAACACTACTTCCTGCAACTTCTAATTTTATAGACGTGTTTAGAAATTCTCTGTCATCACCAAATAATGTAGACAACTATAAAATATCCAAGTATTCTGTAATTTGTCTATCAGCCTTAATAATGTTAGAGCTATATAGAGATTCATAATACAAGCTAAAGATGCTCTCTATATCAACATTTTCCATAACTGTAAAATCATTAGCATCAAGCAGAGTGGCTATATATGATTGGATCAACTAGACCCTGGCAAGTTTTGCCAATAGATACACCACCTATTATTGCGCCACAAACAACAAATGATCCTTAAACTCTACTAATGTGCCAGGGATTCAGGTGAGTGATACGCAACATAAGCAGCCTCCATGGCCTGTACCCAATTTTTCAATAAATCCCAAAGTCATCTAGCTCTATATTTAAAGTCACTGATTTGTTGTATAAAGCATCCCCATAATTTAGCTTTCATAGGATCAATTATAACTTCTGCGCCAGCAGTTTCATCGTTAAAAGGCAAAGAACTCCATGGCAGTCATAGTAAAAATTGATTTGTCTATGATATTCAGCCATGAAGCATTCAATTTCCACATACAGTGCCTACAAGTAGTATTCAACCCCCTGCAGATTTAGCTGGTTGACACATGCGGAATTAACTTGGCATTGTGACATTTGTACTGTAGATCAGCCTGGAAGTGGGAAATGCACTGCTGCAAAAATTTTTGTTTTAATTTTTTTTTTTTTTTTTTTAAAACGTTAAAAGTTAATTCAGAGTGTCATTTATTATTCAACCCCTCAAACCACAAGAATTCTGTTTGGTCCCCCTAAAGTATTAAGAAGTAGTTCAGGCACCAAGAATAATGAGCTTCACATGTGTGGATTAATGATCTCTTTTGCCAGCCTTTTCTGACTATTTAAGACCCTCCCCAAACTTGTGAACAGCACTCATACATGGTCAACATGGGAAAGACAAAGGAGCATTCCAAGGCCATCAGAGACAAAATCGTGGAGAGTCACAAGGCTGTCAAGGGGTACAAAACCCTTTCCAAGGAGTTGGCCCTACCTGTCTCCACTGTTTGGAGCATCATCCGTAAGTGGAATGCTTATGGAACTACTGTTAGCCTTCCACGGCCTGGACAGCCTTTGAAAGTTTCCTCCCGTGCCGAGGCCAGGCTTGTCCGAAGAGTCAAGGCTAACCCAAAGACAACAAGGAAGGAGCTCCGGGAAGATCTCATGGCAGTGGGACATTGGTTTCAGTCAATACCATAAGTAACGTACTCCACCGCAATGGTCTCCGTTCCAGACGAGCCCGTAAGGTACCTTTACTTTCAAAGCGTCATGTCAAGGCTCGTCTACAGTTTGCTCATGATCACTTGGAGGACTCTGAGACAGACTGGTTCAAGGTTCTATGGTCTGATGAGACCAAGATCGAGATCTTTGGTGCCAACCACACACGTCACGTTTGGAGACTGGATGGCACTGCATACGACCCCAAGAATACCATCCCTACAGTCAAGCATGGTGGTGGCAGCATCATGCTGTGGGCTGTTTCTCAGCCAAGGGGCCTGGCCATCTGGTCCGCATCCATGGGAGGATGGATAGCACGGCCTACCTGGAGATTTTGGCCAAGAACCTCCGCTCCTCCATCAAGGATCTTAAGATGGGTCGTAATTTCATCTTCCAACAAGACAACGACCCAAAGCACACAGCCAAGAAAATCAAGGCCTGGTTCAAGAGGGAAAAAGTCAAGGTGTTGGAGTGGCCTAGTCAGTCTCCTGACCTTAACTCAATTGAAAACTTGTGGAAGGAGCTCAAGATTAAAGTCCACATGAGACACCCAAAGAACATAGATAACTTGGAGAAGATCTGCATGGAGGAGTGGGCCAAGATAACTCCACAGACCTGTGCCGGCCTGATCAGGTCTTATAAAAGAAGATTATTAGCTGTAATTGCAAACAAGGGTTATTCCACGAAATATTAAACATAGGGGTTGTATAATAATTGACCCACACTTTTATGTTTAAAATTTATTAAAATTCAACTGAGCAACATAACTTTTTGTTTTGTAAGATTTATGCTTCTGTTAATAAATCCTACTCTTGTTTGCAGTTTGAAGGCTCTAACTTATTTGCATCTTATCAAACCAGCTAAATCTGCAGGGGTTGAATACTACTTGTAGGCACTGTATTAAGTCCCAGAAAGCCGCTCCGCAATTAGTTTAACTGTAATAACATTGGGGAATGGTCTAACAAGACTCTGGCTAAATATATCATCCTACAAACTTCCCCAGCAGTCGCTAAACAGTCCAAGACTGTGGTGTGAAAAAAACAACTACTACTGTCAGTAGTATGTTTCATCGCCAGAGATCTAGCAGCATAAGTTATTGTAAGCATCTGCCAAATGTTGTTGGGGAATTATTTTGAGTAGACTTATCTGCTCGCATTTGATCCCAATAAGGATGAATAGAATTGTTGAAAAATATTTAGACTTGAGAGTCCTCAGTGGTTGATACCTTTTAATGGCTAACTGAAAAGATGGTAACAAATTGCAAGCTTTCGAGACTACTCAGGTCTCTTCATCAGGCAAAGATGTACACAGAATTACTTGTATTAAAATCTAACTTCAAATCTGAGAAAGATAGAAAGGTTTGGGAATATAAACTTATGATGACCTTTGACACTCTTAGTGCTGGAATGAATATATCACACGGATTCATGTCTGTGTACATCAATTAAGGAATCTGCTTCTCTGACCTTCTAGGGGCATCAAAACACAATAGCAGACTCCAATCAGAGGGTAATAAAACTTTCACTCCTTATCTATGAACTGTTCCAATATTTATGTTCATCCCTCTGCCATAATGACAGTTCTGCTTCACGTCACTTGTCTTACCTATTGCATTATTCCTGTGTCCTCTTGTGTATAAATATCTGATTCTTCAGATGTTGTATTAGTCTTTGCCTGATGAAGAGACCTGAGTAGTCTCGAAAGCTTGCAATTTGTTACCATCTTTTCAGTTAGCCATTAAAAGGTATCAACCACTGAGGACTCTCAAGTCTAAATATTTTTCTATCTACTGGCTAACACGGTACGAAGATACACATCTTTCCTATATTAGAATTGTTGAAGTTTTCAAAATAACAATGGGATACACATTCAATGCCCTAAAAAAAGCTTTTATTATTTGTATTATATTACATTTAAAGGAGGGGTAATATATATATATTATATATATATATATATATATGTATATATATATATATAATATATATATTTTAATATATATATTTATATTCATTATAGCAAACGGTTTACAAATATCACAGTGTAAACTTATGTATCTGCCCTCAGCATCTATTTTCATGGGTATTTTCTCAAATGGGACAGACTATTGCAGTGGCACACTAACCCCTCTACAATATCCAGTGTGCTTAACATTACTAATGCAAGCTTTGTGCAGCCTTTTACATTCGACATGTACATTCCTGTAAAAACACCAATGCAGGCCGGTAGGCTTTAAGATAATTAAAAATTGCTGTTAAATTCACAGGGTCCTCTGGACCCCCAAAATTCCATGATAAAAAGGTGAAATGTTCCATCCATTGAACAGAATGAATGTTGGCTCATCATACCTATACATTCATACAACCTACAATTAACAGCCCCTATTAAAAGAACAAGATCAGTACATAAAGATTTTAAAATACTTGCCCTTCCTTCAGCAAGTAGGGGTACCAGTTGTATTTGAAACCAAACAATGCGAACTAGGAGTCTATCAGTCCACAATTTCTAATGATGATGAATATAAGAACATATGCATCACAAACTCCAAAGTACCCTGCTGTGATTTTATAGGAAAGGATGAAAACGTCTATGATGATCCAAACTAAATAAAGTTTCAAGGGCAACTTAACAGCAATGGGCAGAGGTACATTTTTGCTTTTTAAGGTCTCGAAACATCAGGTATTTAAATCTCCCAATCTTCTTTGATGCAAACCCAACAATTGTACTGCATTTTTGGCTTAATCAAAGAAATGCATTTTGCCAAGAAAATGCACTCTCAGCCACCTTGGGTACAGCATCACAAATGGGGGTTGTAATGCATGCAATCTTCTCTTTATATCTTGAAACTTGTCTTTCCTGTTTTGTATTTCAGCAGAGTAGTCAGGAAATAATTAAACTCTATGGCCATCATTGGTTACTTCCACCCTCTCTCTTATGAAGTATTGTGTCGCTGTCTTTATAGTGTAGAAATTTTACCAACTCTGTGCGTGGAGGAAAGAGAATAGATGGAAACCCTGTGTGCTCTTTCTATGGCATTTAAAGAAGATAGAGCATGTTTCCCAAGGTGTCCAACAGTGACCCAAAATATTCAACAATTATGATGCGCCCATCTCTCTAAGGGACCCCCACCAATTGCACATTTTGTTTTTAATCTGTTTCAGAAGTCATCGACTTTATTCTGCAGGTCTCCAATTAGTTGACTGTGCCTATGGATGTATTTTTGAATTTGTGCCACCTTATCCTCTAGATCACAGTTACGACTCTCCTCGGCCAATATATGTTCAAATTTCTTGTTTTCTAATCATCCCCATTTACTGCTTTACATAGCCAATTTCCTCAGATTGAGAGGTTAAAGGAGTTTTACATGTAGTAATACGCAGAAAAACATCCTCAAGAGTGAGTTCTGATGGAGTGTTAAAATCTTCAGGAGACTGTGATATTACGAGTGAAACTAGTAGTTCCTCTATATCTGCAGATGCTTATGACATGTCCGCTGCCTGTATGGAAGACCTTGTAACTCTTTTTTGCTTCTGCGGGGTTACAGCAGTTATGGAGTTTGAAAGATTTTATCAAGCTTCAGTCTTCAAAGCTATTTGTTTTGCTTGTCATTGTCATGGAGCCAGCACAATATTTTTCTCAAAACTACTGTTGTCTTTATTTCTACATGTCCTATCAAAATCGCTGTGTTTGTTTGTTTAGGAGACTTTATGGCTGCAAGATAAACCCTATGGTGCCAGGTGAGGAACAGAGAATGTCCTAAAATCAGGATATTTAGACCATTTTGAGCAGGAGATGCCATGCAAAAGTTCTCACTGCTCTGGCTAAGTCACACCCATAGATTTACATTTATGACATACTAGACCTGGCTCACTGTCTCTCCTGGCAAAAGCACTTTCTGTTCCACTATAATGACATGTATACCTTACAGTAGATTTTAAGTCTTCAAAATTGTCACCAGAAACAATAATGGATTTTATTTTGACTTTTGTAGATAGTAAAGAGAGATCATTGGCTAACTAACTACTATCAAATCATATACAGTCATGGCCAAAAGTGTTGAAACCCTTGAAATTACTCCAGAAAATCAAATATTTCTCCAAGAAAATTATCGCAATTACAAGTTTTGTTATACACATGTTTATTACATCTGTGTGTTTTGGAACATCACAAAAAAACAGAGAAAAAAATAGAAATAGAAAGAGGAGAAGAGAACTGTCTGAGGACTTGAGAACCAAAACTGTTGAAAAAAATATCAACAATCTCCAGAATACAAATCCATCTCCAGAGATGTTTCTGTTCCTTTGTCCACAGTGTGCAACATAATCAAGTCATTTACAATCCGTAGCACTATAGTAAATCTCCCTAGACTTGGATGGCAGAGAAAAACTTGTGAAACATAGGATAGTCCAGATGGTGGATAAGCAGATCCAGTCAAGTTAAAAAGAAATTTAAAATGTCTTGCATGGTCAAGGTGCATCAGTGTCAGGGTGAACTATCAGTCCACATTTGAATTAAATGAAATGCTATGGTAGGAGACCCAGGAGGACCCACTGCTGACACACAGATATAAAAAAGCTATATTGCAGTTTGCCAAAATGTACATAAGTAAGCCAAAATTGTCTGGGAAGGGTTCTTGTGGACAGATGAGACCTTGATAGAGCTTTTTGGTAAAGATTATATTTCTACTGTTTATCAAAGACAGAATGAAGCTTACAAAAAAAAGAACACAGTTCCTACAGTCCAATATGGTGGAAGTTCAAAGACTCGTATTTTGGGGTTGTTTGCTGCCTCTGGATCTGGGTTGCCTAGGCTTTGTTTAAGTCATCATGAAATCTGAACATTACCAAATAATTTTGGGTTCCATTGCAGTACCCAGTGTCAGAAAGCTGGGTTTGGGTTGCGTCCTAAATCCCATTGAGCACCTGTGGAGAAATCTTAAAATTGCTGTTGGGAGAAGGTACTCTTCAAATGTGAGAGACCTTGAGTAGTTTGCAAAAGAAAAGTGGTCCAAAATTCTAGTTGAGACATGTAAGAAGCTTGTTCATGGTTAAAGGAAGTGATTGTAGTTATTTATTCCAAGGGTTGAGCAACCAAATATTGTCAAGGGTGCCAACAATTTTGTTGGGCCCATTGTTGGGGTTTTGCATGAAGGGATGTCCAATTTGCCTTTTTTATGTTATTCTAATACACACAAAGGAAATAAACCTGTGTATTACAAAACGTAATTGCAATTGCAATATTTTTCTGGGAGAAATTCAAGGGTGCC
Organism: Oophaga sylvatica; assembly: GCA_033576555.1. Classification (NCBI taxonomy): domain Eukaryota; kingdom Metazoa; phylum Chordata; class Amphibia; order Anura; family Dendrobatidae; genus Oophaga; species Oophaga sylvatica. Next base: position 341,278,183 of record JARQOD010000005.1, read on the forward strand.
AATACTTTCGGCCATGACTGTAAATACAAAACAATCTAAAAGGGAATCTGTCACCAGGTTTTTGCTACTCAATCTGAGAGCAGCATGGTGTAAGGGCAGAGACCCTAATTCCAGTAATAGTCACTTTTATCTGCTGTATATCTCACAGTTCTCTGAATGCTGAGCTCTGTATAGTCCCACCCACACCACCGATTGGCAGCTTACAGTGCACACTGTGCATTGGCAGAATACTGCCAATAATTGGTTAGGCAGGGTTATACAGAGCTCATGAATATGGAGGAACTACATGGCAGCAAAATTGCTAGTCATCTAGAGATAATCTCCTGCTGATAAACTGATTTTATTTGAATTACAACAAGCAGCCGAGTAAGTGACTCATTGCTGAAATCAGTCTCTCTAGCTTTATGTTATGCTGCTTCCAAATTAGATGACAAAAACTTTGTGACGGACTCCTTCGAGCATCAAATTAAGGAGGAAGAGTCCAGTGAACATATTGATCTATGTGAAGGCACCATATTACAGCTATATATATAATATATATATATATATATATATATATTATATATATATGTATTCCTATTAAACAAAACAGCACGAAAAATTATATAATTTGGCTAATAGAAGAAAGAAAAGAATAGTTCAAAAATTTAGTGGGCACAGCTGTTCACAGGTATTGCACTTTATCGTTCATTCACTTGAATAAGAGATTAGTTGAAGTACATGAGAGTGGCCACTCAATAATGTATGGAGCCATGCTGTTCCAGCTCCTTACATTGTTTACATCCTACCATCGCTGGAACAACTGATTGTGGGGGTGGTGTGTGTTGTACCCTCACTGATCTGATATTGGTAGCCTACCATAAGAATATGTTAGTCCTTCATAACTCTCACGAGTTCCGGATAACTTTTCTGCTGCTGTGTTGGTCATTTTTAAGTTTATTATGGCTTTTGTTGCTATTATTGAATATGTATAAAAATAATCAGAGAAGTCTTATAAGTTAGGTGTGACTCTATCAAGTGATTTATTCAAAAGTCAGCTAGAAATATATTATAATAACATCTACTGTATATTCTGTTACAGCGTGGAAAATGGATAGGCAATCCTGACCCTGGCCATTGTTTAGTATTGTAAGAAAAATTCTACTATGGAAGAATCTGTTATTTAGATTTTCATCATATGCAAAGATTTCTATCTACAGTAAATAGCAGCCTCTTGAGCATATATATAAAATCCATATTAGGATAATGTTGGTAATGTATATCATCCATGGGAATATTTCACTGAGATTAATTAAATAGTTTAAAATACTTAAGTGTACAAAGACACATTAAATATTAATTGTTCTTACTTAGGCTAATTTATCAGAAAAAACACAGTATTGTATTACGCACTTCTTCCCGTATCAAATAACAGCACCTTAATCTGCGGCTTTCTTCCTTTGTTGATGTAAATTTCATTATTTGAGGTGGATCATGTCTCTGATATGAAATTTGACTGGCATTTTATATAGTTTACAAAAGTTCTGATCATCATTTAGGCCTCTTAAAGGGAACCTGGCAGCATTGTTTTACATATAGAAGTTGTGGTATGGCTTTAAAGGCTATTGGCCCCAAGTAAAAATGTTACCTGTTTTGTAGACATTTGATGAGTTACATATGACAAATCTAGAGTAGAAATCACATGCAAATCAGGCTAGGTGTGTACTAGTGGTTTGGGAATAACTTGGAAGGCTTCTTCCAAGAGTATTAATACGCCCCTCAATGCACCAAGAGCTTGATTTGCATATTGCTTCTACACTAGATTTCCCATGATTGTCATATTGGATCTCTACATAACTTGTATCTTCTTTATTTGGGGATTATACCTATACTGCCATACTACTACATCTATAAACACATAAAGAGCATACTTGGAAATAAGAAATACAAGAATAAGTTTGATACATTTGTCTTGATTCTAGTACTACAAGTAACGGGACATTCCCATTCCATAAAGTGATGGCATGGCATATCCTAGCACTATGCCATCACTTTAAGATTAATGAAGTTCTGACCTCTAGGAATCCTGCCAATCTTTAAAAAGAAGCAGCCACCGATTCAGCAATGTGACAGTTCTTAGCAGTGTTCCCTATAGGCAGAGTAATCTGAAAATGAAAGACTTAAAGGGAATCTGTCACCAGTCTTTTGCTACCTTGTTTGAAAGCAGAATAATGATGTGAAAAGAGACCCTGCTTCAAATGATGTATCACTAAGTTTACTGGGTGCAGCTGTTGTGACACAATCAGAGTTTTAGATGTAGCATGCAGCAGAGTTGAGAAAGCTACTCCCACCCACAACACATATTTCTATGTACATTGTCTATGGACTACTTATCGAAGGAGGGTGGTGTGGTCGGAACACTTGTCAAGAGGGAGCTAATCTGGGCAGTAATAATCTCTGGGTGATAAAACTTTCATTGCATGAAAAAAAACACAAAGCCTAATAAGTGACACATCCGTGAAATCACTGAAATCATCGCCTACCTCATGCTGTCCTCTGATTACACACCTGCTGACAGATTCCCTTTAAAGAGTTTGTCCATCTTTGGGTACAGGAAAGATGTATATCTTTGTACCGTGTTAGCCAGTAGATAGAAAAATATTTAGAATTGAGAGTCCTCAGTGGTTGATACCTTTTAATGTCTAACTGAAAAGATGGTAGCAAATTGCAAGCTTTTGAGACTACTCAGGTCTCTTCATCAGGCAAAGACTAATACAAAATCTGAAGCATCACATATATATAATATCCCCGGTCATAGCATGATAGACATTAAATTACTTGTTTTAAAAGGTAACTTCAAGTCTCAGAGAGACAGAAAGGTCTGGGAGTATAAACTCATGACAACCTTTGACACACTCAGAACAGGAATGAATGTGTCGCATGGATTTATGTCTTTTTACATCAATTAAGGAATTTGCTCTTCAGACCTTCTGGGGTCATCACAACACAGGACCAGACCCCAATCAGAGGACAGTAGAACATTCAGATTCCTTATCTATGGCTCCACATCATCTCCTCTTCCTCTCACTGTCGGTGTACCCCAGGGCTCAGTCCTTGGCCCCCTTCTCTTCTCTCCCTACATGGCCCCAATTGGACAGACCATCAGCAGATTTGGCTTTCAGTACCATCTTTATGTTGATGACACACAGCTATACACGTCATCCCCCGACCTTACCCCCGCTGTTCTACAGAACGCCACCGACTGTCTGTCTGCAGTCTCCAACATCATGTCCGCTCTCTATCTGAAACTTAACCTCTCCAAGACTGAACTCCTTCTGCTCCCGCCGTCTACTAACCTCCCTAAATCTGACATTTCCCTCTCTGTGGGCGGAACCATAATAACACCCCGGCAGCAGGCTCGCTGTCTGGGTGTTATGTTTGACACCAATCTCTCCTTCACCTCCCATATACAATCTCTTGCCCGCTCTTGCCGTCTACACCTAAAGAACATCTCTAGAATCCGCCCTTTTCTCACCATGGAAACAACAAAAACCCTCACTGTAGCATTGATCCACTCCCGCCTGGACTACTGCAACGCTCTATTACTTGGCCTCCCATTACTTGACTATCCCTCTCCAGTCCATCCTTAATGCAGCAGCCAGGGTCATCCATCTGGCTAATCGGTACTCGGACGCGTCCGCTCTTCGCCAGTCCTTACACTGGCTGCCCATTAATTTTAGGATCCAATTCAAAGTACTGGTTCTCACCCACAAAGCTCTCCACAGTGCAGCACCCCCCTACATCTCCTCCCTCATTTCTATCTATCGGCCTAACCGACTGCTGCGCTCTGCAAAGACTTTCGACTAACCTCTGCACTAATCCGAACCTCCCACTCCCGACTCCAAGACTTCTCCCGCGCTGCGCCAATCCTCTGGAATGCTCTACCCCAAGAAATTAGGACTATCCACAATTTGCATGGTTTCAGGCGCTCCCTCAAAACACATTTGTTCAGAGTGGCCTATCACATTCACTAATCAAAGTCGTTCTATGTTTAAGTGTGTATGTGTAGCCCATTCACTATCTCCATCCATCCCTCAGTCCCTCAAGATGGCTGGACCATCATTGTAAATGCACCATTGTATATACACACCTGTACTTTGTATCTCCCCCACCTCATTGTAGATTGTAAGCTCTCACGAGCAGGGTCGGCTTATTTTGCTTTAATTATTGTTGTTAGTTTACTTATGACTTATGTTTTGAAACTGTTACACTGTAAAGCACTGCGGAATATGTTGGCGCATATAAAGATATATATATTATTATTATTATTATTATCTATGAACTGTTCCAATATTTGTCCATCACTCTCCCATAATGATAGTTCTGCTTCACGTCACTTGTCTTATCTATTGCATTTTTTCTGTGCTGTGTTGTGCATAAATATGTGATTCTTCAGATGTTGTATTAGTCTTTGCTTGATGAAGAGACCTGAGTAGTCTCAAAAGCTTGCAATTTGTTACCATCTTTTCAGTAAGCCATTGAAAGGTATCAACCACTGAGGACTCTCAATTCTAAATATTTTTCCATCTTTGCGGACATTTTTTTCTTTTAAATTAAATGCATGTATTTAAGGTTAAAATTATTTTTGCAAATAGGCTTCATTAAATTTTGATCGTTTGACTCTTACAGGATCTTTTTGTCCCTGTAGATTCAATTTGGATGTTGTCTGTGGTCCTAAATCAGCTGAGAGGAGCTAGGAAAAAAAACAGCTAACTTACAAATTCCTGCTAGACCATCACAGCTGGCTGACTGATGTATTCTTTGTTAACTAATTCTGATGCCTGCAATAAACAGATGCTGAAGAAGGCAAATGTTGAAAAATTGTAATTTTAATTTTAATGAAAGCTAATAGCAAAAAAAGTTTGTTTTTTTTCCTCAAATTACATGCATTTCGATAAAAAAATAGTTCCCAAGAGTGGACAACACACTCATAAGGCCAGGCACACAATTACAGATATATGTGTCTGTAGAATGTGGTCTAAAGGGTAATGTCTTTCCTTGTGGAGAGTGACATGTCTGACATGCCAGTATAAGGAGACTTATAGGCCATGCAATACTTCTCTGGGAAATTAAATATGCAAATTGAAAAGAGGACTTGAACTCTAGTGCCTCCTATTTTAAGTAGCAATCCTAAAAGTCAATATCGATCCTTTATGACTTAGGATAAAAACCAAACAAGAATCTGAATTTGCAGACATATGTTTCACTGGGTTGCCCCTCCTCAGTGCAAAGTATTTGATCTGATTTGGCCAGTCTGAGGCCTATCGTACAGCCAAATCAGATCTCATGCTTTGCTCTGAGAAGAGACAACTTTTATCCTAAGTCATATAGTAAGGCTTGTTAAAGGGTCGATATTGATTCTAAGGTTAGTGTGCACATTGCGTATTTGCTTGCAGAAATTTCTGCAAAGTTTCTGCATCTCTTGGCAGAAAAATGCAGCAGAAAATACGTGCATTTTTGATGCATTTTTTCATGCATTTTTGTAAATCCATAGAGCTAAATAAAGATATATTATTAAAAAAAGAATTGTGATGTATTTCCTTGTTCAGCCTTTCTTTTTCATTCTCCATTGAAGAATATATGTAATATCAAGCCCGAGGTTTAGTAATGAACAGGTGTCATCCAGATACCCTCATTAATAAAACAGTACAAAAAGATTTAAATAAGACACACACAGTCACCAGCCTATGTAGGAGCATTAACATAATTAGCCTACATATGCTGTAACAGAACAGCAACTGTCAGAAAGCTGCGTGAAACGCAATATCTGTTTATTTATCCAAAAACTTTTTAAAAATTGCGTGGGCTCCCGCATAATTTTCATAACCAGCAGAGGGAAAGTCAACGGCTGAGGGCTGATGTTAATATTCTGAGAAGGAGTCAATAGCCATTAAGGTTCCCAGGCTATTAATATAAGCTCACAGCTGTTTGCTTAACCTTTACTGGCTACTTTACAGGGGAACCCCAGAAAAAAATTCATATGAGGTCCACCTATAAAATCAAATCAGCAAAGGCTTAGCAGACAGCTGCAGGCTGAAATTAATAGCCTGGGAAGGGACCATGGATCTTGGCACCCTCAGGTTAAAAACATCAGCTCTCATCCGCCCCAGAAATGGCGCATCTTATATATGCGCCAATTCTCGCACTTAGCCTTGCTCTTCCCACTTGCCCTGAAGAGGTGGCAAGTGGGGTTCACATTTGTGGGGTTGATGTCACATTTGTATTGTCAGGTGATATCAAGACCACAGGTTAGTAACTAAGAGGTGTCTGTTAGACACCTATCCATTACTAATCCTATAGTGGTATGGTAAATAAAGACACAGCCAAAATAAAATCCTTTATTTGAAATAATGACACAGACTCCTTTAATAATCTTAATTAAACCATACTTACCGAACGCCTAATCCACCGACGCCAATGTCTCCTGCAACAAAGATAAAATAATAAACCAAAATATTCCTCACCTGTCTGCCGAGAAGGTAATCCATAATGTCACACAACGATCCTGATCACTTTGAGAGCAGTCACATCAGTTATGTGACTGCTCTCAAAGACAGCCGGCGATACACTGACAGGAGGCAATTGCTTCAGCAGTGTATCACTGAGCTGCCGTGAGAGTTCACCGTAGTTCTTCAGCTCCGGTGCTCTCACTTATGGCACTTGCGCTGTGTGAAAACTTTCTCACACAGTGGTGCCGTAAGTGAGAGCACCTGAACTGGTCAGCTGATGAACTACGTAGAATTCTATCACGGCGGCTCAGTGATACACTGCGGGAGCGATTACCTCCTGTGAGTGTATCATCAGAGGCCGAGTGAGATTGACTTGGGACACTCGATATTAAATGGACTGTATGTTGGTTTATTGTTTTTGATTGTTTGCAGAAGACACAGACATTGGGGATTAGGCGTTCGGTGAGTATGTATTTTGTATGAGAATATGTATGTAATTATGTAAATGTTTTGATTTTTTTACAATCGAACACTGGCACCGGATGATGAGACTATTCTCTCATCATAGGCTCATGCTGTCTCTGTTAAATGTGACAAAAGACGTAGCCGGATGGGAGTAGTAGTCCATCAGACGAAGCCTAAGTACAATCACTATGGGCTGTTCTCACATGGTACACACACACACACAGACACACACAGACATACATTCTCCACCAACAAACTCTTCCTCCTTTTGACATCATTTCCTTTGACAATTCACAGCATTTTTGGCATCAAATAGGCAGCAAATATGCAACCCTTTTTACACCTGCATTTTTGCTGCAGATTTGACTGACTCAATTGAAGTCAATGAGTCAAAAACGCTGCAGAAATGCTAAAAGAATTGATATGCTGCAGAAAGAAACAAAATGCTGCAAATACGGACAGAAATTTACTGAGCATGTGCACAACACTGCAGGATTGTCATTGCATTACCTTGCATAAGTATTCCATTGTGTTTTTGGACCATTTACATGCGTAAAAAGACGCCGCGAAAACGCATAAAAAATGCATCGTATTAGAATAACGACTTTCAATATATGGCATTATAGTTCAAGTCTTTTTCCTCTCTGAAAAGGAAATTTGCACATGTAAAGTGTGATATATTTTATCATTCCGGAATTCACCGCATAAAAGGAAACAGTGGAGGGTCCATGAGGACTGTGATCCAGCACCAATGAGAAAATGTTAAAACATGGTGAAGAAAAAGCAAAATAAAAAAAGAAGCTTTATGTTCTGTAAGCTTTTTTAACAGCTATGAATGAAGGTTGCTAACTCCAAACATGTAAGCTTATGGATCTTTAATTTTTTTAATCCTGTTTTGCTTTTTTTCACCTTGTTTTTATATTGCACAGTAGAAGTTATGTTTTAACATTTTCTCATTGGTGCTGGAGTACTTTCCTCATGGACCTTTTGTCCATTTTTAACCTGGATATAATCCTGGTGTATTCCTACACTCAGTGCACCACACTTGACCAAACAATGTCTACCAGGGTTCCTATGTGAGTACAATTGGTTTCACACTGAATTGCCTGACCTGAAAGGTGAACTGATAACAATTTTTTTCTCCTCTAAATAAAGGAAACGGTCACATATTTCCGCACTCTGCAGGGAAATTGCAGCACATATCTACTGTATAAATGTCTGCATCATTATCAGGAATGATAGAGTTCATGTCTTGCCAAATTGCAAAAACAGATATTGCATAAATAACAATTCTTTGATATCACTGCCTTTACAAACAGGATGCCTTTTACATAAGATAAGGCTCAATAAAAGGTGCAACTCTAATTCAAGTTCTTGCAAAGAACACACAGGAGTGGAAACTATTGAATAGCAAAAACAGAATTATTCCAAGTTACAGAGAATATGTATGTATAGTACAATCAATTTTCAAATCATGTAAAAACAAAAGTCTGAAATTGAGATTATAGATGGAGACACTGCAAACCACACAAGATTGTAGTTGGAAACAAACACCTTAGCCCAAAAACCACTCAAACACCATGCATAATACTAATATAGTTCCTACTTGTTGCAGAAGAGGGTGTGCTACAACTGAGCAGCCAGTCAGCAGTATTTAGGACAGTCATACTCTCCCCTGAGAATTGGAATTTAATAATTTTTGTATTAGTTAATTTAATATTATTGCATTCATTTTGCATTGGTATGTAGATATAAAACTCTACTATTCTTATTATTTTTAGCATATATATTTTTGCCATATAAAATACATGGAATAATATGGAAAAAAACTGAAAATGTAAATGAACGCTAAGAAACAGCTGGCCATACACTCTAAATGGCTGTTGTATAGCTATTTCTCTTAAACACTCTAGGGGGTAAAGTTTCTGCTTGAGGGAGACTGATAGGCCAGGAAATGGTCCCTGGGGAAAAAAATATGCAAATAAAAAAAAAAAAAGAGGACAGGAACTCAAGTCCCACATATTGAAAGTGGCAATCTTTGAAGTCAACATTGATGTAACATTGATTAAAATGTCTTGCCACTTGACTTAGAATATAAATCCATATCAAAAAGGGAAAAGAGCTTGAGACAGCTGTTTTGGGATTCATGCCAAATGCCTCTCATCCAGCCAAATAGTAACAAGGGGCAAGAACCAAGACACATCTCTCTCCTAAAACAGTTAATTTCCTTTTGGAAAAGATTCTGGTTTGGCTTTATATCTCAAGATATGGGGTAAGACCATTTAAAGGAATAATATTAAGCTATAGGTTTGCTACTTCCAATAGGTGGCACTTGAAACTGTGCTGTCTTCTTCGAAGAGATAAATTACAAAGTACATGCCATCTCTCTGCTTGACTTAGCTTGCATATGTTCTCAATATACAATGAGGACTCGAGTAAATCTCTGGAGCTTACCTCACATGAAAATAAAAGAATTGTCTTGCCAAAATCCAACAACCCAATCTCCAACATTTTATGTCCAGGGGAGGTCAGTTCCTCACCATACAAATAAGATGGTCTGCTGGAACCATCAAAATCATCAGGTTTGGCCAACATTAATCTAACATGAATTGCCGATTTAAAGAACACTAAATTATAAGCGAACTGAGAAACTACTATAGCCATATACCGTATAATAGCTATATTGAAATGTGGACATTTTTATCTTGAATTAGGATGGCTACAATATGGCATGAGAGACAAAATATTGTTCAAGACTTCTTTTATTTGGCGTTTGTTAATTCAGAAAGCAAGTGAAAAATATCATAAGTATTTAAATTTTTTGAAAATTTTGGTTGCTGCAGACGAAAAAACATACAGCCAGCTTAGTAAAATAGATGGCTCATAGATTGCTTCTGCAGAAGAAATGTTTACATTGCTGAACAGGTACTACAATAAAAGAAAAAATCCAAGGAACTTATAGGAGTGTTGAAAAAATATTCATCCATGTTAAAATGATTCTTAGAGTGTCACGTTCTCTTCAGTGGCGTAACTGTAATAGGTGCAGGAATGACCATCTCCTCGGCTTTTGAGCCATGAGGGATTCAAAGAGGTCCTTTGACAATTTGAGAATACCAATACCAATACTGTAAAAGACCAGTGGTATTGGGGTCCCTGTTTGAAATTTTGCAATAAAGCCCTGTCATGAGCTTCAAGTTTCACCACTGGTTCTCTTCTATATGCTTTGTGAGTCCTGTGGGTCGAAGAAGTGATTTGCACTGCACTTCCTTACTATAGATTGCTGGATATGTCCTGCTGAATCTCTGACATTTTTATTCAAGCTGCTAATTTTCTGCTCAAATTAATGCACAAAATTGAGGGTGATATGTGTGTTGCATAGAAAAATGCTGGTTCACGTTTAAAATCCAGGTCTATCATGTAACTTTTATTTTCACATTAATATGTAACTAGTTAAATCTTATAGGTAGTTTTTTTGTGCGAAGTAAAATTCTCCATTGATTTTACTGCACTCTTTAAACTGCTGTGTGTCCCATGGGTGGAGATGGTTTGCTTAAAGTAATACAGTTTAAATAATTAATTGCCATCATAGGCATCATTAGAGCTGAGAACTCACAGAGCTTGGATTTGGAGGTGTGGGCAGAATAATATGAAGTCTCTGGTGAGCCCTAATGCTGAAAAATCTGCTGTGTTCCCATTTCCATGCACAAGTAACCTAAACTTCAGGTCATCATTACTGCAGAATATCACATGAACAACTGAATCTTGTGTAATAGTCTCTCCATTACTAAAGTATACTGTGGGTTCGGAAAGTATTCAGACCCTTTTAAATTTTTACTCTTTGTTTCATTGCAGCCAATTGGTAAATGCAAAAAAAGTTCATTTTTGTTCTCATTAATGTACACTCTGCACCCCATCTTGACTGATAAAAAACAGAAATGTAGAAATTTTTGAAAATGTATTAAAAAAGAAAAACTCAAATATCACATGGTCATAAGTATTCAGACCCTTTGCTCAGACACTCATATTTAGGTCAAATGCTGTCCATCTTATTGTGATCCTCATTGAGATGGTTCTACTCCTTCATTGGAGTTCAGCAAATTAAACTGATAGGACTTGATTTGCAAAGGCACACACCTGTCTATATAAGACCTCACTGCTCACAGTGCATGTCAGACCAAATGAGAATCATGAGGTCAAAGGAACTGGCCAAGGAGCTCAGAGACAGCATTGTGGCAAGGCACACATCTGTCCAAGGTTACAAAATAATTTGTGCTGTACTCATGGTTCCTAAAAGCACATTGTTCTCCATAATCCTTAAATGGAAGACGTTTGGGACCACCAATCATGGGAGAAGAACCTTTGTGAGAGAGGTAAAGAAGAACCCCAAGATCACTGTGGCTGGGCTTCACAGATGTAGTAGGTAGATGGGAGAAAGTTCCATAAAGCTCCACAAAGTCAACTATCACTGCAGCCCTCCACTAGTCAGGCCTTTATGGCAGAGTGACCCAACAGGAGCCTCTCCTCAGTGCAAAACATATGAAAGGCCGCATAGAGTATGCTAAAAAACACACGAAGGACTCCCAGACTATGAGAAATAAGATTCTCTGGTCTGATGAGATGAAGATAGAACTTTTTGGTGATAATTCTAAGTGGTATGTATGGATAAAACCAGGCACTGCTTATCACCTGCCCAATACAATCCCAAAAGTGAAAAATGATGGTGGCAGCTTCATGCTAGGGGGGTGTTTTTCAGTTGCAGGGACAGGACACTTGCAATTGAAGGAAACATGAATGCAGGCAAGTATAGAGATATCTTGGATGAAAACCTCTTCCAGAGTGCTCTGGACCTCAGACTTGGCCAAAGGTTTACCTTCCAGCAAGACAATGACTCCAAGCATACAGCTAAAATAACAAAGTAGTGGCTTCAGAACAACTCTGTGACCATTCTTGTCTGTCCCAGCCAGAGTATCTCTGGAGAGACCTGAAAATGACTGTTCACCAACGTCCACCATCCAACCTGACGGAACTGGAGAGGATCTGCAAGGAAGAATGGTAGAGGATCCCCAAATCCAGGTGTGAAATACTTGTTGCATCATTTCCAAGAAGACTCATGACTGTACTAGCTCAAAAAGGTGCTTCTACTCAATACTGAGCAAAGGGTCTGAATATTTATGACCATGTGATATTTCAGTTTTTCTTTTTTAATAAATTTGCAAAAATTTCTACATTCTGTTTTTTTTCCAGTCAAGATGGGGCGCAGAGTGTCCATTAATGAGAAAAATTAACATTTTTACATTTACCAAATGGCTGCAATGAAACAAAGAGTAAAAAATTGAAAGGGGTCTGAATACTTTCCGAACCCAGTGTATACGGTAATTCCACATAGGCTGATATACTTCTAATGCATTTTAAAATTTAGAGGCAAAAACAGAAAACAAAGATTAAAAGCTAATGAAAATATATTAAGTTATTTTTCATGAAATAAAACTGGTCAAACAAGTCGACTTACCTCCAGTACCGTTAGTTGTGATGCTGCTGACGATACTTGACTTATCCAGCTTGGAGGCTGATGCATCTCCACTTCCAACACGATTATGCGGACTTGCTAGGTCCTGCATTTCCATAGACCTATTGGAAAATATGTTACTAGCCATAATAATCACATATGTATTTGTGATATACTGCACACATAATGTTGTAAGTCATTTCATTCAACAATTAAAGTATATATAAATTAGAACATGAATCCAAAGGTCTGGCATTTCCACAACTAAGGTTGAGATAAATGTGATATGGTGATATAAAAATCTTCCAAAGATTTTCTTGATTTGGTTTATTAAAACAATAAAAACACAATGCGTTTAATCGGAGAACAGCTTTCTTCAGGTGTCTTCAACTTAAGAAGGCTGTTCTCAGCTGAAATGCGTTGTGTTTTTATGGTTTATTAACCAACAAATTTTGGGGAAAATTTTTATATCCCAATATCACACTCATCTCAATCTTAGTGGTGCAAATGCCAGACCTTTGAATTCATTTTCTGCAATTCATTACTGGGACTCCATTGGAGGATCATCCCACTGTTCACCACAAATCCACAAATTTTTATCACACGGATGTATGAGGAGTGTCACAGATATACCACACTGTAAAATATATTATTTTTTTTGGTGGATGCAAAAGAGTGGTGGATGTAATGAGAGTGACAGACTGCCAATGTGGCCTGTTTTTTAAAATAATGCAACATAGTGCTGCATATAACTTGAGTACCAGACAGGAAATTACTGGAGTACCGGCCTAAAATCCACAAATTTTTATCACACGGATGAACAAGGCGTGTCACAGATATACCACACTGTAAAATATGTTTTTTTTTCTTTTTGGTGGATGCAAAAGAGTGCTGGATATAACGAGAGTGACAGACTGCCCCAAAAAAGGGAATTTAGGCCTAAAATGCCTCAATTTTTGGCACATGGATGTATGAGGCGTGTCAGAGACAGACACCACAGTAAAATGTGGCCTGTTTTTTAAAATAATGCAACATAGTGCTGTATTTAACTTGAGTACCAGACAGGAAAACACTGGAGTACTGGCCTAAAATCCACATATTTTTATCACACGGACGTATGAGGCGTGTCACAGATATACCACACTGTAAAATATGTCTTGTTTTGGTTTTTTTTGGTGGATGCAAAAGAGTGCTGGATATAACGAGAGTGACAGACTGCCCAATAAAGGGAATTTAGGCCTAAAATGTCTCAATTTTTGGCACACGGGTGTATGAGGTGTGTCAGAGATAGACCCCACTGTAAAATGTGGCCTGTTTTTTAAAATAATGCAACATAATGCTATATACAACTTGAGTACCAGACAGGAAAATACTGGAGTACCGGCCTAAAATCCACATATTTTTATCACACGGATGTATGAGGCGTGTCACAGATATACCACACTGTAAAATATGGTGGATTTTGGTGGATGCAAAAGAGTGGTGGATATAACAAGAGTGACAGACTGCCCAAAAAAGGGAATTTAACCCTAAAATTCCTCAATTTTTGGCACAAGGATGTATGAGGCGTGTCAGAGATAGACCCCACTGTAAAATGTGGCCTATTTTTTAAAATAATACAGCATAGTGCTGTATATAAGTACTGTGACACCCAGGACAAAAACAGAAAACTGCCAAAAACTGGACAAACTTTGAGCACGCACAGATATGAGCTGGCACAGTTACCACACCGAAAAATGTGTGGCCTGTTATTTTTTTTGTGTTGGCTAAATACTGCTGTATATCAGTGTAGTGCCAGAAAGCAAAAAAAAAAACGAATTTAGGGCTAAAAAGACCAAAATTTTTAGCAGACGGATGGATGAGGCGTGTCACCGATATACCACGCTGTAAAATATGTGGCCTGTATGTATTTTTTGGGGGTTCAGCAAAATAGTGTCAAGAAATTGTGTAAGACACTCAAAGAAAATATACTCAACTGTGTCACATAAAAATAAAATATTTCTCTGTGCACTCAAAAGGGATGTTTGTGACCCTTTAAAATTGCTTGATTTTCACACTGTGCTAGGAAAAGGATCTGGCTGTATTGTGCACTGAGAAAAATCAAATGGAGGAAAAAAAAAGTGATCTGGATCGCTTTGCAATAAAAAAAAGCTCTGTTAGCCCTGGCTAAAAAAAATTTCAAAGCCAATTACACCTGGGGCTAGGTATATATGGCCAATATATCATACAGGTAGCAGCAGCAGCAGCACCAGAACACAGGAAGGGAATGGACCCTCTTGATGTATGCAATGATCTATATACACACATACAGACCCTGCAGGCCTTGCACTGATGTGTATAGAGCAGCGTACACTACACTGCCTACCTAACACTGGAACCTATATACTCCGGAATTAGTCATTAGAAGGACTGTTGGTTTTTCTGGATTTGAGTACTTTACAATGGTAGACCCCACACTGACTAATAAATCCCCAAATCTGACCCTATCTCGGCAGCAGCTCTCCGTACACTATCTAAATCTGGAGCTGAATGCGCCGAGCAGGGCGGCGTCCAGTCTCTTATACCCCTGATGATGCTGTGTGGCCTGCCAATCACTGTACGACCACAGCAAAGATGGTTGCAGTGTTTCATTGCCTGGCAGACAATCCCTGCATCGTAATTGGGTCTGTAAAATCCGCCAAAAAAGCTGGGTGGGGACCCGAGTATCGAGTAATCCCGGAAATGCTCGCTGCTCGACGAGAACACCGAGTACCGTGATACTCGGGCGAGTAACGAGTAGTGGCGAGCACGTTCGCTCATCACTAGTGATAAATCAATCAGGATTTATTTCTGGAGCACTTAGCAATCCGATTTTATTGGTCATTTAGTTTGGCAATGTAGCATTATTTTCTGGCTATTTAAATAAACATTTGACCATATGTGCAAGGATTCCCGGTATGTATCCATGGTCCGTATTGTCAGCACTTTGGACGGAGCGGAAACCCCGCTCAGCCCAAAGCGCCGCCCCCTTCTGTAAGCGTGGTGATTTTGGATGTGTTCATTGAACACATCTGGAATCACCGCACCATATACATAGAACTGTGTTATTTACCTTGCGAAGACAGGGCATCACTGCTAGGTAAATAGACATGCTGCGGTCTAAAAAGATGCACCGCATGTCTGGAAACGCAGGGCCGCTGGATGCGTGTTCGCACGTACAGTGGAGACGGGATTTCATAAAATCCTCTCCACTATGCTGTAACATCTGGATGCTGCGGATTGAACGCTGCGGCTCTACACATCGTTCAATCCACAGCTAATCCGGATGTAATCTGGCCCATGGAAACATTCCCATATGTAACAATTCTTTTAAATCTGGTACTATTTATTTGAACGATACATATCATATAACACAATCCATACATTTAAAACTAAAATTTCACTTGCAATATTTAAGATGAGAGATTATCAGTGCCTATCCTGACCATTATTAGCCTCATTCTGTGATTGATTAGAGCGGAGCCCAATCTTCTCTCTTACTCGATTTATTCTATAGATATTTTCGTTCTGAAGCAACATATCTGGTGATATTAGACTCTCTGCCTGAGATAGTTTGTCTTGATCAGGAGTAAAGTATTTTTATTTCTTTTTATTTCTCTGTAGTGTTGCATTGCTCAATTCTAAGTCTACATAACATGATAACAGGCTAAAGTGGATATAGATAGCGGATCTCACAAAGAATATACAAAACCATGTCTTTGAGTTATAGGAATGAGAAAAATAAAGGTCTGTTATATTATTGTTAAGGTACTTTGCAAAGGGTACGTGAAAATGCTAAATTTCACAGACACTCCATTAAATGCCTAATTTTATCACTTCACAGCTCTGGATTTGAATAGATGGCCACATGTGTTTGCTTTCAAAGAAATCTTTTAGACTACTCTGGAAAGGAAGGCTATACATGTAGGACCTTCTAAAGCAATGAAAGATTTTATTTTACCTTTTTAAAATGGCATGTTTTCCTAAAATGAGTGAGGAGCAAAACATAAAGCACCTAGGAGAACAAGGCAGTACAGACAGCCCATCTGCAATTCAACCACATGAAAGACCCATGGGCACATTCAAAACCATTAACAGAAGTGCCAGGAAAATCTGCCAAAGAGCCAGATGCTGCTAAGCATTGAGCGATATCTTCCACAGGTTGTCATCTGAATCCTCTAATTACTAGTCAAAGGGAGAAAGTAAGAAGAATCAGATGATTCATTTACATGGGAACCATACACACACGTCACCAAGAATGAAGCCAGAAATTGGTGGTTTCAGCCTTCACAATATGGCACTATTATTGCCCAGAGAGTTACTACTAGTGATCATTAAGAGTATGTCTCAGATGGGACAATCAGTGATAGATATCCACCAAGAAAGCCATATATATCAGTGGTTTACAACCGGTTATAAAAACAACTGCTACCACACCCTGAAATCTACATTCTGTGCCATGCTGTGCAGTAGCTGAAGAAAGAGAATTAGTGACCATTGTTATGTAATTAAGAATGCACTGAAACCACTTTGAGAAGACGACCCAAAATTGCATTTTCATGGTTGTTTTCTCAAAAATGTATTGTATGCAGTGACAAATCAATAGATCTTCATGCTCTACCTCATTAAGCACTAAAACAAAGCTGTAATTTTAAAAACATTTATATTCAATATATAATTAATACATTTGGGACATCTGCCAAATATGTAAGCTACTAGAACCTAATATTTAGCCCCCCATATCATCCATTAATGGTGCTCTTAGAAAGTGACACAATGATTATAAGTACATGATCTTTTATACAGGGAGTTGTGACAGACGCTATCCCATGGCAATGGCCCGGATGGAAAACAGGCTGATCTTGGAGGTTTAAACCTTGTAATGTGTCGACCAATAATGATCTCAGCATGATAAAGAAGGGCTAGTTAGTTATAAGCAGACATACACAGGTGGTTTTTGGGAGCAGGCCTGAGCCTAAAAAGGTCCTTAGTGCCAGTTTGTGTTCTACTTTGTCACGGCATAGCTGAGGAATTCCTGGCAGTAATCCTGAACGTCCCGTGATCTGCGATGAACTCTGAGCTTTATTTCCTTCCATACATTTTCTATTGGATTCAGCTTAGGTGATTGGCTGGGCCATTCTAGCAGTATTATTTTTCTGAGACCACTTGAGATTTTCCTTGGTTGCGTGTTTGGGATTGTGTTGCTGAAATGTCCATGCTTGTTTAATCTTCATCATCCTGGTCGATGACAGCAGATTTTTATCAACAATGTTTCTGTAAATTTGTCCATTCAACCTTCATCTATATGAAGTTTGCCAGTGCCTTATGCTGAAAAACAGCCCCACACTATAATGTTCCCACCTCTAAGTGCTTTTTTGCTTCCAAACATGTTTGTTTTATGGTATCCAAAGAATTCAATTTTGGTCTTATCTGTCGAAACTATATTCTCCCAGTATTTCACAAGCTTGTCTACATGTTGCTGAGCTAACTTTAAACGCATTTCGACATGCTTTTTGTTCAGCAATGGAGCTTGAGTGCATAACTTATTGTTTTCTTTGGAACAATTATAGCTGCTGATTCCAGGTCTGTCGGTATCTCTCTGCAGGTAGTCCTTGGCTCTATCTGAAATCTTGCGGAGAGCACCTGGTCGTATCTGGTTTATGGACAAATGATGTTCTTTCCACGTCCAGCTTATGACAGTGCTCATTGGAACCTTCAGTAATTTAGAAATTTAGCTGTGATCAATGCCATTAGTATGTTTTGCAACAGTAAGGTTGCAAATGTCTTGAGACAGCTCACTAGTTTTAGCCATCGTGAGATATATCTTGTGTTGCACCTTGGTATTGAGACATGTTTTTAAAGGTCATCAGTTAAACCAGATGATTTTATTTTTTATTTTTAGCTAAATGGCAGGATTGCTTTCTAATCACTTGTAGATTCAGGCTGGTTTCTTGACTTTCTATGTCTTTTTGTACCTTTTTTTTCAATGTGTTCAATACTTTTTCCCTTTGTTATTTCTAATTATTACATTACACTCAATACTTACATTACATAACTTAACTTATGGACATATGTGGTTTGATTTCTTTGCCTGTGTGGATTGGATGGGTTGTTACTGACATCTGGGGAGAATTTCATGTCAACAGCACATCTAGAAATATATTTACTTAGAGTACTGGTGATATGTTCAATACTTATTTTACCCACTGTATAATGCAGAATGAATGAGTCAATTTCATAACTAGACATTTTTAGAATTAATGTGAAATTCCACAGCTAAAAGAATAATCTGCATCTGGTGAGAATTTCATGTCACTAGTGCCTTTAGAAATATATTTCCTTAGAAAATTGGTCATCTGTCCAATACTTATTTCACCCACTGAATATTAGAAATCCCTCCACTCATTGCAACCCATATATTAAATTTGAAAAAAAGATACAAAATAAGATGAGGTGTTCAGAGAACCTCAGTGAAAAAATAAACACAAAAAACAATTGTATTGTATGCTCACATTTTGCTTAAAGAAAATAATAAATTATATTGCTCACTATTAAAATATCAGTATGATGTAAACACAAGCGAAACTCTTCTTTTACATTGCAGCATTTTAAGCAAGAATAGTTACATTTATCAAGATATTTTTGCCTCTCCATTAAAAGCATCCTGCATTTCTAAAACTGTAGCTGCGAGTGTGGACGTGTATCTGATAGCCAGCGAAGGATAAATCATTGCTAGGATATCTTCACCTTTCACTTTAACTATAGAAGGAAGCAGAATCAAATCTCAGACAGCTCACACAACCTGTCTTTGTCACCATGCTACCAATCCAGTGAGATTCAAAATAGCAAGTAAAGATATTAAGATAATAAAAATACAGAACCAGAACCTGAAAGAAGAAATTTGGGGTTGCTTCAACTGTTATTAGAAGTAGAAAAATAGTATTAGAAGTAGTAGTAATTAGTGATGAGTCAGTATGCTCGTTGCTCGGGTCTCCCTGAGCATGCTCGGGTGATCTCCGAGTATTTTGGCGTGATTTAGTTTTTGTCAACGCAGCTGCATGATTTGCGGCTTCTAGACAGACTGAATACATGTGGGGGTTGCATGCTTGTTAGGAATTCCACACATGTACTCAAACACTAAATCTCAGAGCATGCCAAAATATTCGGAGATCACCCGAGCATGCTGGCGAAGACCCGAGCAACAATACTACTCGCCCATCACTAGTAGTAATAGTAGTAGCAGGAGTGTAGTAGCAGGAGCGCAGTAGTGGTGATAGTAGTAGTGAAAGTAGTAGCGGGAGCTAGTAGTAGTGAAAGTAGTAGTGATAGTAGTAGTGCGAGCGTAGTAGTAGTGATAGTAGTAAAGGGAGCGTAGTAGTACTATCTTAAAACAATTTATATTTGTATTACACTATTCAAGAGTCAGACAATCAAAACAATGAACTGCTGGATTCTTGTTTCTGAGATTCTGTAAAATCAAAGAACAGTCTGGTCCTATAAAATTTGTATACGGTCATAAATAGTACACAGGGGTGAAAGATGCTACTGCTTTTCAATAGTATACATAATATTAATCATGCAATGCCCCAAAAATATGCACCATGCAAATGATACTCTCTTAAAGAGTACTTATCTGTGGGTGTCCTTTTTATTTAACTAAACAATGGGCGGCCATATATTGAGGACTTTACAAAATATCACCTATTTAAAAAATCCAGCCACAGATTGGGGATAAGTAATCTTTATAACATTGTTCTCCAACTTATATCTGACAAGCCCCATGTGGCTCACAGACTGACGCTTTGTGGCTTGTGGCAATCTGCTAGCTCTGTGAATTAGTGCTGGGCAGCAGTGCCGCTAAGCTCTTTGATTCAAGTCCTGCACCATGTTTAAGTCAATTTTAAATAAAGTTTATTTTATTGTACAAACGCTGCTTAGGGCATACACAAAGGTTGCTGGTTGGTGTACCTTTTCCTTCCGAATAGTATATTCCCTGCACTCTGCATCTAGTTCCAGCTTGTGCAAAAGGGCATGTGCAAACATAGGGCTGGATCAAATGTAGAGGCACAAAGGCCTCCACCAGTTAACTCTATGGCAATGAGCAGGGTACTGCACCTATTGATTTGAATAGGAGATGGATGTGCAGTACCCAATCGCAGAGTTTCTGAGAAGACACAGCAGCTTCACAACTGAGCAGTTGTGGCCAGCGGGGTGTGCCGGGTGTTGGACTCCAACTGATCAGACATTGATGGCCTTTTCTAAGGACCTAAGAATAGATAATCAATGATAAAATAGTAGACAACCTCTAATTATTGTGATTCTGATGCTCTGTGATCGCTTGTCGGTGCAGGATCAGGTTTCTCAGCCACGCACAGCACCAACCAGTGAGCATGGAGCTCCAAGCACACAGTCTCTAAATCACTGCTTGTAATCTATGATGAGGATGCCTTCTTGTATCAATGCTCTGATGAATTCAGGCTTAGACTGGCCACTGACCCTATTCCTCCTTCAGTTGAGCACATACTGTACCACCTGTGTGTTCTATAAATACACAATAATTTCCATAAATAATACTAAAACGTCTAGTATATACCAGAAGCATCACTAAGCACCTAAATCCAGGTCTTGCACTCCTGGTTATAAGTGTAATGCTGCAATCTCTTTCATTTGAGCTTTTTAAAAACAAGGCTGGGGCTACATGGAGACTTTGGTTGCCATGGTTGCCACAGGTTGTCATGTAGCCACAGTGTATGTGTCACTGATACATTGCAGCTTAATATAGGTGAGTAGGGTTGCATTTAGACCCCTAGAGTACTGCAACAATAATGTTACAGAAAAGGTTAACTGGGTCCAATTTCTGTGTCTTGTTTTTCATAGTTGCTGTGCCCTAGGCATCACAGTGCATCCCCATTTACCCGTATTGTGACATGTGCTAAAGCCGAAGATGTTGTGTAGCTTCAGCCTAAAGTTTATTTTCCACTCTTTAAGTGCCTGTACAAATGGTATAAGCATACAGCGTGGAGCTCCACTGGTGAATTCAGAAAAGCAACCCACCTTTGGTTAGATTGGCAGTGCTGCAACTGTCTCCTCTTCCTTATTGGTGACACCATCTGTAGCATATGTGGTTGCCTCTGCCACCTCCTCCTCCTCTTAGCTTGTTTCGTGCAGTTGTCCCAGCTGCCTACTCCAAACTGCATGCTCCTCTACTCTAATGTAAGAGTATGAACAATTCATACAAATAGCTGCTCCTTAATATTACCCTCTCCCAAAATCCAGTAACAGTTATTTAGTGAGAGGAAGGGAGGTTATAATAATGGTGATTTTACATGATTGCCATTAATTGTGAAATGATTATTATGGCACCAGTGGTACATCAAGTTTACAGATTTCTGCTGAGACGCACGTATGATTAGCAGGTATTCTTCATCTCTCCTATTTATCAGGACAGGTGTGCAACATCTGCATGTGGCATATTCCTCCAACAGACATCTGTAGACGTGACGTCGCCCAAAACATAAGTGAGAAGATCCTGAATAATACAATAAACTCCAGATTCATGTTTAAAAGTAAGTTCTGTTCCATTTGCACAGCTGTAAAGGATTATCCATCTCCACTAACTTCCATATGGGGAGGTGAAGGATACTAGTGATGTCACAATGCGTGCTGAGATGTATGTACCATCGACAGTTATCAGTAGATATGACATTACATTACTAGAACTGCTTGACCAATGACTTACCAATATATAAATGAGTTGAGCCAGAATAACCCTTTCATTGTTAATTATCAGTCACACTATAGCTTCTATAATTTATTCGCATAGAACGTGGCTCACGACAACTTCCCAGAGCTGAATGAGGTTCTCAAGTTTAAAAAAGCTTGGGTACCACTGTTTTAAAAAGTCTTCATAATACTGCCATACAAAAACAAAACAACAGGGAGTAATAGTCCTTATTAAAAATTTACAAGATTTATTGAAAAAAGTAGATACATATATATACAGTCATGGCCAAAAGTTTTGAGAATGACACAAATATTATATTTTCACATGATCTGCTGCTCTCTGGTTTTTATGTGTGTGTTTGACAGATGTTTTTATCACAGACAGAAATATAATTGCAAACATATGAGTAACAAAAGCTTATATTGACAGTTAGAATGAGTTAGTGCAGCAAGTCAATATTTGCAGTGTTGACCCTTCTTCCTCAGGACCTCTGCAATTCTCCCTGGCATGCTCTCAATCAACTTCTGGACCAAATCCTGACTGATAGCAGTCCATTCTTGCACAATCAATGCTTTCATTTTGTCAGAATTTTTAGGTTTTTGTTTGTCCACCCGTCTCTTGATGATTGACCACAAGTTCTCAATGGGATTAAGATCTGGGGAGTTTCCAGGCCATGGACCCAAAATCTCTATGTTTTGTTCCCTGAGCCATTTAGTTATCACCTTTGCTTTATGGCAAGGTGCTCCATCATGCTGGAAAAGGCATTGTTGATCGCCAAACTGCTCTTGGAAGGTTGGGAGAAGTTGCTCTTGGAGGACATTTTGGTACCATTCTTTATTCATGGCTGTGTTTTTAGGCAAGACTGTGAGAGAGCCGATTCCCTTGGCTGAGAAGCAACCCCACACATGAATGGTTTCAGGTTGCTTAACAGTTGGCATGAGACAAGACTGGTGGTAGCGCTCACCTTGTCTTCTCCGAATGAGGCGTTTTCCTGATGTCCTAAACAATTGAAAAGGGGATTCATCAGAGAAAATAACTTTACCCCAGTCCTCAGCAGTCCACTGCCTGTACCTTTTGCAGAATATCAGTCTGTCCATGATGTTTTTTTCTGGAGAGAAGTGGCTTCTTTGCTGCCCTCCTTGAGACCAGGCCTTGCTCCAAGAGTCTCCTCCTCACAGTGCGGATCCCGCAGCTGAAACACTTTTAAGAGACGGTCCTGGCGCTTGCTGGTCTTTCTTGGCGCCCTGGAGCCTTTTTGGCAACAGTGGAACCTCTCTCCTTGAAGTTCTTGATGATGCGATAGATTGTTGACTGAGGTGCAATCTTTCTAGCTGCGATACTCTTCCCTGTTAGGCCATTTTTGTGCATTGCAATGATGACTGCACGTGTTTCTTTAGAGATAACCATGGTTAACAGAAGAGAAACAATGATGCCAAGCACCGGCCTCCTTTTAAAGTGTCCAGTGGTCTCATTCTTACTTAATCATGACAGATTGATCTCCAGCCATGTCCTCATCAACACCCATGCCTGTGTTAATGGATCAATCACTGAAAAGAGGTTTGCTGGTCCTTTTAAGGCAGTGCTGCAATGATGTTGAAATGTGTTTTGGGGGATAAAGTTCATTTTCTAGCCAAATATTGACTTTGCAAGTAATTGCTGTTAAGCTGATCACTCTTTATAACATTCTGGAATATATGCAAATTGCCATTAGAAAAAGTGAAGCAGTAGACTTTGTAAAAATTAATATTTGTGTCATTCTCAAAACTTTTGGCCATGACTGTAGACAAATAAAAAAGCACGTATATCTCATATATAGACATGGATTCCAGAAAAAGGGGCTTAAGTGGAAGCAAGTAATTAGCTCATCCTATAAAAATAAGGTAGACATGGGGGCTGGATAGTAAATAGTATTCCTCCAAAATAATACCAATATTGCTGCTTTTAAAGTGCAAGTGACTAAATGTAACCAAAACCATCTAGAATGTACTGCTAAATAATGCTGATAAAAAATCGTAGCTAATCAAAATAACTCATATTTAGTGAGGTAAGCATATTGAGCAACCAGCAAAAAGTCCCTTAGCAGCATCCTTACCCATGTGGGTGCTACTTGGATGAGATAGTCAGCAGCCCCAATGCGCGTTTCGCGTGGGCTTCCTGGGGGAGCACCCCTCGAGGAAGCTCATGTGAAACGCAAGTCGGGGCTGCTAAGTATCTCATCCAACTAGCACCCACATGAGTAAGGATGCTTTTTTGAACCATATGTATCTCCATATGTTTAATGATTGACTGCTAGGGGACTTTTTGCTGGTTGCTCAATATGCTTACCTCACTATATATGAGTTATTTTGATGAGCTAAGAAAACATTTAAAGAGTAACAGTCATTTTAATTTATATTTCATAAATCAATAGTACATTTGAAAATAAGCAACTTTGTAACATATCTTATCAGAACAATCCGCTTCTTTCTCTCCCAGTACTGATCAGTCATTATCAAAATTCTCAATTCTGAGATACAAATCTGTACTCAGTTAAGACAGACTTTCCCATTACGGAGATAGAATTTTATTACTTGCAGCTGCCATCTCCTATCTAGATGAGGGGGGTGGAGCTCTGTCTCTAGCTCCTCCCTCTTTCCATCTACATAGAATTTTATCCACAGCATCTGTCATCTATCTCAGTTATGCGAAAGTCTGTCTTCACTGAATACAGATTTTACCTCAGAATTGAGGATTTTAACAATGACGGTGACAGATCAATTCTGGCAGAGAAAGAAGCAGATTGATCTGATAAGATATCTTACAAAGTTGATTATTTTATTTGTACTATTGATTTATGAAAAAATCTGATTTGTCTAAAAAATCTGATAGAAAAGTGCTTAATCATACTCTGGTGCCTTAATAGTGTCACGCGTGGCTAAATAATATTTCAAACAGTTGCCTAAGCATCCAAGCTATGAAACACAGTGACTCCTAGACACTAATATTAATATACTGCATTATGCCTGGACAAAAGTGTCATATGACGCCTAGATTATTACCACTATATAGTCCTCAATAAACTTGGACTGTGCCACTGGAGAGCAGGGGAATTTACCAGTGAGCCCCTGTGCAGGGGTGGGCCACCAAACCCAAACATCAAGGGTGGGGAATCTTTTTTTCTGCCATGGGCCATTTGGATATGTATGCCATCCTTCAGGGACCATACAAATTGCAAGTTAACTCTGCCCATAAATTATGTCCTGAAGCTGGCAGTGGTGTCAGGTCGTAATCTTTCGTTGCATGTGCCTCAGTGCTCAGTAGTGAACACTATGTGCCCATGCTCTCAGAGCAAGAAGAGCAAAGCGGGGGGAACAGATACAAGATCATAGAGGGCCATGAATTGCCAGCTGGCCTGAGGTTCCCCACCTCTGCCCTACATCACCAGTGTTTGGCACAGTACACTTAATGCAAGGACAAGAGCAGCATCTAAACATTAATTTAACAAACTACCCAGTCCATCAATATAAAGAAGCATAGACAAATTTTTGAACAAGTGTCAGGTAATTTTTCATATAGCTGAACAGTTGTTCCCCAGAATGAATGTCAATAGTGGACCATTGGAACTACTGTCTGACCCTGGTCCTCAACCATTATACTTTAAAGTGCTAAAAAATGAGCAATACACAATGCCTATATAAAAAAAGCAAAAGTCCACAGCATTCCAAACATAATTGTCCACTTCTTCTCCACTCATCAGCTGGGACGCAATGCTTCAAGCTCTTGGGGTCTCTTCTGTCAAGATTGTCAAACACCCTCATAAGTTAAAAGAACGTGATTTTCTCTGCGTTTTTTGTAATTAAATGTAGTTTTTTGATACTGGACTCTAATGTTGCGTTCACCTAATATCTTTGTAAGGGTTCAGTTGACCTGCAGTGCCCCACTTCAATATGGCCAGCTGTTATGCCCAATGTGTAGACCCCTAAAGCCTGAAAAGAAAGACTAGTTTGTTCATTCTTCAGATGTCCCTCAGACAGAGGAAAAAAATAATAAGCATTGTAAGTATTGTCTCCCTTTGTTTTTCACATCTCATGTAATATATGTTTATTTTCTTCATTTTTCTCTGATTCGGCTAAATGACTCCTGTATTCGCTACTGTTCTGCACACCTGTAATGGATTCCATGTGTTCTACCTTCTCCATAAACTACATGCACAATATATTTATCTGAAAAAAAGACAATAAATATAGGGGGGCACACTATTTCTATAGGGATGATGTATTGTTCATGTCAATTATTTTGTATCTAATGTACCTAGAATATATGATATACTCACATCTGTGAGCAAACAAATTCTATGCACATAGAAAGTGTGGTAATTATTGAGGGTAATAACTACATGAGCCACTAGAGTGCGCTTCAACACTGCAATATTTAGCTTTTTTTTCAGATGAAAAGAAAAAGCCAAAGATGTACACAGTGTGATAAAATGCATTGTTTCAGTGGCAGGCTTTTCATAGCTACAGCAGAGTATATGTATTCATCAATATGTTATGTGATAAGAATAGATATAGTGTAAGACAGCGCTTACTGTGTGTGTTGGGGTCACTCGCTTGGCAACAGAATTAAAGCATACCGCCACGTTTTTCTCACACAAACAGTCTATCCGTTTTATTTCCAGAGCATAAACCGCACCACAAACAGTTCATTATATACATCAATGGAGCATAATAACCACCGACAGTCTTATCCAGCGGCAGATACTTCTCTGCCGTTATCATAACCCCCTTTCTAGAGTTACAGTACCTTCCTTGAGCACCTGCTCCACACACTGACCTCTGCCAGTACTTCCTGTCAGTGTTCTCCCCCACGATAAGCTACATTGAGACTATAAGAAGGACCCCCAACAGCTATTTAATGCACACGGAGTACTTTGTATGTAAAGAGACAATGAAGAGACAATTTAGTTTCTTTAGAACTTGTTCTACTTCCAAATCAGATATATAATTATACACATTAAAAGAAATGATTGATTATTACCGATAATTTATCCAGGGTTGAAGTTTAGTCTAGTTATTCTACTATATGCAACCAAAAGAATTGTGTTCTGCATAAAATTTTGCAGCTTTTCAAAGCGTTTCATGACACAATGGCTTTGATGAATTATGCCTGTATGTGCAGAATTCTTAGGGTTAAGTACTGATCTATTATTATTGATTTTTTTTTTGCTTGTTTTTCATTCTGTTATGAAGACATTACGACAAGAGGTACAAGTACAGTACAGACCAAAAGTTTGGACACACCTTCTCATTCAAAGATTTTTCTGTATTTTCATGACTATGAAAATTGTAGAATCACACTGAAGGCATCAAAACTATGAATTAACACATGTGGAATTATACATTACACCTTACAAAAAAGTGTGAAACAACTGAAATATGTCTTATATTCTAGGTTCTTCAAAGTAGCCACCTTTTTCTTTGATTACTGCTTTGCACGCAGAAAAGGTGAACGGGTGGATTCTACATACCTGGTTCCCACCATGAAGCATGGAGGAGGTGGCGTGATGGTGTGGGAGTGCTTTACTGGTGACACTGTTGGGGATTTATTCAAAATTGAAGGCATACTGAACCAGCATGGCTACCACAGCTTCTTGCAGCAGCATGCTATTCCATCCGGTTTGCGTTTAGTTGGACCATCATTTATTTTTCAACAGGACAATGACCCCAAACACACCTCCAGGCTGTGTAAGGGCTATTTGACCAAGAAGGAGAGTGATGGGGTGCTACGCCAGATGACCTGGCCTCCACAGTCACCAGACCTGAACCCAATCAAGATGGTTTGGGGTGAGCTGGACCGCTCAACGCTTCAATTTTGAATAAATCCCCAACAGTGTCACCAGCAAAGCACCCCCACACCATCACACCACCTCCTCCATGCTTCACTGTGGGAACTAGGCATGTAGAGTCCATCCGTTCACCTTTTCTGCATGCAAAGCAGTAATCAAAGTAAAAGGTGGCTACTTGGAAGAACCTAGAATATAAGACATATTTTCAGTTGTTTCACACTTTTTTGTAAAGTGTAATGTATAATTCCACATGTGTTAATTCATAGTTTTGATGCCTTCAGTGTAATTCTACAATTTTCATAGCCGTGAAAATACAGAAAAATCATTGAATGAGAAGGTGTGTCCAAACTTTTGGTCTGTACTGTACATGTTACTATACCAGTCTATTTTTTTGAGTGATTTTATTTAGGGTGTGTACAGACACTTCTTACCCTGTTCGAGTGCTATTATATTGAAGGGGCGCTAGTATTCATTTGTACACACAATCTAAGGACACGTCCCCAGAGAATCCTTTGAGCCATTCCCTGTTGGTAAAGGCCTTAAAAACTAGTAATAAATAATAATGCCCATAAATCTTAAACTGTATTTAAAAACAAGAAAAAAGAAAAAACTATTTAGGGAAGCTAAGGGAATCAAATAATCACAAAATCTGGTCACTTTTTACCTG
Source organism: Oophaga sylvatica (assembly GCA_033576555.1). Lineage (NCBI taxonomy): Eukaryota > Metazoa > Chordata > Amphibia > Anura > Dendrobatidae > Oophaga > Oophaga sylvatica. Next base: position 341,306,875 of record JARQOD010000005.1, read on the forward strand.
GTGGCAAGTCCTGTCCAATAATACATTCATTACATAAATATAATACAGTTTTGATTATTACTATATTCTTATTTCACCTGCTGATTTTCATGATTTCATTGTTTTAGGATGAATTTACAGTGTAAGTGAATTCAATCAATCAATTAACCACCAAAAAGCAGACAATGTAGATATGTGAGGTCGCACTATATTATTTCATTCTATTTTTCATACTATAGTTATCACTTTTTCCCGAGAAGTGATGACACCTAATACTACTGCTGACACAGGCTATTCTTGGCCAAATGTCTGTATCACGACTATAAAATTAGACTAAAAGGTTTACTAGTATATGTGACAAAAGTGCTATACATAGCAAAATTCTAGATCTAGTTTTTCAACAAATTCACTTACGTAGGTAGTGACTTATACGCCAAGTTCACATGACCACATTTTTGGTCCAATTGCATTCCTTGCAAATAAAAAAAATGGCAGAACTCTGACCATGTTATTTAATTGGGTTTTTCAGATTTTTTTTTTTCATTTTTGTGCAGGTGAATTTTATTTTAACATATTAATAACTTTAAACTCATCAAGTATCTGTTTTTGATGAACCAAACTGTCTTTTACATCTATAGAATAAACCTTCCCATGTGGAGATAGTCTGTGACTGTGATTGTAAAAATACTGTTACTCAATCATAGTATCATAGTACAAAAAAATAAAAACAATCTGAGTGATTGATTCTTTGATTCATGAGGTTAACAAGTTTCCATAGTACAAGGATAAATGTATTTAATGTGAAAAAAGCAGAGAACCTTCATAGAAAAATAATACTTGAAGCATGTGTACCTCACAAACAATTCTGATTCAATATATGTGTTTCTCCGAAAATAAGACAAGATGTTATATACTGTAATTTTTTGCTAAAAAAATGGGTTAGGGCTGATTTTCAGGGGAGGTCTTATTTTTTTCCATGAACAACAATCCATATTTATTTTTTAATAAAAATAAATCTACATTTGTTCAAATGTAATTACAGTGAGTTAAAAAAGTATTTGATAAACTGACGATTTTGCAAGTTTTCCCACCTACAAAGAATGGAAAGGTCTGTAATTTTTATCGTAAGTACACTTCAGCTATGAGAGACGGAATCTAAAAATAAAAACCTGAAAAATCACATTATATGATTTTTAAATAATTAAATTGCATTTTATTGCATGAAAAAAAGTATTTGATACAATAGAAAAACAGAACTTAATATTTTGTACAGAAAATTTTGTTTGCAATTACAGAGGTCAGACATTTCTGTAGTTCTCAACCAAGTTTGCACACACTGCAGCAGGGATTATGGCCCACTCCTCCATACAGATCTTCTCCAGACATTTCAGGTTTCGGGGCTCTAGCTTGGCAACATTTCAGCTCCCTCCAAAGATTTTCTATTGGGTTCAGATCTGGAGACTGGCTAGGCTAAACAAGACCTTGAAATGCTTCTTATGGAGCCACTCCTTGGTTACCCTGGTTGTGTGTTTAGGGTCATTGTCATGCTGGAAGACTCAGCCATGACCGATCTTTATTTTTTTTACTAAGGGAAGGAGGTTGTTTGCCAAAATGTCATTATACATGACCCCATCCATCCTCACTTCAATACAGTGCATTTGTCCTGTCCCTTTTGCAGAAAAGCGCCTCAAAATATGATGTTTCCAACACCATGATTCACGGTTGGGACAGTGTTCTTTGGGTTGTACTCATCCTTCTTCTTCCTCCAGTGACGTTTATACCAAAAAGTTCTATTTTGGTCTCATCTGACCACATGAAATCATCATAGTATCATATCATAGTATTATAGTTAGCAAGGCCGAAAAAAGACATTTGTCCATCCAGCCTATATTCCGTCAGAATAAATCCCTAAATCTACATCCTTCTAAAGAACCTAATAACTGTAAGATACAATATTGTTACGCTCCAGGAAGACATCCAGGCTTCTCTTTAACCCCTCGACTGAGTTCACCATCACCACCTCCTCAGGCAAGAAATTCCAGATTTTCACTGCCCTAACAGTAAAGAATCCTCTTCTATGTTGGTGGAAAAATGTTCTCTCCTACAGACGCAGAGAATGCCCCTTTGTGATTGTCACCTTCCTTGGTATAAACAGATCCTCGGAGAGACATTTGAATTGTCCCCTTATATTCTTATACATGGTTATTAGATCACCCCACAGTTGTCTTTTTTCTAGACTAAATAATCATAATTTTGCTAATCTCTCTGGGTATTGTAGTTCCCCCATCCCCTTTATTAATTTTGTTGCCCTCCTTTGTACTCGCTCTAGTTCCATTATATCCTTCCTGAGCACCGATACACAAAACTGTACAAAGTACTCCATGTGCGGTCTAAGCAGGAATTTGTACAGAGGCAGTATAATGCTCTCATCATGTGTATCCAGACCTCTTTTAATGCACCCCATGATCCTCTTTGCCTTGGCAGCTGCTGCCTGGTACTTGCTGCTCCAGGAAAGTTTATCATTACCGAGGATCCCCACGTTCTTCTCCATGTCAGATTTACCCAGTGGCTTCCCATTCAGTGTGTAATGGTAATATTGATTCATTCTTCCCATGTGTATAACCTTACATTTATCATTGTTAAACTGCCTCTGCCACCTTTCAGTCCAAGTTTCCAACTTATCCAGATCCATCTGTAGCAGGATACTATCTTCTCTTGTATTGACTACTTTACATACTTTTGTATCATCTGCAAATATCGATATTATACTGTGTAATCCTTCTACCAGATCATTAATAAATTGAAGAGAAGAGGTCCCAACACCGACCCCTGCGGTACCCTATTGGTCACAGTGATCCAGTTAGAGAATAGACCATTTATAACCACCCTCTGCTTTCTGTTGCTAAGCCAGTTACTTACCCATTTACACACATTTTCCCCCAGACCCAGCATTCTCATTTTGTGTACCAACCTCTTGTGTGCCAAGGTTTCAAACGCTTTGGAAAAATTGAGATATACCACGTCAAATGACTCACCTTGGTCCAGTCTATAGCTTACTTCTTCATAAAAACTGATTAGATTGGTTTGACAGGAGCGATTCCTCATATACCCTTGCTGATATGTCGTTAAACAGTTATTCTCATTGAGATAATCCAGAATAACATCCCTCTTAAACCCTTCAAATATTTTACCAACAATAGAGGTTAGACTTACTGGTCTATAATTTCCAGGTTCGCTTTTAGAGCCCTTTTTTAATATTCCCACATTTTCTATGCACCAGTCCTGTGGAACTGACCCCGTCACTATAGAGTCCCTATATATAAGAAATAATGGTTTGCCTATTACATTACTTAGTTCTCTTAGTACTTGTGGGTGTCTGCCTTCCGGACCCGGAGATTTATCTATTTTAATCTTATTTAGCCGGTTTCGCACCTCTTCTTGGGTTAGATTAGTGACCCTTAATATAGGGTTTTCTTTGTCTCTCAGCAGTTCACCTAGCATTTCATTTTCCACCATGAATATCGTGGAGAAGAAGGTGTTTAATATATTAGCTTTTTCCTCGTCATCAACAACCATTCTTTCCTCACAATTTTTTAAGGGGCCTACACTTTCACTTTTGATTCTTTTACTATTGATGTAGTTGAAGAACAGTTTGGGATTATTTTTACTCTTAGCAATGTGTTTATCTACTTCCTTTTTGGCAGCTCTAATTAGTTTTTTAGATAAAGTATTTTTCTGCCTATAGTTTTTTAGAGCTTCAACGGTGCCATCCTGCTTTAGTAGTTTTTAAATTATTTGTTTTTACTGTTAATTGCCCCTTTTACTTCTTTGTTTAGCCACTTTGGTTTTTCCTATTTCTTGTCCTTTTATTTCCACAAGGTATAAACCACTTACAGTGCCTATTAAGGATGTTCTTAAACATTTCCCATCTATTATCTGTATTCTTATTTCCGAGGACATTGTCCCAGTCAACCAGATTAAGGGCATCTCTAAGCTAGTCAAACTTTGCCTTCCTAAAGTTCAGTGTTTTTGTGACTCCCTGACAAGTCCCCCTAGCGAAAGACAAGCAAAACTTTGTAATTTTGTGGTGGCTATTTCCTAGGTGCCCGACGACCTGCTGATTTGTTATTCTGTCAGGTCTATTAGATAGTATTAGGTATAAAAGTGCAGCTCCTCTGGTTGGATTCTGCATCAGTTGTAAAAGATAATTTTTCTTGGTTATTAGCATAAACCTGTTGCCTTTATGGGTTTTCACAGGTCTCTGTTCCCAGTTAATATCCGAGTAGTTAAAGTCCCCCATAACAAGGACCTCATTATGGTTTGCAGCTTCATATATCTGCCTTAGAAGTAGACTTTCTATGATTTTCCTAGGCATTTCCTCCAAGGAGGAGTAAATGATATGTGGGGAAATAAGAGTTCCTGCTTTGGCAGGTAACCCACATGTCAGGTCCAACTCATTTTGTTAAAACCTGTCAAGTAAAAACCAGGAACATAAGGGTCCTTATTAGCATGCCCCTCTTGTATATTATCCTGCTCACCCCTATACTGGCCGGCATCTGTTGTCACTTCTGGTAGTTGGACCGCATGAATGACAGTAAAGGGGGAAATGGGGAGGAGAAATTGTTAGAGCAAATAAACCAAACTGAATAAGCAGATTACAAAAATATCAAGAGGTGATATCACCTAACTCCTATAGTCAGCCTTGGGTCAGAAAAAAATAAGAAACTAGTTCTGAACTGAAAAAGTAAGTTAATGTGTATGCAAAATGTAAATGCATATTAACACATGACCATTACACAGAGAAAACCAGGCACAAAAAACAAATATCCTAAAATAAAATAAATAAAAAAAGATTTTAATACTAGAGTTAGGACTGTCCCACAAGGGTTGCCTTGATGTGGCGGGATGGCTTGTACATTATTTTGATCAAAATTATGTTTACTAAATACCCTTGTAATTATTACTACCTTCATGCATTGTTTGCAATAAAAAAATGTATTTATTTTCTTTTAGGATATTTGATTTTTTTGTGCCTGGTTTTCTCTGTGTAATGGTCATGTGTTAATAAGCATTTACATTTTGCATACACATTAACTTACTTTTTCAGTTCAGAACTAGTTTCTTATTTTGTTCAGAGTGCATCTTGTGCATGTAAGGGTGTGACCGCCCTGTTTCTGAGCTGAGAAATCCATCCTGTCTGGCCTATGCTTTAACTGGTGGGTTCAGTCCCTCTGCCCTTGTTCACATTTACGTCACTTGACAAGTGGAAAGGTTTTTAATACTAGAGTTAGGACTGTCCCACAAAGGGTTGCCTTGATGTGGCAGGATGGCTTGTACATTCTTTTGATCAAAATTATGTTTACTAAATACCCTTATAATTATTATTATTACTACCTTCATGCATTTTTTGCAAAAAAAATTTTTTATTTATTTTATTTTAGGATATTTGTTTTTTTTTGCCTGGTTTTCTTTGCGTCAGAAAAAAGTAGAAAAATGCATAGTGAGGAGAAGGTGAAATTGAAATATAGCAGTGGCTACCATTTGTACAAATAAACACTGAGTCCTAATAGACTCCCTTGAGTAGACTGTTTTTATGACTGAAATAAACGAAGACAGGGCTATAAAAAACAAGATCAATATAGGTATATGCATTAATAGGGTTAATCAGGGTTAATCAGGATTAAAGTGAGAAGTAAGTTTGACTAGGTGGAAGAATTATAGTTCTAGAAAGCAGCTATAATTGAGCTGCTCATTTAAACTATGGGGGTGGCATGTAATCAGATGGAAAATCCATCTTGACTCCCTTTTAGGATGATCCTGTCAAAATCTCCTCCCCTTTTTAGTGGTTTCACTTTTTCAATGCCCCAAAACTGTATCATTTCATGTCTTAACCAGTCATGCTGTTGACAAGTCTCACTAACGGTGTTTCTCTTTTGTTCCGAATGTCTCACAAATGTTTTCCCACTCTCCTCCTGAATTCTCTGATGGTTTCACAACGTAAGCCTTACCACAGTTGCATGTTACCTTATAGATAAACCCCTTGTTCTTGCAATTAATAAAGTTTTTAATCTCAAATGTTTCACCAATATTCTTGCTACAGAACCTTTTACCTGTTTGAACAAATTCACATGCTTCATATCCTCAAATTTGAAAGAACGTTTGGGTTTAACGGGCAACCACATGCCTGTCGCCACAGGAGGTGCAAAATGACTGTGTACTAGGCGATCTCGTATTGTCTTACTTCTGTATGTTATTTGCGGTCTCTCCCGCACAAATTCTTTGATGTCATCATCCATTTGGAGTATGCCCAGTACTTTTGCACAATTTCTCTCACAACAGGGGCTCAATTGTCAAAGGTGCATATAAATTGTGCCTGTTTGTCCATATTGTTAGTCCTATCACAGGGCACCATCAGATTGTCTTTTATTTATTGGCATATCTAAAGGCCTCCCTCAGCATCCTTCAGGGTAACCTCTAGTGAGAAATCTTTGGCGGAAATCATCTGCCTTGGTTTTGAAATCCTTTGTATCTGAGCAATTGCATTTGAGCCTCAGATACTGGCCTTTCGGTATGCCTTTCTTCAAAGAGTAAGAGTAATGACTCTCCTACCTCAACAATGAGTTGGTTGATGTGGGCTTTCAATAGATGGTGGTGCTGAGAGCGTCCCTTCTCCCCGACTTTGTGATAATAACGTCTAAAAATTGAAGTACGCTGTCATTGGTCTCTGAAGTAAACCAGAGACCAATTTCATTTTTGTTGAGTAATTCAATGAAATTAGAGAATGCCTCTTTTGTGCCCCTCCAAAGAACAAAAATACTGTTGAAGAATCTGACCCAAAGGTCAATACAGCTGGTGAGGTCTGTTGTGAATACCTTGGAGGCGAATTCTGAGCTGGGGCTCCCTCCGGTGGTTGCTGAGGGTAATGAATTAATTACTGAATGGCCTTCAGCTGGCTCTGAATGGTATGATATAAGTGACCTGAGTTTCCAGCAGCCTTGCCGGTAATCAAATTTTCCTCCTGCTCTTGCTTGGAGCACATCTTGCTTTCCTGCTCTCATTCAGATAAGTGTTTTATTTTTTTTCCTCTGTTGGATTTTCACTGCTGGTTTGCTGCTTGCAGTGGACTGCAGCCTGGTCCCCTTTTGGGGTCTTGTGCTGTAATTGTGCTCATTGTGTGTTTGCATTTTTGCTTTGTTCCTTTGTCACTTTTTATTTGCTGTGTTGCTGTGAGTAACACCAGAGATCTGATTTAGGTGGTAGAGATCGTGTGATCTCAGGTTTTTGTTAATCAGAAGTGTTGGTATTTTTGTCAGGGTTTTTTTGGTTGCAGTCAGAATTCTTTCCTATATGTTTCTATTTAGACAGATTGGGCCCCAGCGTTTGCTCATTCTATTTTCTGCCTGTGTCCGTGTTTTCTTCTTGTCTAACAGACATTACATGTTCGGGGGCTTCCTATTTCTTTGGGGATTCTGCTCCGGGGCAGATAGCATTAATCTTTCTGCCTTTAGGTGTAGCTATCTCTCCGGCTGTGACGAGGCGTCTAGGATCACCGTAGGTACGCTCCACGGCTACTTCTAGTGTGGCGGTTAGTTTAGGTTACTGCAATCCAATAGTTTCCAGCCTCTCTGGTGTATTGCTACTTTGGCTATTTTTTGCAGCTTCTCCTCAGCTACCGAAACATAACAGTATTACCGGCCCGACTGAAAATTATATGGTACTCACAGAAGGGAAAAATAGTAAAGTGGAAAAAGTTTGTTACATTCTTTTTTTTTCCCTCTATTTCTCTGGGTGCTGAGGAGGAATTTTTCTTTCTCTCAATGGAGTTTAATAAAACAAGATGGAAGCCAGCAATATACATGGGTGGCAAATAAAGATGTCCTATATAGATGAATATACCACCACCATGGGCTGAAATGGATAACTAGACCAACTACAAGAAATATGGAAAACCACACAGAGAACTAGTTGTAGTCAAAAAGTCAGTATAAAATGTAATATTTATTAAAGAATATTAAAATCCAGGGATAGGGCAAAAATGAGGATGTAAATTCACATTAAACACATGGTAAGCAGGGCCATGTGGTCAAACAAACACCCACACATGGGTGTGCCAGCTGCCCTTGCGGATTGCTCTATGTGGGCATGACCACGAGGCAGCTTAAGGTAAGGGTCAGAGAACATGTTTTGGGCATCTCTGCAGCTTCCACTAGTACGGACACCTCTTCTTTGAAGACTCTTCCACGCCACTTTTTTGAGCACCACCAATGTGATGCGGCTTTACTTAAAGTTAGAGGTATCGACACTCTTAAAATCAACATACGTGGTGGGGACCTGTCAAGACGTTTGGCGCAATCTGAAACAAGGTGGATATGGACCTTGAAGACCATCCACCCATATGGTTTAAATGAAAACAACTCGTATGCTCCATTCCTGTGATCTCTCGGTTATGTCTCTCCTATGTAGTTCACTATTAACATATGTTGTTTTTAATTTTTTATCATGTTCTTTCTTTATAGATGTTCATATTCATTTACATTCTCTGGATGTCTACTGTACAACAATACCTTTGTGGGATACCTTCATCAGTGTGTTATATGTCATCACAATTTTTTTTATGTATAATATTGTCATTCTTTTGTTGTCCTTGTGTGTATTGATATATGGCATTATATTGTTTTTTTATTGTCTTGTTTGGTATAGCTTATTTTGTTTTGCACAATGTGGATTTATGTATCATTATTTCATTTTTGTATTATTGTGCTATTATATTACTTTGTATTTGTTCTTTTAATTTTTTCTATGTCCTTATTATATATTACACTGTTTTGGTTTATTGTTAATTATGTTATGTTTATTCTTGTTTTATATTATGTGGGCATATTTAGTATTGTTATTTCATTATTATTGCTGTTCCATTTTTTGTTTTTGTTGTGTGTTGCATTACCCTCTATGCCATTTTCATGTATCGCCATCTTACTTTCTGGCATCCAAGTCAGTGTGCAGAGACGCATGCGCCGTCTGCATTCAATACCACCGGTGTCACTTCCGGTGATGTCAGACGCTGGAGCACGTGGGGCCCCGCGTGCTTCCGGCTCTGACCTGCGGAGGAGACTTCCGGGTGATAATGATATTGCAGCGGCAGCTGCGCGCCACCTGACAGGCTATATAGAGCCCCAACTTTGGGACTCTAGTAAGCGCCCCCTGAGGAAGGAGTTTGTCCAAACTCCGAAACGCGCGTCGGGCGGCCCTGTGGTCACTAATCCCTCACCTCTGGGTAATTATTCTCACTCTTGTTATGATTCAGTGTGGACTCTCAGCGATGTTTTGGATACATTTCCTATAATGGTTTACCTGCATATGCATATGATGTTTTCCAACTCGCCTTTGCTTTGTCATATATTATATTAGAGATGTTACTATATCTATTAACCCATGTGTGGGTGTTTGTTTGACCACATGGCCCTGCTTACCATGTGTTTAATGTGAATTTACATCCTCATTTTTGCCCTATCCCTGGATTTTAATATTCTTTAATAAATATTACATTTTATACTGACTTTTTGACTACAACTAGTTCTCTGTGTGGTTCTCAATGGAGTTTGCACAGTTGTCTGGCCGTGTGGAGCAGCTTGCCACTGAGGTTCGGAGTATTGCTGCCTATCTTGCTGGGTTGCCGGTTGTGGAACCTAGAATCCCCATGCCAGATTTATTTTTTGGGGGATTGGTCTAAATTTCTGAATTTCAAAAATAACTGTAAGTTGTTTTTTGCCTTAAA
>JARQOD010000005.1:341316728-341376711 GCA_033576555.1 Oophaga sylvatica
TAAATATTTTTGGTAGTTTCTACTTTAACCCCTTCACCACAGAGGATGGTTTGCACGTTAATGACGGGCCAATTTTTACAATTCTGACCACTGTCTTTTTATGAGGTTATAACTCTGGAACGCTTCAACGGATGTTCGCGATTCTGAGATGGTTTTCTCGTGACATATTGTACTTCAGCCTAGTGTAAAATTTCTTCGATATAACTTGCGTTTATTTTTTAAAAAATGGAAATATGGCGAAAATTTGGAAAATTTTGCAATTTTCAAATTTTTTTTAATTTTTATCCCTTAAAACAGAAATATCTCACATAAAAAGTTAATAAATATCATTTCCCACATGTCTACTTTACGTCAGTGCAATTTTGGAACCAAATTCTTTTTTGTTAGGAAGTTATAAGGGTTAGAAGTTGACCAGCGATTTCTCATTTTTAAACAAAATTTACAAAGCCATTTTTTTTAGGGACACCTCACAATTGAAGTCATTTTGAGGGGTCTATATGGCAGAAAATATCCCAAAGTGACACCATTCTTAAAACTGCACCCCTCAAGGTACTTAAAACCACATTCAAGAAGTTTATTAACCCTTTAGGTGCTTCACAGGAGCTGAAGCAACGTGGAAGGAAAAAATGAACCTTTAACTTTTTAGTCACAAAAATGATCTTTTACAAACTTTTTTTTATATTTTCACAAGGGTAAAAGGAGAAAATGGACAGATAAAGTTGTGCAATTTCTCCTGATTACGCCGATACCCCATATGTGTGGGAAAAACACTGTTCGGGCGCATGGCAGGGCTCGTAAGGGAAGAAGCGCCGTTTGACTTTTTCAAACCAAAATTGGCTGGAATTGAGATTGGATGCCATGTTGTGTTTGGAGAGCCCCTGATGTGCCTAAACTGTGGAAATCCCCCCAAGTGACAGCATTTTGGATGTGTGGTGAGAACTTTGAACCCCCAGGTGTTTCACAAAAGTTTATAACACCAGAGCATGAAAATAAAAAAGATCATATTTTTTCCACAAACATCTTTTAGTCCCCAATTTTTCATTTTCCAAAGGTAATAGGAGAAATTATACCCAAAAAGTTGTGCAATTTGTCCTGAGTACGCTGATACCCCTATGTGGGAAAAGTACTGTATGGGCACACGTCAAGGCTCGGAAGGGAAGTAGTGATGTTTTGGATTGCAGACTTTGATGGAATGGTCTGCGGCGTCATGTCGCGTATGGAGAGACCCTGATGTGCCTAAACAGTGGAAACCCCACAAGTGAAATTATTTTGGTAAAATAGACCTCCCCAAGGAACTTATCTAGATGTGTGGTGAGCACTTTGAACCCCCAATTGCTTTCACAGAAGTTTATAACGTACAGCGTAAAAAAAAAATAATTTTTTTACAAAAATGATTTTTTCACCCCAATATTTTATTTTCCCAAGGGTAACAGGAGAAATTGGACCCCAAAAAGTTGTTGTCCAATTAGTCCTGAGTACCTGATACACTAATGTGGGAGAAAACTGCTGTATGGGCACACTTCGGGGCTTAGAAGGGAAGGAGCATCGTTTGACTTTTTCAACGCAGAATTGGCTGGAATTGAGATCAGACGCCATGTCACATTTGGAGAGCCCCTGATGTGCCTAAACAGTGGAAATCCCCAATTCTAACTCCAACCCTAACCCCAACACACCCCTAAAGCTAGTTCCAACCCTAACCATAACCCAAACCACAAACCTAACCCTAAAACACCCTAACCCTAACCCAACCCTAACTTTAGCCCAAACCCTAACCCTAATGGGAAAATGGAAATAAATACATTTTTTTAATTTTATTATTTTTCCCTAACTAAGGGGGTGATAAAGGGGGTTTGATTTACTATTTATAGTGGGTTTTTATGTTTCGCAGCTGTCACACGCTAAAAGACGCTTTTATATGACAAAAAATAGTTTTTGCATCACCACATTTTGAAAGCTATAATTTTTGCATATTTTGGCCCACAGAGTCATGTGAGGTCTTATTTTTTGCGGGACGAGTTGACGTTTTTATTGGTACCATTTTTGGGCACATGACTGAGAAGCCACCTCTCTGCAGGACAAGGAAGGACCCCACGGCCATCTTTGATCCGGGGGCCTGAAGGGAGGAGGCCCCCCTCGGAACAGCGCGATCACATCGCGCTGTTCTGAGGGTCTCAGGGAAGAACGCAGGGAGCCCCTTCCCTGCGCGATGCTTCTCTATACTGCCGGAACACTGCGATCATGTTTGACCGCAGTGTGCTGGGGTTAGTGTGCAGGAGCGGTCCGTGACCACTCCTGGCACTTAGTCCCAGGTGTCAGCTGTGAGAATCAGCTGACACCCGGCCGCGATTGGCCACGCTCAACCCGTGACGCGTCCGATCGCATGTGACGTACTATCCCATCATGGTCATACAGGCCCAGGCACCATGGACGGGATAGTACGTCTAATGTCAGAAAGGGGTTAACCCCTTAACCCCCAGGGTAGTTTGCACGTTAATGACCATGCCAATTTTAACAATTCTGACCTCTGTCCCTTTATGAGGTAATAACTCTGGAACACTTCAATGTATCTTGGGATTCTGAGAATGTTTTCTCGTGACATATTGTACTTCATGTTAGTGGTAAAATTTCTTTGATATAACTAGCGCTTATTTATGAAAAAAATGGAAATATGGCAAAATGTTGAAAATTTTGCAATTTTCAAAATTTGAATTTTTATGCCCTTAAAACAGAGAAATATGTCAAACAAAATAGTTGCCAAATAACATTTCAAAACATGTCTACTTTACATCAGCACAATTTTGGAAACAATTTTTTTTTTGTTTAGAAAGTTGTAAGGGTTAAAAGTTGACCAGCGATTTCTCATTTTTACATTATTTTTTTTAGGGACCACATCACATTTGAAGTCACTTTGAGGGGTCTATATGATAGAAAATGCTCAAAGTGACACCATTCTAAAAACTGCACCCTCAAGGTGCTCAAAACCACATTCAAGAAGTTTATTAACCCTTCAGGTACTACACAGGAATTTTTGGAATGTTTAAAAAAAATGAACATTTAACTTTTTTGCACAAAATATTTACTTGAGATCCAATTTTTTTTTATTTACCAAGGATAACAGGAGAAGTTGGACCACAAAAGTTGTTGTGCAATTTGTACTGAGTACGCTAATACCACATATGTGGGGGGAACCACTGTTTGGGCGCACGGCAGAGCTTGGAAGGGAAGGAGAGCCGTATGACTTTTCAATGCAAAATTGGCTGGAATTGAGATCAGGTGCCATGTTGTGTTTGCAGAGCCCCTGATGCGCCTAAACAGTGGTAACCCCCCAAGTGACACCATTTTGGAAAGTAGACCCCCAAGGAACTTATGCAGATGTGTCGTGAGCACTTTGAACCCCCAAGTGCTTCACATAAGTTTATCAAAGTAGAAAAGCAGTCGCACTCAAGAGCAAAATATTGGGCTAATGAAGTTTCTTTTTATTATTCAATGTATATTTAAACAACACCACATGGACGAAAAAAGGACAAAAAAGTATACCCAGGTAATGTTTCGACCCACAATAGGGTCTTTATCAAACCTCACTGAGGAGTGTCCTTGATAAGGAAATATAGTGTAGACACAGCAAAAGACCCAGCCGGGCCTGAATGGAGGATATGGTGTGGAGGATCATCCGTGTGTAAGAAGTCTTCTGATGCGCGTTTTCAAAGAGCATTTAGTGCAGCCTATGTATTGTAGATTGCATTCAGTATATAGTATCAAATATGCGACATAAGATATATTGCAGTTCATATAACTGTTGATTGAATATGTCTTATTGTCGTATGTAGAAAAAAAACTAGATGTTTTTACCGCATGTACACATGCCTTACAATTATTAGCACAGCACTAAAAAAAGCCTTTGACATTAAGCCAATTGGCATTATTACCTTCTCCTGTTTGTCTACTCGAAAAGAAACTGGGAGACAGGAAGCTGCTTAAAGTAGGTGCTCTTTTTGCCGCAAAATGACTATTAGAACTAATGAGAGTTTTAAGAGTTTGATCTAAATTAAACATAGGAAGATATTTTTTAATAATTGCTACAATCTTGGTATACTGAAGGCTATATTGAGCAGTAAAAACAACAGAAATATCTGAAAACTTATTTTTAATGACCGACTTATTTGACAAAAGATCTTTTCTATTGCATAGGGAAGCTCTAGAAATTGATTTGTAAATGATATGATTAGAATAACCACGATTTAAAAATTTTTTATGTGTTTTTTCTATTTGTTTGATATACTCATCTTTGAACAGTTGCGTTTTAACCTAATAAGTTCTCCGTACGGGAGGTTGTTAATAACATGAGGAAGATGACATGATGTGGCATCCAGAATAGAGTTACATGTGTAGTGACCAGAAAAACCATTATTGATGTATGTCATATGTTATATGGTAAGTGTGCTCTATTTCTTACATGATTTCAATTGTGATATTGGCTCCTTGTTTTGCCTTGGGAGGAGGTAAATTATTTAATATTATGCTGCCCTCTCCTGCCTTGTTTTGGTATTACCACTAGTAGTACTATGCTGCACTCTGCTGCCTTAGTTGGGCATTGCAACTTGTTTTTCTGATTTGAAATAAGTGGCAGTTGGAGGTGGCGTGAGACTGAAAACGGGAAGTTACGAGTGGTTTGTTCCCATGATGAGAGGAGGTAGGAAATTGGGGCTCCTAGTTTGGGACCAGCGGGAAGTACGAATAGCACCAGATTCAGAGTGCCCTGCGTTTTCCCTGAGACAGAGAGCGGAGACTGCACAACTGCATAGCAGATTTCCCGGATACTCTGATCAAATTAAGGTCAGTTGATCCTTCCCCTACCTGCCGCACCGTTAGTCTAATGAAATTTACTGCCATCCTCCCAAGGCCGGGACCGAGATAAGGCTTTGATAGTTGCAGTTTGTAAGAAAAAGTATATCTGCTACCCATGACTGTTATGTTGGAAAATATAAGAAATGTTACCAATCTTCAGTAAAGTTCAGCTTTCAAGTTTGCACAGGACCCCCGGTGTATGATTCTTTTGTCCGCGGCCTCACACCTTGCGAGCATCAACATCACTCACAGTCTCATATATCAGTCATCTTCCCCTTTATAATTGCCACCTAACCTAGGGATTGTTAGAGCCATCGGAGCCACCGTGACTGAACCATCCTCCAAGATACTAGGCTCTGCATCTCACAAGGCGGTGCGACAATTAAAATTATGTAAGAAAAGGAGCACACTTACCATATAACATATGACATAGATTAACCCCTTACTGCCATCGGACGTACTATCCCGTCCATGGTACCTGGGCCCGTATGACCATGGACGGGATAGTACGTCTCGTGCGATCGGACGCGCTCCCGGGGGGAGCGCAGCCGATCGCGGCCGGGTGTCAGCTGATTATCACAGCTGACACCCATGGCTGTGTGTCAGGAGCGGTCACGGACCGCTCCCGGCACATTAACCCCTTGCACACCGCGATCAAACATGATCGCGGTGTACTGGGGGCACAGGGGAGGATCGCGCTGTTCTGAGGGCTTCCTCCCTCCCAGGACCCGGATCCAAGATGGCGCCGGGGTCCTGGAGGGAGGCGGCTACCTCAGTGCCTGCCGAGAGCAGGCACTGAGAAGCCTGCTGCACTGCCTGAGCGATCGCTGGTGTGACAGAGTGCTGTGCACACTGTCACACCAGCGATCTGATAAAATACAGTGATGTCCCACCCGGGACAAAGTAAAAAAGTTAAAAAAATAAAATAAACATGTTTTAAAAAAAATCCAAAATAAATAAAAAAAAAATATATATATTCCCCAATAAATTCACTTCTTCCTGTAAATAAAAAAAACAAAGCAATAAAAGTACACATATTTGGTATCGCCGCGTCCGTAACGACCCCCCCTATAAAATTGTCCCACTAGTTAACCCCTTTAGTGAACCCCTTAAAAAAAAAAAAAAACGAAGCAAAAAATCAATGCTTTATCATCATACCGCCGAACAAAAAGTGGAATAACACGCGATCAAAAAGACCGATATAAAAAATCATGGTACCGCTGAAAACGTCATCTTGTCCCGCAAAAAACGAGCCATCATACAGCATCATCAGCGAAAAAATAAAAAAGTTATAGCTCGCAGAATAAAGCGATGCAAAAATAATTATTTTTTATATAAAATAGTTTTTAATCTATAAAAGCGCCAAAACATGAAAAAATGATATAAATGAGGTATCGCCATAATCGTACTGACCCGAAGAATAAAACTGCTTTATCAATTTTACCACACGCGGAATGGTATAAACGCCTCCCCCAAAAGAAATTCATGAATTGCTGATTTTTGTTCATTCTAACCTCCCAAAAATCGAAATAAAAAGCGATCAAAAAACGTCACGTGCTCAAAAATGATACCAATAAAAACGTCAACTCGTCCCGCAAAAATAAGACCTCACATGACTCTGTGGGCCAAAATATGCAAAAATTATAGCTCTCAAAATGTGATGATGCAAAAACTATTTTTGCAATAAAAAGCGTCTTTTAGCGTGACAGCTGCCAATCACAAAAACCCGCTATAAATAGTAAATCAAACCCCACCTTTATCACTCCCTTAGTAAGGGAAAAATAATAAAATTAAAAAAAAGTATTTATTTCCATTTTCCCATTAGGGTTAGGGTTGCGGCTAAAGTTAGGGTTAGGGTTGGCGCTAAAGTTAGGATTAGGGTTAGGGTTGGGATTAGGGGTGTGTTAGGGTTAGGTTTGTGGTTAGGGTTGGGACTAGGGTTAGGGGTGTGTTGGGGTTAGGGTTGGAGTTAGAATTGGGGGGTTTCCGCTGTTTAGGCACATCAGGGGCTCTCCAAATGTGACATGGCGTCTGATCTCAATTCCAGCCAATTCTGCGTTGAAAAAGTCAAGCGGTGCTCCTTCACTTCTCAACTCTGCCATGCGTCCAAACAGTAGTTTTTTCCCCACATATGGGGTATCAGCATACTCTGGACCCCAAGAGTTATTGTGCAATTTGTCCTATTTCTTCTGTTACCCTTGGGAAAATAAAAAACTGGGGGCGAAAATATCATTTTTGTACAAAAAAAATTATTTTTTTGTTTTTACGGCTGTACATTATAAACTTCTGTGAAGCACTTGGGGCTTCATAGCGCTCACCACACATCTAGATAAGTTCCTTGTGGGGTCTATTTTCCAAAATGGGGTCACTTGTTGGGGATTTCCACTGTTTAGGCGCATCAGGGGCTCTCCAAATGCGACATGACGCCCCCAGACCATTCCATCAAAGTCTGCAATCCAAAACGTCACTACTTCCCTTCCGAGCCCCAACGTGTACCCATACAGTAGTTTTCTCCCACATATTGGATATCAGCGTACTCAGGACAAATTGGACAACAACTTTTTGGGTCCAATTTCTCCTGTTACCCTTGTAAAAATAAAATATTGGGGCAAAAAAATCATTTTTGCAAAAAAAAAAGGATTTTTTATTTTTACGGCTGTGCGTTATAAACTTCTGTGAAGCACTTCGGGGTTCAAAGTGCTCACCACACATCTAGACAAGTTCCTTGTGGGGTCTATTTTCCAAAATGGGGTCACTTGTGGGGGGTTTCTACTGTTTAGGCGCATCAGGGGCTCTCCAAATGCGACATGACGCCCCCAGACCATTCCATCAAAGTCTGCAATCCAAAACGTCACTACTTCCCTTCCGAGCCCTGACGTGCGCCCATACAGTAGTTTTCTCCCACATATTGGGTATCAGCGTACTCAGGACAAATTGGACAACAACTTTTGGGGTCCAATTTCTCCTGTTACCCTTGTGAAAATAAAATATTGGGGCGAAAAAAATCATTTTTGTAAAAAAAAAAGGATTTTTTATTTTTACAGCTGTACGTTATAAACTTCTGTGAAGCACTTCGGGGTTCAAAGTGCTCACCACATATCTAGATAAGTTCCTTGTGGGGTCTATTTGCCAAAATGGGGTCACTTGTGGGGGGTTTCCACTGTATAGGTGCATCAGGGGCTCTCCAAATGTGACATGACGCCCCCAGACCATTCCATCAAAGTCTGCAATCCAAAACGTCACTACTTCCCTTCCGAGCCCTGACGTGCGCCCATACAGTAGTTTTCTCCCACATATTGTGTATCAGCGTACTCAGGACAAATTGGACAACAACTTTTGGGTTCCAATTTCTTCTGTTACCCTTGTGAAAATAAAATATTGGGGGCGAAAAAAATCATTTTTGTAAAAAAAAAAAAAGATTTTTTATTTTACGGCTGTACGTTATAAACTTTAGTGAAACACCTGGGGGTTAAAAGTTCTCACCACACATCTAGATAAGTTCCTTGAGGGGTCTAGTTTCCAAAATGGTGTCATTTATGGGGGTTTCCACTGTTTAGTCAGATCAGGAGCTCTCCAAATACGACATGGCGTCCAGCCAATTCTGCGTTGAAAAAGTCAGACGGCGCTCCTTCCCTTCCAAACTCTGCCATGCACACAAACAGTGGTTTACCCCCACATATGGGGTATCAGCGCACTCAGGACAAATTTCACAATAACTTTTGGAGTCTTGTTACCCTTGGAAAAATAAAAATTGGTGTGAAAAGATCATTTTTGTGGAAAAAATATGAGTTTTAAATTTTACGGCTCTACATTATAAACTTGTGTGAAGCACTTGGGGGTTCAAATTGCTCACCAAAGATCTAGAAAAGTTCCTTAGGGGGTCTAGTTTCCCAAATGGGGTCATTTGTGGGGGGTTTCCACTGTTTAGGCACATCAGGGGCTCTCCAAATGCAACATGGCATCCAATCTCAATTCCAGCCAATTTTGGTTGGAAAAAGTCAAATGGTGCTCCTTCCATTCCGAGCTGTGCCGTGCGCCCAAACAGTGGTTCCCCCCACATATGGGGTATCAGCGTACTTAGGACAAAGTGGACAACAACTTATGTGGTCCAATTTCTCCTGTTACCCTTGGGAAAATAAAAAATAGTGACTAAAAAATAATTTTTGTGGGAAAAAATAGGATTTTTTATTTTCATGCCCGGGCATTATAAACTTGTGTGAAGCACTTGGGGGTTCAAAGTGCTCACCAAAGATCTAGATAAGTTCCTTAGGGGATCTAGTTTCCAAAATGGGGTCACTTGTGGGGGTTTCCACTGTTTAGGCTCATCTGGGGCACTGCAAACGGAACATGTCCCCCATCAACGTCTGCATTCCAAAATGTTACTACTTCCTTTCCAAGCCCTGCCGTGCACCCAAACAGTTCCCCCCCCCCCACATATGGGGTATCAGCGTACTCAGGACAAATTGGACAACAACTTTTGGGGTCCAATTTCCTTGGGAAAATTCAAAAATTTGGGACTAAAAAATCATTTTTGTGGAAAATGTTTTTTTTTTTTCACACCCAGGCATTATAAGCTTTTGTGAAACACTTGGGGGTTCAAAGTGCTCACAACAGATCTAGATAAGTACCTTAGGGGGTCTAGTTTCCAAAATGGTGTCACTTGTGGGGGTTTCCACTGTTTAGGCGCATCAGGGGCTCTCCAAACACGACATGGCGTCCAATCTCAATTCCAGCCAATTTTAGTTTGAAAAAGTCAAACGGCGCTCCTTCCCTTACGAGCTCTGCCGTGTGCCCAAACAGTGGTTTTCCCCCACATATTGGGTATTGGCGTACTCAGGAGAAATTGCATAACAACCTTATCTGTCCATTTTCTCCTTTTACCCTTGTGAAAATAAAAAAAAAGTTTGTAAAAGATCATTTTTGTGGCTAAAAAGTTAAATATTCATTTTTTCCTTCCACGTTGCTTTAGTTCCTGTGAAGCACCTGAAGGGTTAATAATCTTCTTGAATGTGGTTTTGAGTACCTTGAGGGGTGCAGTTTTTAGAATGGTGTCACTTTTGGGTATTTTCTGCCATATAGTCCCCTCAAAGTGACTTCAAATGAGAGGTGGTCCCTAAAAAAAATGGCTTTGTAAATTTTGTTGTAAAAATGAGAAATCGCTGGTCAACTTTTAACCCTTATAACTTCCTAACAAAAAAAAATTTTGGTTCCAAAATTGTGCTGATGTAAAGTAGACATGTGGGAAATGTTATTTCTTAACTATTTTGTGTGATATATTTCTCTGTTTTAAGGGAATAAAAATTCAAAGTTTGAAAATTGCAAAATTTTAAAATTTTTTGCCATATTTGTGTTTTTTTCAAAAATAAACGCAAGTTATATCGAAGAAATTTTACTTCTAACGTGAAGTACAATATGTCACGAGAAAACAATCTCAGAATCGCGAAGATCCATTGAAGCGTTCTAGAGTTATAACCTCATAAAGAGACAGTGGTCAGAATTGTAAAAATTGGCCCGGTCATTAATGTGCAAACCACCCTTGGGGGTGAAGGGGTTAATAATGGTTTTTCCGGTCACTACACATTCAGTAGGTTTGATGAAGGGTTAAAACGCAAATGTTCGTTAGCTTTACGTGCAAACATGTGTAATTGTTAATTACCAACAAGTGATATTTGCCATATAGAGGTTTTCTATTTATTACCCTCGCTTCATGGCTCACAGGCAGATCTTGATAAAGACTCACGTTGAAACGCTTTGATCTCTGTCACCTCATCCACATGGAGCTGCGTCTGCTTTATTCATTAATGGAGTATGTTTTCATATTTTAAAGCTGCAAGTTAATAAACATCATTTTTTACCTTCTTCAACCAAAGCTGGATCTCTCCCTTTTTTTTCTCCTATGGTCTGGTTGCTCTGCTTGGATCCGTGCGGTGAGTTGGACTGTTGTCTATTGATATATTTTTTGGAGTGGGGTAAGCTGATTGCCTTTTTCTTCTGTTATATTGGTGTTTGTAGTTTTACAGCTATGCGATTGTTTGGGCACCATTTTTGTAAAAGTGAAAAACACTTTTATATAGGTATAAATAATACAGTAGCGCTAGAGTTAACCCTGAAGTGCTGCAAGAATCGGACAAAGACCACTACTTTGCCAAAAAGTCATTAAAATGAATAAATATAAATAGATTGATGCGCACAATAACCTCGCTGTTTTTGCCAAAGTGATGATAAAAGATTATTTATTATTATAAAAACAGACCATAATACAATGAAAAGACATAGATATATTAAAATTGGCTGGACTGTGCTAAAAAACTAAATGGTGAGTTTCACAGAACAATCCATAAAAGCATGAAACTATACAATCTCGATGGATAATCACTGCCCAAGTACCGTATATACTCGTGTATAAGCCGAGATTTTCAGCCCATTTTTTAGGGCTGAAAGTCCCCCTCTCGGCTTATACGTGGGTCATAAATGGGGGTCGGCGGGGGAGGGTGAGTGGGGGTGTCGGATCATACTCAACCCTCCACCGGCGCGGTCTCTGCAGCTCCCCTGCTTCTCCCACGATCTCCGGCTCCTTCCTGCAGCGGTCACATGGTACCGCTCATTAAAGTCATGAATATGCACATATTCATGACTTTAATGAGCGGTACCACGTGACCGCTGTAGGAAGGAAGAGCTGCGGAGACCGCCGGGAGAAGAGGAGAGGCTGCAGAGACATGCCGGCGGAGGGGTGAGTATAGCGATATTTATCTGTCCCGTTCCACCGCTGTGCTGCTCCCTCGTCCGACTCCTCTGGCTGTAAATGTTCAGGCAGAGGGTGCGATGACATCGTTAGTACGCGTCGGGCCCCCTGTCTGATCATTAACTGCCGTGGACCCGGAAGAGGGAGCAGTGCGCAGAGGTGTAGAGAGGACAGGTAAATATCTCAGGTGCCGTGGTCCTCAGTGAGCGCTGACACCGGCACCTGTCCCCCATAGCGCGCCGGTGTCCCCGCCTGCTCAGGACACCGGCACCTGGTCCCCAGCGACGAGAGGTGAGTATGTCATTTTTTTTGCAGCAGCAGCAGTGCGGCAGCATAAGGGACCTATACTATGGGACATAATCTGTGGAGCATAAGGGGGCATAATCTGTGCAGCATATGGGGGCATAATCTGTGGATCATATGGGGCATAATCTGTGCCGTTTATGGGGGCCTAATCTGTGGAGCATCATATGGGGGCATAATCATTTTTCACCCTAGGCTTATACATGAGTCAATAAGTTTTCCCAGTTTTTTGTGGCAAAATTGGGGGGTCGGCTTATACACGGGTCGGCTTATACATGAGTATATACGGTAATTTGTAGGCCCAGAAAAAGTGACTTGTGCAGTAAAGTGATCTAAAGTGCCACGTGATTGGAAACAAATCCTATACATGCTCCGATTGCACAATAAAAGCAAAAATAGGCTGATAACAAGTAGATAAAACTTAGTATGCCCAAACAATGGTTATTGCCCAAACCTACAATAGATACGGATTGATCCGCAAATACGGACTGAACATGTGCCGCCAGTGCTTCAGGCAGTACGCGAAAGACATCGGCTTTCTTAACAATAACCATTGTTTGGGCATACTAAGTTTTATCTACTTGTTATCAGCCTATTTTTTACTTTTATTGTGCAATCAGAGCATGTATAGGATTTGTTTCCGATCACGTGGCACTTTAGATCACTTTACTGCACAAGTCACTTTTTCTGGGCTTACAAATTACTTGGGCAGTGATTATCCATCGAGATTGTATAGTCTCATGCTTTTATGGATTGTTCTGTGAAACTCACCATTTAGATTTTAGCACAGTCCAGCCAATTTTAATATATCTATGTCTTTTCATTGTATTATGGTCTTTTTTTATAATAATAAATAATCTTTTATCATCACTTTGGCAAAAACAGCGAGGTTATTGTGCACTTTTATATAGGTATTCAAGTCTGGAGATATTCCCCATTCTTCCTGGGTTACAAGACTATGACCACAAGGAACTGAATGGAGCAACTTGTGGGACCAACACATTATCCAACAATTTAGGTGATAATTAGAGATGAGCGACTTTGCCTTTTTTCGGCTCTAGTCGGGTTTCGGACCACCCGACTTTCTCAAAAGTCGATTCGAACGAGATCGGATGACTAGCTCGCGGCAAAAGTCAGAAGTCAACAAAAAAACGAGACCCGACCCCAATGCAAGTCAATGGGCAATAACAGCTGGCCCCCCCCGCCCACGTCCTATTCCACCATACTTCCTCATGTTTGGGAAAATGTACCCAAAATACCAGCAGATATACGGTAATGTATCAGTAGCGTTCAGCTGTATACAGTGTTGGGGTAATTTTAAATCTCTGTATATATTTCCGGAGTCACACACAGACGCTCACTCAGTATGGATTTGACCAGAATACAAAAAGCAGAAAAAGTGTACTGTATCAGAAGCGTACAGCTATATACGGTATAGGGGAAATTGTAAATCTCTGTATATATTTGCCGAGTCACACACAGATAGTCAGCATGTATTTGTCTGTGATACCAGCCGGTACACGGTAGTGTGTGAGGAGCGTACAGCTCTATACGGTGTGGGAAAAAATGAACGCTCAGTAACTGTGCAGAAAAAAAGAATAAAAGTATTAGTGCTGTGTAAAAAGCAGTCTGCACAGCAGTGTACACACAGCAATACAGCCAGCAGGCAGCCTATTAACCAGCGCTGCTTCACCTAAGAAAATCTGTCACTGGCAGGCAGCCTAATTACCAGCACTGCTGCACACAAGAAAATCCTCCCCGTCACTACACACTAACTGTACAGCACAATTGCAATCAGCACAAGCACATAAGAACTTCTCTTTCCAGCCCTAACTCTCTCCCTACTGATAAACAGCAATCTCTCCCTACTATTAAGATCATCAGAATTAAAATGGCGGTCGGCAGTCAGGGCTATTATAGACACTATGACACCCCCAAAGCAAGCCAATCACTGCAATGCCCTTCTCTAAGATGGTGGTGGACGCTGCCCATGTCATCTCGTTGCCCACAGTGTACATCCTTGCTCATTGGCTGAAAAAAGGCGACTGAAAGCATTCTGGGAAACTCGACTTTGGCGCTCGTTTTGACGACCGCATGGCCGACCTCACACTATGGTCGTGTTTTGGCCAATGAAACTCGACTTTGGCGAAAGTCGGTGACTTTTGAATCTGACAGACCTGTTTCGCTCAACTCTAGTGATAATTGTTTGAACCTGGAATACTTATTTAAATTTCATTATTAGATTTGAATCTTGGAAAGCGGCAAATCTTTTTATGCACGCCAATCCAAGATTCAGAATAATTAATCTAGTCCTAAGAAAAATGCTTCAAAATAAATGTTTTAGAATGATGAAATTGATATCTATAGGAAGAGCAATAGGTAAAGAATCACTGAGTATTTTACACAGTAATACAAGCTACTAATACAAAAGAAACGAGGAAAAATACTCTAAATTTTCGCTAACATTTTCAACATTTACCTTTTAGAATATGCTTAAAATGTAAGTATGTAAGTTCTGCAAATTTAAGCCCTACACTCATAGTAGTATGCATGTAGTTGACTCTGTTTCCATGTTTCCAGCATCACCTAAGAATTTAGAGGCACTTTTAATTTTAGATAAATTGCCTATTTCAGCTGGGAGTTAGAAAATAACCATTCCTTCTGATGTGTAACAGGTGACAAGTTGGCAATATTGTTCTTGAAAAGTGGTTCTGCTTTTATCTCCTCCCGTCTTCTCCATTCCACTCTCGTATTAATTGTAAAAGCCATTAACACCATTAGCATGCCTGGTGTGAGTTACATTTCAAAGAATGTGTGCCTAGCCCATATGCCATACGCCCAGGTCTTTTCTGCCTCTGTTTTCTTTCACGCTCATGGTCCTTGGATATGATTTTCTCGTGAAAGCACACTACCTCCTTACAAATCACTTTTGTACTCCATCTGCTCCATCGTGAAGTTTTTTAAAGACTGTTACCTGGAATTCTGAGGCTCAGGAACATCGGATTCTGTGCACGATTTCTTAATCTGCAAAAGTGAAAAGGCATATTGTATTATACTATATTATAGAAGTGATCAATAACAATGCAAAATGAATTTTACATTATGACTATATTAGAGGAGTTTTACCATCAAAACATAGCATACTCCGATTTTTTGAATGTTCAATCAGGTATTATAAATTTCCCGTTTATGTATGACGACCTCTCCTCTGGAAATAGGAACCTCCTTCCCAGGATTAATAGAAGTCCCCATTATCAGTCCCCATTAATGCCATATCCTGACACTAGGGTACAATTCTTTGTGGTGGGAGAATCCCTTTATGTTCAAGGATTTACAAAGTTTTAAATAGTTTTAAACTGTATTCACAGACAAGTACATTTGGAATTTTCAGATATCCGAGTACTGCTTATTATAAAAATAGGAAACTTATCCAAGTAGACAAGAGGAAAACTACAGTACATTAAACTGATTTGGGTATTGGCTATTATGAATCATAAATCATACTTAATTCAGACCACTGCCATCATACACTTTTTTTTAAAAAAGGCTCCTTCCCACCATTGCAGGCTACTCTTGTAGTTTCCATTAGGAAAGGAAGTGACTTCATCCTATTCTTTGGTCAACTGACTGTTAGGACGTGTGATTGGTTATAGCCATCAAGTGACCAAAGAAAGAGGTGCCATCTCTTCTTATTTCGATGAGAACAGGATCGACCAGGGTCAGATTCACTAAATGCTTAAACTGACCTGCCATTATGATTCACCAGGTCATTACGAGTTCGGAGATACTAAAAATGTGTAGATTATTTTTTAGTCAAGTGGCGAAAAAACATCAAAATGTAAAAAAAGTGGCGCCATTTTCTGTTTTCTGAGACCCATAGCGTCTCCACTCTTTGTGATCTGGAGCTGGCTGAGGGATTGCTTTTTGAGCACCTAGCTTACATATTTATTGTTACCACTAGATGGTGGCCCGATTCTAATGCATCGGGTATTCTAGAATATGTATGCGGCCGACACAGAGGTGTTTAAGTTTAGTGGCAAGATCGTTGATTGGTCGCGGTGAAAGACCACGACCAATCATCGAATTGTATTGTGAAGACCGGAGAGCACCGCTGCCTATGTGGCTACTTCCGCTGCGAGAACCGGGACATGAGCGGGCACTCGCAGCAGAAGTATCCCGACCCGCAGCGCCGCTCCCGGTACTCTCTTGACATCCTAGCCGCATGGATGTCAACGCCGCTGCCTGTGCGGGTACTTCCGCTGCGAGAACCCGGGACATGAGCGGGCGCTCGCAGCAGAAGTATCCAGGCCTGTGCACACGTTGCGGATTCCTAGCGGTTTTGCCGCGGTTTTTCACGGTGGAAACGCCGCAAAGCCGCGGCAAAACCGCTTACACATTACAACTCATTATGGCCTATGGGATTCCGCAATGCTGTGCACATGCTGCGGGTTTTTCCGAGGCGGAATCGCATCGCGGGAGAATCCGCAGCATGCTCATTCTTTTTTGCGGAACCGCGGCGATTCCGCCGCTATAGGAATGCATTGAACCGATTACTTTCCGCATGTGGCTGTTCCCACCATGCGCAAAGGAAGCGGTTCATGTGCGGATGGTACCAGGGTCTGGAGGACAGGAGACTCTCCTCCAGGCCCTGGGTACCATATCCATGTAAAAACAATAATTAAAATAAAAAATAGTGATATTCTCACCTTCCGGCGGCCCCCGCAGCTTTCCCGCCTCTCAGCGATGCTCCCGGCCAATCCCGTTCCCAGTAATGCATTGCGAGAATCACCCCAGATGACGTAGCGGTCTCGCGTGATGCTACGTCATCGGGGTGATTGTCGCAAAGGTCGCCTGGGAACGGGATTGGCCGGGAGCGTCGCTGAGAGGCGGGAAAGCTGCGAGGGCCGCCGGAAGGTGAGAATATCATTATTTATTATTTTTTTAATTATTTTTACATTAGATCTTTTTACTATTGATGCGACATAGGCGGCATCAATAGTAAAAAGTTGGTCACACGTGTCTGCGGGACGGAGGTCAGCGGCGAGGCAGCGGGGAGATGACCGGCGCGAGGTGCTCATCTCCCGGCCGCTAGCAGCAGAAGGACCTCGACCGATGGCGCCGCTGACCTCCGTCCCGCAGATGAGCCGCTAGCGGCCGCCATTTTTTTGTGAAATCCCGCGGCGCTGATTGAACGCTGCCGGACTAATGAGCGACGCGGGATTTCCTGGACAGACCGACAGACAGACCGACAGACAGACAGATGGGATAAGACAATTATATAATAGATTATGGGGCAGAAACGATATTTTAATTGGCTCTTAATACAATGTTGCAGTACCAAAAAAAACGCAATTCTAGCGTTTTGATTTGTTTTGTCGTTACACAGTTTACCAATCGGATAAATTGTTTTTAGATTTAGATATATCACACATTTTTGAATGCAGCGATGCCAAATATGTGATTTTTTTTTTATTTTGAATGAGGCAAAACGGGAGGGGATTTGAACTTTTATAATTATTTTATATTTTTTAAAACATTTTTTCTACTTTCTACTTCCTTCAATACTCCCCTTAGGAGACTTGAATCTGCGATCATCTGATCACTTGTGCTACACATAGGTAGTGAAGAGGTTAAAGGGAATCTATCGTGTAGAAAATGGTATATCATGATGTTATAGAGAAGGAGGAGCTGATGTCATGGGTGCATCGCCACGAAGATCGTCGCGATTGCACATTCTGACTTCTCGCAGCTGAGTTGCTGTTACTTTGTGTTTGGTGGTGAGGGAGTTAATTTTACCTGGCTCTTTGCTAAGACTAGGTCCAGCCTCGCCCGATGCTTTTGATTATGCACTAATTAGCTTCCTTTTTATACCTGCCAGTCTGCTTGTTAGATGCCGGTGAAAGCATTCATACAGACTGCAGATAGGATCGGTTCTGAGAAGACTTAAGCTAAGAGCTCCTTTGTTGTTTCTCCTCTCCTTGCTTATAGTTTATCTCCTAGACCTTTGGTGTTCCCCCTGTGTTTAAGTGTTGTATGCAAGACAGTATTTACTTTATCCCTGTCTGTCTCGTGTGTCTTTACTGTTTGTTAAGCAGTGACCTGCCTATTCCTGTGTGGTAATCAGGGTCCTTCTGAGGACTAGATTACAGTGGTCAGGGACTTATAGGAGACAGGGTTACGTTGGCGGCCTGGACCTCTGTACCATTAACAGTACCTCCAGGTAGAGGGACTAGTCAGGACCCCAGTTTAGGGTCAGCATAGACCCCGGTCCACCTCATGCCTGTGACAGCGTAATACGTCTTCAGGATTCACCCACAGTACAACGGATATTATGTCAGGTAATACTATACTTTATGTACATGTTGATATTACCTATTCATATGTTATATTGTATGTTGTCCCTTTTGGTATTGATTATGACATTATATATATATCTGTGATACAGCGTGACAGCTGATCAGACTGAAATACATTTTGGAGGGAAAAGTTTCAGTTAAACTTGCATCTTATTAATTAAAATCCTTGATGCATATGGGTCCAGTGGGCGGTACTATTCAATGATTGATAATCTTTCTTGTATTACTGTGAATGCAGAGATAGCAGTCAATCACTAGAATGACCGCCCACTGGACTAATATGTTTGCAAAGATGAGAGATTTCAATTAATAAAATACAAGTTCTACTGAATCTTTTCCAACAAAAATATATATTATTTTGCTAAGCTTCACTTTACTATACCATGCTGTCCATAGATCGCACTAATATTTACAAAGTGAAAGATTCTCTTTAAACTATTTATACCGGGACCTCACAAAGTGCCTAAGATAATGCTTGGGGATCTCACAATCTGTACGTAGTGTAAATTCATGCCCAAAGATTTTCAATTTTCCATTTTTTACTTCCTGAAACTATTATACAATTAAAATAAATACAGAATGAGTCAATAATATTAACAAACTGGAGATTGCTGCAACATTAATAAAAAACAATATAAATCATTTAAGTCACTTCTGCCTCCTCATCTGCTCCTCAAAAGGGCATAACAGGAGGGCATCTCACTATAGAAGCCAGCCTCACAGGTTGAACAGCATTGATATACATCAAATTAGACGAAAACTAAAAGAGGGACAGAGGATGCTTACAATCTAAAGAGATGAGTCAGTGAACAAAAGACACTGTAAGTGAGGTTTGAAGCTATTCATATGGTAGAGGCTAGTAAAAGTTTGCTAACTGGACATTGAAGGATTGAATTCTTGAAATGTTTTTAATGTAGAAGCAGCAGAAGATGGTAATAGCCATGATGTGTAGTTTGAAAGATGGAAAAGAATCAAAAAGGTTATTCTTAGATACAAAACTTAAGCCTGGGAAATGTATGATGCAGTGGTGCACGACTAATAACCGCATTTCATGTGACCACTTTGGGGACCTTGAATCAGAATGCTGTATTTTTTTTTTAATCTTTTGATGGCCCTCTACAATACAACTGTCCGGTGGTGCTGAATTTGCTCAGATATACATTACAGACCAAAAGTTTGGACACACCTTCTCATTCAACGATTTTTCTGTATTTTCATGTCTGTGAAAATTGTAGAATCACACTGAAGGCATCAAAACTATGAATTAACACATGTGGAATTATACATTACACTTTACAAAAAAGTGTGAAACAACTGAAAATATGTCTTATATTCTAGGTTCTTCAAAGTAGCCACCTTTTGCTTTGATTACTGCTTTGCACACAGAAAAGGTGAACGGATGGACTCTACATAATAATAATAATAATAATCTTTTTTTATATAGCGCCATCATATTCCGCAGCGCTTTACAGTTTAACAGTTTCAAAACACAAGTCATAAGTAACAACGTTAACAATACAATAATTAAAGCAAATATAGACGACCCTGCTGGTGAGAGCTTACAATCTACAATGAGGTGGGGGAGTTACAAAGTACAGGTGTGTATATACAATGGTGCATTTACAATGATGGTCCAGCCATCTTAAGGGATTGAGGGATGGATGGAGATGGTGAATGGGCTACACACATACACTTACACATAGAATGACTTTGATTAGTGAGTATGATAGGCCGCTGTGAACAAATGTGTTTTGAGGGAGCGCCTGAAACCATGCAAATTGTGGATAGTCCTAATTTCTTGGGGAAGAGCATTCCAGAGGATTGGCGCAGCGCGGGAGAAGTCTTGGAGTCGGGAATGGGAGGTACGGATTAGTGCAGAGGTTAGTCGAAAGTCGTTTGCAGAGCGCAGCAGTCGGTTAGGCCGATAGATAGAAATGAGGGAGGAGATGTAGGGGGGTGCTGCACTGTGGAGAGCTTTGTGGGTGAGAACAAGTACTTTGAATTGGATCCTATAATGAATGGGCAGCCAGTGTAAGGACTAGCGAAGAGCGGACGCGTCCGAGTACCGATTAGCCAGATGGATGACCATGGCTGCTGCATTAAGGATGGACTGGAGAGGGGATAGTCGAGTAATGGGGAGGCCAAGTAATAGAGCGTTGCAGTAGTCCAGGCGGGAGTGGATCAATGCTACAGTGAGGGTTTTTGCTGTTTCCATGGTGAGAAAAGGGCAGATTCTAGAGATGTTCTTTAGGTGTAGGCGGCAAGAGCGGGCAAGAGATTGTATATGGGAGGTGAAGGAGAGATTGGTGTCAAACATAACACCCAGACAGCGAGCCTGCTGCCGGGGTGTTATTATGGTGCCGCCCACGGAGAGGGAAATGTCAGATTTATGGAGGTTAGTAGACGGCGGGAGCAGAAGAAGTTCAGTTTTGGAGAGGTTGAGTTTCAGATAGAGAGCGAACATGATGTTGGAGACTGTGGACAGACAGTCACTGGCGTTCTGTAGTACAGCGGGGGTAAGGTCGGGGGATGACGTGTATAGTTGTGTGTCATCAGCATAAAGATGGTACTGAAAGCCAAATCTGCTGATGGTCTTTCCAATTGGGGCCGTGTAGAGAGAGAAGAGAAGGGGGTCAAGGACTGAGCCCTGGGGTACACCGACAGTGAGAGGAAGAGGAGATGACGTGGAGCCAGAGAAAGAAACACTGAAGGAGCGGTCAGAAAGATAGGAGGAGAACAAGGAGAGAACAGTGTCCTTAATACCTAGTGACTGGAGCCTAGACAGTAGGAGACGGTGGTCAACTGTGTCGAAAGCTGCAGAAAGGTCGAGAAGAATGAGCAGAGAGTGGTCACCGTTACGTTTTGCTGTAAGAAGGTCATTGGTCACTTTGATGAGTGCAGTTTCAGTCGAATGTAGGGGGCGGAAGCCGGACTGTGAAGGGTCTAGGATTGAGTGAGTGGAGAGGTAACGGGTAAGGCGGGAGTAGACTAGGCGCTTCAAAAGTTTAGAGATGAAGGGGAGATTGGAGACCGGTCTGTAGTTGTTTGTGCAGGAAGGGTCGAGAGCGGGTTTCTTTAGTAATGGAGTAACGATGCAGTGTTTGAAGGAGGATGGGAAAATGCCAGAGGAGAGTGAGAGATTCAAGATTGTAGTTAGGTGAGTTTTGACAACGAGAGAGACTGGAGGAGATGTGAGGGAATGGGGTCGGTCGGACGAGAGGAAGAGAGGAGTCTGGAGACTTCTTCTTCTGTGATGGGATCAAATGTGGAAATTGAGCCAGGGGAAATGCAGGGAGGGATGGGAGTCACAGCACTTGGTGGTTGAGAGCAGATTTCCTGACGGATAGTATTTATTTTTTCTATAAAGTGGGAGGCCAGGTCGTCAGCACAAATGTCTGTGATAGGGGCTTGTGCTTTTGGCCTGAGGAGGGAATGAAAAGTGTCAAAAAGTTTCTTGGGGTTGTTGGCTAGTGAGGAGATCAGGGTGGTGAAGTAGGTCTGTTTGGCGAGGTGAAGGGCAGCATTATAAGTTCTTAACATGAATTTAAAGTGGATGAAGTCTTGTGGTGTGCGGGTTTTTCTCCAAAGGCGTTCAGCACTCCTAGAGCATCGCTGAAGAAGTTGAGTTTGCAATGTGAGCCAGGGCTGTTTTACTATGTATTTGGAAGTTCTGAGGGTGAGCGGTGCTACTTGGTCAAGGGTGCTTCTAAGAGTGTCATTGTAGTGATGAACAGCCAGATTAGGACAAGAAAAAGAGGAGATTGGGGACAGCGATGAGTGTAGGGAGTCTAAAAGTGTCTGAGGGTTAATGGCTTGTAGATTTCTGAATGTGTGGTAGGTAGGAGTGTGCTGGGATGGTCGAGGATTTGTGAGGGTGAAGGAGAGAATGTTGTGGTCAGAGAATGGAAGCGGTGAGTTATTTAGGTGGGAGATTGAACAGAGGCGGACAAAGACCAGGTCAAGGGTGTTACCATCTTTGTGTGTCTCAGAGGTTGAAAGCTGTGAGAGGCCTAGAGAAGTGGTTAGTGATAGAAGCTGAGATGCAGATATGGAAGTAGGGCTGTTAATGGGGATGTTGAAGTCTACAAGGATAAGGGTTGGTAGTTCTGAGGACATGAAGTGCGTCAGCCAGGCTGAGAAGTGGTCAAGGAACCGGGTGGGCGAGCCTGGGGGCCGATATATGACCGCTACTCTGAGGGAGAGGGGACGAAAGAGCCTGATGGTGTGGACCTCAAAAGAAGGGAATGAGAGTGAAGGAATTGGGGGGATGACCTGGAAAGTGCATTGTGGGGACAGGAGTATGCCAACTCCACCACCATGTCTGTTTGTGGGTCTCGGGGAATGGGAGAACTGTAAGCCACCATAGGAAATGGCAGCAGGGGAGACCGTGTCAGAATCTTGAATCCAGGTTTCAGTGAGGGCCAACAGATGAAGAGAGTTGTTCAGAAAGTAGTTGTGCAGGAAGGATAGCTTGTTGCATGCAGAACGTGGATTCCAGAGGGCACAATTGAAAGAAGGAGATGAGGGAGTGCAAGTAACATTAATAAGATTATTACGGTTTCGATATGCGGTAGGGTAGGGATTGAGGTTGGGAGATGGTGGACCAGGGTTGGGGGAGATGTCCCCTGAAATCAGTAGGAGAAGGAAGATAAAGAGCAGGTAGTTGTTGGAGTTGTAAGTAGGTTTTTTTCTGTGATGTGTTTGGGCAAGATGGGCTGAGGTTTCTCAGGAAGGTGAGGAGTGCATGGAAGCTGTACATGGGAGAGGGAAGTATGGAGGGGCTGATGTGTATGAGTCGTGATGGAGGGGGGATGCGGTGGTGAATGTGGATGACAAGGGAACACAGGAGGATAGAGGTAAAGTACATAATTAAAAAGAAAGCAAAGTGTGGGGTACCTGATTCCAGCCCTGATTAACTGCCAAGGATAACTGCCGTTTACAGCCTAGTTCCCACCGAGAAGCATGGAGGAGGTGGTGTGATGATGTGGGAGTGCTTTGCTGGTGACACTGTTGGGGATTTATTCAAAATTGAAGGCATACTGAACCAGCATGGCTACCACAGCATCTTGCAGCAGCATGCTATTCCATCCGGTTTGCGTTTAGTTGGACCATCATTTATTTTTCAACAGGACAATGACCCCAAACACACCTCCAGGCTGTGTAAGGGCTATTTGACCAAGAAGGAGAGTGTTGGGGTGCTATGCCAGATGACCTGGCCTCCACATCACCAGACCTGAACCAATCGAGATGGTTTGGGGTGAGCTGGACCGCTCACCGCTTCAATTTTGAATAATCCCCAGCAGTGTCACCAGCAAAGCACCCCACACCATCACACCACCTCCTCCATTCTTCACGATGGGAACCAGGCATGTAGAGTCCATCCGTTCACCTTTTCTGCGTGCAAAGCAGTAATCAAAGCAAAAGGTGGCTACTTTGAAGAACCTAGAATATAAGACATATTTTCAGTTGTTTCACACTTTTTTGTAAAGTGTAATGTATAATTCCACATGTATTAATTCATAGTTTTGATGCCTTCAGTGTGATTCTACAATTTTCATAGTCATGAAAATACAGAAAAATCATTGAATGAGAAGGTGTGTCCAAACTTTTGGTCTGTACTGTAATTACAAAAAAATAATTTTTCTGGGGAATTTGGATTTTCGTAACATTTGAGAAATTAAATTCCACTTGATTCAATTTGCCCATCTCTAGTCATCAACATAAAAGCTATGGCATTGTTTCAACTTTGTCTGGTTAAAAGGCTAGATGAAGAAGAATGGGTACTCAAGAGCAGAGCCTGAGGACATGACAAGATAATTTGGTAACGTGTGAGTGGGAGACATAGTATTTGGTAAGGTATAAGGAGATTTAGAAAGGACAAAGTCTCTGATACCAAGGGATGTGCGAGTCTGTAAAAAGAAAAAGTAATCAATTGTGCTAATGGCAGAGCAATATGGTCAAACTTTGACAGTTATCTAATGATGGGCGAACACTAAAATGCTCGGGTCAAGCAAATTGGAATAATCGGGTGCTTGACCCAAGCGACGAGCTCAATATAAGTCTATCGGAAACTCGAGCATTTTTGCCGTGACCCCCCCGGGTCTTTAGAGGGTCTATAAACTGCGGAAATGGATGGGGAAAGTGCGCAAGTGACATGGGAACAGAATTTGGTAGACCCCTAGAAGCATTTCTGACTCCCAGGTCACTGCTGTGAACAATGTTGTCAATGTTGCGGAGTGTATGTGTGTCAGTCTGCGGCAGTCTGAGTGTGTGCGCAGCTGTCTCTGTTGCGGCTGTCGCGTTGTGTGCGGCTGTCTGCGTGTGTGTGCAACTGTCTGTGTGTGTGTGCGGGTGTCTGCGTGTTTGCGGGTTTCTGCGTGTGTGTGCGGTTGTCTGTGTGTGTGTTCGGGTGTCTGCATGTATGTGTGGCTGTGTGCTTTAACGCTACCGCTGGTACTGTTGGTCACAGCGCTGCGGGATCATGCTGAAAGATGTCAGGGTGATTCTATAGCTGACTGTGACCCGGAATGGTGACCTGCGGTAAAAAAACAGGCTTAGGCCGATGAGACTACTGCTCCCATCGGGCTATGTCTGGTGTCATTGATAACAGTGACAACAGGTGACGCTGATGGGAGAGTAGAATCATACATAATACATACATAATACATACATATACACGTAAAAATAAAAAAAAATTACACTCACCGCACACCAAATCCCGATGCCCTCGTCTCCTAGAAATAAAGTAAAATAATAAACCAACATATACTCCCTGTCCGCCGTAGCCTAAGGTAATCCACATTGTCCCACGGCAATCTCACATGTACAGTCATGGCCAAAAGTTTTGAGAATGACACAAATATTAATTTTTACAAAGTCTACTGCTTCACTTTTTCTAATGGCAATTTGCATATACTCCAGAATGTTATAAAGAGTGATCAGCTTAACAGCAATTACTTGCAAAGTCAATATTTGGCTAGAAATGAACTTTATCCCCAAAACACATTTCAACATCATTGCAGCCCTGCCTTAAAAGGACCAGCTAACCTCTTTTCAGTGATTGCTCCATTAACACAGGTGTGGGTGTTGATGAGGACATGGCTGGAGATCAATCTGTCATGATTAAGTAAGAATGACACCACTGGACACTTTAAAAGGAGGCTGGTGCTTGGCATCATTGTTTCTCTTCTGTTAACCATGGTTATCTCTAAAAAACACGTGCAGTCATCATTGCAATGCAAAAAAATGGCCTAACAGGGAAGAGTATCGCAGCTAGAAAGATTGCACCTCAGTCAACAATCTATTGCATCATCAAGAACTTCAAGGAGAGAGGTTCCATTGTTGCCAAAAAGGCTCCAGGGCGCCCAAGAAAGACCAGCAAGCGCCAGGACCGTGTCTTAAAAGTGTTTCAGCTGCGGGATTGGGCTACCAGCAGTGCAGAGCTTGCTCAGGAATGGCAGCAGGCAGGTGTGAGTGCATCTGCACGCACTGTGAGGCGGAGACTCTTGGAGCAAGGCCTGGTCTCAAGGAGGGCAGCAAAGAAGCCACTTCTCTCCAGAAAAAACATCATGGACAGACTGATATTCTGCAAAAGGTACAGACATTGGTCTGCTGAGGACTGAGGTAAAGTTATTTTCTCTGATGAATCCCCTTTTCGATTGTTTGGGACATCAGGAAAACGCCTCATTCGGAGAAGACAAGGTGAGCGCTACCACCAGTCTTGTCTCATGCCAACTATTAAGCATCCTGAAACCATTCATGTGTGGGGTTGCTTCTCAGCCAAGGGAATCGGCTCTCTCACAGTCTTGCCTAAAAACACAGCCATGAATAAAGAATGGTACCAGAATGTCCTCCAAGAGCAACTTCTCCCAACCCTCCAAGAGCAGTTTGGCGATCAACAATGCCTTTTCCAGCATGATGGAGCACCTTGCCATAAAGCAAAGGTGATAACTAAATGGCTCAGGGAACAAAACATAGAGATTTTGGGTCCATGGCCTGGAAACTCCCCAGATCTTAATCCCATTGAGAACTTGTGGTCAATCATCAAGAGACGGGTGGACAAACAAAAACCTAAAAATTCTGACAAAATGAAAGCATTGATTGAGCAAGAATGGACTGCTATCAGTCAGGATTTGGTCCAGAAGTTGATTGAGAGCATGCCAGGGAGAATTGCAGAGGTCCTGAAGAAGAAGGGTCAACACTGCAAATATTGACTTGCTGCATTAACTCATTCTAACTGTCAATATAAGCTTTTGTTACTCATATGTTTGCAATTATTATATTTCTGTCTGTGATAAAAACATCTGTCAAACACACATAAAAACCAGAGGGCAGCAGATCATGTGAAAATATAATATTTGTGTCATTCTCAAAACTTTTGGCCATGACTGTAGAAAAGTCACATTGGAGATATGACCGCTCTACCGGCCGGCGATACACTGACAGGAGATAATTGCTCCCATAGTGTATCAGCTGATGGGCTTTGTTGCTCTCCCTTATGGCACCTCTGCATGGGAAAGTTCTCACACAGCAATATTGCCGTAAGTGAGAGCTCATGAACTCCGGTGAACTCTCATGGCAGTGCAGTGTTACACTGCGGGAGATATTACCTCCTGTCAGTGTATCACCAGAGGCTGAGTAAAGTGTCACATCTCCTGATATGACAGTTCTACACATAGATTGTGGTGGACACTCAGTAAATGGACTACGGCTGACAGGGAGTATTATATGTTGGTTTATTATTTTATTTTTGTTGAAGGAGATGAGGGAGTCGGGATTAGGCGATGCAGTAAGTATAATTTACTTAAGATTCAATAAAGGAGTCTGTGTGATTATTTCAAATAAAGGACTTTATGGCTGTGTGTTTATTTACCATATAACTATAGGATTTTAACCCCTTAGTGACAGAGCCAATTTGCAGCTTAATGACCAGGCTAATTTTTACAATTCTGACCACTGTCACTTTATGAGGTTATAACTCTGGAATGCTTTAAGGAATCCCGCTGATTCTGAGATTTTTTTTTGTGACATATTGTACTTCACGTTAGTATTACTTTTTTTTATATGACTTGCGTTTATTTATCAAAAAAACTGAAATATGGTGAAAATTTAGCAATTTCCAAACTTAATTTTATGACCTTAAATCAGAGAGATACAGTATGTCACACAAATGTCTTTATAAATAACATTTCCCACATGTCTACTTTACATCAGCACATCTTTGGAAACAAAAGGGTTAAAAGTTTACAAGCGATTTCTCATTTTTACACCATTTTTTTTATGGACCACATTACATTTGAAGTTACTTTGAGGGGTCTATATGATAGAAAATACCCAAAAGTGACACCATTCTAAAAACTGCACCCCTAAAGATGCTCAAAACCACATTTAAGAAGTTTATTAACCCTTTACGTGCTTCACAGGAACTGAAGCAATGTGAAAGGAAAAAATTAACATTTAACTTTTTTCCAAAAAATTTACTTCAGAACCAATTTTTTTTATTTTCACAAGTGTTAAGAGAAAACGAACCAAAAAATGTGTTGCATAATTTCTCCTGAATATGCCTATACCCCATATGTGGGGGTAAACCAGTTTTTGGGCGCACGGCAGAGGTCGCAAGGAAAGTAGCGCCTTTTTCACTTTTTCTACGCAGAATTGGCTGGATGCCATGTCACTTTTGGAGAGCATCGGATGTGCATAAACAGTGGAAACCCCCAACAAGTGACCCCATTTTGGAAACTAGACCCCTTAAGGAACTTATCTAGATGTGTGGTGAGCACTTTGAACCTCCAAGTGCTTCACAGAAGTTTATAACGTAGAGCCTTGAAAATAAAAAATCATTTTTTTTTCCTCAAAAATGATTTTTTTTAGCCCGTTATTTTTTATTTTCCCACAGGTAACAGGAGAAATTGGACCACAAAAGTTGTGCAATTTTTCCTGAGTACGCTGATACCCCATATGGGGGGGGAACCACTGTTTTGGAGCATGGGAGAGCTTGGAAGGGAAGGAGCGCCGTTTTGTAATGCAGACTTTGATGGAATGTTCTGCGGGCGTCATGTTGTGTTTGCAGAGCCCTTGATGTGCCTAAACAGTAGAAACCCCCCGCAAGTGACACCATTTTGGAAAGTAGACCCCCAAGGAGCTTATCTAGATGTGTGGTGAGCACTTTGAACCCCCAAGTGCTTCACACAAGTTTATGAATGATTTTTTAGCCAGCTATTTTTTATTTTCCCAAGGGAAACAGGAGAAATTAGAACCCCAAAATTTGTATGCAATTTGTCCTGAGTACGTTGATACCCCAAATGTTGGGTAAACCACTGTTTGGACGCACTGCTGGGCTCGGAAGGGAGGGAGCACCATTTGACTTTTTTAACGCCGTGTCGTGTTAGGAAACCCCCTGATGTGCCTAAATAGTGGAAACCCCTAAATTCTAGCTCCAACCCTAGCCCCAACACACCCCTAAACCTAATCCCAATCCTAACCCTAATCCCAACCCTAATTCCAATCCTAATTGTAACCCTAATTATAATCCTAACGGAAAAATGAAAATAAATATATTTTCCTTTTCTTATTACACTGTGTTCCAAATTATTATGCAAAAATTGTTTAGGAGTGATAAGGTAAGAATTTTTTTGTTTGTCAGTTAAACTCATTGATGGTGATGTGTGTCAGGGCTCTTTATATCACTGTAAGCAATTGCAGACACCTGTGCTAATTAGTTTGGCAGGTGTGTCCAATGAAAGGCAAGACTACTTAAGAAGGCTGTCCCACATTATTAAGCAGCCTACATTTTCTGCCAAAATAGGAAACAAAAAGGATGTGTCGGCTGCTGAGAAGTGTTTAGGTCAAGGCATGACTACAATCAACATTGCCAAGACACTTCATCGTGATCATCGCACAATCAAGAAGTTTGTAACTGATTCACAGTACACACGTGTTCGTGCTGATAAGGGAAAATTGAGGACTCTTTGCTACAGGCAATTATGTCAGGTTAAAAGAGCAGCGGCAAAAAAGCCTTGTCATAGCAGTAGACAAGTTTTTGAAGTTGCTGGTGCCTCCAACGTCCCCCGAACAACAAGATGCAGGGTCCTTCAGAGGTTTGCAGCTGTGCGTAAGCCATCCTGTCGACCTCCTCTATCCACTGCACACAAGCAGAAACGGCTCCAGTGGGCCAAACAATACATGAAGACTGACTGCAAAACTGTTTTGTTCACCGATGAGTGCCGTGGAACGCTCGATGGTCCAGATGGATGGAGTGGAGGATGGCTGGTTGATGGACACCCCATGCAAACACGGCTACGGCGCCAACAAGGAGGAGGTGGAGTAATGTTTTGGGCTGGAATCATGGGGAGAGAGATTGTCTGCCCCTTTAGGATCCCTGAAGGGGTAAAGATGAACTCCATAGTGTATGTTGAGTTTCTCAAACAGCACTTCCTGCCATGGTTCAAGAAGAAGAACCGTGCATTCCGCAGCAAGATCATTTTCATACATGATAATGCACCGTCTCATGCTGCACATAACACATCTGCATCTCTGGCTGCTATGGGTATAAAAGGGGACAAACTTATGTGTGGCCCCCATTCTCCCCTGACCTCAACCCCATTGAGAACCTCTGGAGCATCATCAAAAGGAGTGTCTATGATGGCGGAGGCAGTTCACATCTAAGCAACAGCTCTGGGAGGGTATTCTGTCCTCATGCAAAACAATTGAAGAAGAAACCATCCAAAACCTGACAAATTCAATGGGCGAGAGAGTTCAGAAGCTCCTTTCGAACAAGGGGTCCTATGTGCAAATGTAACATCACCTAGAATAAAGTTTTGAGTTGAAAACTGTTTGATTTCAGTTTGTAATAACCTGCTAATGCTTATAATTTCAAAAATGACCATTTTTTGTTCTTTATTGAAATGAAAAGGTTGAAAACTCTGCTGTGCATAATAATTTGGAACATGCATTTTGAGTGCAGTTTGAGTGTTTTATTTTTTAAAAAATATACTGTTATCATAGGCAGTTTGTACAAAAACTTTCCAATTGTACTCTAATAGTTATTTGACTGTAAAATTACAATGACTGCAATTCATATAGGTAATTTGGGAAAATCTAGAAAATATTATTTGCATAATAATTTGGAACACATGTATATGTCCTAACTAAGGAGGTGATAAAAGGGGGGGTTATTTACTATTTTTTTTATTTTGATCACTGTGATAGCGTTTATCACAGTGATCAAAATGTACCTGCATGAATGAATCTGCCGGCCGGCAGCTTCGGCGGCGCACTGCGCATGTGCCCGCCATTTTCTTTGCAGGAAGAAGACGCCGGGAGCTGTGGGAGCCATGGGAGGACGGGGGACACTGGGAGGTACAGGGGACAGATCGGGGGGCCCTATTTCTCTCCCCTCTGAAGTGCGATTACATCAGAGGAGAAAGAAATTAAATGCAGAATCGCAGATTTTTTTTGCGGTCGCCTTTATATGTTTAATAACGGCGATCGCAAAAGCGGGGTCGGTAAAAACTGACCCGAATCATGTTCTCTGGGGTCTCCGCTACCCTGGTAGCAGATCCCAGAGAAAATCCAAATCTGGGGGAGCTATATACTTTCTCCACAGCACCGTGAATTCACAGTGCTGTGGTTTAAGTACCCTTAACCACCGCCATTAAAAGGCATATAGGAAGGTCGCTAAGTGGTTAATGGATAGGTGTCTTATAGACACTTGTCCATTACTAATCCGTGGGCTTGATGTCAGCAGACAATACAAAGGTGACTTCGACCCCACAAATATTACCCCACTTGCCACTGCTACAGGGCAATGGGAAGAGCAAGGTTAACTGCCAGAATTGGCACACCTATAAGATGCGCCATTTCTGGGGCGGCTGAGAGCTGATATTTTAGCCTTGGGGGCCAATATCCATGGCCCCTTTCCAGGTTATTGATATCAGCCTGCAGCTGTCTGCCTATCCTTTGCTGGTTTGATTTTATTGGGGGACCCCATATCAA
Organism: Oophaga sylvatica; assembly: GCA_033576555.1. Taxonomy (NCBI): domain Eukaryota; kingdom Metazoa; phylum Chordata; class Amphibia; order Anura; family Dendrobatidae; genus Oophaga; species Oophaga sylvatica. The sequence goes on from JARQOD010000005.1 coordinate 341,347,968, forward strand.
TTTTTTCTGGGGTTCCCCTGTAAAATAGCCAGTAAAGGCTAAGCAAACATGTGTGAGCTGATATTAATAGCCTGGGAACCTTTATGGCTATTGGCTCCTTTCCAGAATATTAACATCAGCCCTCAGCTTTCCCTCTGATGGTTATGAAAATTATGTGGGAGCCCACACAATTTTTTAAAAAGAAACTTTTTGAAAAATTAAACAGAAATAGTGATTCACGCAGATTTTGTGTGTGTGTTCATCATTATTTAATTCTTTATGTACTGATTTATTAATGAGGGTATCTGGCTGACCCCTGTTCACTAATAAACCTCGGCGTTGGTATTACATACAGCTCTGGCAAAAATTAAGAGACCACTGCACAGTTTTATAAAAATCAGCTTCTCTACATGTCTGACAGCCATTCCATTCCAGTGTCAGTTGAATTCCAACCAGAGTACACCTCATTCTACTCAATGTGCTTCTGATTAAGTGATCACCTGAACCAAATCTTATTTAATGAAGGAAAGTATAAAAAACACTGCTGTGGTGTTCTCAATCCTCTTGCAATAGGACAAGCTGGATGGCAAAACAAGTGCTAGTAAAATCCCAAAGGTAATAGGAATGAAAAAATAACTTTTAAAACTGCCAAAGGAGTTGAAAAGAAAAGTCTTAAGTGAGGAAAAGAAGGGCTCAATTCTGGCTATACTAGCAAAGAGATACAGTGAGTGTCATGTTGCCTCCATCCTTAGAATTTCTAAGACGGCAGTCCATTACAACAAGGTCAAGCAGCAGACATTGGGGACAATAAAGCTACAGATTGGCAGAGGGCAAAAACGACCCTCCACTGACCGGGATGACCGTCATCTTATTCGAGTGCTACTTAGCAACCGCAGGATGATATCAACTGAGCTACAAAAGGAATGGCAAATAGAAGCTGGGATGAAGTGCACAGCAAGAACAGTTCGTAACAGGCTACTAGAGGCAGGGTCAAGTCATGTAAAGCTAGAAAAAAAGCCTTTCATCAATGAGAAGCAAAGAAGAGCAAGGCGGAAATTTGCCAAAGACCAAAAGGATTGGACCATAGAGGACTGGAGTAAGGTTATCTTCTCTGATGAGTCTAATTTTCAGCTTTGCCCAACACCTGGTCATCTAATCGTTAGACGGAGACCTGGAGAGGCGTACAAGCCACAGTGTCTTGCACCCACTGTGAAATTTGGTGGAGGATCGATGATGATCTGGGAATGCTTCAGCAAGGCTGGAATTGGGCAGGTTAATTTTTGCAAAGGACGTATGAATCAAGCCGCATACAAGGTTATCCTGGAAAACAGTTGTTTCCTTCTGCTCAGGAAATGTTCCCCAACTCTGTGGACTTGTTTTCCGGCAGGACAACGCGCCATGCCACACAGCTAAGTCAATCAATATGTGGATGCAGGACCACCACATCAAATCCCTGTCATGGCCAGCCCAATCTCCGGACCTGAACCCCATTGAAAACCTCTGGAATGTAATCAAGAGGAAGATGGATAGTCACAAGACATCAAACAAAGAACTGCTTACAATTTTGTACCAGAAGTGTCATAATGTCAACCAAAAGCAGTGTGAAAGACTGGTGGAAAGCATGCCAAGAAGTATGAAAGCTGTGATTAAAAATCATGGTTATTGCACAAAATATTGATTTCTGAACTCTTCCTGAGTAAAAAAAATCAGTATTGTAGTTTCTAAATGATTATGAACTTGTTTTCTCAGCATTATTTAAGGTCTGCAAGCTCTGCATTTTTTTTGTTATTTTGACCATTTCTCATTTTCTGAAAATTAATACAAAATTTATTGCTTGGAAATTCGGAGACATGTTGTCAGTAGTTTATATAATAAAAGAGCAATTTACATTTTAGTCCAAAATATACCAGACAAACTGAAAATTTTGCAGTGGTCTCTTAATTTTTACCAAAGCTGTACATATAGATACACTGCTCAAAAAAAAACAAAAAAATAAAGGAACACTTAAACAACAGAATAGAACTCCAAGTAAATCAAACTTCTGTGAAATCAAACTGTCCACTTGGGAAGCAACACTGACTGACAATCAATTTCACATGCTGTTGTGCAAATGGGAAAGACAACAGATGGAAATTATTGGCAATTATCAAGACACACTCAATGAAGGAGTGGTTCTGCAGGTGGGGACCACAGACCACATCTCAGTACCAATGCTTTCTGGCTGATGTTTCAGTTACTTTTGAATTTTGGTTGTGCTTTCACACTCGTGGTAGCATAAGATGGACTCTACAACTTACACAAGTGGCTGAAGTAGTGCAGTTAATCCAGGATGGCACATCAATGCGAGCTGTGGAAAGAAGGTTAGCTGTGTCTGTCAGCGTAGTGTCCAGAGGCTGGAGGCGCTACCAGTAGACAGGCCAGTACAACAGTACACCTCTGCCTTTGTGCAAGGAGGAACAGGAGGAGCACTGCCAGAGCCTTTCAAAATGACCTCCAGCAGGCCACAAAAGTGCATGTGTCTGCACAAATCGTTAGAAACCGAATCTATGAGGATGGTCTGAGTGCCCGATGTCCACAGATAGGGATTGTGCTCATAGCTCAACACTGTGCAGGACGCTTGGCATTTTGCCTCAGAACAAATTCGCCACAGGCGCCCTGTGCTCTTCACAGATGAAAGCAGGTTCACACTGAGCACATGTGACAGACGTGACAGAGTCTGGAGACACTGTGGAGAGCGATCTGCTGCCTGCAGCATCATTCAGCATTACCGGTTTGGCAGTGGGTCAGTAATGGTGTGGGGCGGCCGAGGAAGCCTGACTGCCATTAGGTACTGTAAGCTTTTAAGGGGATATAGCTCTGAGATCGCCGTCCGGGTAGACGGAATGGCATAGAAACAGTTCATTCAGAGACAGCAGTTCTGGTAAAAACTGGCCGCAACCAGCTTTATTAAAGTCCACAGCAAACAGATAAAACAAATCATAAACATAAGACCTGGGCTTGTCTAGCCACTTACTACACTTAGATAGATTTCCCTATCTATCCGGGTCCCGACTCTAACAGCCTGGGCCAAAACAACACATATGTTCAGCATTTACCAGCATGGAGTTTCACAGAGTCTCCTCCTTATGTCTGAAGGCACCTTCAACGTCCAGACTTGAGAGAGCTCCCCTCCTATTCAGCAGCTATCCGCATGGATTCTCACAGAGACTACTCCTGTGTCCGGGGTACATCGAGCACCCAGACTGAGATAGCTCATATTCCTGGAGACTCCTTCTTGTGCCTGGACTCCCTGTCCAGACTAAGCGAGCTCTCTGACTGTGTTCGCAGACACCTACTTCTGATCTCCTAATTAACAGCTGAATGGTTTCAGGCCTGAGCTGCAAGTGTGTACTGAATGTAAGGTGTAGTGACCTTTCTCTACCACTAGGTTTACAAAGCCACACATTTCCCTTATACCATACAGCACAGTACCTAGGTGAAATGTACACCCCATTCAACACATATTCCTTCACTGTCTCACATATCCCCCCCCTCTTCTCCAGACCGGAGGGCTGGTCATCCAGACCGGAGGGCTGGTCAACAATCCAAAAGAGACAGTGAACTCTGGACCAGTCATGGCCTTCATCAGCTTCATCTTCACTACTGTCATCTGTATCTTCACCTGAGCCATAGCCAACATCAGCTTTCTCTTCATCTGAAGCATCCGCACTACCCTGTACCCTCCCAGGCCTATGCTCTCTGCGGGCCTCGGGTATCCTGCACGGTTTCATCTTGACCTTAAGCTCCTCTGCCATGGTCTCTGACCATTTTAAGCTACTCTGTTCAAATTATTGGGACTGTAGAAGGAGCAGATCGTTTTTCTTTTGCAGTACACATAATTCATCCGCTAAGTCTCCAGCTGAATTGTAATGTTCTACCGTGACAACAGCATTCTTATATAGAGCCTTAGACTTATTGAGCAGCATTTGCTCTTGCAACGAAGAGATTCCCTGTATTCTTCCTTTTACTTCATTGACTTTCTCACGAAGATGCTCATGGCTTTCATCACACTCCTTCATCACAGTTTGGAGTTTTTTCTGAGAAGTAATCAATTCATCTGGTACATGTTGGACGTCCTTTATGTCTTCGGCCCCTTCTTCAGGCTCTTCTGGTAGAACATGCTCAGAAGCCCTACCGTCAGTCTTACATTCTACCTCTTCAGTCACATCATTATGGTCTCCAATATCTCCATTTATTCCAGCTCTCAAGTTCTCCTTGATAGCTGCATCTGTATACTCAGAACCCGCCGGATTCTTCTCTTCCACCACGTTCTGCATCCCATGTGAGCTCCCGTGTGTCTGCAGCGGCAACGGAGTGACACACCGCTTTTCCCATTTGTTGGGACGTGGCTCCGATGTAGACTCCATGAAAGTGCGCTTGAGCTCACCAATGCCAGCCTGATGTCTCAAAATCTCATCTTGTGATTTATCCAGATCCTTGGTATCACTCGGGAACACTGCTGGGGCTCCGGGCGCCGAACTTCCAGCCCGAGCTTCACGAGTTGCAGCTACTGATCCGGACTGCAACCTGTCCACGCCGCTGTCTTCGGCAGAAACAGATTCCTGGACAGAGTCAGTCCCCATATCTTCAGTCTTGTTCCTCACAGCTTCACTTGAGACCTCAGCTTCTGATGAGGCATCTGGCTTGGTGACCACCACTTCCATGGCTTTTTCCACCTCTGCAGCATTACCTTCAGAGTCCTGGGCATGATGCAGCTCCATACCATACATTGATAACTTCTCATCTTCAACAGCATCCACTTGTGCTGTGTTCAGTTTCAGAGTCCTGCCTTTAAAGCTCAGCTCTCCTCCTTTCACCTTAGTCTTCGCCAGGGAACCGGCCAACTGTAAAACATCTTCAGATGCCATCTTCTGTCCGGCTGTAAGGTCAGCATCAGCTTTCTTCTCAGGACTCTCAACCTCCTCTGCTACCATGCCTTCCTCATTTGCACTGGTTGCTTTATGGTCATCAGATGATTCACTATCACTACCACTATCCCTGTCTGACCCCTTTTTCTCAGCCACATCTGGCTCACTTTCAGGGTTATACACTTCATTTTCATTCACATCCTGCTCACTGTCAGGGTTATACAATTCATTCTCATTCACATCTTGATCTGGAACCTTAGTTAACATGTCATCCACAACATTAACTTCACCATCTGGTCCCTCAAGTATGTGACTATGTGACAACCCCAGCACTATACTTCTATATAACTCAGGTACTAGGAGCTGGCTCACGACCTCTCCCTGGACTTCAGTGTCCCTATACAACAGGTGAGTGTTTATGGCAACATGAAGTAACCTCTCCTCAGAGCCAGGCTCTTGGGAAACCTCATTTAGAACAATTATATTTTCCTGTGCCGTTTTAAGAGTGGGGTCTCGCCATCGTTCACTCTCAAAATTGTCACAGGACACAGGTAAGTCAGGGACACTCGGTTCCCGAGAACCACCATCCTCGTCTCCCAACATCACCTGCAAAGGAATTTCATCACTATCACAGTCATCATTATTATCAATATCATTATCATGATTATGATCAGTATCATCATCACTATCATGATCATCATCATTATCATTATCAGCATCAGCATCATTATCATGGTCAACATCATTATCATGATCATCATCATCATCATTATCATCATCATCATTATCACATAAGTTTAACGGCCCACTAGCATTGTGTTCCGCCCCTCGGGACTGCGCACCCTCAATAGGAGCTTCATCACACTGTCCATCAGAAACATTTTTCCCCCAGAGATCCTTAGATCGGGGAAAGTCATTACCCAATATAACGGGTTGCACCAGGTTCTTCACTACCCCCACTTCATATGAAACCTCCCCGAGTTTGGGGACCAAGTCCACGGCAGTCTCTGGGTAGACTTTGGTGTCTCCATGGATGCACACCATACTCAGGTGCTTATCAGGGATGAAGTCCTATCAATCAGGCTGTCACATACGGAAGTCACTGGACTCTCTGAGTCCAAGAGGGCCTGTGCTGGGCAGTCATTTACAACCACCGGGGACACCTGTGGTCCAGTCTCTTCGGCTGAGGTGGACACACACACAGGTTCTGCGCAGAGAGAGAGGGATCTGCCAACATCACAATACATAGGCTCCCCCTCTATTGGACAGTTGGCTGCAATTTCACGACATCTCCAACACTGTCCATCACACTTTTCCACCCACATGTCCCCTCGGGCCTGAACCCGCTTATCAGCATACCTCATGTCCCCAACAGCTGGAACGCTCTTACCGCGAGAGTTCAGCGTCCGGGAACTCTGAAGTGACGACCTCTCAGACAGCTGGTCACGGAGACAGTCTTTGCTGGCGAAGGCCTTCTCCATCAGGCTGACCAGACGATTGGCGTCCTGGTGGTCTCCTTGTCCGACCTCTGGCTGTACCTCAGGAGGACATGCTCGGGTGTAGCGGTTCACTATCACCTTTTCAACTCCATAATCAAGTTTGCTGACTGCAGACTCCCAACTGCATCTCCAGTCATGAACTCCTCTGGCACGGGCTGTCACCGTAACACCCAGCCGGGTAAGAATCTCCGCTTTCAGCTTGGCATAGTTTTGGCTGTCCTGCTCGCTCAGGTCAGCATAGGCCCTTTGGGGTTCTCCAATCAGATAGGGTGCGACCATCATGGCCCATTCAGATAGGGCAGATTCTCCTTCTCTGCCAATCTCTCAAACCTAGTGAGATATACCTCCACATCATCACGAGGTGTCATCTTTTTCAGGGACCGTCTTACCGCCTTCTTTACAGCGGACAATGCAGGTGACTTTGCAACATTACTTTGGGACGATGCGCTGCAAGTCTTTTGTAGTGCTGCAACCTGCTCAAAAAACAATCGATTATTCTCCTGCTGCTGCTGCAGGAATTGCTGCTGGGCCTGCTGCATGCGCTGCTGGTGCTGCAGGCGCTGCTGCTCCATGCTCTGCTGCATGCTTCGCTGGGCCTGGACCAGGTACTCAACGAGCTCCTCCATACTGCCGGACTTATCTGTCTCAACCACGGCAGTCTTATGTTGCACATTAACTTGCGCCATTTGTTCAAACAGCGCCTCCATGCTGTCATCCATGCTGTCAGACTTCTCTGTCTCAACAACGGCAGTCTTCACTCAAGACATACACACTCCACAGTCTTTTCCACAGAAAATTCAGCTCTGCAGACACTTTTTTTTTTTTTCTCTGCAAACTCTATTAGGGCCACTGTCTCTTTAAGACTGCTCCAACAGACTTTTCCTTTGCTGCTGCACACTCCACAGTCTTTTCCACAACAAGTTCAGCTTTGCTGTGCAGACACACTTTTTTTTTCTCTGCAAACTCTATTAGGGCCACTGTCTCTTTAAGACTGCTCCAACAGACGTTTCTCTTATTTTTTTTTCTCTGACACACTTTTTTTTCTCTGTCTGCTGCTGCTTTAACAGACTTCTCTCCTTTATTGCTGTCTCTAAGCCACTGTGCTGCACGCACATTCCAGCACCAATTGTATCAGCCACTGTGCTGCCCCAGCATTCTCCGCCAATTGTAAGCTTTTCAGGGGGTATAGCTCTGAGATCGCCGTCCGGGTAGACGGAATGGCATAGAAACAGTTCATTCAGAGACAGCAGTTCTGGTAAACACTGGCCGCAACCAGCTTTATTAAAGTCCACAGCAAACAGATAAAACAAATCATAAACATAAGACCTGGGCTTGTTTAGCCACTTACTACACTTAGATAGATTTCCCTATCTATCCGGGTCCCGACTCTAACAGCCTGGACCAAAACAACACATATGTTCAGCATTTACCAGCATGGAGTTTCACAGAGTCTCCTCCTTATGTCTGAAGGCACCTTCAACGTCCAGACTTGAGAGAGCTCCCCTCCTATTCAGCAGCTAACCGCATGGATTCTCACAGAGACTACTCCTGTGTCCGGGGTACATCGAGCACCCAGACTGAGATAGCTCATATTCCTGGAGACTCCTTCTTGTGCCTGGACTCCCTGTCCAGACTAAGCGAGCTCTCTGACTGTGTTCGCAGACACCTACTTCTGGTCTCCTAATTAACAGCTGAATGGTTTCAGGCCTGAGCTGCAAGTGTGTACTGAATGTAAGGTGTAGTGACCTTTCTCTACCACTAGGTTTACAAAGCCACACATTTCCCTTATACCATACAGCACAGTACCTAGGTGAAATGTACACCCCATTCGACACATATTCCTTCACTGTCTCACAGTACCGAGATGAGATTCTCAGACCTCTTGTAAGACCATATGCTGGTGCTGTTGGCCCTGAGTTCCACCTAATGCACAACAATTCCAGACCTCATGTGGCTGGAGTGTGTCAGCAGTTCCTGCAAGATGAAGGCATTGAAGCTATGGACTTGCCCACCCATTCCCCAGACCTGAATCCGATTGAGCACATCAGGGACATTATGTCTCGTTCCATCCACCAAAGTCACCTTGCACCACAGACTGTCCAGGAGTTGGCGGATGCTTTAGTCCAGGTCTGGGAGGAGATCCCTCAGGAGACCATCCTCCACCTCATCAGGAGCATGCCCAGGTATTGTAGGGAGGTCAAACAGGCACAGTGAGGTCATACAGGCATGTTGAGGCCACACACACTACTGAGCATCATTTTGACTTGTTTTAAGGACATTACATTCCACTTTAATATTGTGGGTGAATCCAAATCCAGGTCTCCATTGGTTAATAAATTTGATTTCCATTGATGATTTTTGTGTGATTTTGTTGTCAGCACATTCAACTTTGTACAGAACAAGCTATTCAACGAGAATATTTCATTCATTCAGATCTAGGATGTGTTATTTGAGTGTTCCCTTTATTTTTTTGAGCTGTGCATATATACACAACCTTCTCATTTAAAGATTTTTCTGTATTTTCATGACTATGAAAATTGTAAATTCACACTGAAGGCATCAAAACTATGAATTAACACATGTGGAATTGTATGCTTAACAAAAAAGTGTGTAACAACTGAAATTATGTCTTATATTCTAGGTTCTTCAAAGTAGCCACCTTTTGCTTTGATGAGTGCTTTGCACACTCTTGGCATTTTCTTGATGAGCTTCAAGAGGTAGTCACCGGAAATGGTCTTCCAACAATCTTGAAGGAGTTCCCAGAGATGCTTAGCACTTGTTTGCCCTTTTGCCTTCACTCTGCGGTCCAGTTCACCTCAAACCATCTCGATTGGTATCGGGTCTGGTGACTGTGGAGGCCAGGTCATCTGGCATAGCACCCCATCTCTCCTTCTTGGTCAAATAGCCCTTACACAGCCTGGAGGTGTGTTTGGGGTCATTGTCCTGTTGAAAAATAAATGATGGTCCAACTAAACGCAAACCGGATGGAATAGCATGCCGCTGCAAGATGCTGTGGTAGCCATGCTGGTTCAGTATGCCTTCAATTTTGAATAAATCCCCAACAGTGTCACCAGCAAAGCACCCCCACACCATCACACCTCCTCCTCCATGCTTCACGGTGGGAACCAGGCATGTAGAGTCCATCCGTTCACCTTTTCTGCATCGTACAAAGACACGATGGTTGGAACCAAAGATCTCAAATTTGGACCCATCAGACAAAGCACAGATTTCCACTGGTCTAATGTCCATTTCCTTGTTTACTTTAGCCCAAACAAGTCTCTTCTGCTTGTTGCCTGTCCTTAGCAGTGGTTTCCTAGCAGCTATTTTACCATGAAGGCCTGCTGTACAAAGTCTCCTCTTAACAATTGTTGTAGAGATGTGTCTGCTGCTAGAACTCTGTGTTTACTGCTCTCTAATCTGAGCTGCTGTAAACCTGCAATTTCTGAGGCTGGTGACTCGGATAAACTTATCCTCAGAAGAGAGGTGACTCTTGGTCTTCCTTTCCTGGGGCGGTCCTCATGTGAGCCAGTTTCTTTGTAGCGCTTGATGGTTTTTGCAACTGAAGTGTGTAACAACTGAAATTATGTCCTATATTCTAGGTTCTTCAAAGTAGCCACCTTTTGCTTTGAAGACTGCATTGCACACTCTTGGTAGTCACCGGAAATGGTTTTCACTTCACAGGTGTGCCCTGTCAGGTTTAATAAGTGTGATTTCTTGCCTTATAAATGAAGTTGGGACCATCAGTTGTGTTGTGCAGAAGTCTGGTGGATACACAGCTGATAGTCCTACTGAATAGACTGTTAAAATGTGTATTATGGCAAGAAAAAAGCAGCTAAAGAAAAACGAATGGCCATCATTACTTTAAGAAATGAAGGCCTGTCAGTCCGAAAAATTGGGAAAACTTTGAAAGTGTCCCCAAGTGCAGTTGCAAAAATCATCAAGCGCTGCAAAGAAACTGGCTCACATGAGGACCGCCCCAGGAAAGGAAGACCAAGAGTCACCTCTGCTTCTGAGGATAAGTTTATTCGAGTCACCAGCCTCAGAAATCGCAGGTTAACAGCAGCTCAGATTGGAGAGCAGGTCAATGCCACACAGAGTTCTAGAAGCAGCACACCTCTACAACAACTGTCAAGAGGAGACTTTTGTGCAGCAGGCCTTCATGGTAAAATAGCTGCTAGGAAACCACTGCTAAGGACAGGCAACAAGTAGAAGAGACTTGTTTGGGCTAAAGAACACAAGGAATGACATTGGACCAGTGGAAATCTGTGCTTTGGTCTGATGAGTCCAAATTTGAGATCTTTGGTTCCAACCACCGTGTCTGTGCGACACAGAAAAGGTGAATGGATGGACTCTACATGCCTGGTTCCCACCATGAAGCATGGAGGAGAAGGTGTGATGGTGTAGGGGTGCTTTGCTGGTGACACTGTTGGGGATTTATTCAAAATTGAAGGCATACCGCAGAGTGAAGGGAAAAGGGCCAACAAGTGCTTAGCATCTCTGGGAACTCCTTCAAGATTGTTGGAAGACCATTTCCGGTGACTACCTCTTGAATCTCATCAAGAGAATGCCAAGAGTGTGCAAAGCAATCATCAAAGCAAAAGGTGGCTAATCTGAAGAACCTAGATATAAGAATATTTTCAGTGTTCACACTTTTGTATATAATTCCATGGTTAATTCATATTGTGATCGTGTGATGTACATTTCAAGTCAGAAATACAGAAAAATCTTGAATGAAGTTGTAACCTCTGTTGTACGTATATATATATATATATATATATATAATATATATAATAGTCACTTATACTTTGTTTTGTGTGTGTAAACATTATATTTGATCATGGTATGTAATGATAGTATGGTGTTCAATGGAGAATGAAAAAGAAGAGGTTGAACAAGGAAATGACTTCACAATTTTTTTTTAAATAATATATCTTTATTTAGCTTACAAATCCGCATGAAAATCTGCATGAAATCCGCATTAAATCCGCATCAAATCCGCGCGGAACTTCAACTGCGTTTTCTGCTAAGAGAGGCAGAAACCACACAGACATTTCTACAAGCAAATCCGCAACATTTGCACATAGCCTTAGCGAAGTTATTAACAACAGTCTGCTGTTAACGATATGTTCACACTGGGCGCATTTGCTGGTTTTTTTCTGTAGCAAAACCAAATTTCTTGGCAGAAAAGAAGAAGGTGCATAAACGCAGATTTAGTTGCATTTTTGTGCCTTTTTCGTTGCTGTTTTGCTGCGTATTTTGGGCTAACTTGTGTCTCTTTGTGCATGCTAGTAAAGTTGAGTTGCTGTCCATGACTTTTCTTCAGCAAAATGCTGCAAATAATGATAACTGCGTTTTTGCTGGGTTTTTTATGCTAATTTTCATTTGCTTTTTACTGTACCAGCAAAGTCTATGATATTTCAGAAATCTCATGCACACATATTGTTTTTTTTGTCATCAGGATTTTGTGCTTTGCTGCTTTTTTTGGACATAGAGCATGTCACTTCTTTCAGCATTTTTGCAGCATTTTTGCAGCATTTTTCACACATTGGCTTGAATGGATGTTGAAAAAACGCTGCAAAATTGCAAAAACAGCAACAAAACCGCAACGAAAAATGCACCAAAAACACACCTAAACCTGCTTTTTTTGCTGCAGCTTCTTTCCTGCCAAGAAATCAGGTTTTGCTGCAGAAAAAACGCTGCAAAAACGTCCAGTGTGAACATACCCTTAACAGCAAACTGGTGTCAATAACTTAGCTAAGGATATATGTGCACATTGCGGATTTGCTTGTGGAAATTTCTGCATGGTGTCTGCCTCACTTGGCAGAAAACGCAGTTGAAATTCCAAGCAGATTTGATGCGGGTTTGATGTGGATTTGTACGCTAAATAAAGATATATTATTTAAAAAAAAATTGTGATGTCATTTCCTTGTTCAAACTCTTCGTTTTCATTCGCCATTGATGACCATAATATCATTACATACCATGTTCAAATATAATGTTTACACAAATAAAACAAATAGAAGTGACTAATATATTTTATATTATATATTTATATATATTATATATATATATATATATATATATATATTGTAAGGATTGTACTGACTCAGGAGCATAGGATGAAACAGGAGGCACGATTATTTGATTCATAGACCATCAAGTTCTATGTCCATAAGAAGAGCTCTGCTCTCTCAGGCCTGTGGGCACACAGGCTGTGCAATGTCCATCATGCATGCTAGGTCTGAAGCCACAGACACTGGGAGGTTTCTCCCTCTCAAGACACAGACCATTCTGTAGTGTCCAGCCTGGACACATGGAAATCAGTCCACACTGGCAGACTCCCAAACTGTCACTCCTATGTGCCAAACACACCTCCATTACATATTTGTAACCACACCTAGGTACCTATCACATGGCTAGTCACGTGATTGTGACATCACCACGGGTCCTCAAACTCACAACCATACACACAGGTAAAAAGGGGTACAGCACCTTCAACTCAGGGTGAGGTATATGGGTAGCCAGACCCTCCCATCTCTTATAGCTACCCATAACCCAGACACAAATGTGAACAACAACCCCTTAGGGCTTATGTGCACTAAAGAAAAAATACTCTGGGTTACTTCACAGGGAGCAGCCATCCCTGTGACATATACCTCCTATTAATTATGTGGCCATTAGTCACGCTACAATATATATGTAATACCAAGCCCAAGGTTTAGTAACGAACAGGTGTCAGCTAGATACCCTCATTAATAAAACGGTACATAAAGAGTTAAATAAAGACACACACAAAAAAACTGCGTGAAACGCAATATCTGTATTTTTCAAAAACAATTTTTAAAAAATTGCATGGGCTCCCACGTAATTTTCATAACCAGCAAAGGGAAAGCCGATGACTGAGGGCTGATGTTAATATTCTGGGAAGGAACCAATAGCCTTAAAGGTTCCCAGGCATTAATATCAGCTCACAGCTGTTTGCTTAGCTTTTACTGGCTATTTTACAGGGGAACCCCAGAAAAAAATTGACATGGGGTCCCCCTATAAAATCAAACCAGCAAAGGCTAGTCAGACAGCTGAGGGCTAATATTAATATCCTGGGAAGGGGCCATAGATATTGGCCCCCATGCTAAAAAAAATCAGCTCTCAGCCACCTCAGAAATGGCGCATCTTATAGATGAGCCAATTCTGGCACTTAGCCTTGCTCTTCCAACTTGCCCTGTAGCAGTGGCAAGTGGTGTAATATTTGTGGGGTTGATGTCACCTTTGTATTCTCCGGTGACATCAAGCCCACTGATTAGTAATAGAGAAGTGTTTATAAGACATCTATCCATAACTAATACTATAGTTATGTGTTAAATAAGGACACAGCCAGAATAAAGTCCTTTATTTGAAATAATCCAACAACCTCCTTTATTGAATTTTAATTAAAACATACTTTCTGCATTGCCTAATTTTTTTTACTCCCTCGTCTCCTGCAAGCAAAAATAAAATAATAAACCAACATATAATACTTCCTATCAGCCGTAGTCCATTTACCAAGTGTCCCACGACAATCTCGCGTGTAGAACAGTCACAGTGAGATGTGACTGCTCTACCCTGCCTCCGGTGATACACTGACAGGAGGTAATATCTCCCTCAGTGTATCACTGCACTGCCGTGAGAGTTCATCGGAGTTCATGAACTCTCACTTATGGCAGTACCTCTGTGTGGGAACTTTCCCACGCAGCGGTGCCGTAAGGGAGAGCACCAGAGCCGATCAGCTGTTACACTGCTGTTACACTGTGACTTTTCTACATGTGAGATCGCCGTGGACAATCTGGATTATATTGGACTATGGCGGACAGGGAGTATATGTTGGTTTATTATTTTACATTATTTCTAGGAGACGTGGGAGTTGGGAATTTGGTGTGCGGTGAGTGTAATTTTTTTTTATTTTTATGTGAATATGTATGTATTATGCATGAATATGTACAGTACAGACAAAAAGTTTGGACACACCTTCTCATTCAAATATTTTTCTGTATTTTCATGACTATGAAAATTGTAGAATCACACTGAAGGCATCAAAACTATGAATTAACACATGTGGAATTATACATTACACTTTACAAAAAAATGTGAAACAACTGAAAATATGTCTTATATTCTAGGTTCAAAGTAGCCACCTTTTGCTTTGATTACTGCTTTGCACGCAGAAAAGGTGAACGAATGGACTCTACATGCCTGGTTCCAACCGTGAAGCATGGAGGAGGTGGTGTGATGGTGTGGGGGTGCTTTGCTGGTGACACTGTTGGGGATTTATTCAAAATTGAAGCGGTGAGCGGTCAAGCTCACCCCAAACCATCTCGATTGGGTCCAGGTCTGGTGACTGTGGAGGCCAGGTCATCTGGCGTAGCACCCCATCACTCTCCTTCTTGGTCAAATAGCCCTTACACAGCCTGGAGGTGTGTTTGGGGTCATTGTCCTGTTAAAAAATAAATGATGGTCCAACTAAATGCAAATCGGATGGAATAGCATGCTGCTGCAAGATGCTGTGGTAGCCATGCTGGTTCAGTATGCCTTCAATTTTGAATAAATCCCCAACAGTGTCACCAGCAAAGCACCCCCACACCATCACACCTCCTCCTCCATGCTTCACGGTGGGAACCAGGCATGTAGAGTCCATCCGTTTACCTTTTCTGCGTGCAAAGCAGTAATCAAAGCAAAAGGTGGCTACTTTGAAGAACCTAGAATATAAGACATATTTTCAGTTGTTTCACACTTTTTTGTTAAGTGAATGTTTAATTCCACATGTGTTAATTCATAGTTTTGATGCCTTCAGTGTGATTCTACAATTTTCATAGTCATGAAAATACCGAAAAATCATTGAATGAGAAGGTGTGTCCAAACTTTTGGTCTGTACTGTATGTATTATGTGCATATGTATGTAATTTTACCTTTTTTAACAGTTTTTTAACAGTGAGCACAGGCGCCGGCAGATGATACTACTCTCCCATCAGCATCACCTGTTGTCACTGTTATCAGTAACTCTAGACATAGCCCGATGGGAATATATTCAAAATTCGCCTATAATCATGAAAAAACATTTCTGCTCCCGACCAGAAAGGGGGAAGAAGAAGCTGGGCGAAACGTGCACGTCGGGGCTGGGGGACAGGAGCTCCAACTAATCTATTTGATTGCTGTGATACAGGTAATGGCTTCGGCCGTCCTCATGTAGTTTTGTCAATATCTTCCTGTCTGTTTTAACACATAGAATTTTGGTGATTGAATATTACCTGGCGCTATTGGTGTTTAGTTAAACAGGTCAAGGTAGATTCATGACACTCTCATGCAGTTATGCATTGGCCAGACAATTTTCTGGTTGCTTAATCTAAATTACTATAGACATGAGGGGCCATTAACCCATTGCCAATCAGCCTCATATAATTGTTAGGATGCTAATTTGTCCTTTTTTATCTTGTACCTTTTTTGATAAAAACATATTTTGATGCATATTGGAATTGATTTTGTATTGTTATCAATAAAAGTAATTTAATTGCACACAGTTTATCTGTTCTCATTTTGGGTATATTAATATGTACCAATTTTGGAGGTGAGATAGCCCGATGGGAGCAGTAGTCTCATAGGGTCAGGCCTGCTTTTTTACCACAGGTCACCGCTCCGGGTCACAGTTTGCTGCGAAATCACCCTGACATCTGCCAGCATGATCCTGTAATGCTGTGACCAACAGTACCGGTGTTAGCATTACCGCACACACAGACACCCGCACTCACTCGAAGACACACGCACACACACACAGACACCTGCACACAGCCGCACACACGCACAGACACCCGCACACAGCTGCACACACAGACACATGAAGTGATGAGCATGGCAGCGCCAGGTCTGATATAGACTGTGGCATTACAGTGTGTGGCAGACAATCCCTGCATGTTCATTGGCTCTCTAAAGGGCACCAAACATGCAGGGAGGGGAACCGAGCTCCAGCAGAGGAACCCCTTTCACACTCGGCGAGCTCCGAGCATACCGAGCAGTAAGATGCTCGGACTAGTACCGAATAGTGGCGAGCATCTTCGCTCAACACTACAGTTATCAGATCATTTTAGCGACTTTAGCTCAAGAGGTTACCACAGTGTGGTGGATTCTGGAGCATGAAAAGTTGAAGGTAGAGAAGTAGATAGGACAATTCAAGGTGAATATGTTGCTTTGAAGTGAATGGTAATACTGTATATACTCTAGTGTAAGCCGACTTGAGTATAAGCAGAGACCCTAATTTGCCATGAAAAACTGGGTAAGCTTATTGACTCAAGTATATCATGGTATGCATGGCTCCCCAGTCCCTGTCATCATCTGCATGGCTCCTCTGTCCCTGTCATTGTCTGCATGACTCCTCCGACACTGTCATTGTCTGCATGGCTCCCCCATATCTGTCATGGTATGCATGGATCCCCATCCAGTCATGGTATGCATGGATCCCCAGTCCCTATTCTATATGCATGGTTCTCCAGTCCCTATCCTGTATGCATTCCTCCTCAGTTCCTATCCTGTATGCATGGCTCTCCAGTCCCTATCCTGTGTGCATGGCTATCCAGTCCCTATCCTGTATGCATGGCTCCCCAGTCCCTATCCTGTATGCATGATTCTCCAGTCCCTATCCTGTATGCATGGCTCCCTATCCCCTATCCTGTATGTGATTCCTGTTTAAAAAAAAACATCCTTCTCACCTGCTTGCACTCCCTTGCTGCCACTGCATCGCATTGGTTTCCAACTTTCAGCAGCTCTTCCTGCCTTGAGACCACGTGACCCCACTCATTAACATAATGAATATGCGCTCCACGCCTGTGGGAGTGGAGAGGAATGCATATTTATTACCTTAATGAGCGGGGTCACTTGACCGCTGAGCACATGATGAAGCTGCCGGCCCAGGACCACGGTGATGCAGGGACTTGCAGAGACGGCAATAGGAGGGTCAGTATGTCACAGCTGCCGGCTCCTATCGCTGCTCCACACCCCCCTCCCGCCGGCTTTCTGGACAATGACTTGTGTATAAGCCAAGGGGGGCATTTTCAGCACAAAATAATGTGC
Organism: Oophaga sylvatica; assembly: GCA_033576555.1. Lineage (NCBI taxonomy): Eukaryota > Metazoa > Chordata > Amphibia > Anura > Dendrobatidae > Oophaga > Oophaga sylvatica. The sequence continues at coordinate 341,365,444 of JARQOD010000005.1, forward strand.
TGAAAATCTCAGCTTATACACGAGTATATACGGTATAAATATTTTTTTTATTAAATGGAAGTTTTCCACTTTTGATAAAGATACAACACCCTCACCACTTATTGTAATCTTGTGTGGGAAAAAGAAAAGGAAAGTCATTTATATTTATACATGCATTCATTTACAGGATACATATTCATAAAGTGTTTTTTTTTGTTAACTTATAATAACCATGAAAATAAAAACACAAAATATAGATTATAGAGAGAGGTATAGGAATAACATATTATTTGGATGAAAGAAATATAAGAAAAATAGCTATATCCTTTAAATTACAGCAACCTCTGATTGTAAAAGTACCCTGTCCTTGGATTGGTTGAAAAGTAAAAAAAATTATAAAACTATAAACAATGCCTATGTATTTATCTTTTTAACTTTAAAAAAATGAAACCAGTGAATTGTATTCCAGTGCTCTCTTTTGCTTGCCATAAATAAGTGAATGCTAAATTGTTTTGATTATGATAATGATGCAATGAAAGCTATAATTGTGATAATCCTTGCAGTTCTTCATTAAAAATCTGAATAACATATATTGTATTGATTATTAGTTAAAACTTTAAGTGCTATGATATCATAATGATGTTGCCTAGCACTTTACCCATTTGGCAAAAATGCACAATTTTGTAACCAAGTTAAAAAACATTTTGTAAAAAAAATCTGATTTGTTGCTAAAAGTCTAATGAAAATGAGACACACAACACTGCCTAATATAAAAGTTCAGGATTTGCAAAGTTTATACATATTGTCTATGGGTATGTCTATGTACACATATCTTCACATACTCACCAAAATTAAATAGATCAAGATTACCAATTACCAGTAAGCATTTGAGTGAAAGAGCTGACAAATGGCCTGATTAAGAGCAGATGGTGATTTCCTGAACAATGTAAACTCCCACTAAATGCAACCACTATAAAGCCCAGAATCTTATCTTTTTTAAAAAATAATATTTTAGCTTCAATATTTGAGACAGAATACTCATTTAAGTTGTAGATAAACATGAATGGTGTTAGTTCCTCATTCTCTGCCTCAATAAAAGGAAAATATTTAGAGTTGAGAGTCCTCAGTGGTTGATACCTTTTAATGGCTAACTGAAAAGATGGTAACAAATTGCAAGCTTTCGAGACTACTCAGGTCTCTTCATCAGGCAAAGACTAAAACAAAACCTGAAGAATCACATATTCAGCTTTTGTTTTAGTCTTTGCCTGATGAAGAGACCTGAGTAGTTTCGAAAGCTTGCAATTTGTTACCATCTTTTCAGTTAGACATTAAAAGGTATCAACCACTGAGGACTCTCAAGTCTAAATATTTTTCTATCTACTGGCTAACACGGTACGAAGATACACATCTTTCCTATATCAATAAAAGGAGAGATTTGAGGGGGAAGCTGGTTGATTGAGTAAGTATTGCATCCACAACATTAAGACTGTGCTGCTATTCTTCCAGGTTATTATATAGACATACACATTTTATAAATATTATGGTAAGGCGACTCGCTCAGCTACTCACAGAGGTAGACACAAAAATGTTTCTTTTGCTTTTTTATTCAAACATGTCATAAACTAGTGTAGGGTTCAATAACACAAGCGTGGCCTTTCTGACAAAATCGTAAAACAAAAGATAACGTATAGTACAGTACATATAACTGCGGGATGAGCCCGCTCAGAGTCCAGCAAAGTTGCAAATAAACACTTCTTTGGAGCCTCCTGCCTCCAGATCCACAGAGAGACAGAGAAAAAACTCAGTGGTCAGACATTTAACTTGTTGAACCACACCCTTGGGTAGGAAATATGATGAGTGGCCATCTCTTACAGCCACTCACAAAAAACAAAACATTCTTGTTATAGCAGATATACAGCTCTGGCAAAAAATTAAGAGACCACTTTCAAATGTTCAGTTTGTCTGATTTTTCTCTTTATAGGTATATTTTTGAGTAAAATGTAAATTGTTATTTTAGTATATAAACTTCTGACAACATGTCACCGAATTTCCAAGTAATAAATTTTGTGTTTTTTTCTGACAAAGATGCAAATTGTCTCTTCAGAGAGGAAGAGGACTAGAACTCTAGTGCCACCTATTGGAAGTAGCAATCCTAAAAGTCAATGTGTACCCTTTAACGAGCCTTGTCATATAACTTAGGATAATAGCTAAACCAGGATCTCAATTTGCAGACACTGTGTTTTGGGGTACTGCCCCTCGTCAGTGCAAAGTATGACATGATCTGGTTTGGCTGTGTGAGAGGCGTCTGACCGATATCCAAGAAGTATTGTTTCTCCTTGCGGAGATTGATATGTAAAGCATACCGAAATGAGTCTTTGAGATAAGTCTCCTCATCTCGGCATGCTTAGCATGTCAATCTCCGCAAGGAGAAACAATGCTTCTTGGATTTCTGACAAAGAAAAATTGTCAAAATTTAAAAAAAAAACAGTGCTTTCAGACCTCAAATAATGCAAAAAAACAAGTTCATAATCATTTAGAAACAACAATATGAATGTTTTAACTCAGAGAAATTCTGAAATCAATATTTTGTGGAATAACCATGATTTTTAAAACCAGATTTCATGCGTCTTGGCATGCTTGCCACCAGTCTTTCACACTGCTTCTGGCGCAAAAATTAGGCAGTTCTTCTTTGATGGCTTGTGACTATCCATCATCCTCTTGATCACATTCCAGAGGTTTTCAATGGGGTTCAGATCTGGAGAATGGGCTGCCCATGACAGGGTTTTGATGTGGTGGTCTCTTAATTTTTTCCAAAGCTTCATATGCACACACATATACACTTTACAAAACACACATAAACCCAGCGGGTAAAGCAAGTATTGAACACATCATCCATTTTCTAAGTTAATAAAGTTATACAAGGTGCTATGGACATGAAATTCTCACAAGATGCCAGTAACAACTCATCCAATCCTCAGAGGCAAAGAAATCTAACCATAGATGTCCATAAATTAAGTTGTATGTAATAATGAGAAATGACACAGGGAAAAGTATTGCCCACATGAAGAAAGAGGTGCAAAAAGCATGGAAAATCATGCCCACCAGTAATTAGAAAGCAGTCCTTCCCTTAGTGAAAAATAGTACCAGCTGGTTAAACTGATGGCCTATAAAAATGGGTCTCATTACCAAAGGTGACTCACAAGAAATATCTCATGATGAGTAAAACCAGTAAGCTGTCTCAAGACCTTCAATTCTCTATTTTTGAAAAACACACTGATGGGATTGGTTACAGAAGAATTTCTAATACTGAAGCCTCCAGTGACCACAGTTGAGGCAATATTCCAGAAGAACATAATTTCATCATAAATCAGCCACGACCATGTGCTCCCTGCAAGATTTCAGACGTGAGTGAAAAGAATTATCAGAAGAGTTGTGCAAGAGCCAAGGATCACCTTTGGAGAGCTACAGAAAGACTCTGAATCAGCAGCTACAATTGTTTCAAAGAAAACTATAAGTAATGCACTCAACCTTCATGGCATGTATGCACGCTCTCCATGCGAGACTCCATTGCAGAACAAAAAGCATGTTCAAGCACATTTAAAGCTTGTTAAACAATTAGACAAGCCTGTAATATAGTCTGGTCAGATGAGGCCAAACTTGAACTCTTTGGATACCATATTAAACATCATGTTTGGAGGCCTAAAAGCACTGCATATCACCCCAAAAACAACATTCCAACAGTGAACTTTAGAGGTGGGAAAATCATGGTGTGGGTCTGTTTTTCAGCCTATGGAATGGACAAATGTACCAAGACATTCTTGATAAAAATCTGCTGCCACCTGCGAGGATGATGAAGATGAAAAAGGTAAACATTTCACCAAGACAATGATCCCAAACACACAGCCAAGGAAAATCTCAATTTGTTTCAGAGAAAGAAAACAAAGCTGCCAATTTTGTTAACCTGAATCCAACAGAACCTTTATAGAAAGAACTAAAGCTAAAAGTTCATGGAAGGAGCCCACAGAAACATAAGGATTTGAAGAGTGTTTGTGTGAGCTAAAATCACACTTGAGCAGTGCATGTGACTAGTTTCTCCATACAGGAGACGTATTGAAGCAGTCATGACCAACAAAGGTTTTTGCTCATAGTGTTAAATATATTTCAGCAAGTGTTTGATACTTGGGCATATATGGTTTGATTTCTTTGCCTGTGTGGATTGAATTGGTTATTACTGACATCTGATGAGAATTTTATGTCAATAGCACCTTTAGAAAGATACTTAGAAAATTGGTAATGTGTTCAATACTTATTTCTCCCTTTGTATATAGCAAATTATTAATATTTAATATATATATATTATTATATAATAATATTTATATAAAATTTGTAGTGCCATTTTTTTCCATGGTGCTTTACATGTGAAAAGGGGTATACATAATAAAAACGAGTACAGTAATCTTAAACAATAAAAGTCACAAATGGCACAGGAGGAGAGAGGACCCTGCTCATGAGGGCTCACAATCTACAAGGGATGGGTCAGGATACAGTAGATGAGGGTAAAGTTGGTCGTGCAGCTGTTTGGTGGATCGGTGGTTACTGCAGGTTGTAGACTTGTCGGAAGAGGTAGGTCTTTAGGTTCCTTTTGAAGGTTTCCATGGTAGGTGAGAGTCGGATATGTTAGGGTAGAGAGTTCCAGAGTAGGGGGGATGTGCAGGGGAAATCTTGTATGCGATTGTGAGAAGAGGAAATAAGTGGGGAGTTAGAGAAGGAGATCCTGTGAGAATCGAAGGTTGCATGCAGGTAAGTACTGGAAGACTAGGTCACAGATGTAAGGAGGAGACAGGTTGTTGATGGCTTTGCATGACAAGGTTAGTGTTTTGAACAGTAGTCTTGGGTAATTTGGAGCCAGTGAAGGGTTTTGACAGAGGGGAAGGCTGGAGAATAGCAGGGGGGATAAGTGGATTAGTTGGGAAGCAGAGTTTAGAATAGATTGTAGGGGTGCGAGAGTGTTAGGAGGGAGACCACAGAACAGGAGGTTGCAGTAGTCAAGGTGGAGATGATAAGTTCATGGACTAGGGTTTTTGCAGATTCTTGGTTGAGGAATGTAAGCATCAGTAAAAATTTTTGAGTTGAAGTCGTCAGGAAGTGGAAAGGCTTGGATATGTGGTTTGTTGGAGAGATCAAAGTCAAGGTTTACCCCAAGGCAACGAGCTTGTGGGACTGGGAGAGTGAGCAGCAATTACTTTAATGGATAGGTCTGCTGGGGGAGTCGAGTGAGATGGGGGAAAGATGATGAATTCTGTTTTGTCCATATTAAATTTTAGAAATCTCGTAGAGAAGAAAAATGAAATAGCAGACAGACATTGCGGGTTTTGGTTAGTAGGGAGGTGATATCGGGTCAGAGAGGTAGATCTATGTGTCATCAGCATAGAGGTGATACTGCAAGCCATGAGATTCTATGAGCTGTCCCAGGCCAAAGGTGTAAATGGAGAAGAGCAGAGGTCCTAGAACTGAACCTTGGTTAGGGAACCAGACAGATAGGGGGCAATGTGAGGTGGTAGTGTGTGAGTGGGAGACAGTGCTTGTCCGGTTATTAGGTATGACGAGATCCAGGATAGGGACAAGTCTGTGATGCCAAGAGATGAGAGTCTGTAGTAAGAGGGAATGGTCCACTTTGTCAAAGGCAGAGGACATGTCCAGAAAGAGGACAGAATAGTGTTGCTTGACTTTGGCGGTTAATAGGTCATTGGTGACTTTAGTCTGGGCAGTTTCAGTGTAGTGATGTGGTCATAAGCCAGATTGTAAGTGGTCAAAGAGGGAGCAGGAAGAGAGGTGGAGAACAGTTCAAAATTGATGTTCTGTTCCAGTACTTTTGTGGCATAGGGTAGAAGTGATATGGGGTGATTGCTAGATACAGAGAATGGGTCAAAGTGGGCTTTTTGAGGATGGGTGTGATTGAGCATGTTTGAAGCATGAGGGGAAAACACCAGTTGTTAATGATAGAGTTAAGCGAATTTGTTCGGGTTCACTCTTTTTCGGCTAGCTATAGCGCTTACCGAATAGCTGCAGAGGGAACCTGGCTTCCCGGATCATGCCGGCTGATCAGCTGATCAGTGCAACAGCTGCATGTGTCGCGACTATGTCACAGTCACAGCAAATACATGGAGATCCTGTATAATAAGAGGGAACCCGAACAAATTCGCTCAACTCTAGTTGAAGAGACGGATTAGGTTGAGATGAAGACTGTCATGAGTTTGGGATGAGGTGGGAAGGGATCAGGTCAAGTGCACAGGTGGTGAGATGTGATCTTGAGAGTAGAGCAGAAAGTTGATCTTCTGTAATGGTGGAGAAGTGGTTCTGGAGGAGGAGGGCTGAGTAGTAGAGATGAGCGACTTTGCCTCCGGGAGGGTTGAGTCGGGTTTCGGACCACCCGACTTTTCCAAAAATCAAGTCGAACGAAGTCGCAGCCTATCGGAAAAGTCGAGTCGGAATCGGAAACCCGACCCCAATGCAAGTCATTGGGGAATAAAAGTCGGCAGGGAGTGGAGGACAGTAAACACACTGCAGTGCCATTTCATGCCAACAACATAATTCTTATTATTTAAGCTTGTCAACCTTAATTGTTTATAATATAGTAACGCATTGAAAACTGGGGGTAATTTGGCTAAAGTTGTGGGGGGGCAGGGCTGGCTCCAGGTTTTCGTGGGCCCGGGCAAAGAGTCTCAGTGGCCCCTTTAGCACATACCACAATTCATGATGCTCTGATACGGTAGAAAATATAGGTATAGTACAATGCCATATACTTCACTTCTAACATTACATGAGTGATATCTATTGTAAATTCTACAATAGGTTAATAATCGGACAGTATAGAACTCCATACAGTATTATGGGCACCACATAGTGCGCCATGCAGAATAATGAGCCCCATATATTGCTCTATACAGAATAATGAGCCCAATATAATGCTCCATACAGAATAGGCCCCATATGTGCTCCATATGATGCTCCATATATAAAGGGCCCTATATGATGCCCCATAAATAATGAACTCCATATGATGCTCTAGTATATGATGGGCCCCATATATGATGATCCAGTGTATGATGAGCCCCATATTTGATGCTCCAGTGTATAATGGGTCCCGTATATGATGCTCCAGTGTATGATGGGCCCATTTATAATGCTCAGTGTATGATGGGCCCCATATATAATGCTCCAGTGTATAATGGGCTCTATCTATGATGCTCAAGTGTACGATGGGCCCCATATATAATTTTCCAGTGTATATTGCTCCCATATATTGCTCAAAACATTAAAAAAATTAAATACCTTTCCTCGCTGGGCACTGCTCTACTCTGGACTCCTCAGCTTCGCCATCTTCCAGCTCTCTGCACTGTGACTGTTCAGGCAGAGGGCGCACAGACGTGATGTCATCGCGCTCTCTGACCTGAATGTCACTGTCAGGAAATGCGGAAAATGTCACAGCGGTGGAGCAGGGAGAGGTAAGCATTGCAAGTGCAGGGGCCCTGAACAAGCAGGAGGGGCACACTCGGTGCCGGCACTGGCGCAGGCCCCTCATAGTACGCTGGTGTCTCTGACGTCTAGTGGGCCCCCCCACCTCTCAGGGATCTGGCACTTGACCGGGTGTGCCAGGTGCTGACGCAGGCCCTGGGCAGGATACAGCCCAGTTAGGGAGGTGGAAAAACTGGCATATGTTGAGGTGTAGGCTGGACGTTCAGCAGCTGCAAAAGGAGGATTTGGAGAAGTCAGAGGAAGAGGAGGACAAAGCGAGCCATTTTGCTGGCAACCTATGTGTCATCAGGGGAAGGTGGTACAAAATCCTTTGAAACCCAGGCATGGTTCATTTTAATGAAGGTGAGATCACCTACATTTTGGGTCGACAGTCGGGTCCATCTTTCTGTCAGGATTGATCCAGCAGCACTGAAGACTCTTTCTCATAGCACACTACCAGCAGGGCAGGCGAGCTCCTGTAAGGCATATTGTGTTAATTCAGGCCAGGTGTCCAGTTTACAGGCCCAGTAGTCAAAAGGGAATGAACTGTGAGGGAGAACATTGATAGGGGAGGAGAGGTAATTTTGAATCATAGTTGACAACTGCTGTCTCGAGTCTGTTGCAATCGATTGAGTATTACCAGTCGTGTGAGCGTTACTCGAGAAATCAGACCACAACATGGTCATGAAACCCCTGTCTCCAACGCCACTTCGGCTGTGTGCACCACAAACACCTCTTCCATTTGGCCCAGTGCGACTCGTGGTAGAACCTGCACCGCTGCTGTGTGCTGGGAATGCCTCTAACAAACGGTTTACCAGAGTTGCTTGTTTGTTCGCCAATATTACCTCTAGGTTCTCCTATGGCATGGTGTTCTGTAATTTGCCTTTATAGCGTGGAACGAGGATGCTGGCCAACCAGTAGTCGTCATACTTCATAATTTTGGCAATGCGGGGGTCCATTTTTAGGATCCGGAAGACATAATCACATTTGTGGGCCAATGTTCCAGGTGTCAATGATGCACTGCCAGTGGTGGGTGGAGAAGCACTTTCTGCCAAATCCACATCCCTCCAGTCACGCACAAACTCTGTATCTGACCTTGGCAAGCCAACATTTTCTCTTGCCCCCTGAGAAGCATCCTGCTCCCCAAAATAATCATCCCCTCATCCTCCTCCTCTTCCTCTACTTCCTCCACCACATCCCAGACAGTTCCCTGAGCAGACAATGCCTGACTGTCATCAAGGCTTCCCTCCTCCTCTGCTGCAGACGCCTGATCCTTAATGTGCACCAAAGTTTGCATGAGCATACGCATAAGTGGGATGCTCATGCTTATGATGGCGTCGTCTGCGCTTACCAGCCGTGTACATTCCTCAAAACACTGAAGGACTTTACAGATGTCATTCAGCTTTGACCACTGCACACCTGACAACTCGATGTCTGCCCTCAAACTACCTGCCCGTGTATCCTCCCACAAATGCATTACATCCTGCCTCTGTTCGCACAGCCTCTCAACCATGTACATGGTGGAGTTCCACTTTGTTGCAACGTCTATGATTAGGCGGTGCTCGGGGAGGTGGAGCGATCGCTGCAGCCTCTGCATATGACTGGAGTCTAAGGGCGAGCGATGGACTTGCGAGCACAGTCTTCGCACCTTATGTAGCAGGGCTGGTAACTCTGGATAATTATTTTTGAAGCACTGCACCACCAGGTTCAAGGTGTGAGCCAGGCAAGGTATGTGTCTGAGTTTTGCCAGGGCTATGGCCACCACAAAATTACGGCTGTTATTACTGACGACCTTGCCTAGCTCAAGATGTAGACAGCCCAGCTATGACTCAGTTTCTCGCTTCAAGTAGTCGGCCAGTACCTCCACGATGTGTGTGTTGTCGCCCAAAGACATCATCTTTAAAAAAGCCTGCTGACGCTTACCGCTAGCTGTTCGATAGTGGGACTCCTCGTGTGTAACACTAGCAGCTGCGGATGGAGTGCTCATGCGACTGCGCTCTGTCGATGAGCTTTTGCTTCTGGAGGAGGAGGAGGGTCGAACGCCTACAGCCAACTGTTGCCTATACCGTGGGCTAGGTAGCACTGTCCCACCGCTGCTGTTCCCTATAGACCCTGCATCCACCACATTAACCCAGTGCGCAGTGATGGACACGTAACAGCCCTTGCCATGCCTACTGGCCCATGCATCTGTTGTGAGGTGCACCGTTCCACTCACTGATTGTTTGAGTGCATGGACAATGCGGTCTTTCACATGCAGGTGGAGGGCAGGGATGGCTTTTCTAGAAAAGAAGTGTCGACTGGGTAGGTCATAGTGTGGGACAGTGTAGGCCATGAGCTCTCGGAACGCTGCACTTTCAAACAAGCGGAAGGGCATCATCTCTAATGAGATCAGTTTGGCAATGTAGGCATTCAAAGCCAGTGAGGTTTTGTAGTCCGTCCACGCTTGCAAGTGCATGGTGTTTAAATGTCTAAGCATGCAACTGGTATTCAATTTTTGGAGATTTTTTCCCTCGGCTAAAGGTCCTTCCGCACTTCTTACAGATAATCTTTGCCTCATCAATAGGATTTTGGTCAAAAAAGTGCCACACTGCACTCTTCCTACTATGGGATAAATTTTCAGGGCTTGCACGCTGTGCTAATTTGACCGTCTGGCCAAGCTGTCCTGCAACTCTTTTTGCTTTTTTAACACGTTTTTGGACTGCTACGGGCCTGCCAGATAACCGCAGCTGCGATGTCGATGCCTGCTGCGGATCCTCCTCCTCTTCTGAGCTATTGCCAGTGGCACCCTCTTCCCCCAATGGATGCCAATCCGGGTCAACAACTGGGTCATTCATCACCTCCTCTTCAATTTCATCTGCACCTTTCTCTGTGTCACCGTGTAAGGTGGTAGAGTATGTGGGAAGGGGCACCTGAGTTTCATCATGGTCAGAATCTGGCTCAGTAGACTGCGAGGGCAATGCAGTGCTCTGGGTGAATGTACCAGCAGAATCATATAGCAGTGACTGTGCATCAGTGCGCTCCATGTCAGATTAATCTTGGACTGGGGAATTCAGGATTTGTTATGTGAAAAGAGCGCCAGGGAGTAATCTGAAGTGTGGCCTGCAGCATCCTTCACTTTTGGTGGGGGTGAAGGACACAAGGAAAGGTGTTGATCCTGACCAGGAGCCTGCACTGATGACTCAGTGCTTGCATTTTTTGAAACTTCAGAAGAGGAGGCGATAGAGCTGGAGGCTGTTTCGGCAATGTAAGCCAAAACCTATTCCTGATGCTCCGGCTTTAAAAGCAGTTTACCTACTCCCAGAAAAGGGAGCCTTCCAGGCCTTCTGGAGCCAGACGATTGCGCAGGCTCAACACCTCCTGCCTTAGGTGCTATTGTGCTTTTGGCACTAGCAGCAGATGCACCACCACCATCAGTACCAGCTGGCCCCCCCACCCATGTCCTCTTACGCCACACTTCCTCATGTTTGGGAAAATGTACCAAAAATACCAGCAGATATATGGTACTGTATGAGGAGCGTACAGCTGTACAGCTGTATATAGTGTAGAGGAAAATTTAAATCTCTGCATATATTTCCGGAGTCACACACAGACGCTCTCTCAGCATGGATTTCACCGTAATACAAAGAGCAGATATACTGTACTGTATCAGAAGCAGACAGCTGTATACGATGTAGGGGAAAATTTCAATCTCCGTATATATTTCCGGAGTCACACACAGATAGTCAGCATGTATTTGTCTGTGATACCAGCCGGTACACAGTAGTGTGTGAGGAG
>JARQOD010000005.1:341376811-341526046 GCA_033576555.1 Oophaga sylvatica
GGGAAAAGTGTGAGAGTCTCTGGCTGGGAGGGGGAGATCCTAGTTTTGATCTCCCGGGCACCCTTCCAGAGCCCCAGGCCTCCGCCAAAATTCTAGGCATCGAATTTGGTCCCGGGGACTATCCCCAGCAAAATTGGGAGGGCAGACTCAAGATTGCCGCCCAAAAGGTGGACCAGTGGAAGGGTTGGTCTTTAACCCTGAGGGAAAGGGTTGGCTTGGCTAAAGGTTTTCTGCTTCCCTTGTTAATTTACCTGGGCAGTGTGTGCATTTTGCCAGAACCTCTCTGGACACGTGTTTACAGCCTGTTCTTCCACCTGTTATGGGGAATAGGCTCAACCTAATCAAGAGAGAGGTCACGTACCGTACGAGGAGACTAGGTGGGTTGGGTATGGTCAACCCAGTAGTGTTCTTAGTGAACACCTTTCTTAAAGCCAACATTTCCAACCTCTGGCTGGAGAGGGCTCCTCCGTGGGTATTCTCCTGCAGGGTTGGTTTCGGCCCTTCTTCCAGGAATGGGAGACAGGAGGGCAGGTGAAGGATCTCCGTACACCTCACGGACATCTCCCGGCTTACGCTACCCCGGTTCTGAAGGTGATCCGCCGGTGGGGTCTGGAGGTGAGGGAAATCAGGACCATGTCGAGACAATGTCTTGACAGAAGGGTTCTGTTGACCCATTTCCAGAAGCCCCTGGTCCTCAGGGATTGCCCAGGCCGGGATCTGGAGGTGGGGCTCGGGCTTTTAAATTCAGAGCGGATCCCCACGAAGTTTTGGGACTTGGCCTGGCGCTGCTTTCATGGGAGACTGTATGTAAGGGACAACTTGAAGTACAGGAACTCTGATGATCGGGGTTGTCCTCGTGAGGAGTGTGGCGACGTGCTGGAAAGCATGGAGCACTTCCTCCTTCAGTGTCCCTTTAATGCAGAGGTTTACAACAGGGTGGGTGCTTCCATACGTTGGCCGCGGCTGGCGTCCCTTTCCTACGCCGAGTGGGTTTATGGGGCGTTCAGATCCCTGGGTGGCCGAGAGCGGAGCACTTTATTCCTAGTTAGCGTAGTGGTCAGGTTTTACACGTGGAATGCACGGTGTTTAGTGTCGACGCAGCAGAAAGCCCTCCCCTGGGATGAGGTGGTTAGTAACATCTTGGGTGACCTGGGAAGTTGCGTTCTTTGGAGTTCGAGAGGTTGGGTGTGAGGAGGGCCTCTTGGCTTTGGAGGGGCTTCTCCTTTTAAAAACACACTCAAGGGAGAGTTTTTGTGTGTGAATGGTGGTAGGGATAGCATAAGGTGGTGTGGGTGTTGAGGGAGAGAAGTAGGGGTAGATAGGGTCAGGGAGGGTCAATAGGAGGGATAGATTGAGAGTTAGTTAAGTTAGGTAGATTAGGGACAGATAGGGATAGATAGGGACAGTCGGTTAGGGAAAGAAGTAGGGACAGTTTTAGTTGATGAGGGACAGGATGAATGTGTGGTTGGTAAGGGACAAGGCCTCTTAGGGCTCCAGTCTCCTGGTGGTGGGCTATTGCATGACACAATGTAGTTTTTTGTTTTGTAATAAAATAAAGAATGGATATTGAGGCTTACAGGCACCGAACTTGGGCCTTGTAAAATAGGAAATGAAAGGAAAAATTAAGATTAGTTAAGTAGTTATGGCATATATTGATAACATTGTAGATTGTATTTTGTATATGTATTATATTGAGTGTATTGTATTGTTATATTAACGTGTTTTGTTTTTGATTGTCTGAGTGTCTGTAGATAGTAGTATGTGGTGGTATAGTTAGGTTGGGTGGGGGTTGTCTGGGGGGGTGGGGTGTGGAGAAAGAAGATGTTTGAAGGGCAGTGGGCAGGAAACTTGCCATGGACCCACGGACCTGAAGAGAAAAAATAAATTTTGCTGTGAAAAGGGCATAAACATTATATGGACCCGGGTTTTTGTTTTCAGTTAGGCCATGAACTTATGGACCGGAGGTGGTGGGGGGAATATATAAAAAAAAAATGCATATATAATTTTTGTGTGATTTGTATTAGGGTGTTTAGCGAATGGTTAAGGGGAGTTGTTAAGGCCAGAATGGCATAATTTTTGTTGGAGGCAATGGGCCAGAATGTTGTGTAATAGTCTTTTGTAAATTATGTAAATATGTAAATAGGTGTGAATGGGGGGTGAATGAGGTATGAATGTGTGTGAATGGGTAAATAGGAATATGATTTTGTTTCCCCTTTTCTTTTCCCTTTTTTTCATTTGAAGAAGGTTCCTGCTGGGGGTCCCTGAAGAAGAGCTGGAAAGTTCTAAAAGGACCTATAAAGTGAGGACTTTGGAAGATGGCGTAAGAAGAAGTGGATTTGAACTGGTTCCTTGTTTTTCTTTAAAAAGTTTCTTTGGTAATATATACTTATTGTATAACGTGGTCATCGAAGTAGGTTTTGATTTTAATATGTGTTATGTTGTATGGTTTTCGTATATTTATTATAAAATAGAGTTCCAGCTCCACCCAGGGTCATGGAAGTAGGTTTTGATTTTAATATGTGTTATGTTGTATGGTTTTCGTATATTTATAATAAAATAGAGTTCCAGCTCCACCCAGGAGAACTGGAAAGTTCTGGATGGACTTATAAAGAGTCTCGGACAATGGCGGATGGAAAGTGGATCATGTGCTGGCTCCTAGGTTTCAGTTATTTAACTATTTTCTTTGTTTTGTGCTTTTTGTTTTATGTGGTCTTGGACATAAGCTTTGGTTTTTGTTTTTGTGTATATGTAATATGTATGTGTTTTGTAATTTTTCAATAAAAAAAGAGTTCCAGCTCCACCCAGGAGAACTGGAAAGTTCTGGATGGACTTATAAAGAGTCTCGGACAATGGCGGATGGAAAGTGGATCCTGTGCTGGCTCCTAGGTTTCAGTTATTTAACTATTTTCTTTGTTTTGTGCTTTTTGTTTTATGTGGTCTTGGAAATAAGCTTTGGTTTTTGTTTTTGTGTATATGTAATATGTATGTGTTTTGTAATTTTTCAATAAAAAAAGAGTTCCAGCTCCACCCAGGAAGTGGAGAGGTGTGTGGCTGGAGGAGAGCAAGGCTGTGTGCAAACCAAGCTCCTGGGGAGGAGGACTTTTCCACCTGGACTTTTTGCCTGATCCTCCCAGGAGAGAGAAGCCTTCCCTGGGACTGAGCGTCGGGGCTGTGCCCCTGGCTCCCACCCCCCGGCAAGCTAGCTGGGGGTGGGGGGCCTCACATATCATCTGGAGGCCCACGCTGAAGCAAGCCAGTCCCAGGGATGAATAGGAGGAAGACACCGGGGGGCCGCAAGGCTCCAGGATCCAGGACCCCTGAAGCCGGGGCCGTGGCAGCTCCTTCTCCCGGTGAGGAGGCTGCGGGCAGAGGTGCGGCAGGAGCCCCCATAACATCTGGGGCTCCAAGGCTGCGGGAGAGCCGTCCACCATCTATGCCTCCCGCATCCATGCCCACCTCTGTGAGTATGAGGAGGCAGCTAAGCAGCTGAGGATACTCCGGGAGAGGTGAGGGGAGCCCGAGTGACAGCAAAAAATCGGCTCCCTGCCTCAAAGAGAGCGGAGATATCTGCCACGGTCGGAAGGCTGAAGGGGGAGATAAGAGCACTGGAAGAGAGGAGGAAGATCATCCTGGAGGGAAGCGGCCCCTTCGAGGAGAAGCTAAGGAACGATGACCGGTTCAGAGCCCTGACCGGGGGGTCTCCTGGGGGGTCAGGAGGCCCCAGCCAGGTGGAGGACGAGGAGGAGGAAGATGGCGGAACATCTGCACCAGCTCCACCTGGGGACCTGGTGAGTAAGAGCGCCCAGGACCTGGTGAGTAAGAGCGCCCAGGACCTGGTGGGTAAGAGCTCCCAGGTATCGCACAGCGGGATAGCCCCCGAACAAGTGGCTCTCCCACCGGACTCCAGTGACATGGAGGAAAGTGGGAGTGAGGGGGAGGATGGAGGGAGCGGGAGTAATAACAAGGGGGGCTGCCTCATCCTACAGCAAGTGAGGCAGATTGAGTCCCCGGCACGGTTTGGCACGCTGTTGTTTGGGGACGAGGTCTGCCTTGAGGATGAGGCAACTGGGAAGAGGGGAGAAGGCGTAAGGCGAAGCAAGTGGTGGAGGAGAAACTTGTTTTTGTCCCTCTTTCCGGGGCCCCCCAGTCCGCTGTGTGGAACCCGCTGCCCACCCCAGCCCGGGCCCTGTGGTGGGTCCGGTGCAAGGGAGCGGGGAGAGTAAAGTCTGCCTGGGTCTTGCTGACACTTCTGGTGGTGGCAGTTCGGATTCAGGCAGCGATATGGAGGTCAGTGCTGGTACTGGTAATGGTGGCGTTAGTGGGGGTGCTTGGGCTCAGTCCCCGGTGGCAGGGGGGGCTGGCCCAGCACCTGGTAAAGGTAAAGCCAGGGCCGCATCTCCAATTGCGGTGAGAGCAGCTTCTGGGCCCCCCACGAACGGATCCGTTAAATCTGGATCACTTATGGGGGTCCAGAAGCATAGAAGGGGCGCAGATACTGCTGTAAAGCAACAATTAAAGATCTGCAAGGTGTTGGTCGCTCCCCTGGAGGCGACCGTGGTGAAGCCGGGGCACTCGGCACGTAGACAACAAAAGGGTTCCGTGCGGGGGACCCCGCCACCACTGGATGCCGAAGGGGAGTGGCCAGCCTTGCCTACAGCAGGGGGTGGGTACAAAGCGGCAGTGAAGGCCTGTGGGGGGGCGTGGCCTCCCTGAATGTTGCCCTGCCTGCAGAGGCATGCAGGGGGGCGTGGTCTCCTTGACTGCAGTCCCGCCCGCCGTGCTCGCATCATCTGGGGTGGGTGTGGCCTCGCAAGGGGCTGCTGCCCAGCCTGGAGGGGCTGTAGCCGGCGGGGGGGCGTGGCCTCGGCGGCCGTGGCTCCACCCACTGTGACCGTGTCATCTGGGGTGGGCGTAGCCTCGCAAGGGGCTGCTGCCCAGCCTGGAGTGACTGTGGGCCGGCGGGGGGCGTGGCCTCGGGGCCGTGGCTCCGCCCACTGTGCCCGAGTCATCTGGGGTGGGCGTGGCCTCGAAAGGGGCTGCTGCTCAGCCTGGAGTGGCTGTGGCCAGTGGGGGGGCGTGGCTTCGGCGGGTCCGCCGCCCTCTGTCCTGCCCACCCATACCATCGGGTCTGCAGCCCCAAAAGCCGGTAGGGAGTTGTCGGGGTCTCCAACCCACTTACCGTCATCTGGTGGTGCGGGGGCTCTGGCGCTCCAGGTAAAGCCGGCGGGGGAGGTGTGTGGAGGGCAGGGAGCGGTGGCAAAGTCCGTCCCTGCCCTAGGAAGCACAGAGAAAGGAAAAAAAAAAAAAAAAGTGTTCCAGAGAGCCCAGGAGCTGCTGCTGCTCCCGAGCCAAGGCAGGGAGTACTAAGTGCAATCTGCTCTGGAGCATTTAAAGGGGCAGCGGCACTCCTGGGTAGAGGAAAAAAAAATGAAGACAAAGACATCGTTATCCAGCCAGGGCCCCCAGCAGGAGGTGTGGAAAGCGGCAGACCTAAAAGCAAAGATAAAGGCAATGTAAATATTGTAAATAATGCAAATATTGTAAATAATGAAAATAATGTAAATAATAGTGTATATATGGATAGTATGGATAGTGAGGTTGATAGTGATGGTGTGAGTGACATTTTTGAAGAGCTGTTTGCGGAGGTGGTGCATGGAGGTGTGAGTGATGGCGAGGGTGGTATGAATGAGGGAGTGAGTCTGGGAGTGAATGCCGGGGTGGATGCAGGTGTGAATGTGGGAGCAAGTGTGAGTGGGGTAAGGGCTGGTCCATCTGCCTCCCCAGCCGTGGCACCCAGGCGTTCATATGCGGGGGTCACGGCTGGGGGTGGGGGGGGCTCCCGGGGGGTTCTCAGGGGGTCTCCTCACCTCTGGACTCCGGGGACGGCGTTTTGCACCGCCGTTTCCTGGAGGCCCTCAAAAGGGGAGAAAGATCAATACTAGTAGAGGGGAGGACGGTGGACTTGTCTTTCTGGATAGAGAGACATGGTTTAGCCGCCTTCCAAGAGAGAAGAGAGGGAGGGACTGTCTGGTCTCTCCCAACAGCCGGGCAAGGGCTGGCGAGGAGGAATGTGGTCCGTCTTCGTGGGGGGGCAGTGAAGCTTGCCCACCCAGGAGCAGGGTGGTGGAGCTCCTCCTGAAGATGGGCTTCAGGGCAGATGACATCTTTGCCCTGATCCATCCCTCGTCGGCCCGTTTCTTTGACATCAGCTTTGTTCGGCCGGAGGGGCTTGAGCTCTTCTGGTCGAACTATGAGCTGGTGAAGGGGGAGCCCGGATGGCGAGGCTTCGTCGTACAGGCGGTGTCTCGCCAGAATTCCGTCAAGAGAGTGACCGTGGTAACATGTAACGAGTCACTCTCAGGCGTGGACATAATGACGTGGCTTTCCCGTTATGGGGAAGTCACCGAGGTCCCAAAAAAGAACAGGGACGATTTGGTATTTGGTCGGGGGGCTGGACCTTCATGGTTAAGTTGAAGGTCTCAGGCGATACGGTCACCCACATCCCTTCCTCGGCATTCCTGGGAAGGGACAGGATCCTGGTCTTCTACCAGGGGCAGCCGAAGGTCTGTCACAAGTGCGGCGATCCCCGCCACTTCAGCGCAAGCTGCAAGGTGCAGAAATGTGCCTTGTGTGGCGGGGTGGGTCATCTCGCCGCTGCGTGTGGGACATTCGGTGCAACCTGTGTGGTGACCTTGGTCACCCTATAGCCGCTGCCCTCGCTCCTTCTCCAATACTGCTGCGGGCCCGGTGGGGGAGACCGTGGGGGGGAAACCTCCGGCGGGGCTTCCTCTGTCGCGGCGAGCGGTGGTGGGGGGAGGGGGCTGAGGGGCCAGTGAGGAAAGGCAAAGTCACTAGAGGCCCCTCATATCAGCGGAGGCAGGCGGCTCGCCAGGGGGGTAAGGAGCAGGTGGAGCCTCGGGTAACCGGGGTGATGCCTGCTCCTCCCTCTGGGTTGGTGGCTAAAGCCTCTGAGGCCCTGGGGGAGGAAGCGGTGAACGAGGAGATCAGGAGGATGGAGAGGGAGGATAAAGCGGCTGACTCAGACAACTCCTCTCAATATGAAAGTGTTGATGAGGAAGTCTTAGAGCAGCCTACAACATCAAAGGGTGGAAAAAAGCGTAACAACAGGAGGGGGAGGAAGAGGCTGAACAAGTCTTCCAAATCCCCCCACCCCCGACCGTGAGGGTACCAACGGAAGGGCCCACCGTTCCCCTCTGATCACACTCTCCAACCGGTTCCAGGCCCTTGAGGACTCTGCTAAAGAGTTGCCGGACGAGGGCAGGGGACCGGGGGCGGCATGGGGTCTTTAGGGATGGAGTCCACCTTGGGGGACGTTGTTTCTCCCAGGGGGGGGACAGACCTGGAGTCCGGAGGTGAGGACACCAGGGGAGGAGGATGGACACCTCGTCCACCTTAAAAAGGAAAGGTTCCGACTCCTCCCCAGAGGGTGGTGGGAGTGGGGTGGGTAAGAAGAAGGCCGTCGAGCTTGTCACTCATGATGGCTGAACTCGCCCCGTTGACGCTGGCGTCCATTAATGTCGCCAGCATTAAGTCAGATGCGGCTAGATTTACGGCCTTTGATTTTCTCACCCGAATTGAGGCTGAAATTTTATTTTTGCAGGAGACCAGACTAACTGACATGGGGGCCATACATAAAGCACGGAGAGAGTGGAGGTGCGGGCCCTCATACTGGTCTCTTGCGGCCGAGCCGTATAGCGGGGTGGCAGTCCTCTTTAAGACTGCAGATGTGGAATGCAGACGAGTGATCGAGCTAGAAATGGGGAGGTGCCTGGTCCTTGACGTCTTCATGAGGGGACAAGAGCTGCGGCTCATAAACATCTATGGTCCACAATCAAAGTGGGACCGGAAATGTCTCTTCCTGAGGATTAAGCCCTTTCTTTTTACAAGCCGGCAGGTGGTCTTCGGTGGGGACTTCAACACCATTACGAGGTCCCGTGATCGGGGGGGTCCTGGAGATCGCCTGGCTTATGACAGCGTCGCGCTTAATAGCATAGCTAGTGAAGCTCGCCTGGTGGATGTCCACATCCGGCACACCCCAGGTCACGGGGGTTTCACCTATCATAGGGGTAGCTGTAGATCTAGAATAGACAGGTTTTTTTTAAAGGAGGATGCCATCTTTTCTGCTGTGTCCGCCGTTGAGGTGGAGTTCTCCGATCACTGTCTAATTTTCTTTTCTCTGAATGTTGCAGAGACTCCCCGGATGGGAAGAGGGCTGTGGAAGCTGAATTCGTCCCTGCTGGAAGAAGCGAACGTGAGACAATCCTTCGAGGATTTTCTTCAGAGCCAGGTACCGCTTTTGGATCTCTGTAGTAGTAAGTCAGAGTGGTGGGAGATCTTCAAAAAGCGGGTGGCGGGGTTCTTCCGCCAGCTCTCGAGCCACAGGAGTCTGAACAGGCATCGCTTGTATCAGGCACTGGGGAGGAAACTCGAGCAGCTCGTCTCGACTGGAGTTGACCGTGAGGAAATCTCCAGAGTGAAGTCTTTGCTTAAGAGGTGTCAGTATCGATAGGCACACATCTTTGGTTTTTGAGAGGGATTTCGGGAAGTACCGCTCACCCGACCCCTACAGGAACTGTAAGATGTCAGTGAATTGTAAAGTGGTGACAGGACTGATCGATAGTACGGGTCCCTGAACAGATCCAAATCAGGGATCCTGGAGGTGGTCAGGTCCTTTTACTCACGCCTCTTGGGAAAGAGGGATCTGGATCGGGATGAGATGTCGGCTTTCCTGGCTGAAACCGTCCCTGAGCCAGGGGATGATCCCTCTCTTGGTGTTTTGGCAGAAGCAATCAGGGAAGAGGAAGTGAGACTGGCCATTGATGTGCTTCGGCCCAAAAAATCGCCAGGTCCGGATGGCTTAACATCCAAGTTCTATAAGACCTTTAGGGACTCCTTGGTCCCCCTCTTGACTGGGGTGTTTAATGAGTGTCTTTCCTCGGGTACTCTTCCCGGTTCAATGAGGAGGTCAGCCCTGATTATTCTGTCAAAGGGTAAAGACTCGTCCCGTATTGAGAATTGGCGTCCCATAGCGCTTCTCAATACGGACCGGAAGGTTCTGGCGAAGGTGTTGTTTAACCGGCTGGTCAAGTTTGCACCCCGGCTCCTTTCGGAGGCCCAGCACTGCTCTGTTCCAGGCCGCAGCACTTTTAGTGCTGTGCTTGGTGTCCGAGAGGCAGTGGAGCAGGGTAGGGCAGGTCACTGGAAGGGGTATCTACTGTCATTAGACCAAGCAAAAGCCTTTGACCGGGTTAACCATGAGTACCTCTGGTCTGTCCTTTTAAGGTACGGTCTGCCTGGGAGGTTTGTAAATTGGCTAGAGATCTTGTACCAAGGGGCTGAGACTTTCCCGCTCGTGAACGGTTGGTCAGGGCACCCTTTTGAGGTGGGTTCTGGGGTCCGTCAGGGCTGTCCTCTGAGCCCACTCTTATACGCGTTCGCGATCGATCCCTTCCTGAGGAGGGTAGATCGTGGACCGTTGGTGGGAGTCGGGATGGACCAGGCGGGCTCTGGGCCCCCTCTGAGGGTGGTGGCGTACGCCGACGATGTTTCCCTTTTCGTATCCTCGAGAGGGGAGGCGGATTGGGTCATGTCCGAGGTCGTGCGTTACTCGGAGGCATCCAGGTTCCATGATCAACCGGGAAAAGTGTGAGAGTCTCTGGCTGGGAGGGGGAGATCCTAGTTTTGATCTCCCGGGCACCCTTCCAGAGCCCCAGGCCTCCGCCAAAATTCTAGGCATCGAATTTGGCCCCGGGGACTACCCCAGCAAAATTGGGAGGGCAGACTCAAGATTGCCGCCCAAAAGGTGGACCAGTGGAAGGGTTGGTCTTTAACCCTGAGGGAAAGGGTTGGCTTGGCTAAAGGCTTTCTGCTTCCTTTGTTAATTTACCTGGGCAGTGTGTGCATCTTGCCAGAACCTCTCTGGACACGGGTTTACAGCCTGTTCTTCCAGCTGTTATGGGGGAATAGGCTCAACCTAATCAAGAGAGAGGTCACGTACCGTACGAGGAGACTAGGTGGGTTGGGTATGGTCAACCCAGTAGTGTTCTTAGTGAACACCTTTCTTAAAGCCAATGTTTCCAACCTCTGGCTAGAGAGGGCTCCTCCGTGGGTATTCTCCTGCAGGGGTTGGTTTCGGCCCTTCTTCCAGGAGTGGGAGACAGGAGGGCAAGTGAAGGATCTCCGTACACCTCACGGACATCTCCCGGCTTACGCTACCCCGGTTCTGAAGGTAATCCGCCGGTGGGGTCTGGAAATGAGGGAAATCAGGACCATGTCGAGACAATGTCTTGACAGAAGGGTTCTGTGACCCATTTCCAGAAGCCCTGGTCCTCAGGGATTGCCCAGGCTGGGATCTGGAGGTGGGGCTCGGGCTTTTAAATTCAGAGCGGATCCCCACAAAGTTTTGGGACTTGGCCTGGCGCTGCTTTCACGGGAGACTGTATGTAAGGGACAACTTGAAGTACAGGAACTCCGATGATCGGGGTTGTCCTCGTGAGGAGTGTGGCGACGTGCTGGAAAGCATGGAGCACTTCCTCCTTCAGTGTCCCTTTAATGCAGAGGTTTACAACAGGGTGGGTGCTTCCATACGTTGGCCGCGGCTAGCGTCCCTTTCCTACGCCGAGTGGGTCTATGGGGCGTTCAGATCCCTGGGTGGCCGAGAGCGGAGCACTTTATTCTTAGTTAGCGTAGTGGTCAGGTTTTACACGTGGAATGCACGGTGTTTAGTTTCGACGCAGCAGAAAGCCCTCCCCCGGGATGAGGTGGTTAGTAACATCTTGGGTGACCTGGGGAAGGTGCGTTCTTTGGAGTTCGAGAGGTTGGGTGTGAGGAGGCCTTTTGGCTTTGGAGGGGCTTCTCCTTTTAAAAACACACTCAAGGGAAAGTTCTGTGTGTGAATGGCGGTAGGGACAGCATAAGGTGGTGTGGGTGTTGAGGGAGAGAAGTAGGGGCAGATAGGGTCAGGGAGGGTCAGTAGTGAGGGACAGATAGAGAGTTAGTTAAGTTAGGTTAGGTAGACTAGGGATAGATAGGGACAGTTTTGTTAGGGATAGAAGTAGGGACAGTTTTAATTGACAAGGGACAGGGTGAATGTGTTAGTTGGTAAGGGATAGGGCCTCTTAGGGCTCCAGTCTCCTGGTGATGGGCTATTGCATGGCACAATGTAGTTTTTTGTTTTGTAATTAAAAAAAAAGAATGGATATTGAGGCTTGCAGGCACCAAACTTGGGCCTCGTGTGTTAGGAAATGTTTTAAAATAGTTATGTTACATTAAGGTAAATTATTGGTGATAATGTGATAATGTGGTTGCAGTAATGTAATTATGTTTTGTTGTGTTTGTAATTATATTATATGTATATGTTATTATATTATATGTATGTGTTATTATATGATTGTTTTTTGAGCGTATGTAGATTGTTGTGTGTGGGGGTATAGTCAGGTTGGGTGGGGGTTGTCTGGGGGTTTTTGAGGGGTGTGGGAAAAAATCTTTGAGGGCAATGGGCAAAGAACTTTGAAGATATGGACCCAAGGACCCAGTTGATTTCTGATGAAAATAAAAAAGAGGGCATAAAACTTTATATGGACCCGGATTTTTGCAGTGTTTATTGAGGCCATGAACTGATGGACCTGTGGTGTGGTGGGGGGTTATAATATAAAAAAAAAAAATTATTTAAAAAAAAAAAAAAAATTTGTTAGTAAGCTAAGTTTTTCTGTGTGGCGGCCAGAATGGCCTTTCGTGTTCTATGTTAAGGCAGTGGGCCAAACCCTTTTGTTTCTTTTCTCCTGTAAATATGTAAATATGTTGTATAAGTGTGGTATGTATGGTGGTAGAATGAGTGAATGGAAATTTGGGGTTTTTTCTTTTTGTTTACCCTTTTGTTTTTTCCCTTTTCTTTGAAGGGTTTCCTGCTGGGGGTCCCTGAGGAGCTGCAAAGTTTCATCAAGTGGACTCGTGTGTGGAAGATCTTGATTAAGGACAAGAAAGTGAGGAGTGAATAGGTGTTAAGTTTTTCTTTAGGTATTGTATCTTTTGTTTTGGATTGGAGTTGTTGTTTTGTGTATATATTGTATGTGTTTTGTATTTTTTAAATAAAAAAAGAGTTCCAGCTCCACCCAGGAGAACTGGAAAGTTCTGGATGGACTTATAAAGAGTCTCGGACAATGGCGGATGGAAAGTGGATTTTCTTGTAAATATGTAAATATGGTGAATAAGTGCGGTGTGTATGTAGGTGAATGAGTGAGAATGTGGGTTGTTTCTTTTTTTTGTTTCCCCTTTTGGTTTTTCCTTTTCTCTGGAAGGTTTCCTGCTGGGGGTCCCTGAAGAGCTGTGAAGTTCTACAAGTGGACTCATGTGAAGAAGAAAGAATGATTTCGGTTAATAAGGACGAAACGTGAAGGAACGTGTATCAAGTTATTTATTTCGGTATTGTTTTTTCCTTTTGGATTGGTGTTTTTGGTTTATGTATTTGTTGTGTTTTGTACTTTATTAATAAAAAAAGAGTTCCAGCTCCACCCAGGAGAACTGGAAAGTTCTGGATGGACTTATAAAGAGTCTCGGACAATGGCGGATGGAAAGTGGATCCTGTGCTGGCTCCTAGGTTTCAGTTATTTAACTATTTTCTTTGTTTTGTGCTTTTTGTTTTATGTGGTCTTGGACATAAGCTTTGGTTTTTGTTTTTATGTATATGTAATATGTATGTGTTTTGTAATTTTTCAATAAAAAAAGAGTTCCAGCTCCACCCAGGAAGTGGAGAGGTGTGTGGCTGGAGGAGAGCAAGGCTGTGTGCAAACCAAGCTCCTGGGGAGGAGGACTTTTGCACCTGGACTTTTTGCCTGATCCTCCCCAGGAGAGAGAAGCCTTCCCTGGGACTGAGCGTCGGGGCTGTGCCCCTGGCTCCCACCCCCCGGCAAGCTAGCTGGGGGTGGGGGGCCTCACATATCATCTGGAGGCCCACGCTGAAGCAAGCCAGTCCCAGGGATGAATAGGAGGAAGACACCGGGGGGCCGCAAGGCTCCAGGATCCAGGACCCCTGAAGCCGGGGCCGTGGCAGCTCCTTCTCCCGGTGAGGAGGCTGCGGGCAGAGGTGCGGCAGGAGCCCCCCATAACATCTGGGGCTCCAAGGCTGCGGGAGAGCCGTCCACCATCTATGCCTCCCGCATCCATGCCCACCTCTGTGAGTATGAGGAGGCAGCTAAGCAGCTGAGGATACTCCGGGAGAGGTTGAGGGGAGCCCGAGTGACAGCAAAAAAATCGGCTCCCTGCCTCAAAGAGAGCGGAGGTATCTGCCACGGTCGGAAGGCTGAAGGGGGAGATAAGAGCACTGGAAGAGAGGAGGAAGATCATCCAGGAGGGAAGCGGCCCCTTCGAGGAGAAGCTAAGGAACGATGACCGGTTCAGAGCCCTGACCGGGGGGTCTCCTGGGGGGTCAGGAGGCCCCAGCCAGGTGGAGGACGAGGAGGAGGAAGATGGCGGAACATCTGCGCCAGCTCCACCTGGGGACCTGGTGAGTAAGAGCGCCCAGGACCTGGTGAGTAAGAGCGCCCAGGACTTGGTGGGTAAGAGCTCCCAGGTATCGCACAGCGGGATAGCCCCCGAACAAGTGGCTCTCCCACCGGACTCCAGTGACATGGAGGAAAGTGGGAGCGAGGGGGAGGATGGAGGGAGCGGGAGTAATAACAAGGGGGGCTGCCTCATCCTACAGCAAGTGAGGCAGATTGAGTCCCCAGCACGGTTTGGCACGTTGTTGTTTGGGGACGAGGTCTGGCCCGAGGAAGCAAGTGGTGGAGGAGAAACTTGTTTTTGTCCCTCTTTCCGGGGCCCCCCAGTCCCGCTGTGTGGAACCCGCTGCCCACCCCAGCCCGGGCCCTGTGGTGGGTCCGGTGCAAGGGAGCAGGGAGAGTAAAGTCTGCCTGGGTCTTGCTGACACTTCTGGTGGTGGCAGTTCGGATTCAGGCAGCGATATGGAGGTCGGTGCTGGTACTGGTAATGGTGGCGTTAGTGGGGGTGCTTGGGCTCAGTCCCCGGTGGCAGGGGGGGCTGGCCCAGCACCTGGTAAAGGTAAAGCCAGGGCCGCATCTCCAATTGCGGTGAGAGCAGCTTCTGGGCCCCCCACGAACGGGTCCGTTAAGTCTGGATCGCTTATGGGGGTCCAGAAGCATAGAAGGGGCGCAGTTACTGCTGTAAAGCAACAATTAAAGACCTGCAAGGTGTTGGTCGCTCCCCTGGAGGCGACCGTGGTGAAGTCGGGGCACTCGGCACGTAGACCCCAAAAGGGGTCCGTGCGGGGGGCCCCGCCACCACTGGATGCTGAGGGGGAGTGGCCAGCCTTGCCTACAGCAGGGGGTGGGTACAGAGCGGTAGTGAAGGCCTGTGGGGGGGCGTGGCCTCCCTGAATGTTGCCCTGCCTGCAGAGGCATGCAGGGGGGCGTGCTCTCCTTGACCGCAGTCCCGCCCACCGTGCTCGCATCATCTGGGATGGGTGTGGCCTCGCAAGGGGCTGCTGCCCAGCCTGGAGTGACTGTGGGCCGGCGGGGGGCGTGGCCTCGGCGGCCGTGGCTCCGCCCACTGTGCCCGTGTCATCTGGGGTGGGCGTGGCCTCGCAAGGGGCTGCTGCCCAGCCTGGAGTGACTGTGGCCGGTGGGGGGGGCGTGGCCTCGGCGGGTCCGCCGCCCTCTGTCCTGCCCACCCATACCATCAGGTCTGCAGCCCCAAAAGCCGGTAGGGAGTTGTCGGGGTCCCCAACCCACTTACTGTCATATAGTGGACCGGGGGCTCTGGCGTTCCAGGTAAAGCCGGCGGGGAGGTGTGTGGAGGGCAGGGAGCGGTGGCAAAGTCCGTCCCTGCCCTAGGAAGCACAGAGAAAGGAAAGAAAAAAAAAAAAAAGTGTTCCAGAGAGCCCAGGAGCTGCTGCTGCTCCCGAGCCCAGGCAGGGTGTACTAAGTGCACTCTGCTCTGGAGCATTTAAAGGGGCTGCGGCACTCCTGGGTAGAGGGAAAAAAAAATGGAGAAAGAAAAAACAAAGACATCGTTATCCAGTCTGGGCCCCAAGCAGGAGGTTTGGAAAGCAGCAAAGTAGAAGGCAAAGTAAAAAGCAATGTAAATATTGTAAATATTGTAAATAATGAAAATAATGAAAATAGTATAAATAATGTAAATAGTGTATATATGGATAGTGTGGATGATAGTGATGGAGTGAGTGACATTTTTGAGGAGCTGTTTGCGGAGGTGGTGCATGGAGGTGTGAGTGATGGCGAGGGTGGTATGAATGATGGGGTGAGTCTGGGAGTGAATGCCGGGGTGGATGCAGGTGTGAATGTGGGAGCAAGTGTGAGTGAGGTAAGGGCTGGTCCATCTGCCTCCCCAGCCGTGGCACCCAGGGTTCATATGCGGGGGTCACGGCTGGGGGTAGGGGGGGGCTCCCGGGGGGGTTCTCAGGGGGTCTCCTCACCTCTGGACTCCGGGGACGGCGTTTTGCACCGCCGTTTCCTGGAGGCCCTCAAAAGGGGAGAAAGGTCGATAATTGTAGAGGGAGGACAGTGGACTTGTCTTTCTGGATAGAGAGACATGGTTTAGCCGCCTTCCAAGAGAGAAGAGAGGGAGGGACTGTCTGGTCTCTCCCAACAGCCGGGCAAGGGCTGGCGAGGAGGAATGTGGTCCGTCTTCGGTGGGGGGGCAGTGAAGCTTGCCCACCCAGGAGCAGGGTGGTGGAGCTCCTCCTGAAGATGGGCTTCAGGGCAGATGACATCTTTGCCCTGATCCATCCCTCGTCGGCCCGTTTCTTTGACATCAGCTTTGTTCGGCCGGAGGGGCTTGAGCTCTTCTGGTCGAACTATGAGCTGGTGAAGGGGGAGCCCGGATGGCGAGGCTTCGTCGTACAGGCGGTGTCTCGCCAGAATTCCGTCAAGAGAGTGACCGTGGTAACATGTAACGAGTCACTCTCAGGCGTGGACATAATGACGTGGCTTTCCCGTTATGGGGAAGTCACCGAGGTCCCAAAAAAGAACAGGGACGAATTTGGTATTTGGTCGGGGGGCTGGACCTTCATGGTTAAGTTGAAGGTCTCAGGCGATACGGTCACCCACATCCCTTCCTCGGCATTCCTGGGAAGGGACAGGATCCTGGTCTTCTACCAGGGGCAGCCGAAGGTCTGTCACAAGTGCGGCGATCCCCGCCACTTCAGCGCAAGCTGCAAGGTGCATAAATGTGCCTTGTGTGGCGGGGTGGGTCATCTCGCCGCTGCGTGTAGGGACATTCGGTGCAACCTGTGTGGTGACCTCGGTCACCCGTATAGCCGCTGCCCTCGCTCCTTCTCCAATACTGCTGCGGGCCCGGTGGGGGAGACCGTGGGGGGGAAACCTCCGGCGGGGCTTCCTCTGTCGCGGCGAGCGGTGGTGGCGGGGAGGGGGCTGAGGGGCCAGTGAGGAAAGGCAAAGTCACTAGAGGCCCCTCATATCAGCGGAGGCAGGCGGCTCGCCAGGGGGGTAAGGAGCGGGTGGAGCCTTGGGTAACCGGGGTGATGCCTGCTCCTCCCTCTGGGTTGGTGGCTAAAGCCTCTGAGGCCCTGGGGGAGGAAGCGGTGAACGAGGAGATCAGGAGGATGGAGAGGGAGGACAAAGCGGCTGATTCAGACAGCTCCTCTCAATATGAAAGAAGCGAATGTGAGACAATCCTTTGAGGATTTTCTTCAGAGCCAGGTACCGCTTTTGGATCTCTGTAGTAGTAAGTCAGAGTGGTGGGAGATCTTTAAAAAGCGGGTGGCGGGGTTCTTCCGCAAGCTCTCGAGCCTCAGGAGTCTGAACAGGCATCGCTTGTATCAGGCTCTGGGGAGGAACTCGAGCAGCTCGTCTCGACTGGAGGTGACCGTGAGGAAATCTCCAGAGTGAAGTCTTTGCTTAAGAGGTGTCAGTATGATAGGCACACATCTTTGGTTTTTGAGAGGGATTTCGGGAAGTACCGCTCACCCGACCCCTACAGGAACTGTAAGATGTCAGTGAATTGTAAAATGGTGACAGGACTGATCGATAGTACGGGGTCCCTGAACAGATCCAAATCAGGGATCCTGGAGGTTGTCAGGTCCTTTTACTCACACCTCTTGGGAAAGAGGGATCTAGATCGGGATGAGATGTCGGCTTTCCTGGCTGAAACCATCCCTGAGCCAGGGATGATCCCTCTCTTGGTGTTTTGGCAGAAGCAATCAGGGAAGAGGAAGTGAGACTGGCCATTGATGGGCTTCGGCCCAAAAAATCGCCAGGTCCGGATGGCTTAACATCCGAATTTTATAAGACCTTTAGGGACTCCTTGGTCCCCCTCTTGACTGGGGTGTTCAATGAGTGTCTTTCCTCGGGTACTCTTCCCGGTTCAATGAGGAGGTCAGCCCTGATTATTCTGTCAAAGGGTAAAGACTCGTCCCGTATTGAGAATTGGGGTCCCATAGCGCTTCTCAATACGGACCGGAAGGTTCTGGCGAAGGTGTTGTTTAATCACTGGTCAAGTTTGCACCCCGGCTCCTTTCGGGGGCCCAGCACTGCTCTGTTCCAGGCCGCAGTACTTTTAGTGCTGTGCTCGGTGTCCGGGAGGCAGTGGAGCAGGGTAGGGCAGGTCACTGGAAGGGGTATCTACTGTCATTAGACCAAGCAAAAGCCTTTGACCGGGTTAACTATGAGTACCTCTGGTCTGTCCTTTTAAGGTACGGTCTGCCTGGGAGGTTTGTAAATTGGCTAGAGATCTTGTACCAAGGGGCTGAGACTTTCCCGCTCGTGAACGGTTGGTCGGGGCGCCCTTTTGAGGTGGGTTCTGGGGTCTGTCAGGGCTGTCCTCTGAGCCCACTTTTATACGCGTTCGCGATCGATCCCTTCCTGAGGAGGGTAGATCGTGGACCGTTGGTGGGAGTCGGGATGGACCAGGCGGGTTCTGGGCCTCCTCTGAGGGTGGTGGCGTATGCTGATGATGTTTCCCTTTTCGTGTCCTCGAGAGGGGAGGCGGATTGGGTCATGTCCGAGGTCGTGCATTACTCGGAGGCATCCGGGTCCATGATCAACCGGGAAAAGTGTGAGAGTCTCTGGCTGGGAGGGGGAGATCCTAGTTTTGATCTCCCGGGCACCCTTCCAGAGCCCCAGGCCTCCGCCAAAATTCTAGGCATCGAATTTGGCCCCGGGGACTACCCCCAGCAAAATTGGGAGGGCAGACTCAAGATTGCCGCCCAAAAGGTGGACCAGTGGAAGGGTTGGTCTTTAACCCTGAGGGAAAGGGTTGGCTTGGCTAAAGGCTTTCTGCTTCCCTTGTTAATTTACCTGGGCAGTGTGTGCATCTTGCCAGAACCTCTCTGGACACGGGTTTACAGCCTGTTCTTCCAGCTGTTATGGGGGAATAGGCTCAACCTAATCAAGAGAGAGGTCACGTACCGTACGAGGAGACTAGGTGGGTTGGGTATGGTCAACCCAGTAGTGTTCTTAGTGAACACCTTTCTTAAAGCCAACATTTCCAACCTCTGGCTAGAGAGGGCTCCTCCGTGGGTATTCTCCTGCAAGGGTTGGTTTCGGCCCTTCTTCCAGGAATGGGAGACAGGAGGGCAAGTGAAGGATCTCCGTACACCTCACGGACATCTCCCGGCTTACGCTACCCCGGTTCTGAAGGTAATCCGCCGGTGGGGTCTGGAAATGAGGAAATCAGGACCATGTCGAGACAATGTCTTGACAGAAGGGTTCTGTTGACCCATTTCCAGAAGCCCCTGGTCCTCAGGGATTGCCCAGGCCGGGATCTGGAGGTGGGGCTCGGGCTTTTAAATTCAGAGCGGATCCCCACGAAGTTTTGGGACTTGGCCTGGCGCTGCTTTCACGGGAGACTGTATGTAAGGGACAACTTGAAGTACAGGAACTCTGATGATCGGGGTTGTCCTCGTGAGGAGTGTGGCGACGTGCTGGAAAGCATGGAGCACTTCCTCCTTCAGTGTCCCTTTAATGCAGAGGTTTACAACAGGGTGGGTGCTTCCATACGTTGGCCGCGGCTGGCGTCACTTTCCTATGCCGAGTGGGTCTATGGGGCGTTCAGATCCCTGGGTGGCCGAGAGCGGAGCACTTTATTCTTAGTTAGCGTAGTGGTCAGGTTTTACACGTGGAATGCACGGTGTTTAGTATCGACGCAACAGAAAGCCCTCCCCCGGGATGAGGTGGTTAGTAACATCTTGGGTGACCTGGGGAAGGTGCGTTCTTTGGAGTTCGAGAGGTTGGGTGTGAGGAGGGCCTCTTGGCTTTGGAGGGGCTTCTCCTTTAAAACACACTCAAGGGAAAGTTCTGTGTGTGAATGGCGGTAGGGATAGCATAAGGTGGTGTGGGTGTTGAGGGAGAGAAGTAGGGGCAGATAGGGTCAGGGAGGGTCAGTAGTGAGGGACAGATAGAGAGTTAGTTAAGTTAAGTTAGGTAGAGTAGAGATAGATAGGGATAGATAGGGACAGTTTTGTTAGGGATAGAAGTAGGGACAGTTTTAATTGACAAGGACAGGGTGAATGTGTTAGTTGGTAAGGGATAGCGCCTCTTAGGGCTCCAATCTCCTGGTGGTGGGCTATTGCATGACACAATGTAGTTTTTTGTTTTGTAATAAAATAAAAAAGAATGGATATTGAGGCTTGCAGGCACCAAACTTGGGCTTGTGTGTTAGGAGGTTTTTAAAGTAGTTATGTTGCATTAAGGTAAATTATTGGTGATAATGTGATAATGTGGTTGTAGTAAATTGTTTTTTGTAATTATGTTTTGTTGTGTTTTGTAATTATATTATATGTATGTGTTTTATATGGTTTATTAAGATGATTATTTTTGAGTGTATGTAGATTATTGTGTGTGGGGGTATAGTCAGGTTGGGTGGGGGTTGTCTGGGGGGTTTTTGAGGGGTGTGGTAAAAATTTTTTAGGGCAATGGGCAAAGAACTTTGAAGATATGGACCCATGGACCCAGTTGATTTCTATATGGAAATAGGAGCATAAAACTTTATATGGACCCGGAAATGTTTGCAGTGTTTATTGAGGCCATGAACTGATGGACCTGTGGTGTGGTGGGGGGTTATTATAAAATAAAAAATAAAAAATTAAAAATAAAAAAAAAAAATAAAAAATGTTTAGTTAGCTAAGTTTTTCTGTGAGGCGGACAGAATGGCCTTTCGTGTTCTGTGTTAAGGCAGTGGGCCAAACCCTTTTGTTTTTCTTTTCTTGTAAATATGTAAATATGGTGTATAAGTGTGGTATGTATGTAGGTAGAATGAGTGAATGAAAATTTTGGGTTTTTCTTTTTGTTTCCCCTTTTGGTTTTTCCCTTTTCTTTGAAGGGTTTCCTGCTGGGGGTCCCTGAGGAGCTGCAAAGTTTCATCAAGTGGACTCCTGTGTGAAAGATCTCGATTGATAAGGACAAGAAAGTGAGGAGTGAATAGGTGTTAAGTTATTTTCTTTAGGTATTGTTTCTTTTGTTTTGGATTGGAGTTGTTGTTTTTTTGTATATATTGTATGTGTTTTGTATTTTTTAATAAAAAAAGAGTTCCAGCTCCACCCAGGAAGTGGAGAGGCGTGTGGCTGGAGGAGGAGGAAGCTGAGAGCAAGGCTGCTTGGAGCTGAGTGCCTGGGAAGGAGGTTTTTTTTTTCCATCTGGACTATTACCTGCTCCTTCCCAGGCAGAGAGACCTTCCCTGGGACTGAGCGCCAGGGCTGTGCCCCTGGCTCCCACCCCTCCGGCAAGCCAGCTGGGGGTGCGGGGCCTCACCCACCATCTCGAGGCCCACGCCACAGCAAGCCAGTCCCAGGGATGGGTAAGAAAAAGACCCCGGGGGGCCGCAAGGCTCCATGATCCGGGACCCCTGAAGCCAAGGCCGTGGCAGCTCCTTCTCCCGGAGAGGAGGCTGCGGGCAGAGGTGCGGCAAGAGCCCCCCTAACATCTGGGGCTCCAAGGCTGCGGGAGAGCCGGCTACCATCTATGCCTCCCGCATCCACGCCCACCTCTGTGAGTACACGGAGGCAGCTAAACAGCTGAGGAGACTCCGGGAGGAGTTGAGGGGAGCCCAAGAAATAGCCAAGAACCGGCTCCCTGCCTCAAGTAGAGCGGAGGTATCTGCCACGGTCGAAAGGCTGAAGGGGGCGATAAGAATGCTGGAGGAGAGGAGGAAGACCATCCTGGAGGGAAGCAGCCCCTTCGGGGAAAAGCTAAGGAACAATGGCCGGTTCAGAGCCCTGACCGGTGGGTTTCCTGGGGGGGGTCAGGAGGCCCCCGCCAGGTGGAGGACGAGGAGGAGGAAGATGGCGGAACATCTAAGCCAGCTCCACCTGAGAACATGGTGGGTAAGAGCGCATAGGTATCACGCAGAGGGATAGCCCTGAACAATGGCTCTCCCACCGGACTCCAGTGACATGGAGGAAAGTGGGAGTGAGGGGGAGGATGGAGGGAGCGGGAGTAATACCGAGGAGGGCTGCCTCATCCTACAGCAAGTGAGGCAGATTGAGTCCCCAGCACGGTTTGGCACACTGTTGTTTGGGGACGAGGTCTGCCTCGAGGATGAGGCAACCGGAAGGAGTAGGAGGAGGCGTAAGGCAAAACAAGCGGTGGTGGAAAAGCTTGTTTTTGTCCCTCTTTCCGGGGCCCCCCAGTCCCGTTGTGCGGAACCCGCTGCCCACCCCGGCTCGAGCCCTGTGGTGGGTCCGCAGCAAGGGAGCGGGGAGAGTAAGGTCTGCCTGGGTCTTGCTGTCACATCTGGTGGTGGCAGTTCAGATTCAGGCAGCGATATGGAGGTCGGTACCGGTATTGGTGTTGGTGGTGGTGCTTGGGCTCAGTCCCCTGTGGCAGGGGGGCTGGCCCAGCACCAGGTACTAGTAAAGCCGGGGCCGCATCTCCGGCAGTGAGAGCAGCTTCTGCTCCCCCCACGCACGGGTCCGTTAAGTCTGGATCACTTATGGGGGTCCAGCAGCATAGGAAGGGCGTGGATACTGCTGTAAAGCAGCAACTTAAAACCTGCAGGGTGTTGGTCGCTCCCCTGGAGGCGGCCGTGGTGAAGCCGGGACACTCGGCACGTAGACCCCAAAGGGGGTCCGTGCGGGGTGCCCCGCCGCCGCTGGATGCTGAAGGGGAGTGGCCAGCCTTGCCTACAGCAGACCGTGGGTACAGAGAGGCTGTGAAGGCCCAGAGGGGGGCGTGGCCTCCCTGAATGTTGCCCTGCCTGCAAAGGCAGAGGCATGCAGGGGGGGCGTGCCCTCCTTGGCTGCAGTTCTGCCCACTGTGCCCACTCGGGTGTGGCCTCGCAAGGGGCTGCTGCCCAGCCCAGGGTGACTGTGGCCGGTGGGGGGGCGTGGCCTCAGCGGGCCCACTGCCTCTCGTCCCGCCCACCCACAACATCACGACTGCGCCCCTGAATGCCCAAGGGGGGTTGTTCGGGGTCCCCTGCCCACTTACTGTCATCTGGTGGTGCGGGGGATCCGGCACTCTCGGCAGG
Source organism: Oophaga sylvatica (assembly GCA_033576555.1). Classification (NCBI taxonomy): domain Eukaryota; kingdom Metazoa; phylum Chordata; class Amphibia; order Anura; family Dendrobatidae; genus Oophaga; species Oophaga sylvatica. Next base: position 341,399,288 of record JARQOD010000005.1, read on the forward strand.
TCCAGCAGGGGTCGTGAAGAAAGGTGGGGGCAGAGGGCGGTGACAGAGCCCGTCCCTGCCCCAAACATGGAGAACGAAAAAAAAATGGTCGGCAAGCCAGAGAGTTCAGGAGCTGCTGCTGCTCCCAAGCCCAGGCAGGGCGTACTGAGTGCGTTCTTTTGTGGGGCTATTAAAGGGGCGGCCGCACTCCTGGGCAGGAAGAACACTGAAAGCAACGGCAAAAGTAAAAGCAGCAATAATAACGCCACAACCCGGCCAGGGCCCCCAGCAGGTGGCAAGAATGAGAAAACAGATTTGAAGACTGTTTTGGGGAAAAATGATGGTAATATAAATAATAATGTAAATAACGTAAATAATAATGTAAATAATGTAAATAGTAATGTAAATAATGATTTGAATATTAGCTCTGATAGTGATAGTGATGTGAGTGGTGTGATTGATATTTTTGAAGAGCTGTTTAGTGAGAATGCGTACCATAGTGGGGTGGATGATGGTGTGAGTGACATGGATGAGGGAACGAGTGTGGGAGTGAATGGTGGAGTGAATGAGGGAGCAAGCACAAGTAAGGGGGGGACTGGCCCATCTGCCCCCCCCCCAGCCGCGGCACCCAGGCGTACATTTGCGGGGGTCGCGGCTGGGGCTCCGGTGGGTTTCGGGGCTTCTCCTCGCCTCCGGGCTCCAGGGACGGTGCTTTGCACCGCCGTTTCCTGGAGGCCCTCAAAAAGGGAGAGCAGTCGATAGTAGTAGAGGGGAAGGAGGTGAGCCTGTCTTTCTGGCTGGAGAGACACGGCTTAGCTGCCTTCCAAGAGAGAAGGGAGGGGGAAACAGTTTGGTCCCTCCCAACAACCGAGCAAGGGTTGGCTAGACGGAATGTGGTCCGTCTTTGCTGGAGGGGCAGTGAAGCTTGCCCACTCCAAGGTAGGGTGGTGGAGCTCCTCCTGAAGATGGGCTTCAGGGCAACGGACATCAGCTTCGTCCGGCCAGAGGGGCTTGAGCTCTTCTGGTCAAACTACGAGCTGGTGATAGAAGAGCCCGGATGGCGAGACTTCGCCGTACAGGTGGTGTATCGCCAAAATACCGTCAAGAGAGTGACCGTGGTGACTTGTAACGAGTCACTCTCAGGCGCTGACATAATGACGTGGCTTTCCCGTTATGGGGTAGTCACTGATGTCCCCAAAAAAAAACGGGATGAGTTTGGTATCTGATCAGGGGGCTGGACCTTCATGATAAAATTGAAGGTCTCAGGAGGAACTGTCACCCACATTCCTTCCTCGGCGTTCCTTGGGAGGGATAGGATCCTGATCTTTTACCAGGGGCAGCCGAAGGTCTGCCACAGGTGTGGTGATCCCCGCCACTTCAGTGCAAACTGCAAGGTGCAGAAATGTGCCTTGTGTGGCGGGGTGGGTCATCTCGCCGCATCTTGTGGGATCATTAGGTGCCACCTGTGTGGTGACCTCCGTCACCCGTATAGCCGCTGCCCTCGCTCCTTCTCCAATGCCGCTGCAGGCCGGTGGGGGGAGACCATGGGGGGGGGCAACCCCTGGCGGTGTTTCCTCTGCTGCGGCAGGCGGTGGCAGCGGGGGAGGGGCTGAGGGGCCAGTGAGGAAGGGCAATGCCACTAGAGGTGTCGCCTATGCGCGGAGGCCGGAAAAGCGCCATGGGGCTGGGGAAAACCTCAGGTGACTGGGGTGATGCCCGCCCCTCCCTCGAGACCGGTGGCAAGGAGTGTCTCTGAGGCCCTGGGGGAGGAAGCGGTAAGCGAAGAGATCAGGGAATGGAGAGGGAGGAGAAACAGGCTGACTCAGACAACTCCTCTCAGTATGAAAGTGTTGATGAGGAAGTCATAGAGCAGCCAACGGTAGAGCAGAGTGGCAAAAAGAAGACCAGGAGGAGGAAGAAGAAGGTTGTCAAGCTTTCCAAAGCCCCTCTACCCCGACCGTCAGTGTACCAAGAACGGAAGGGCTCACCAACCCCCTCTGATAGCTCTCTCTAACCGGTTCGTCGTCCTCGGAGGCTCAGATGAATAGCCCAAGGACGAGGGCGATGTGCCGAGGGTGACATCTGGGGGGCCTTTAGGGGATGGCGGGTTTCGCCCCTCAGGAGGCACTGTTCCTCCTGGGGGGAACAGACTTGGAGCCCGGAGGCGAGGACACCGGGGGAGGGGTGAGGCTGGAGTCACACACACCGACAAAAAAATCGGACCGTTTTAGTCGGTCGATTATCGCAGCAAAATGTCATGAACAGTCATCCGTCTGGCATCCGATTTTCCTGGAAAGATGCGATTTAGTCTCATCTGACCGCAGTTGTAACATCCGATTTACAGTACAGACCAAAAGTTTGGACACACCTTCTCATTCAAAGATTTTTCTGTATTTTCATGACTATGAAAATTGTAGAATCACATTGAAGGCATCAAAACAATGAATTAACACATGTGGAATTATACATTACACTTTACAAAAAAGTGTGAAACAACTGAAAATATGTCTTATATTCTGGGTTCTTCAAAGTAGCCACCTTTTGCTTTGATTACTGCTTTGCACGCAGAAAAGGTGAAGGATGGACTCTACATGCCTAGTTGCAATTGAAAGGTGACTTTAAGCCAGGTTAATAATTGAGAGCTGTCAATTAGACAACTATCAATTATTAATCCTATTGTATGAAAGAAAAATCAAACACACACACTTTAATAAAAAATCATTTTAATGAAATAAGCAAACAGTTTTTGACCATCTTTTATTTTCCTGCTAAAACCATTTCCTGTAATAAAAATAAAATAAAAAAGCAAAATGATTCTTACCTATCCGATGCACAGTCAGGTCCCACGCTGTAATAGAGAAAATGAAGGGAGCAGTCCAGCTTCTGTAGAAAGCGCAATTCTTTATTCAATCATTGAATGATTGATTGAATAAAGAATTGCACTTTCTACAGAAGCTGGACTGCTCCCTTCATTTTCTCTGCTGCTGCATGTCTTGGTCCGGACTTTCAGTCTCGAGCTCCGGTGGTGGTTAGTGAGCTGGCATAGGGTTAACACCCTTTACTTTCTTTTACATTCCCATGCTGTAATCCATCAGAAACGGTTAACAGGTTACAGCTAGCAAGCAGCTAATGCTGCTTGCTGAGCTGTTACCCCCTGAATGAATCAGTTCCTCTGCCGGCGAAAGGAGAGGAAGTGATTAGTGTGTGAAGCTTAATTGTTTGCTTCCCACTTTCACTTCAGGTCAGGTCACCCTGACCTGACCTGAAGTGAAAGTGGGAAGCAATCAATTAAGCTTCACACACTAATCACTTCCTCTCCTGTCTCCGGGAGAGGAACTGATTCATTCAGGGGATTACAGCTGAGCAATAAAATATGGTCCAAAACTGTGTCTTTATTTCATTAAAAGGATTAATAATTAATGTGTGTGTGTGTGTGTTTTTTTTCCTTTCATACAATAGGATTAATAATTGAGAGTTGTCAAATTGACAACTCTCAATTATTAACCTGGCTTAAAGTCACCTTTCAATTGCAAGGTGGCTTTAACCCATTATTAACCCATTCGCCACCACTACAGGGCAATGGGAATAGACGGGCAAAGTGCCAGAAAGGGCGAATCTAATTATAGATTTGCCTTTTCTGGGGTGGCTGGGGGCAGATGTTAGTAGCCAGGGGGGGCACAAAATAAATGCACCCTCCCATGGCTATTATTATTTGTCCCCACTCGCTTGCTTTGTCTGTCTGGTGGAGAAAATACAGTGGGAGCCCACGCATTTTTTTTCAACGAATTTACACCTTTAATTAACCCCTACATGTGTGAAATTTCACACACATACACTCATGTAATTGTTAGTGAAAACCATATATCAAAATACATGAAATGACATGGTTAACTGTATGTAAACCATGTGTCATTTCATGTCGGGTTCTGTAATTTCACAAAAGCCGGCAATTGAATTAGCGGCTGTTACAGTATGTAGAAGTGTATGAACTATAAATATATGTATATATATATATGTCACAATGACATTGTGTGTAATTATATATATATATATATATATATATATATATATATATGTATTCTATGTGTGTATATGTATTGATTCTATTCTTTATTAAAGCTGTCAGTGTGATTTTACAGTATAGCCGGGGATGAATTGCCGGCTTTTCTAAAGGACACCGGTGCGATTTAATCGCAAGTCACACGTGCGGTCCGTTTGTAATCCGATTTTTCATCGCACCCATAGATTTGCATTGGCGATAGTCGACCCACAATCGTGTGAGCATGCGGATGCACTCGCACGTTTAAAACGGACCACAAAAAATCTGATAGTGGGAGCTGCTCCATAGATTAACATTGGTTCGACTGCAATGCGATATTTCATCGCATTGCAGTCGTCCGATTTTGTCGCCAGTGTGACCCCGGCCTGATGGATGTAACGTGTGTGAATTCCTTAAAAAGGAAAGGGTCTAACCCCTCGCAAGGGGGGAGGACAAGAACGGGGTGGGTAAGAAAAAGGCCGTCTAATTCAATCACTCATGATGGCTTAACTCACCCCGTTGACGCTGGCGTCCATTAATGTCGCCAGCATAAAGTCAGATGCGGCTAGATTTGCGGCCTTTGATTTTTTCACCCGAATTGAGGCTGAAATTTTATTTTTGCAGGAGACCAGACTAACGGACATGGGGGACATATATAAAGCACGGAGGGAGTGGAGGTGCGGGCCCTCATACTGGTCTCTTGCGGCCGAGCCGTATAGCGGAGTGGCAGTCCATTTTAAGACCGCAGATGTGGAATGCAGATGAGTGATCGAGTTAGAAATGGGGAGGTGCCTGGTCCTTGACGTCTTCATGAGGGGACAAGAGCTTCGGCTCATAAACATCTATGGTCCCCAATCTAAGTGGGACCAAAAGTGTCTCTTCCTGAAGATTAAGCCCTTTCTTTTTACGAGCCGGCAGGTGGTCTTCGGTGGGGACTTCAACACCATTACGAGGTCCCGTGATCGGGGGGGTCCTGGAGATCGCCTGGCTTATGACAGCGTCGCGCTTAATAGTATAGCTAGTGAAGCTCGCCTGGTGGATGTCCACATCCGGCACACTCCAGGCCACGGGGGTTTCACCTATCATAGATCTAGAATAGAAAGGTTTTTTTAAAGGAGGACACCATCTTTTCTGCTGTGTCCGCCGTTGAGGTGGAGTTCTCCGATCACTGTCTAATTTTCTTGTCTCTGAATGTTGCAGAGACTCCCCGGATGGGAAGAGGGCTGTGGAAGCTGAATTCGTCCCTGCTGAAGGAAGCGGAGGTGAGACAATCCTTCGAGGATTTTCTTCAGAGCCAGGTGCCGCTTTTGGATCTCTGTAGTAGTAAGTCAGAGTGGTGGGAGATTTTCAAAAGCGGGTGGCGGGGTTCTTCCACCAGCGCTCGAGCCTCAGGAGCCTGAACAGGCACCACTTGTACCAGGCCCTGAGGAGGAAACTCGAGCAGCTCGTCTCGACTGGAGGTGACCATGAGGAAATCTCCAGAGTGAAATCTTTGCTCAAGAAGTGTCAGTATGATAGGCACACATCTTTGGTTTTTGAGAGGGACTTTGGGAGGTACCGCTCGCCCGACCCTTACAGAAACTGTAAGATGTCAGTGAATTGTAAGATGGTAACAGGACTGATCGACAGTACGGGGTCCTTGAACAGATCCAAATCAGGGATCCTGGAGGTGGTCAGGTCCTTTTACTCACACCTCTTGAGTAGGAGGGATCTGGATCGGGATGGGATGTCAGCTTTCCTGGCTGAAACCATCCCTGAGCCAGGGGATGATCCCTCTCTTGGTGTTTTGGCAGAAGCAATCAGGGAAGAGGAAGTGAGACTGGCCATTGATGGGCTTCGGCCCAAGAAATCGCCAGGTCCGGATGGCTTAACATCCGAGTTCTATAAGACCTTTAGGGACTCCTTGGTCCCCCTCTTGACTGGGGTGTTTAATGAGTGTCTTTCCTCGGGCGCTCTTCCCGGTTCAATGAGGAGGTCAGCCCTGATTATTCTGTCAAAGGGTAAAGACTCGTCCCGTATTGAGAATTGGCGTCCCATAGCGCTTCTCGATATGGACCGGAAGGTTCTGGTGAAGGTGCTGTTTAACCGGCTGGTCAAGTTTGCACCCCGGCTCCTTTTGGAGGCCCAGTACTGCACTGTTCCAGGCCGCAGCACTTTTAGTGCTGTGCTCGGTGTCCGAGAGGCAGTGGAACTGGGTAGGGCAGGTCGCTGGAAGGGTTACCTACTGTCACTAGATCAAGCAAAAGCCTTTGACCGGGTTAACCATGAGTACCTCTGGTCTGTCCTTTTGAGGTATGGTCTGCCTGGGAGGTTTGAAAAGTGGTTAGAGATCTTGTACCAAAGGGCTGAGACTTTCCCGCTTGTGAACGGTTGGTCAGGACGCGCTTTTGAGGTGGGTTCTGGGGTCCGTCAGGGCTGTCCTCTGAGCCCACTTTTATACGCGCTCTCGATTGATCCCTTCCTGAGGAGGATAGATCGTGGACCGTTGGTGGGAGTCGGGATGGACCAGGCGGGCTCTGGGCCCCCTCTGAGGGTGGTGGCATACGCTGACGATGTTTCCCTTTTCGTATCCTCGAGAGGGGAGGCGGATTGGGTCATGTCCGAGGTCGTGCATTACTCTGAGGCATCCGGGTCCATGATCAACCGGGAAAAGTGTGAGAGTCTCTGGCTGGGAGGGGGAGATCCTAGTTTTGATCTCCCGGGCACCCTTCCAGAATCCCAGGCCTCCGCCAAAATTCTAGGCATTGAATTTGGCCCTGGGGACTACCCCCAGCAAAATTGGGAGGGCAGACTCAAGATTGCCGCCCAAAAGGTGGACCAGTGGAAGGGTTGGTCTTTAACCCTGAGGGAAAGTGTTAGCTTGGCTAAAGGCTTTCTGCTTCCCTTGTTAATTTACCTGGGCAGTGTGTGCATCCTGCCAGAATCTCTCTGGACACGGGTTTACAGCCTGTTCTTCCAGCTGTTATGGGGGAATAGGCTCAACCTAATCAAGAGGGAGGTCACGTACCGTACGAGGAGACTAGGTTGGTTGGGTATGGTCAACCCAGTAGTGTTCTTAGTGAACACCTTTCTTAAAGCAAATATTTCCAACCTCTGACTAGAGAGGGCTCCTCCGTGGGTATTCTCCTGCAGGGGTTGGTTTCGGCCTTTCTTCCAGGAATGGGAGACAGGAGGGCAAGTGAAGGACCTCCGTACACCTCACGGACATCTCCCGGCTTATGCTACCCCAGTTCTGAAGGTAATCCGCCGGTGGGGTCTGGGAATGCGGGAAATCAGGAACATGTCGAGACAATGCCTTGACAGAAGGGTTCTGTTGACCCATTTCCAGAAGCCCCTGGTCCTCAGGGATTGCCCAGGCCGGGATCTGGAGGTGGGGCTCTGACTTTTAAATTCAAAGCGGATCCCCATGAAGTTTTGGGACTTGGCCTGGCGCTGCTTTCACGGGAGACTGTATGTAAGGGACAACCTGAAGTACAGGAACTCTGATGATTGGGGTTGTCCCCGTGAGGAGTGTGGCGATGTGCTGGAAAGCATGGAGCACTTCCTCCTTCGGTGTCCCTTTAATGCAGAGGTTTACAACGTGGTGGGTGCTCCCATACGTTGGCCGCGGCTGGCGTCCCTTTCCTATGCCGAGTGGGTCTATGGGGCGTTCAGATCCCGGGGTGGCTGAGAGTGGAGCACTTTATTTCTAGTTAGCGTAGTGGTCATGTTTTACGCATGGAATGCACGGTGTTTAGTTTTGACGCAGCAGAAAGCCCTCCCCCGGGGATTAGGTGGTTAGCAACATCTTGGGTGACCTGGGGAAGGTGCGCTCTTTGGAGTTCGAGATGCTGGGTGTGAGGAGGGCCTCTTTGCTTTGGAGGGGCTTCTCCTTTTAAAAACACACTCAAGGGAGAGTTGGTATGTGTGTGAATGACGGTAGGAATAGCATAAGGTTGTGTGGGTGTTGAGGGAGAGAAGTATGGGCAGATAGGGTCAGGGAGGGTCAGTGTGAGGGACAGATAGAGATTTAGTTAATTAAAGCTTGCTAGAGTAGGAATAGATAGGGATAGATAGGGACTTTATGTTAGGGACAGAAGTAGGGACAGTTTTAGTTGATAAGGGACAGGGCGAAAGTGTGGTTGGCAAGGTACAAGGCCTCTTAGGGCTCCAGTCTCCTGGTAGTGGGCTATTGCATGACACGATATAGATTTTTGTTTTGTAATAAAGTAATAATGGATATTGGGCTTGCAGGCACTGAACTTGGGCCTTGCAAGTTTAGATTGGGTAAGTGTCATGATGAAATAACGGAATATAGTTGATTATTATATGTATATTATGTATAGTTAGTGCAAGTAAAAGTAAGAGCATGTGTTATGGTGTATGTGTTATAATATGTATGTATTTTGGTGTTAATTTGTAATAATGTAATGAAAGGTGTATATAGTGTATAGTAAGTGGGATGGGTGGGTATAGTCAGGTTGGGTGGGGGATTTGTAAATGGCGTTTGGGCGGAATTATGCTAAAGATCGGACCCATGGACCCAAGAAGAAGTATGGTACAAAGGGCATAAAACTTTATGGACCCATGTTTGAAGAGTGGTACTAAGGGCATAAAACTTTATGGACCCGTGTTTGAAGTGGTTAATGGCCATGAACTTATAGACCAGCGGTGTGGGTGGAGGGGGAAGGAAACAAACAAAAAAAAAATTTTGTTTGTGTGTTTAGGTAAGGTTAAGTAGTGTATGGACGGGGAGTCCTATTATCATTATGTTATGGCAGAGGCCAGGGATTTTGATTTAACCCCTTAACGACCAAGCCATTTTGTAGGTTAAAGACCAGGCCAATTTTTACATTTCTGACCACTGTCTCTTTATGAGGTTATAACTCTGGAACGCTTCAACGGATCTTGGCGATTCTGAGAATGTTTTCTCGAGACATATTGTACTTCATGATAGTGGTAAAATTTCTTCAAAATAACTTGCGTTTATTTATGAAAAAAACGGAAATATGGCAAAAATTTTGAAAATTTTGCAATTTTCAAACTTTTAATTTTTATGCCATTAAATCAGAGAAATATGTCACAAAAACTAGTTAATAAATAACATTTCCCACATGTCTACTTTACATCAGCACAATTTTGGAACCAAAATTTTTTTTTGTTAGGAAGTTATAAGTGTTAAAAGTTGACCAGCAATTTCTCATTTTTCCAACAAAATTTACAAAATCATTTTTTTTAGGGGCCACCTCACATTTGAAGTGAATTTGAGGGGTCAATATGACAGAAAACACCCAAAAGTGACACCATTCTAAAAACTGCACCCCTCAACGTGTTCAAAGCCACATTCAAGAAGTTTATTAACCCTTTAGGTACTTCACAAGAATTGAAGCAATGTGGAAGGAAAAAATGAACATTTAACTTTTTTTCCCAAAATTTTTCTTTCGACACAATTTTTTAAAATTTTGTCAAGGGTATCAGTAGAAAATGAACCACAATATTTGTTGTACAATTTCTCCTGAGTACATCGATACCCCATGTGTGGGGGTAAACCACTATTTGGGCGCATGGCAGAGCTCGGAAGTGAAGCAGCGCCATTTGACTTTTTTGGCTGGAATTGAGATTGGACGCCATGTCGCATTTGGAGAGTCCCTGTGTGCCTAAACAGTGGAAACCCCCCACAAGTGACCCCATTTTGGAAACTAGACCCCCCAAGTAACTTATCTAAATGTGTTGTGAGAGTTTTAACCCCAAGGGCTTCACAGAAGGTTATAACGTAGAGCCGTAAAATTAAAAAATCATATTTTTTCCACAAAAATGATCTTTTCATCCCAATTTTTATTTTCCAAAGGATAAAAGGACCCCAAAAGTTATTGTGCAATTAGTCCTGAGTACGCTGATACCCTATATGTGAGGGTAAACCACTATTTGGGTGCATGGCAGAGCTCGGAAGGGAAGCAGCGCCATTTGACTTTTTTGGCTGGAATTGAGATTGGACGCCATGTCGTATTTGGAGAGCCCCTGTGTGCCTAAACAGTGGATACCCCCCACAAGTAACCCCATTTTGGAAACTAGACCCCCAAGGAACTTATCTAGATGTGTGGTGAGAGCTTTGAACCCCCAAGGGCTTCACAGAAGGTTATAACGTAGAGCTGTAAAATTAAAAAATCATATATTTTCCACTAAAATGATCTTTCCACCCCCAATTTTTATTTTCCAAAGGGTAAAAGGACCCCAAAAGTTATTGTGCAATTTGTCCTGAGTACGCTGATACCCCATATGTGGGGGTAAACCACTATTTGGGCGCATGGCAGAGCTTGGAAGGGAAGCAGCGCCATTTGACTTTTTTGGCTGGAATTGAGATTGGACGCCATGTCGCATTTGGAGAGTCCCTGTGTGCCTAGACAGTGGAAACCCCCCACAAGTGACCCCATTTTGGAAACTAGACCCCCCAAGGAACTTATCTAGATGTGTGGTGAAAGCTTTGAACCCCCAAGGGCTTCACAGAAGGTTATAACGTAGAGCAGTAAAATTAAAAAATCATATATTTTCCACAAAAATGATCTTTCCACCCCCAATTGTTATTTTCCAAAGGGTAACAGGACCCCAAAAGTTATTGTGCAATTTGTCCTGAGTATGCTGATACCCCATATGTGGGGGTAAACCACTATTTTGACGCATGGCAGAGCTCGGAAGGGAAGGAGCACCGTTTTTAAATGCAGACTTTGATGGAATGGTCTGCGGGTGTCATGTCGCGCTTGGAGAGCCCCTGATGTGCCTAAACAGTAGAAACCCCCCACAAATGACCCCATTTTGCAAACTAGACCCCCCAAGGAACTTATCTATATGTGTGGTCAGCACTTTGAACCCCCAAGGGCTTCACAGAAGTTTATAATGTAGAGCCGTGAAATAAAAAAATCATATTTTTTTCCACAAAAATGACCTTTTTGCCCCAAATTTTTATTTTTCTAAGGGTAACAGGAGAAATAGGACCCCAAAAGCTATTGTGCATTTTGTCTTGAGTACGCTGATACCCCATATGTGGGGGGGAACCACTGTGATCGCCTTACTGCGATCTTTGGGAGGCACAATGAACAAATCCACAAAAGGTGAAGAATTGGTTTTCTTTTTTACGCCGTTCCTCGTGCGGTATTAGTGATTAGGCGACTTTATTCCTCGGATCGGTGCGATTACAGCGATACCAGATTTACACCCTTTTTTCATGTTTAGCTTCTGTCACACACTAAAAGATGCTTTTTCTTGGAATAATTTTTTGTAAGAAATTTTTGCATCGCCGTATTTTGAGAGCTATAATTTTTCCATATTTCGGCCGACAGAGTTATCTGTGGGCTTATTTTTTGTGGGACGAGCTGACGTTTTTATTGGTACCATATTCAGGCACATAACGTTTTTTGATAGTTTCCTATTCCGATTTTTGTGGAATCAGAATGAACAAAAACCAGCAATTCAGGAATTGTTTTTTTTTTTTTCCTCCGTTCCGTGTGTGGTAAAATTGATAAAGCAGCTTTATTCTTCGGGTCACTATGGTTACGGCGATTCCTCATTTATATATTTTTTTTTATGTTTTGGCGTTTTTTTACACAATAAAAAATTTTATAGAAAAAATAATTATTTTTGCATCAGTTTATTCCGCGAGCTATAACTTTTTTATTTTTTCGCTGATGATGCTGTATAGTGGCTTGTTTTTGCGGGACAAGATGACGTTTTCAGCGGTACCATGATTATTTATATCTGACTTTTTGATCGCGTGTTATTGCACTTTTTCCAAGCGGTATAATGATACCGCTTGGAAAAAGTATAATTTACTACTTTTTTGTGTTTTTTTTTTTACGGCTTTCACTGAAGGGGTTAACTAGGGTTATGCTTTTATAGATGGGATTTTTACGGATGTGGCGATACCTAACATGTGTATGTTTTTTGTTTTTTATTTTTTTTATTACATAAAAATGTGTATTTTTTAGGGGATTTTTTTAAAATTATTTTTTAATATTTTTTTTACAATTTTTTTTAAAAAATGATTTTTTTTGACTTGTCCCTTTATGGTACTTTCACTTTTTTTACTTTTTATTGCAGTTACAATGCATTGCAATGCTCTGGCATTGCAATGCATTGCAACTATAGTGGAAGCTGCTGTGACAATGATCACAGCAGCTTTCCGTAGCTAGATGACCCGGAGGTTGTCATGACAACCCCCGGGTCATCAAGGCAGAGATCGGGCCCTGCAAATACATTGCAGGGTGCCGATCTGAGGCAGAGGGAGCTCCCGACCCTCTGCCTCCCCCCCTGAGCTCTGCGATCGCGCTCGATCGCAGCAGTCAGGGGGTTAACAGCCAGGGGCAGTGGGGGCTCTGCTCCTGGCTGTCAGTGCAGGAAGCCTGACCACTGCAGCGCCGGCTCCTGCACTGATCGCGCTGGAGAAGCTGAAATTTCAGCTTCTCCTGCACGATCGCTGCTGTGTTTGGTCAGTCAGATTGACTGACCAAGCACAGCGCTGTAGGTGCGGGGACCGACGGCAAAGGTCCCCGCACCGCTTGCCGTGCCTGTCAGCTGTCTGTGACAGCTGTCGGCACTGATCTACCACTGCGTGTTTACACGCAGTGGTAGATCAAAGCCATGACGTGCAGAGTCCGTCCTGGTGCCGGAACTGACACCTTGCCATGACGGACTCTGCACGTCAGTGGACATTAAGGGGTTAATTATGAAATCTGTAAATAATGTAAATAAGAGCGAATGGGAGAGTGAGTAAGTATGAGTAAGTGTGAATGTGGTATGAAAGAATGGGTTTTCTTTTTCCTTTTATTTTAGTAGGTTAGTTCCTGCTGGGGGCCTTGGGAAGCTGGAAAGCTTGGAAGAGGGCCCGGATATGGACATGGACTAGAGAGATGTTGACATTCGAGACATCTGAGGCTGGTTTTGGGTTTCATATGCTATATTTCTTGGTATGAGGGGTTTTGGTGTTTCGTTTTTTTTTTCTTGTATGGTATGTTATGTTTTGTATTTTTGTAAAAAAATAATAAAAAAGAGTTCCAGCTCCACCCGGGAAGTGGAGAGGCGTGGCTGCTGGTGGTGGAAGCTGAGACCAAGCTGCTTGGAGCTGAGTGCCTGGGAAGGAGGATTTTTTTTTTTCTCTGGACTGTTACCTGCCCCTTCCCAGGCAGAGAGACCTTCCCTGGGACTGAACGTTGGGGCTGAGCCCCTGGCTCCCACCTCCCGGCAAGCTAGCTGGGGGTGGGGGGCCTCACACACCATCCTGAGGCCCACACTACAGCGAGCCAGTCCCAGAGATGGGGAAGAAAAGAACCCAGGGGGGCCGCAAGGCTCCGGGATCCGGGACCCCTGAAGCCGGGACCGTGGCAGCTCCTTCTCCCGGAGAGGAGGCTGCGGGCAGAGGTGCGGCAGGAGCCCCCCTAACATCTGGGGCTCCAAGGCTGCGGGAGAGCTGGCTACGATCTACGCCTCCCGCATCCATGCCCACCTCTGTGAATATGAAGAGGCAGCTAAGCAGCTGAGAAGACTCCGGGAGGAGTTGAGGGGAGCCCGAGTAATGGCTAAGAACCTGCTCCCTGCCTCAAAGAGAGCGGAGGTATCTGCCACGGTCGAAAGGCTGAAGGGGGCGATCAGAATGCTGGAGGAGAGGAGGAAGATCATCCTGGAGGGGAGCTGCCCCTTTGGGGAGAAGATCCAGAATGACGACCGGTTTAGAGCCCTGACCGGTGGGTCTCCTGGGGGGTCAGGAGGCCCCAGCCAGGTGGAGGACGAGGAGGAGGAAGATGGCGGACCATCTGAGCCAGCTCCACCTGAGGACCTGGTGGGTAAGAGTGCCAGGTATCGCACAGCGGGATGGCCCCTGAACAAGTGGCTCTCCCACCGGACTCCAGTGACATGGAGGAAAGTGGGAGTGAGGGGGAGGATGGAGGGAGCGGGTGTAATATTGAGGGGGGCTGCCTCATCCTACAGCAAGTGAGGCAGATTGAGTCCCCAGCACGGTTTGGCACACTATTTGGGGACGAGGTCTGCCTCGAGGATGAGGTAACCGGGAAGAGTAGGAGGAGGCATAAGGCAAAGCAAGCGGTGGAGGAGAAGCTTGTTTTTGTCCCTCTTTCCGGGGCCCCCCAGTCCAGTTGTGCGGAACCCTGCTGCCCACCCCGGCTCGGGCCCTGTGGTGGGTCCGCAGCAAGGGAGCGGAGAGAATAAGGTCTGCCTGGATCTTACTGGTAGAAAATGAACTCGGCACTCAACTTTAGTATAGTGAGAATAAAGATTTTTATTCACAGTAGTAACACGAAACGTTTCGGTCCTATATCATGGACCTTCATCAGTCACTACATTTATAAAAAAAAAAAAAAAACAGAAGAAAAAATTATATTAACAAATAAAGTATGTACAATCAAAATTTGGTCAATAGTAAAGGTAGAGAGTAGTTGTATACAATGCTTCAGGAGATTTAGGGAGCAATCATAGGTCAGAGTTGTATCAGAGGTATCACAAAGGCAGAAAGAATATATATGGTGAGGACATACCAGATACTACTGGGAAGGGGGTTGATCCACATAGGGAAGAAAGAAAGGGCTGGATATAGCTGTAGGTGAAAATAAGATAAACGTAAGTGCCGATATACTTTTATGTATAAGTGATTTTGTGCCTATGCCTGTAGATGTGACATACCCTGTGTTGGTGGGGTGAGATGAGGAAGAGGACAATGCCTCTATTGTACTAGTAACCTGTAGAAACAGCGCAAAACATAGATACCATAAATATCACAACTATCAATATGATGGTGAAGCGGTGGAGCCGCTATACTTGTCTGTGACTGACCTGTTGTGAAGGAGTCCGGTAGTGAGGATAGGTCTCTGCATTGGACGCGGTGTCCACCGCTAGTCTGAGTGCAGAGAAAGCTAGAAAGCAGCATGTATATGAGAGGAAGAGGCGGGACTATAGTGTCAGTCTAACAGAGCATTAGACAGGAAGTGAGGTGGCAGGAAGTTAATGGACATGTGTTCCAAGTGAATACTAGGTAACCAGAGGCCGTCCTACAGGTGGGAGGAGTAAAGGAGCGGCGTGCTGATGGAGATTTGCCCAACAGGATGACGTGGCAGCATTATAGTATTTAATACAAGCGGCTCTAAAGTGAATGACAGAGAGGCATGTTAGTACAAGCATAAAGGAGTTTACAGCAATAAACATTGCGATCTTGTACATTAGCTTAAAGCGATAGGAATACATAACAGGCTTGCAGCATCAGTATGCGTCAAAAGGGGCATAACAGTAATATGAGTACTGATTTAGTACATTATCATAAGACAGTATGGAAGACAAATCTGCAGGCAACAAGGAATAATTAATAACCACCTAACAGAGATCAAAGCAGCATGTGGTAAATGACAGGTGATGTGTAAACATCTGTATGCATCATTTATAAAGTAAAAGGGTGTCACAGCAAAATTCATATTGGTATAGTGCGTTATCAGAAGACAGTATGGGAAAATGGCAGCACGGATTATTAAATAAATAAACACCTGGCTGAGATCAACATCATGTGGTATATGGCAAGTGATGTATAAAAAAGGGGGGGGGGGAATTATAGCCTCAGTGGTCATATGCAGAATTACATGAAGGAGAGTAAATCGTATTCACGATTAAGACCCTTAGGTGATAGAGTGTCTAGGGTGTGTATCCAATACGCCTCTCTCCTTTTCAATTGACGTATGCGGTCGCCTCCTCGTCGTGAATGTGGTATTTGTTCCAAAACTTGGTATTTTAATTGGGCTATGGTATGTCCCATTGTGATGAAGTGGTGTGGGATGGGGAGTAAGGTATTCTTACATCTTATGGTTGATTTGTGTTTTGAAATGCGTTGTTTTACAGGTTGACTAGTTTCCCCAACATATAATAACCCACAAGGACACTTAATCACGTATATCACGAAGGCCGTGTCGCAAGTAAAGAAACCACGGACTCTAAATGTTTTTCCCGTATATGGGTGATGGATGGTTTCTCCTCTGAGTACGTTATTACATTGAGTGCATCCCAGACATGGGAAAGTGCCCGTTCTTGTTTTTTTCAGGAATTGTTGTGTAGTTCCTGATTTTTTAGGGCCTAAGTCAGCTCTGATCAATGCATCCCTAAGGTTGGGTGCACGGCGGAAGCATGGGAGAAAAGGTCTAGAGAATTCTTTAATGTCCGGGTGCGCAGTCTGGAGGAGCGGCCAATGTTGGCGAATGGATTTGTGTAATATATACGCATAGGGGTGGTAATGGTGTACAAAAGCAATTCTGCCCCCCATATCTTGTTTATTGCGAGTGACCGTACTTCTGGAACGATCCAGGACCCCTTGTGGATAGCCCCTCTCTCTAAATTTTGAATTAATTTCTGAGAGGCGGGTTTCCTGAGTGGTATGATCGGAGACAATCTTTTTGACCCGATAGAATTGGGATGTCGGAATGGATTTCTTCTACTCAGAGGAGAAACCATCCATCACCCATATACGGGAAAAACATTTAGAGTCCGTGGTTTCTTTACTTGCGACACGGCCTTCGTGATATACGTGATTAAGTGTCCTTGTGGGTTATTATATGTTGGTGAAACTAGTCAACCTGTAAAACAACGCATTTCAAAACACAAATCAACCATAAGATTTAAGAATACCTTACTCCCCATCCCACACCACTTCATCACAATGGGACATACCATAGCCCAATTAAAATACCAAGTTTTGGAACAAATACCACATTCACGACGAGGAGGCGACCGCATACGTCAATTGAAAAGGAGAGAGGCGTATTGGATACACACCTTAGACACTCTATCACCTAAGGGTCTTAATCGTGAATACGATTTACTCTCCTTCATGTAATTCTGCATATGACCACTGAGGCTATAATTCCCCCACCCCCCTTTTTTATACATCACTTGCCATATACCACATGATGCGTTGATCTCAGCCAGGTGTTTATTTATTTAATAATCCGTGCTGCCATTTTCCCATACTGTCTTCTGATAACGCACTATACCAATATGAATTTTGCTGTGACACCCTTTTACTTTATAAATGATGCATACAGATGTTTACACATCACCTGTCATTTACCACATGCTGCTTTGATCTCTGTTAGGTGGTTATTAATTATTCCTTGTTGCCTGCAGATTTGTCTTCCATACTGTCTTATGATAATGTTCTAAATCAGTACTCATATTACTGTTATGCCCCTTTTGACGCATACTGATGCTGCAAGCCTGTTATGTATTCCTATCGCTTTAAGCTAATGTATAAGATCGCAATGTTTATTGCTGTAAACTCCTTTATGCTTGTACTAACATGCCTCTCTGTCATTCACTTTAGAGCCGCTTGTATTAAATACTATAATGCTGCCACGTCATCCTGTTGGGCACATCTCCATCAGCACACCGCTCCTTTACTCCTCCCACCTGTAGGACGGCCTCTGGTTACCTAGTACTCACTTGGAACGCATGTCCATTAACTTCCTGCCACCTCACTTCCTGTCTGAATGCTCTGTTTGACTGACACTATAGTCCAGCCTCTTCCTCTCATATACATGCTGCTTTCTAGCTTTCTCTGCGCTCAGACTAGCGGTGGACACCGCGTCCAATGCAGAGACCTATCCTCACTGCCGGACTCCTTCACAACAGGTCAGTCACAGACAAGTATAGCGGCTCCACTGCTTCACCATCACATTGATAGTTGTGATATTTATGGTATCTATGTTTTGTGCTGTTTCTACAGGTTACTAGTACAATAGAGGCATTGTCCTCTTCCTCATCTCACCCCACCAACACAGGGTATGTCACATCTACAGGCATAGGCACAAAATCTACTTATACATAAAAGTATATCGGCACTTACGTTTATCTTATTTTCACCTACAGCTATATCCAGCCCTTTCTTTCTTCCCTATGTGGATCAACCCCCTTCCCAGTAGTATCTGGTATGTCCTCACCATATATATTCTTTCTGCCTTTGTGATACCTCTGATACAACTCTGACCTATGATTGCTCCCTAAATCTCCTGAAGCATTGTATACAACTACTCTCTACCTTTACTATTGACCAAATTTTGATTGTACATACTTTATTTTGTTAATATAATTTTTTCTTCTGTTTTTTTTTTTTTTATAAATGTAGTGACTGATGAAGGTCCATGATATAGGACCGAAACGTTTCGTGTTACTACTGTGAATAAAAATCTTTATTCTCACTATACTAAAGTTGAGTGCCGAGTTCATTTTCTATTAGATACGGTGTGGGAACCTACTCTGGCACCTTCTTGGTTGTGCACACGGTTATTTTTTCATTTGCATGGATCTTACTGTCACATCTGGTGGTGGCAGTTCAGATTCAGGCAGCGATATGGAGGTCGGTGCCAGTATTGGTGTTAATGTTGGTGGTGGTGCTTGGGCTCAGTCCCCTGTGGCAGGGGGGGCTGGCCTAGCACCATGTACATGTAAAGCCGGGGCCACACCTCCAGCGGTGAGAGCGGCTTCTGAGCCCCCCACGCACGGGTCTGTTAAGTCTGGATCACTTATGGGGGTCCAGAAGCATAGGAAGGGTGCGGATGCTGCTGTAAA
Source organism: Oophaga sylvatica (assembly GCA_033576555.1). NCBI lineage: Eukaryota > Metazoa > Chordata > Amphibia > Anura > Dendrobatidae > Oophaga > Oophaga sylvatica. The sequence continues at coordinate 341,417,886 of JARQOD010000005.1, forward strand.
GCAGCAACTTAAAACCTGCAGGGTGTTGGTCGCTCCCCTGGAGGTGGCCGTGGTGAAGCCGGGGCACTCGACATGTAGACCCCAAAAGGAGTCCGTGCGGGGGCCCCACCGCCGCTGGATGCTAAAGGGGAATGGCCAGCCTTGCCTAAAGCAGGCAGGTGGTGGGTGCAGGGAGGCGGTGATGGCCCGTGAGGGGGGCGTGGCCTCCCTGAATGTTGCCCTGCCTGCAGAGGCATGCAGGGGGGGCGTGCCCTCCTCGACCGTAATCACGCCCGCCGTGCTCGCATCATCCGGGGTGGGCGTGGCCTCGCAAGGGGCTGCTGCCCAGCCCAGAGTGACTGTGGCCGGCGGGGGCATGGCCTCGGCGGTCGTGGCTCCGCCCACTGTGCCCGTGTCATCCGGGGTGGGCATGGCCTCGCAAGGGGCTGCCGCCCAGCCTGGAGTGACTGCGGCTGGTGGGGGTCGTGGCCTCGGCGGGTCCACCACCCTCTGTCCCGCCCACCCATACCATCGGTTCTGCGCCCCCAAAAGCCGGTAGGGAGTTGTCGGGGTCCCCAGCCCACTTATCATCACCTGTGGTGCGGGGGCTCCGGCACTCCAGGTAAAACCGGCGGGGGAGGTGTGTGGAAGGCAGGGTGCGGTGGCAAAGTCCGTCCCTGCCCTAGGAAGCACAGAGGAAAAGAAAAAAAAATTGCAGCCAGAGAGCTCAGAAGCTGCTGCTGCTCCCAAGCCCAGGCAGGGCGTACTGAATACGCTCTGCTCTGGTGCTCTTAAAGGGGCAGCAGCACTCCTGGGCAAAAGTGGAGCCGGTGAGAAAGTCCCAGGAATCCAGCCGGGAATCCAGCAAAAGGGGCCCCCAGCAGAAGGTGAAAAAGCCCCAGATGTAAATAGCGATGTAAATAGAGGAAATGTACATAATGTAAATAATGTGGATAATAATGAAAATGTGGCTAATGTAGATAATATGAATGTAAATATGGATAGCGAGGATGATAGTGTGTCTGACATTTTTGAGGAGTTGTTTGCATGGAGGTGTGAATGATGGCGAAATAGATGCAAGTGTGAATGTGGGAGCGAGTACGAGTGGGAGAGGGGGTGGCCCATCTGCCCCCTCAGCCGTGGCACCCAGGCGTTCATTTACGGGTGTTGCGGCTGGGGGTCGGGAGGGCTCCCGGGGGGGGATTCTCAGGGGGTCTCCTCACCTCCGGACTCCGGGGACGGCGTTTTGCACCGCCGTTTCCTGGAGGCCCTCAAAAGGGGAGAAAGGTCAATTATGGTAGAGGGGAGGATGGTGGACTTGTCTTTCTGGATAGAGAGGCATGGTCTGGCAGCCTTCCAAGAGAGAAGAGAGGGAGGGACAGTTTGGTCTCTCCCAACAGCGGGGCAAGGCCGGCGAGGAGGAATGTGGTCCGTCTTCGGTGGGGGGGCAATGAAGCTTGCCCACCCAGGAGCAAGGTGGTGGAGCTCTTCCTGAAGATGGGCTTCAGGGCGACTGACATCTTCGCCCTGATCCATCCCTCGGCGGCCCGATTCTTCGACATCAGCTTCGTTCGGCCAGAGGGGCTAGAGCTCTTTTGGTCGAATTACGAGCTGGTGAAGGAGGAGCCCGGATGGCGAGGCTTCGTCGTACAGGCAGTGTCTAACCAAAATTCTGTCAAGAGAGTGACCGTGGTGACCTGTAACGAGTCACTCTCAGTCGTGGACATAATGACGTGGCTTTCCCGTTATGGGGAAGTCACTGAGGTCCCAAAAAAGAACAGGGACGAGTTTGGTATTTGGTTAGGGGGCTGGACCTTCATGGTCAAGTTGAAGGTTTCAGGCGGTACAGTCACCCACATCCCTTCCTCGGCTTTCATGGGAAGGGACAGGATCCTGGTCTTCTACCAGGGGCAACCGAAGGTCTGCCACAAGTGCAGCGATCCCGCCACTTCAGCGCAAGGTACAGGAATGTGCCTTGTGTGGCGGGGTGGGTCATCTCGCCGCCGCGAGTAAGGACATTCAGTGCCACCTTGGTCACCCGTATAGCCGCTGCCCTCGCTCCTTCTCCAATGCCGCTGCAGACCCGGTGGGGGGAGACCATGGGGGGGAAGCCTCCGGCGGGACTATCTCTGTCGCAGCAGGCAGTGGTGGCGGTGAGGGGGCTAAGAGGCCGGTGAGGAAAGGCAAAGTCACCAGAGGCCCCTCACACCAACGGAGGCAGGCGGCTCGCCATGGGGGCAAGGAGCAGGTGGAGCCTCGGGTAACCGGGGTGATGCCTGCTCCTCCCTCTGGGCCAGTGACAAACGCCTCTGAGTCCCTGGGGGAGGAAGCAGTGAGCGAGGAGATCAGGAGGAGGGAGAGGGAGCTTAAAGCGGCTGACTCAGACAGCACCTCTCAATATGAAAGTGTTGATGAGGAAGTCATAGAGCAGCCTACAACATCAATGGGTGGGAAAAAATGTACCAGGTGGCACCTGAGGAAGACAGAATTACCTGTTGAAATGCGTTGTGGTTTTAATAAAAGAAGATTGTTTATTAATTTAGCCCCTGTTTTTGCGCTCCTGCTGACCGGGTTACATCCAACTCTGCATTAGATCAAGCGAAAGCCTTTGACCAGGTTAACCATGAGTACCTCTGGTCTGTCCTTTTGAGGTACGGTCTGCCAGGGAGGTTTGTAAAGTGGTTAGAGATCTTGTACCAAGGGGCTGAGACTTTCCCGCTCGTGAATGGTTGGTCAGGGCACCCTTTTGAGGTGGGTTCTGGGGTCCGTCAGGGCTGTCCTCTGAGCCCACTTTTATACACGTTCGTGATCGATCCCTTCCTGAGGTGAGTAGATCGTGGACCGTTGGTGGGAGTCGGGATGGACCAGGCAGGCTCTGGGTCCCCTCTGAGGGTGGTGGCGTACGCTGACGATGTTTCCCTTTTCGTGTCCTCGAGAGGGGAGGCGGATTGGGTCATGTCCGAGGTCATGCGCTACTCGGAGGCATCCGGGTCCATGATCAACCGGGAAAAATGTGAGAGTCTCTGGCTGGGAGGGGGAGATCCTAGTTTTGATCTCCCGGGCACCCTTCCAGAACCCCAGGCCTCCGCTAAAATTTTAGGCATCTAATTTGGCCCCGGGGACTACCCCAGCAAAATTGGGATGGCAGACTCAAGATTGCCACCCAAAAGGTGGACCAGTGGAAGAGTTGGTCTTTAACCCTGAGGGAAAGTGTTAGCTTGGCCAAAGGCTTTCTGCTTCCCTTGTTAATTTACCTGAGCAGTGTTTGCATCTTGCCAGAACCTCTCTGGACATGGGTTTACAGCCTGTTTTTTCAGCTGTTATGGGGAATAGGCTCAACCTAATCAAGAGGGAGGTCACGTACCGTACGAGGAGACTAGGTTGGTTGGGTATGGTCAACCCAGTAGTGTTCTTAGTGAACACCTTTCTTAAAGCAAATATTTCCAACCTCTGGCTAGAGAGGGCTCCTACGTGGGTATTCTCCTGCAGGGGTTGGTTTCGGCCTTTCTTCCAGGAATGGGAGACAGGAGGGCAAGTGAAGGACCTCCGTATACCACACGGACATCTTCCGGCTTACGCTACCCTAGTTCTGAAGGTAATCCGCCGGTGGGGTCTGGGAATGTGGGAAATCAGGACCATGTCGAGGCAATGCCTTGACAGAAGGGTTCTGTTAACCCATTTCCAGAAGCCTCTGGTCCTCAGGGATTGCCCAGGCCGGGAGCTGGAGGTGGGGCTTGGATTTTTAAACTCAAAGCGGATCCCCATGAAGTTTTGGGACTTGGCCTGGCGCTGCTTTCACGGTAGACTGTATGTAAGGGACAACCTGAAGTACAGGAACTCCGATAATCGGGGTTGACCCCGTGAGGAGTGTGGCGACATGCTGGAAAGCATGGAGCGCTTCCTCCTTCGGTGTCCCTTTAATGCAGAGGTTTACAACAGTGTGAGTGCTTCCATATGTTGGCCGCAGTCTGGTGTCCCTTTCCTACGCCGAGTGGGTCTATGGGGCATTCAGATCCCTGGGTGGCCGAGAACGGAGCACTTTATTCTTAGTTAGCGTAGTTGTCAGGTTCTACACGTGGAATGCACGGTGTCTAGTTTCGACGCAACAGAAAGCCCTCCCCTGGGACGAGGTGGTTAGTATCATCTTGGGTGACCTGGTGAAGGTGCATTCTTTGGAGTTTGAGAGGCTGGGTGTGAGGAGGGCCTCTTGGCTTTGGAGAGGCTTCTCCTTTTAAAAACACACTCGAGGGAAAGTTGTTTTGTGTGTGAATGATGGTAGGAATAGAATAAGGTGGTGTGGGTGTTGAGGGAGAGAAGTAGGGGCAGATAGGGACAGGGAGGGACAGTTGTAGGGATAGATAGAGAGTTAGTTAAGTTAGGTAGAGGAGGGATAGATAGGGATAGATAGGGACAGCTTTCTTAGGGACAGAAGTAGGGACTAGTGTTGAGCGATACTGCTCGATATCTAAAAATATCGGATCGGAATGGCATCGCCGATATCACTAAATGTCGGCGATATCCGATTCCGATACCGGAAGTCCCATGTAAGTCTATGGGAACAAAATATCGCAACTAAAAAAAACACTTTCTTTCCTTGTAAACACAAAATATACACACTTAGAATACATATATATATATATACATGTCATTGTGACATATATATATACATATATTTATAGTTTATTCACTTCTACATAGTAAAATAGCCTCTGATTCAATTGCCGGGTAAAGCCGGCATTTGTGAAAAGACAGAAGCACCCGAGGGTCCAGTCGCCACAGAGATGTTGCATCGCACCCAGCGGTGTGACAACTTACTCTCAGGTAAGGAGGAAACACCCCATTGACTCCAACCACTGCATTCAACAGTACACTATGCCAGCTGAGTGTAGGCGGACCCAATGGGATGGTCTAGCTCAGGCTGGTTAGAACAGGGTGTAGCTAGTTGGATGGGAGGGGTTGAGGCAGCCTTATGCTGCATGTCTTTGTAGTAAGAATTGTTTCCTTTCCTGCTTTCTTACTACGTCGCATACTCCACTCTGCTACATCACTCTGCACCATTGCTCTATCTCACATCTATCTGCCCTGGAAGGATACCGTCTTACCTGTACAAGACTTATCACCTAGCTGCACTACACCATCTCTGCCAGAGGACCTGCACAGCAGCGCTGGTCACCCTGACCAGGTACTACAGGTGGCGTCACGACAAACTACACAAACATTCTATCATCCCCTGGAAATATCCCACATTCCAGTGAGCGACCAGGGCACGGACATAGCTGTGCTACCCGTCACATCCCCCATAGAAGTCGACGGGCTTGGTGCCGAGTACCCCCAAAACCTGTGGCTCTGTGCGACTCAACTTTGGCGTCACGAACAGGATTCAGAAGCTCGCTATAAGCGAGTCCTGTGTGCCTTAATTGAACTGTTTTTTTGCTTGAGAATTGCAAAAATCATCATAGACTGTATTTGCCATTTTTCCGTCATATCTGCGCCACGAGGCACAGGTGAAGAATAAGGGCGTGCTCTCGTGGGCGTACACTCACTCCGTGGCGCGAAAACGATGTCCGCACACTCTAAATGTTACTGCAATGTAAGATCGTGCCCCACAGCTCTGGAGTTCGGCCTCCTCATCCTCCTCAGTGGGCAGAAACGAACGCGAAGGTCCCGCCTCCCTACAAAAGATGTCGCCTCTCCTGATGCTAATGACACATGTGACTTGGCAGAGATGGCGAATGGACGTGAGCAGAAGTGGGAAGGGATGGAGGAGTCAGAGCTCTCCCCCCACGGAAGCGACCCGATCGCCACGGAGCCACCGTTTGGCACCCGGCCTGGAAACCCTCCTACGCTGGAAGAAGCGGAGGATACCCTGAGAGACCTGGCCCGGCACCGGGAGGAGGTCGCCAGGATGGAAGCGAGCTGGCGGGCCCTAAAACTACAATTGGAGCGGCGCCAATCCCTCTTACCCCTGAAGTGTCTGTACCGGAAGGTGAGGCACCCGTTCCAGTAGAGGAGGCCGTGCGGGCATCCCAGCCCTTGCAATCTGAACCGGTTGCCAGTATCTCAGTGGAGGCACCCGTTCCAGTAGAGGAGGCCGTGCGGGCATCCCAGCCCTTGCAATCTGAACCGGTTGCCAGTATCTCAGTGGAGGCACCCGTTCCAGTAGAGGAGGCCGTGCTGGCATCCCAGCCCTTGCAATCTGAACCGGTTGCCAGTATCACAGTGGAGGCACCCGTTCCTGCTGAAAACGCCGGACCAGCACCCCAGATCCCGCTGTCTGCCCCCGTCGCTGAGGCAGAAGAAGCTACACCGTCCTCATGGAGGAGGCCGCGCAGGCACCAGAGCTCTACCTGCCTGTACCGGAGCCCCGACCGTCATCTGTTCCAGAGCGGCTGCTTCCGCCACAGGTGAGCGCCGCCAGGACTGGCGGGCGCCAGGAGAGCTGCCGCAAACCGGACATCGTAAGCTGGCGTTTGATGTTGGAGACATGGAGCTGCTGGTGGAGGAGAATTACAACCGGCGTCAGGAGGAAGAGTGGAGACGTCGGGAGCGGGAAGCAGAGCGACAAAGGGAGCAGCGAGAATCCCAAAAGCTTCGGCAACGTCACCTGGAGAAGGACCTGGCAGAGAAGGACGTATGAGAAAGGATAAAAGTACGGTGAGGGAGCCGCGGCGTAAGGGTGCAGTACGGAACTTTAAGTTAAAAGGTGGTTGGGGCTTCATCCAGGAGCCTGGACTTTATTTAGAAGTTTTTGTAACCCGGCGGGACGTGGAGGCTCACCTCCCAGAAGGACACCCGGGGAGGGACCTGTTGCCAGGAGACTTGGTGACTTACACCCGACACTGGGGTTACAATGGATGGTACGCCCTAAATGTTACCAGGTGCGACCCCTACTCCCCAGAGTGTCAGGAAACTGACAGACCCTACGAGCCTTCAGCCTCCCCAACCAGGCCTCTGCACAAGTGCCCACCCCACGCCGTAAATCTCCCCAGCCTCCCTCAGTGGTCTCCTCAGCAGCCCCAGCTATGGACATGATAATGATAGCTGGCCCGTACCCGGCGCCTGTTAGGCCCCCTGGGGTTCGTACAGTCCGGGACATAGGGTTCCAGACCCGAGGGAGACGAAAGAGGTGGCCACACAGACCCAGATAGCGGGTCACGACGTCACTGTACAGGCCACACGACGTCATCAGGTCTGGGTGGACCCTCCTGTCACGGATGTTTGGCAAGCTCCAGAACAGTACCAGGTGGTACCTGTAAGAAGCCAGCCAAAGAAGTCTAAATAACCCGGACAGGGTCTCTGTATGTAAATAGTTAAATTATTGATGTACCCGGACGGGTGAATGTTCATAAAAAGAAGTTTATTGTTGCCTTAATATACCCAGGTTGGGTAATGGTTTGATGTACCCGGACGGGTGAATGTTCAGAAGAACAAGTTTATTGTTGCCTTAATATACCCAGGTTGGGTAATGGTGTTTCACTGTAATGAAAATGTTGAACTTTGAAGCCATGAACTGTACTGGCTCACAAACTTTTCTGTAAATAGTTGGCACTTCGGTGCTCCATCTTGGTTTTACAAAAAACTTTACTGTGCACTATTTTCAACTACCTCAGAAACTAAAAACCCGTTTGGTGTGGCCGAAAGTGAGGTCTGCTCAAGGAAAGTCTTGCAGCCCACCCAAGACCACAGTTGGAGGTTTGGAGCGGGTCCTCCACAAGCACAAGTAAAGGACACTGAAGTTACCCCGGTGGGGTTGTAGTCCTAAGAAGTCTCCACGAACTTCGGCACTAATGCTATTTGCACTTTTGTTGAATATGTATTTATTAACACACATGTATAACACATATCAAGGGTATGAACAGTAACAAAACATGTCACATAATATAAGCCATTTGCACTTTTGTAATGTTATTATTAAAAATTTTATTATGCAACGTTTAACTTGAAGTGTTTCCTGCTTTCTTACTACGTCGCATAGTCCACTCTGCTACATCACTTTGCACCATTGCTCTATCTCACATCTATCTGCCCTGGAAGGATAGTGTGTTACCTGTAGAAGACTTTTCACCTACCTGCACTACACCATCCCTTCCAGAGGACCTGCACAGCAGCGCTGGACACCCTGACCAGGTACTACAGGTGGCGTCACGACAAACTACACGAACATTCTATCATCCCCTGGAAATATCCCACATTCCAGTGATCGCCCAGGTCACGGACCGAGCTGTGCTACTCGTGACATCCCCCATAGAAGTCGACGTGATCGGTGCCGAGTACCACCAAAACCCCTGTCTCTGTGCGACTCAACTTCCCTCACTGTGCTGGCACTTTACATTTGCAATGCCTCTGGGTTTTTTTTTTGGGGGGGTGGGGAACATTCAGACTTTTGCTATGGGGCCCCATGATTTATATGTACGCCCCTGCTGCTGAGGCATGGTATTTAAGGCTGTTAAGGAGCCAATATCCATGGACCTTGCCAGCAGCGTCGGACTGGAGTACCTTGGGCCCACCAGAGAAAAATTATTCTTGGGGCCCACCATCATACTTCCCAACCTTTGAAGAAGGGAAAGAGGGACAAAGGCTGTGGCACGCTGTGCCTGCTGCAGCAAATTTTAGGCCATGCCACGTTGCACCACAGACTGTCCAGGAGTTGGTGGATGCTTTAGTCCAGGTGTGGGAGGAGATACCTCACGAGACCATCCGTCGCGCTCATCAGGAGCATGGCCAGAAGTTGTAGGGAGGTCATACAGCATACCTCCCAAATTTGGAAGACAGGAAAGAGGATTAAAGGCTGCGGCGCGTGTTGCGCGCTGCTGAAAATTTTAGGCCACGCCCCGACAACACCCATTTCACAGCTAATCACACCCATATCCTCGCCCCAAGCGTAACCATTTAGCACTGCTGATCACACTGACTGGTAATGAGGGCACAGTGGCTGGTACTGAGGAAAAAGAAAAGAGCAGCGAGAGAGAAAGAACAAACAGAGAAAGAAAGAGAGGAAAGAAAGAAAAGAGAGAAAGAAAGAACAGAGAGAAAAAAGAACAGAGAGCGAGAAGGAAAGAACAGAGAGCGAGAAAGAAAGACTAGAGAGAGAGCCATAGGCGTAGCTAGGGTTTTGGTTTAGTGGGGGCAAAACTTCTGAGTGGGCCCATCATCAGAGAACCTCAGCAAATGACCGCGCTGTTGGCCAAAATAATCTATATATAAAAAGACCAATATTGATATTACCGCCATATGGTCTGTGTTAAATAATACCAGTCCTACAGAACATATAATAGATTACAGCACAGGTACAGATAATGACTTACCGCTGATGTTCTTTCTAATGGAATTGTTCACTTTTCATGTCTTTTCCATCTGGCCCACACCGACATGACGACTTCTCCAGCCAGGACTCGACTGCACCCCCATTAAAAAAAAAAATAAAAAAAAAACTCACCTCCCAGCTCCTGTGCTGCTCACTGTTCTCCCTCTCAGCGTCTGACAGCGGGCGCCGGCAGGTGATGTTATTGCGCCCGCTGTCATACGCTGAGAGGGGGATTATGGGAGAGGTGGAGCGCTCGCTCCTTCTCTCTCCATGCGGTCAGCTTTATCGGCTGGATGCCGATACATCTGACCCTCCGATGACGAGTGGGGGGCCCACTGCTGGCACCGGGCCCCCCCAACGCCTGTTCAGGCCCCATAGCTTCCGGGCGGCAGAGCAGGGAGAGCGATTCTCCCTGCTCTGGCGCAGAATGTAACTGTATCGTAGCTCCGGGTGGGCCCCTCAGAGCGCGGGCCTTGGGGCCACCGCCCCCTCTGCCCCGCACCTATCCTTTCAAATCAGGGCCCACCACGCAGGAGCTGGGGCCCACCGTAGGTTTCTCCCGGTGTCCCGGTGCCTCAGTCCGACCCTGCTTGCCAGCCTGATAATACCAGGCCACAGCAGTCTGCATATCTTGGCTGGTTAACAAAAATAGGGGATCCCCTCGAAAAAAATTTGGCGTGGGGTCCCCCCTATTTTTGTTAACCAGCCAGATGAAGCAGACTGCTGAGGCCTGGTTTTTCAGGCTGGTAAGGATCCAATATCCATGGACCTTGCCAGCCTGATAATACCAGGCCACAGCAGTCTGCATATCTTGGCTGGTTAACAAAAATAGGGGATCCCCTCGAAAAAAAAAACGGCGTAGGGGTCCCCCTATTTTTGTTAACCAGCCAAGTAAAATGCAGACTGCTGCGGCCTGGTATTAAGACTGTCAAGGCCCATGGATTTTGGCCCTCAACAGCCTGATAATACCAGGCTACAGCAGCCCCACATTTGGCGCATCAAAAGATGTGCCAATTGTGGCACTTTACCCGGCTCTTCCCACTGCCCTGTAGCGGTGGCAAATGGGGTAATAAGGGGTTAATGTCACCGTTGATTGCACGGTGACAATAAGCCCGGTTAATAATGGAGAGGTGTCAATAAGACACCGATCCATTATTAATCCCAAAGTTTTTAAATGTATAAAAAAAAAGACACAGCAAGAAAAAAGTATTTTAATGAAATAAAAGAGACAACACAGTTTTCATTAATTTTATTATACTCTCATTCCTGCGACGCCATCGATCTCCTGTAAAAAAAGAAAAAAAACAAAACAACAGTATACCACCTGTCCGACGCAGTCCATAGTAACGAGTGTCCCACGACGATCCAGCTCTGCTACATCGCAATGACAGGCAGAGCCTGTCATCCCGGCGCAGCAAGCTGATTACCTGCTTCCCCGGCGGTGACGTCATCGGACTGACTGCTTTACGGCCGGGATTACCCAGCAGTCACTGCAGTTATCGCGAGAAACTGCATGTGACCGCCGGGGAAAGATGATGGCGGCCATCAAGCAGTCCAGCCCGTGACCGCCGGAGATCTTCTGCCAGGTAAGTGCCGCTGACTCCTGACAGACCCGACGACGGACACTGACAGTGACAGTGACAAATCCGATTCCGGTATCCGATAAGACGAAAATATCGGAACTAAGTATCGAAAGTCCGATAGAGCTAATATCGGCCGATACCCGATACTTGCGGTATCGTATCGCTCAACACTAGTAGGGACAGTTTTAGTTGATAAGGGACAGGGTGAATGTGGTGTTGGTAAGGGACAGGGCCTCTTAGGGCTCCAGTCTCCTGGTGGTGGGCTATTGCATGACACAAGGTAGCTTTTTGTTTTGCAGTAAAATAAAAATGGATATTGAGGCTTGCAGGCACCGAACTTGGGCCTTGCAAGATGGGAAATGTTTAAGTTTAGTTAAGTAGCATATATTGATTTATTGTATTGTAATTTGTATTGTATTATATTGTAATTGTATTGTATATATTACATGGTTTTGTTTAGATGATTGTTTTGAGTGTCTGTAGATATTTGAATGTGGGGGTATAGTTAGGTTGGGTGGGGGTTGTCCGGGGGGTTGGGGTTTGGAGGAAATTTTTTATTTTTTTTGAAGGGCAGTGGGCAGGAAAAAACTTGCCATGGACCCACAAACCCGAAGGGAAAAGTTTGCTGTGGAAAAAGGGGCATAAACGTTATATGGACCCGGTTTTGTTTCAGTTAGGCCATGAACTTATGGACCGGAGGTGTGGTGGGGGGTAATAAGTAAAAAAAAAAAAGAAAAAAAAATAGTATATATGTTTTTGTTTTTTTTGTGTGATTTATGAAATGGTGTTTAATGGAAAGGTTTAAGGAGAAGTTTTAGGGCCAGAATGGCCTATTGTTTGTGTTAGAGGCAATGGGCCAGAATGTTGTTAATAGTCATTGTAAATATGTAAATAAGTGTGAATGGGGTATGAATGTGTGTGAATAGGTATGTGTAAGAATGTTTCCTTTTTTGTTTTTTTTTTTTCCTCCACTTTTGTTTCTCAAGGAGGATTTTCTGCTGAGGGTCCCAGAAAAGCTGGAAAGTTCAGAAGGGACCTAAGTGGATTTAAGAAGATGAGGACTTCAGCAATGAAGAGTGGAAAGAGTCAACCAAGTGCTAGCTCTTCAGATCCTGTAGTTAATATCATTTTGGTGTAGGTTTATTTATTTCTTAATTTGTCTTGAATGTGGGGTTTGGATTTTGTTTTGATATAAAATGTTGTGTTTCTAATTTCATAATAAAAAAAAGAGTTCCAGCTCCAGTAGCGTCCAGTAAAGCTACTGCAGTTAAAAAGCTTTTATTAGGGAGTGCAGTGGAGGCGGAGCCTAGCTGCACATGAGGAAGGAACTGAGCCTGTGAGCTCCTCTCCTCAACCCAGCCAGCATTATTACAGCGTATTTTTGCCCAAAATGGGGAAATCAGGAAGAGAAAAGGCTAAAGACTCCACTGCCACCCCAAAACCCCCAAGAAAGATGGGGGATTTGGATCATTATCTCCGGAGAAAGCCAGCTTCTGCACCAGTGCTTTCACCTAAGATGGCACCCGGAACCCTCTCTCTGTCTGACGCAGAGGACTCGGATATAGACACTGATGCTTGCTCAGGGCAATCACCCCGCAGGCCGGAGCGTTCAAACCAAGTCACCCGCTCTTTCATCCGCCGGACCATTGCTCCAGTGCTACAGGAGTAGCCAGCATTAAGGCGGAGGTGTCGCATGTGGGACGCCGTGTGGAGGAGCTGGAGCAGGCCCACACTTCTTATGTGGAATTCGGCGATGGCATCTGTACCACGCTCCAGGACCACTCCAAGCACCTTAATGCGGCCCTCGGTGCTGCCTAGGACCTTGAGAACAGGAATCGCTGCCGCAATGTGCGAATGAAAGGTATCCCTGAGTCCTATGCCCCCGAGGCCCTGCGCTCTGTGGCACGCACTTTATTCTCTGCATTGCTGGGGGAAGAACCTGCTGAAGCTGTAGTTGTGGAACGCATCCACCGGGCCCTCAGAGCTCGCCCCAGGGACACTGATCCTCCCAGGGACGTTATTTGTGGTATACTGGACTGCAACCATACTGCTGCGCTTCTCACTGCTGTGAGGGAGCAGGTGTCCCCGATGCTAGACTGGTCCCCAGTGGCCTTCTACCAAGACCTGGCCAGTTCTACCCTCCAGAAGCGCCGCTTGTTAAAGCCTCTTCTGACCCACCTGAAGGAACATGACGCCCAGTACAGATGGTTGTTCCCCTTTGGGCTCTTTGTCACACGCCACGACAAGAAAGTTACTATACGTCACCCAGAGGACTTACCTACTTTGTGGAAGGCCTTATCCATCCCTTCACTGTCTGTGCCGTCCTGGCTGCCTGTTCCGGAGTCGTCCATACCACCGATCCAGCCGCGCCCGGACGATTGGCAAGTCACCCGCTCCAAGAACAAGTCACATCGTCGCTCTCTATCTGCCCGCGATGACCCGGCTGGAGACTGAGCTGTTACCGGACTGGCTTGCTGCTCTTGTTCTTGCCAGGACATGGCAGACCCGGTGTAATACCTTTGTTCTAGAGGTCTCCTGTCCTCCTTCTACCTGAAACCTGAAGTTTACATTTTCCACTTTGCAGCCTTCCTGTTGAATTGTTGACTCACTGTGGTTATATCCAACTCATGATTCTGTTCACTCAGGCTCGTATTTTTCTTCCTTACCTCTCTCTCCCCACTCTCCTCCCCATTTTTGGGCAAATACATTTCACTATGACCCAGGTTTTCTTGGGTCCCACAGGCTGGCTGGAGGTTATTGCAGGTGGGCTCTTATGCGACCCTTGCATCGCCTCCACTGCCCCCTCCTCCTTCAGGAGGGGTGCAATGTCTCCCGGCTCCCCTTGTGGATCCGCCTAGTTCACATTTCTCCAAATGTTCACAAGCACCGCTACCTATGGTGCTTTATTTTTTGTCTCTGTTTTGATCTTTCTTTTTTGTTTGTGTTCTTTCCCTCTTGTGTCCTCCCTGTCACACTCCTCTTTCCCTGGGGTCGCTCTCTGTCCTTGCTACGGTACACCGCTTTATCGCTTCTCTATCCTCCCAATACACCTCCATGATGACTCCACGTGATATTGTTATTCAATCCTATAATGCTAAGGGTATGAATGTGCCTGCGAAACGTGCTCAGGTTTTGCGACTCCTTAAAAAAGATGGTGTCTCTGTTATTTTTATGCAGGAAACACATTTCCGCCACGATCATGTTCCACAGCTGTCTCGCTCTTCATTCCCAGTATGGTTCCACAGTTGCAGCGACTCCCACGCGTCGAGAGGGGTGAGTATAGCTTTTTGCCGCAATCTTCACTTTCAGTTGCAAGCGCAGTTGGCAGATACAGATGGTCGATATCTTTTCTTGAAGGGTAAACTGGGAAACACTTTAGTGACTTTTGCTAATATTTATGCGCCCAATGTTCGCACAGTCGACTGGTTACTATCTACTCTACGTCTTTTACAGCAATTTATGTCGGGGCTAGTGGTACTGGGTGGAGACTTTAAGCTCACTATGGAGCCTCTCGTGGACTCCTCCACGGGCCGCTCCGCCATCTCTTTTCGGAATCTCAGAAGACTTAAACTGCTATTGGCGGAGCTGTCCTTGGTAGACGCCTGGAGAGTCCTCCATCCTGACACTAGGGATTATACGTTTTATTCGACGCCGCATCGCTCATACCAAAGACTTGATTACCTCTTTCTATCCCGACGCCACCTGGGGTGTTATTCTACGGCGGATATTGGATCCATGACAGTATTGGACCATGCGCCTGTATCCTTAACACTGGCCTTACCTGGGGTGGGTGGTCTCGGATACACCTGGCGACTCAATGAGACACTACTGGACGTTCAAGATAATATAAATGCCATTGAAATACCTCTTCAGGATTTCTTCCATAGAAATTACACTCCAGGCATGTCAATCCCCATCGTCTGGGAAACTCACAAATCTTTTGTCAGGGGTGAATTCATCTCACTGGCCTCTAGACTTAAAAAATCTAGGGAGAAACAAACCGATGCCTTGCTCCTTCAAATTTGCAAATTGGAATCGCTCCACAAGCGATCTCTGTGCCAGCAACACCTCTCTGATCTCCTGTCCTTGCGTATGGCCCTTAAATCCCTCCTAAACCTAAAAATTGCGAAAAATTTCTTACACGCGAAACACCGTCTTTATGCTTCAGGTGACAGAGGTGGGAAACTTATGTCCGCTTACGTCAAAGAAACGTCTCCGCGTACATTCATCGCTGAGACGAGGTGCCCCTCGGGTGCCGCACACACTGAGACGGCGCAAATCGCGCAAGATTTTCATCAATATTACACCGCCTTGTATAACTTGCATAACCCCATGTATGAATCTGCCCCCACTGCAGACCCCCATCCTGCTATTGTGGACTTTGTCTCCTCCCTGAACCTCCCTAAATTGAAACCTTCCCATCACGCGGAATTGTTATCTCCAATTGCGGTGGAGGAAGTGGAGGATGCTCTGAAGTCTACTCCATCGGGAAAATCTCCTGGCCCAGATGGTCTGACAATACTCTACTACAAAAAGTTTAAAGCTACCCTTATCCCACACCTCACCCGACTTTTTAACGCCTTGATGACTGGCTCCTCCTTTCCTCCCCAATCCCTTTCTGCGGATATAGCTTTAATCCATAAGGAAGACAAAGATCCAGCACAGTGTAGTAGTTATCGGCCGATATCTCTTCTTAACTGTGATTTGAAGCTCTGGGCGAAGGTCCTGGCGAACCGGGTGTCTCGCTTGGTCCCCCTCCTGGTGCAGAGCGATCAGACTGGGTTTATACTGGGTAGAGAGGGAAGGGAAAACTCCACAAAGATCTTACACCTAATCCATGGAGCAGTTTCCTGAAAAACGCCTTTGTTGTTGTTAAGTACTGATGCCGAAAAGGCGTTTGACCACATAGATTGGTCCTACATGAAGTCGGTCCTACGCCTATTTAATTTTCCCGATCGCTTTATAGACTCCATTTTTACACTTTACACCTCGCCCACTGCCAGGGTCAAGGTGAACAATTTTTTTCGGCTCCATTCTCTATATCCAATGGAACCCGCCAGGGCTGCCCCTTGTCCCCCAGTCTGTTCGCTCTGTGCCTGGAACCTTTGTTACAGGCTTTTCGTACACACCCAGACATCCGAGGCGCGTCCACGCCTAAAGGCGAGGCCCTCGTGTCCGCATACGCTGATGACATCATGCTTAGTATCACTAACCCGGAGACCGCTATACCCGCTGTGCTGGATCTTTTTCACCATTTTGGTACTCTTTCAAACTTCAAAATCAATTATAATAAATCGGTCGCGTTTGCTATCGGCTTCCCCAGGGACACTCTAACCCGCCTCCAACGAATGTCACCGTTCACCTGGAAGACAGACCATGTAAAATATTTAGCCATTCTTATTCCGAGGGATATTTCTCGCCTTTACGCTCTGAACCACCTACGCCTACTCTCCTCGGTTAGGACACAGCTCCAGCGTCTACGAATACCGTTCATGTCTTGGTTGGGCCGAAAAAATTATCTGTCCACATATATAGTCCCAAAATTCCTCTACTTATTCCAGGCAGCTCCTATATTTCTTCCCAATTCCTTTTTTCGTGCCTTACATGTTCTGTTCTCACGGTTCCTATGGAACCAACGTCCGGCTCGTATCGCTTTCTCGACTTTGACTCTGCCCACAGATGCAGGTGGAGTGGGTATGCCCGACCTGAAGAACTATTACTTTGCTTGCCATCTTCGTCGTTGGGTGGAGATAAACAGCTGGAACAAAAGGTCTTTCTTGTCCTCCCTAGAAACGGCTCTTCTTTCGCCTCGGGAGGCACTTGAGTTATGAGGTGTGCATACTCAGATCCCTCGTACAAGAGGCTTCTCCCCTCTCCTGAAGGGTCTGCTCCACACATGCCTGAACTGTCTACATCATGACACTATGAGTAAGTTCCCTTCTCCGCTCATGCCTGTACGCTTACTCCCTTTGTTGACCTGCTCGGATGAGGGTTTTTGGACTTTTCAGGGTTTGTGGAGCAAGCTGGTAACGCCTCTCAATTCCTTTTTTGCTGGAGGCAATGTCCCTTCGGCGGAGGGCCTGTCATCCATCCTCGGACCTACACACGCCAACTTTTTATCGCTAGCACATGTACATCATGTCTGTCAGACCTTTATGGAGCAACATCGTCCCTTGCGGACTGCCTCCAACTTGGAGCGGCTGTTGCTGGCACAGAGTCCTGTTAAAGGCGTGATCTCCACCATTTACAAATGGCTTATGTCTCTTCGCTCTGATACTGAGCCTACTTACCTTGCTGCCTGGGAACGGGAACTGGGGCACCCATTGTCCCTACGAGTCGCCAGGTGTATTAAAAGACACGCACTGGGATTTTCTAGGTGCGTTCATATTAAAGAGAATTCTTATAAACTGATTGCCAGGTGGTACCGAACCCCGTCCTTCCTATTTCGCCATGGCTTGCAGACCTCTGACATCTGCTGGAGATGTGGGACGGGCTCAGGAACTTATGCTCACATCTGGTGGGATTGTCCCCTCATTGTACCCTTCTGGAATGCGATACGACAAAAAATCAAAGATATCTGCCTCCTGCCTTGTGATTTACCCAGGGACTCAGTCCTTTTTTGGGTGCCGGCGACGGGTTACAACCCCATTAAGCACAAACTGGCGACCTTTATGTTGACGGCTGCCAAACTTCTAGTGCCTAGGCATTGGCTGTCTACTGTGGCGCCTTCTCTGGAGGAGTGGACTGTTGCTGTGGACCATATCAAGGACATGGAGGACCTGTCGGCATGGATCAACCATACCCGGGATAAATTTCAGACCATCTGGTCCCCGTGGATTGCCTTTCGTACCCCTTCGCCTACATAGTGTTAGTGACTCATTGGAGTGCTATTTTTGTATGTAAGATTCTCTGCCACGTGGTGTGCTGTGGGCGGAGACCGAGGGCGCCCCCCCTCTCCCCTTCTTCCTTCCCCTTACCTTTAACCTTCTTCCTTTTTTCTTTGTCCAGTTATTTATTTTTCATTTAGGTTCATTTAATTCCCTTATTTTTCTTTATTTCCCCTTATATTTTCTGTGTCTCCTTGTTTTATTTTGTTCTTAGTTCTTGTAGAATGTTATTGGGGTTTGTTAGTCCAGGAACCCAATTTGTGTGCCAAATCTCACGCAATACTAGTAGTGATCCTCGATCACACTGTTTCATTCATATATATTGTGCTCTGTTTTATTGGACATGATCTGATATGATGACGCTTGGCTTATATTATTATGTGACATGTTTTGTTACTGTTTATACCCTTGATATGTGTTTACATGTGTGTTAATAAATACATATTCAACAAAAAAAAAAAAAAAAGCTTTTATTAGGATCGCGCTTGGCGGTCCACCTCAAGGCGTCCTACCGCCAGTCACAGCCCCTGTGCCTTGGGGTGCCTCCCCGATGCTCTTCACTGAGTGTCCCGGGGGCCCGAAGCATTTCCTTTGAAAAAATTAAGTGTCCAAACTACAGGTGGTGTAGCTTGCTTAACAGCTGGGTTAATCCGCTGACTAGCAGACACTGCTACTAGGCCCAAAATTATTGTCTGGGCTAGATGCAGTTAAAAATTTGTAATTAGATACTCTCGGTGGATGCTGAGAAAGCATTCCATAGAGTCTCCTGGCACGCCATATATTATTCTCTTAAAAAGCTTGGGGTAGGGGACCCTTTTATAGCCAAAATCATGGCCCTGTATCGCAATCCGTCAGCTAGGCTGAAGATAAATGGAACATTATCATCACCTTTCATAATCACCAATGGGACAAGGCAGGGATGTCCTCTGTCCCCTCTCTTATACATCCTAGTGATGAAGCACCTGCTCTCATCAATTCACGATAACCCCAATATTAGGGGGATTGAGGTGGGAGGCACCGAGTACAAGTGCTCTGTATTTGCTGATGAATGATGTCCTAGTATATATCACTCAACCACATATATCCATCACTGCTGTTATGGCTGAAATAGATCACTTTGGTACATGGTCAAATTTTAAAATCAATGCAGCGAAGTCTGAGGCCCTCGATGTTTCCCTCCTCAAATCCATACAGGATTCTATCCAGTCCAACTTTCCCTTTGCCTGGCCCTCACAGGGTATCAAATACTTAGGAATTTGTATTCATAGAGACCTCTCCCGTCTATTTTTTCTTAATTTTGGGCCCTTTATTGAACAACTCCATAGAGATTTTACTTCTTGGACGGTGAAGGATTTTTCCTGGTTCGGCAGAATAAATATACTAAAAATGAACGTCCTACCTAAACTCTTATACCTCTTCCAAACCATTCCCGTTGTAATTCCCTCAAATTTTGGGAAAAGACTACGCAGTAGCTTTTGCAGATTTATCTGGGCAAGTGGGCGTCCACGCATTCGGGGGGACATTCTGATCAGACACAAACAAAAGGGGGGCCTTAGCCTTCCAGATTGTAGAAGGTATTACATGGCAGCAGTACACGCTAGAATCCTCGACTTCTTCCATCATTCGGAGGGGAAATTGTGGGTCAAAATAGCTCAATCCATTTGTCCTAAAGCTCTTACCACTCTCCCATGGTGCGCCCATTTAATTGTCTCCTCTCTTGGCCTCATGTCATATAGTACTTATGCCACTGCTTTGGCTTTGAGATCCCAAAAAAAAGCTTATCCTCAATAGACCCCCAGGGCCCCTTGCTCCCGATTTCAGATAATCCAGATTTCCCACCAGGACTATCTGCAAATAGATTTCTCAGTTCAAATAAATCCCATCCGATATTAATTTCTCATGTCATCTCCAATACTTTGCTGCTCCCCCTCAATGACTTGTTACAGGGAAGAGCCACTTCCCCGAAGGCAAATTTTGAATATAGCCAGTTACAACACTTCTATTCAACTGTGAAGAAGCGCACACATCTTCATAGAGATCTCACAAACTTTCACAAATTGAGCCTATCATTGTCACCCCCTACACACTCCATCTCCCTACTGTATACTCCCTACTGTATAATCTCTTCATTGCCCAGGTAACTGACAATAGGCCAGGATTCTGCGGTGCATGGGAAAGGGAACTGGGGAAGTCCTTCTCTGACTCACAATGGGATAAATGTTTCTTCCTAACACATAAAACCTCAATAGGGTCCAAAGCTCAGGAAACCTCCTTCAAAATTATCTCTAGATGGTACCGGGTACCAGCAGTCCTTCATAGATGGTATCCAGTGGTCTCAGATAGATGTTGGAGATGTGGGGAGGGGGAAGGGACAATGTCACACATATGGTGGGCATGCCCTATAATAAATGCATTTTGGGCAAAGGTGGTTCCCATGATTAAGAAAATAACTGGTTTGACTATCCATAATACGCCAGAAGCCCTCCTTTTATCAATGTTACCAATAAGTAAACGTAGTTATAAAAGGTCATCAATAGGCTACCTAATACAGGCGGCTAAGAATGTCATTCCACGACACTGGAAAAGCAGAGACCCACCCACTGTGGAGGGATGATTTGCGCAGATCTCCCTCCTTAATAGGATGGAGCATCTGATTGCCATCTCACCGGCTGATGTTGCTAGATACTGTGTGATTTGGAGGAATTGGATTTATTTGCAAAACTCTGACGCCTACCATCTAGCCTCCAAATAAAGTTATCCGTGATGTCGGCACAACAATGATCATAATCGCACTCTATTGATTGGTGGTATGCCGTGGTCCGCTCCCTCTTTCTCTATCTTTCATATGGAAAAATACATGCTTGATCTGGATATTGATGGAAAACCCTCCCTGTACCCCCCAATGTACTGTCGTTATGCATAGATTTATAGTTATACTACCCCTTTTACTATGTATATTGTATTTTCTTGTACTTTTTCACCACAAAAAATAAAAAAAAAATTGAATTTGAAAGAAAAATTGTAATTAGATCTACAGCCTGTGGCTACTCCGCTGACTAGCAGACACTGAAGCTTTGGAGCAGACCTCTGATTCCCAGGCTATAGTATGAGCAAACAGCTCTTCAGAGTCAACCATCTGTGTTACCCCAAGCCATAGTGTATGTAGTTTCTTATGGTTAAAAAGGGGGGGGAAAGACCCAACCGACCTGTAATTGACGATGCCAATGTCACGTAAAACACAGCAAGGGGACTCCAAAAAGTGTGCCCCAAATTTTTGGAAAAAATGGAGACTGACACCACTTAAGTGGCATCAATTGCCCCAGAGTTGCTTAAAACGGTTGATGAGGTGATTTTAACAAATCCTCAAGCTTTTACTCTCCCCAGGATGACACAGGGGTAGAAAAGTCCTTGCGGATCCATGATTTGTTCATCTTTATGAACGTGAGTCTGTCTACATTGTCAGTGGACAGCCGCGTGCGCTTATCTGTAAGCACACCACCAGCAGCGCTGAACACTTTCAGAGAGAATGCTGGCTGAAGGGCATGACAAGATCTCCAAGGCGTGAGTGGCGAGCTCCGGCCATTTATCTAGATGGGAAGCCCAAAAAGAGCAAGGGTCCAGTGACACAGTCATGACTTCGATGTTCAGTTGGAGATACTCCTGTACCATCTTCTCTAGGCGTAGACTATGTGTCTGACTTCTGGTCTCCTGTGGCCTTGCAAAGGATGGGCTAAAAAAGTGGTGAAAGTATTCCGCAAAATTGCTGTTAACACCAGCAGATACTGTGTTTCTGTTATGGTTTGAGTGCTGAAGACTCGACAGTCCCACGGTTGGCAAGTTAGAACTGTGAGATTCACTGCGTGCACCACTGGTGTTGTGGAAAAGCACATGTAAGATTATGCAACAGTCTCTGCTGATACTCCTGCATGCGTGAATCCCTTTCTATGGTAGGAATTATTTCGGCAAATTTACTTTTGTACCGGGGATCTAAGAGGGTGGCTACGCAGTATTCAGGATTATTTCGAATTCTGACAATTCGAGGGTCATGTTGCAGGTAGTGCAGCAAGAAGGCACTCATGTGTCTTGCACATCCAGGAGCACCAAGTCGCTGTTGTGTTGGTGGCGAGGTAAGAATCCTGCTTCCTTCCTCTGCCCTCTCCCCCCAACCTCGCACAACAGAAATGTGATAAAGGTCTCCCTTATCTGATGAGTCTTCCATGCCCATCGCCAGTTCGTCCTCCTCTTCTTCCTGGGCTCCTGCACCTTCCTCACTAGTTTGGCTGCTACCATGCGCCCTGGTTAATCCCTCTCCCCCACCCTACCATGCCTGCCGCCTTGGTGCTGCCGACCGTCTGGCCCTTGCAGATGTTAGCCCTTCCGCATACAACTCTTCCTCCTCTACTTCCTCCGCCTCCTCTTTTTCCACCACCTGACTCCGAATTATGTTTAACATGTGCTCCAGCATCACCGGAATAGTCATGCTGATAATGGCATCGTCAGCACTAAACATCTTCATCGCCATTTCAAAACTGTGCAGAAGGGTGCATAGGTCCCTGATCTGAGACCACTCCTCCAGCGTGATTTGCCCCACCTCTGGATCTCGTTGGCCCAGGCTATAAGTAAGAACGTATTGCACCAGGGCTTGTCGGTGCTGCCACAGTCGCTGCAACATGTGCAGAGTTGAATTCCACCGTGTTGGCACATTGCATTTTAGCCGGTGAAGTGGCAGGCCCAACGACTTTTGTAGAGATGTAAGTCACTGAGCTGCGGGATGCGAACGGCGGAAGTGAGCACACAGCGACCATGCCCTCTGCAGAAGGCCATGTAGTCCGGGATAGTGGGCTAAAAATTGCTGGACAACCAGGTTCAACACATGAGTCATACAAGGCACGTGTGTGACATTGCCCCGGTGAAGGGCCGCACCCAGGTTTGCTGCATTGTCGCACACGGCCGTCCCTGGTTGCAGGTCCAGTGGAGACAACCATTCATGAAACTGGTTCTCCAGAGCTGACCACAACTCCTCAGCTGTGTGACTCACATTTCCCCAGACATTTAAACTTAAAAACCGCCTGATGACGTTGAGCCCTGCTGCCAGCATAGCAAGAAGGTGTGCAGGATCCCTTCTGCGCAGTTAGAAAGCCGGTGGCGTGACCTGACAAGCTTTGGGTGCAGGTGGAGGACCGAGAGGAGGTTGAAGAGGCAGAAGCAGTGGAGGAACTTTGAGATAAAGAAGATTGACACACAATTCGTGGGGACGGCAAGACTTGGACAGCAGCCCCTTGTCCTGCTGTCACCATAGTTACCCAGTGCCCAGTCAGCGACATGTAACGTCCCTGTCCATGCCTACTCATCCAAGTGTCTGTGGTGAAATGCACCCTGTCACACACTGAGTTTCTCAAAGAAGCGGTGATGTTGTGTGCGACATGCTGGTGGAGCGCAGGCACACCTTTCTTTGAGAAGTAGTGCCGACTGGTCATCTAGTACTGGGGCACTGCGACAGACATAAGGTCTCGAAAATCCTCTGTGTCCACCAGGCGGAAAGACAGCATTTCTGTAGCCAAGAGCTTGCAGATGGTGAAATTCAACCTCTTAGCTTTCTCATGGCTAGGAGGAAATGGTCTTTTACTTGTCCACATCTGAGGGACCGAGGGCTGGCTGTTGTGCTTAGACGGGGTTGAGTAGGGTGTCCCCAGACAACTGACAGTCTGTGAGGAAGATGCAGGTGCAAAAGTTTGGTTGCCTTGATCCAAAGGTGATGCTCTCGATGTCGGAGAGCGCTCAACACCAGCTGGTGTTTCCACTTCCAAATGAAATGATGACCTGCCAATCAGACTGGCTATTGCGGGTAAAGAGGTGCCAGGTCTGAGTCTCAAAACAGGTCTGACTGCTGTCCCCCCAGTCACAGAGGATGAAGAGGCCCCGGTCGCGGATGCACAAGATGGGGCAGACGGTGGTTGGCCCGGCCCGTTAGGCCGCATTGTAGCATAGTGAGCTTACCCCTGAACTTATGCTTCACATCCATGTGACGGTTCATGCATGAAGTACTCAAACTATGGATTTTTTGGCCTCTACTTAGCTTTTGGTCACAAATGTTACAGATAGCATGAGTTGGGTCATCCTTATCGATCTGAAAAAATGCCCAGGCTATGCAAGGCTTAGAACCCATGTGACCTGAAGAGCCACCACGATTTGTGGTCAGAGGCAGAGTTGTGTTTGAGGATACAGTTGGTGACATGCTTCCACTACTACGTCTCTGTCCAGGAAGGCGCATCCTGACTAGTCGTCACTAGAATCCTCCTCCACCTCCTCTGCTGACCTCATCGACTGTCTGACTGTGGGTTGACAGTAAGTGGGATCTGCAACCTCGTCATCATCACCCTGTGTGTTCTCACTCCCGTCGTCCTCAGAGCCAACCTCTTCCTGCCCTGACAAAAAACTCAAGTTGTCGCTCAAATCAGGTATTTGAGTCTCATCATCGTCTTCCTCATTGTCTCCACCAACAGGAGTTACAGTTTGGGAACGAGGGTCTATATTATGCTCAGAAACTTCTTCATCTGGTCCTGGATCTGACTCATAAAGTTTCTGGGCATCATTTCCTCGTCTGGATTCACAGAAGCTCTGGAGACGACCTCTGATTCCCAGGCTATAGTATGAGTAAACTGCTCTGCAGACTCAACCATCTGTTCTACCCCATACTCAGACGGGCAGCCGGAGACTTGGGAGCTGTGAGGAAGAAAGTGCGATTGGGGTTACACCTCTGAGGACTGGAGTATTTGTGATGTTGAGGTGGAGGAGAGCCGACTGAAAGGAGCACTTGATATCTGTTGAAGCACCTGCTGTTTTTGTGCCTCATCTGGAATTTTTAGTGGCCGTAAGAAAGGGATCGTATCACATTGTCCACTAAAAGAAGTAAACATCTTAGTTTGGCTGGAAGATGGTCTTTCTTCTGCAGATGTTACTGTTGCTTTAACAGCTACCCCACTGACACAACCTTTTTTTCCCTTCCCAACATGCCTATTCCCCTTTCCACCAGCAGCAGGCCTTTTGCCACTCATTTTGGTGGTTAACTAATTGACAACTCTGGAGTTGTTTGCACAAAAAACGAAGGATGGAAACCGAGCAGAGCTGAGTGGCCAATTTGTGGAACTAGCCCAAAAGGATTGGCTGGGTTAGAAGCAGTAAAAATTTTTATTAGATACACTGGTGGTGGAGCTTAGTATAGATGACCTAATAGAATGAGTACCACACACTGCTACTATGCAAACAAAAGAAAACACCATAGCAATAAAATTTGTTCCTTTAAGACAGCAGTGTTAGGCCGGTGTCACACTGGCGAGTTTGATGCGAGTAAGTCGCACGACTTTCTCTCATCAACACCCGGCACGGTCGCCCGCTTTCGGACCCGAGTGTGCGGCTGCATAGAAATACATGCAGCCGCACACTCGGCCCCGAGAGCGGGCGGCCATGCCGGGTGTTGATTCGGGAAAGTCATGCGACTTACTAGCATCAAACTCGCCAGTGTGACGCCGGCCTAACTATTAGCGAGGCTTTCTTCTCTTTTTCATGTTCTGGTTCCAACACTGTTCAAGTACTCATTGCCCATAGCTTCAAATCCTTCCCAAATAATACCTGAATAGGATGCCTCTGACTATAGTGGTAAGTTAAAGAATATTTCCATTGAAAAGTAAATAATGTTTGGTCCTTTCTCAATGGAAGAAATATAGCTGGTGATTAGAGATGACCGACTTTGCCTCCGGGAGGGTCGAGTCGGGTTTTGGACCATCCTACTTTACCAAAAGTCGAGTCGAACGAGATCGGCCGACTAACAAGCAGCAAAAGTCAGAGTTTCGACAAAAAACGAAACCCGACCCCAATGCAAGTCAATGGGGAATAAAAGTCTCCAGTGAATGGAGGACAGTAAACACACCTACAGTGCCCATTTCAATGCCAACGACATCAATTCTTATTACTTAATCTTGACAACCTTAATTTACTTTATAATAATAGTAACGCATTGAAAACTGGGGGTTATTTGGCTAAAGTTGTGGGGGGGGGCAGGGCTGGCTCCAGGTTTTCGTGGGCCCCGGGCCAAAGAGTCTCAGTGGGCCCCTTTAACACATACCACAATTCATGATGCTCCGATATGGCAGAGAAATATAGGTATAGTAAAATGCCAAATACTTCTTACATTACATGAGTGATATCTATTTAAATTCTACAATAGCTCAAAAAACGGACAGTAAAGTCCTCCATACAGTATTATGGCCACCATACAGAATAATGAGCCCCATGTATTGCTCTATACAGAATAATGAGCCCAATATATTGCTCCATACAGAATGGGCTCCATATAATGCTCCATACAGAATAGGCTCCATATGTGCTCCATATGATGCTCCATATATAAAGGGCTCTATATGATGCCCCATAAATAATGAACCCCATATGATGCTCCAGTCAGGGGCGGAACTATCGTGGAAGCAGGGGAAGCAGCTGCCATAGGGCCCGGGCTAGCAGGGGGCCCGTCCCTGCTGCAGCTGTCTCCCCTGCGGCTGTGTTCCGCCGCCCATGGCCTGAGAGTCGGCGGTTCCCTGTGCTGGCTGTCATGCTGACAGCCGGCGCAGAGAAGCTGCTGCGTGCCGTCTCCCAGGAATCAATTGCACTGGTGTCTATACAGACGCCAGCAGGGCCGGATTAAGAACATGATGGGCCTGGAGCTGAAGGGGTGGGCAAGGGGCGGGGCAAGGGGTGGGGCCAAACACGGCAATTCACAAAGGCCAAAAATGTAACGTAAAAGATATAAACAAAGTAAATATATGATACATGCCTAATATAAATACAGTGGATATAGAAAGTCTGTTATGGTTATCGCGCTGATAGTAACTTATGAGGCAAATAAGCAGGGTTATTCACTGAACGTTAAACTGTGTTTTATTGTAAATAAAGCTATAGAACAAAGTAAATATAAATATATGATACATGCCTAATATAAATACAGTGGATATAAAGTATGTTATGGTTATTACGCACGCTGATAGTAACTTATGAGGCAAATAAATACAGATTAAAATCCACAATCCAGGCACAATCTACACGTGCGGACATTGACTATGTGGGTAAATACAGATAATAATCCACAATCCAGGGACTAACAAGCAGCTGGTGGATCACAATCCCCAATCAACCTCCATATTAATGGCAATGGTCCAAGTAATGAGATTATGCGCCGGACAGGTGTGACAATCATCCGCTGCAGCAGTCACTGTCAGAACTCCTAGCATGATGGCGGCCACCATGCCAGAACTTCAGACAGTAGCCACTGATTGGCCACCTGTCTGTATATATGTCAGCAGCACATCTACATATAACATTAATACCTGCGTATATACCAGTACCACGGCTATATATACCAGTTCTGTGTCTGTATGTATGTCAGCAGCCCATCTATAACATTAGTACCTGCCTATATACCAGTATCACAGCCATATATACCAGTACTGTGTGTGTATATATGTCAGCAGCACATCTATGTATAACATTAGTACCTGCTTATATACCAGTACCACAGCTATACATAGCAATAACATGTCTGTATATATGTCAGCAGCACAAGATGTATTATAACATTAGTACCTGCTCCACAGGAACACACAACTCACACCTCAGTTTGACGTCCTCCTATAGCAGTTTTTCTCAACCTTCTCAGCCTCAGGGCACCCTGGGAAATAATTAAAGTCCGGCCGATCAGACAAGAATTTGGACAGTCTAAACGGCCCTTAATACTGCCACACATAGCCCTCTTATAGTGCCACACATAGCCATCTCAATAATACTGCCATACATAGCCATCTCAATAATACTGCCATACATAGCCACATTAGTAATATTGCGTCAGAGAGGCCCCATACACATATATGGCAACATTGAGAGGCCCATTCTAGTATATGGTGGATATAGAAAGTCTGTTATGGTTATCACGCTGATAGTAACTTATGAGGCAAATAAACAGGGTTATTCACTGAACGCTAAACTGTGTTTTATCGTAAATAAATCAAACTGGTAGAAGAAAATTAAACTACACATTCACTTTTCGTGCTTTTTTGCTTGCAAATTCCTCAATTGCAGAATCAAGATTAAGCTCATTCAGCAATCTATTTTCAATACATAACAGAGAGAGGGCATTTAAACGCTCCCATTCTAGTATATGGTGCAGCATTGAATGTCCCATAGTAATATAGGGCAACATTGAGAGGCCCATTCTAGTATATAACGCAGCATTGAATGTCCCATAGTAATATAGGGCGACATTGAGAGGCCCATTCTAGTATATAGCGCAGCATTGAATGGCCCATAGTA
This sequence comes from Oophaga sylvatica, assembly GCA_033576555.1. Lineage (NCBI taxonomy): Eukaryota > Metazoa > Chordata > Amphibia > Anura > Dendrobatidae > Oophaga > Oophaga sylvatica. The sequence continues at coordinate 341,445,995 of JARQOD010000005.1, forward strand.
TATATAATGCAGCATTGAATGGCCATATAGTATATATAATGCAGCATTGCATGGCCATAGTATATATAGCGCAGCATTGAATGGCCCATAGTATATAAATGCAGCATTGAGAGGCCCATATAGCGCAGCATTGCATGGCCCATAGTATATATAGCGCAGCATTGAATGGCCCATAGTATATATAATGCAGCATTGAGAGGCCCATATAGCGCAGCATTGCATGGCCCATAGTATATATAATGCAGCATTGAGAGGCCCATATAGCGCAGCATTGCATGGCCCATAGTTTATATAATGCAGCATTGAATGGCCCATAGTTATATAGCGCAGCATTGCATGGCCCATAGTATATATAGCGCAGCATTGAGAGGCCCATTCTAGTATATAGCGCAGCATTGCATGGCCCAAGTATATATAGCGCAGCATTGCATGGCCCATAGTTATATATAATGCAGCATTGAATGGCCCTAGTATATATAGCGCAGCATTGCATGGCCCATAGTATATATAATGCAGCATTGAATGGCCCATAGTATATATAGCGCAGCATTGCATGGCCCATAGTATATATAGCGCAGCATTGCATGGCCCATAGTAATATAATGCAGCATTGAATGGCCCATAGTATATATAGCGCAGCATTGCATGGCCCATAGTAATTATAGCACAGCATTGCATGGCCCATAGTATATATAATGCAGCATTGAATGGCCCATATTTATATATAGCGCAGCATTGAATGGCCCATAGTTATTATAGCGCACATTGCATGCCATAGTATATATAATGCAGCATTGAATGGCCATAGTATATATAATGCAGCATTGAATGGCCCATAGTATATTAGCAGCATTGAATGGCCCATAGTATATAAATGCAGCATTGAATGGCCCATAGTATATTAGAGCAGCATTGAATGGCCCATAGTATATATAATGCAGCATTGAGAGGCCCATATAGCGCAGCATTGCATGGCCCATAGTATATGTAGCGCAGCATTGCATGGCCCATAGTATATATAGCGCAGCATTGAATGGCCCATAGTATATATAATGCAGCATTGAATGGCCCATAGTTGCGCAGCATTGAGAGGCCCATAGTATATATAATGCAGCATTGAGAGGCCCATATAGCGCAGCATTGAATGGCCCATAGTTATATAGCACAGCATTGAATGGCCCATAGTATATATAATGCAGCATTGAGAGGCCCATATAGCGCAGCATTGAATGGCCCATAGTATATATAGCGCAGCATTGAATAGCCCATAGTATATATAATGCAGCATTGAGAGGGCCTCTAAATGCTGCGCTATATATACTATGGGCCATTCAATGCTGCCCTATATATACTATGGGCCATTCAATGCTGCGCTATATACTAGAATGGGCCTCTCAATGCTGCATTATATATACTATGGGCCATTCAATGCTACTGATGGAATTTGTCAGAAACCACACACTTTATAACACAAACCTGTGCAGAGACTTCAGGATTCTCCATCTGCTTTCACTGTAATATGGCTGGGATTCTTGTAACAGCACACACACCTCTGCCTGCCTGTCTCTAACTCTCTCCTCCAGACAGGGACCGTCACTACAACGTGACACTGAACACAGGGCAGGATGCCAATAGGCAAAGCTGTAAGAAGACAGTGCATGGATGAGGACAAGTGAAAGGTGAGCTGTGACTGGCTGCTCTGTGGTCACATGTTCTGCCTTCATTTACATCCTGCTTCTGGATTGGGTGAATGAGATAACACTGTGCTGCTGCCGACTCCTCTCCTATAGTACTTTCAGCAGCAGCTTTCCTCTCTCCCCCTCCAGCACACAGTCTCTCCTGGCTCCTCGCCTCCCCTCCACCACCAGGCTGACGTCAGCAGCACAGGGAAGGGAGGAGAGCAGAGAGCAGCCGCGGATGGGCCTATCTCTAACAAGGGGCCTGGAGCTGCAGCTCCATCAGCCCCTACGTTAATCCGGCCCTGGACGCCAGTACAATTGAAGCTCTGACCGCCGGGTCAGAGCGACGTCTGCAGCGTGATCATGTCATGTGATCACGCTGCTGACGTCACTCGTCGGCGGCGCCCAGAAGGGTGAAGACTGGTGGTGAGTGTGCTCCACTGTGGAGCTGAAGATACCACCGAAGATTAACGGGGGCACATACTGTGTGAGTGATAACTCTGCATTCTTGGCTGCATTACTACTTGAGGGGCACATTACTACTGATGGGAGAATAAGAGGGCTTATTACTAGTTATGGGGGCATAATGTGCCTGCATTAATAGTTATGCGGGACATGGTTACTAGTAATGGTAGCATAAGGGGGCTGCATTGCTACCAGTCCATTATATTATATTGTGTTTCCATAATGTCTGCTTTAAATACAGCTCTGATTTGGGCAAAAAGCTGGCCGTTATGAGACTGAAGAGTATTTTTTGGGCCTAGAGAATTGCTGTGATTTGCTCCGCCCACTGCTATTGGCTCCGCCCACTATCAGAACCCCGCCCCCGCCGCCCGTTTGGGAGAGGGGGCCCCGTTCAAAATTTTGCTGTGGGGCCCCGCCATTTCTAGTTACGCCACTGGCTCCAGTGTATAATGGGCCCCGTATATGATGCTCCAGTGCATGATGGGCCCCATTTATAATGCTCCAGTGTATGATGGGCCCTATATATAATGCTCCAGTGTATAATGGGCCCTATCTATGATGCTAAAGTGTATGATGGGCCCATATATGATGCTCCAGTGTATGATGAGTCCCATATAATGCTCTAAATATAATGGTCCGCATATATAATGCTCCATATATAATGGGCCCCATATGATGCTCCAGTGTATAATGGGCCCCGTATTTGATGCTCCAGTCTATGATGGGCCCCATTTATAATGCTCCAGTGTATGATGGGCCCCATATATAATGCTCTAGTGTATAATGGGCCCTATCTATGATTCTCAAGTGTATGATGGGCCCCATATATAATTCTACAGTGTATAATGCTCCCCATATATTTCCCCAAACATTAAAAAAATGAAATACCTCTCCTCGCTGGGCACTGCTCTACTCTGGACTCCTCAGCGTCGCCATCTTTCAGCTCTCTGCACTGAAACTGTTCAGGCAGAGGGCGCACAGACATGACGTCATTGCGCTCTTTGACCTGAAAGTCACTGTCAGGAAACGCGGAAGACGTCACAGCGGTGGAGCAGGGAGAGGTAAGTATTGCAAGTGCTGGGGCCCTGAGCAAGCAGGGGGGGAACACTCATGGGCGCCGGCACTGGCACAGGGCCTCTCATAGTACACAGGTGTCTCTGATGGAGAGTGGGCCCCCCACCTGCTCAGGGCCCCGGCACTTGCCCGGGTGCGCCAGGTGCTGACACCGGCCCTGGGGGGTACAGCCCAGTTAGGGAGGTGGAAAAACTGGCATATGTTGAGGTGTAGGCTGGATGTTCAGCAGCTGCAAATGGAGGAATTGGAGAAGTCGGAGGAAGAGGGGGACAAAGCAAGCCATTTTGCTGGCAAACTATGTGTCATCAGGGGAAGATGGTACAAAATCCTTTGAAACCCAGGCATGGTTCATTTTAATGAAGGTGAGATCACCTACATTTTGGGTCAACAGCCGGGTCCTTCTTTCTGTCAGGATTGATCCAGCAGCACTGAAGACTCTTTCTGATAGCACACTACCAGCAGGGCAAGCGAGCTCCGGTAAGGCACATTGTGCCAATTCAGGAAAGGTGTCCAGTTTACAGGCCCAGTAGTCAAAGGGGAATGAACTGTGAGGGAGAACATCGATAGGGGAGGAGAGGTAATTTTGAACCATAGTTGACAACTGCTGTCTCCTGTCTGTTGCAATCGATTCAGTGTTACCCGTCGTGTGAGTGGTACTCGAGAAATCAGTCCACAACATGGTCATGAATCCCCTGTCTCCAACGCCACTTCGGCTGTGTGCACCACAAACTCCTCTTCCATGTTGCCCAGTATGGCTCTTGGTAGAGCCTGCACCACTGCTGTGTGCTGGGAATGTCTCTAACAAACGGTTTACCAGAGTTGCTTGTTTGTTCACCAATATTAGCTCTAGGTTCTCCTTTGGCATGATGTTCTGTAATTTGCCTTTATAGCATGGATCAAGGATGCTGGCCAACCAGTAGTTGTCATCCTTCATAATTTTGGCAATGTGGGGGTCCCTTTCTAGGATCCGCAAGGCATAATCACACATGTGGGCCATTGTTCCAGGTGTCAATGATTCACTGCCAGTGGTGGGTGGAGAGCACTTTCTGCCAAATCCACATCCCTCCAGTCACGCACAAACCTTGGTAAGCCAACATTTTCTCTTGCCCCCTGAGAAGCATCCTCCTCCCCAAAATAATCATGCCCCTCATCCTCCTCCTCCTCCTCTTCTTCATCCACCTCGTCCAGGACAGTTTACTGAGCAGACAATGGCTGACTGTCATCAAGGCTTCACTCCTCCTCCTCCGCTGCAGACGCCTGATCCTTAACCCCTTCACCCCCAAGGGTGGTTTGCACGTTAATGACCGGGCCAATTTTTACAATTCTGACCACTGTCTCTTTATGAGGTTATAACTCTGGAACGCTTCAACGGATCTTCGCGATTCTGAGACTGTTTTCTCGTGACATATTGTACTTCACGTTAGAAGTAAAATTTCTTCGATATAACTTGCGTTTATTTTTGAAAAAAACGCAAATATGGCGAAAATTTTTAAAATTTTGCAATTTTCAAACTTTGAATTTTTATTCCCTTAAAACAGAGAAATATGTCGCACAAAATAGTTAATAAATAACATTTCCCACATGTCTACTTTACATCAGCACAATTTTGGAACCAAAATTTTTTTTCGTTAGGAAGTTATAAGGGTTAAAAGTTGACCAGCGATTTCTCATTTTTACAACAAAATTTACAAAGCCATTTTTTTTAGGGACCACCTCTCATTTGAAGTCACTTTGAGGGGTCTATATGGCAGAAAATACCCAAAAGTGACACCATTCTAAAAACTGCACCCCTCAAGGTACTCAAAACCACATTCAAGAAGATTATTAACCCTTCAGGTGCTTCACAGTAACTAAAGCAACGTGGAAGGAAAAAATGAATATTTAACTTTTTAGCCACAAAAATGATCTTTTACAAACTTTTTTTTTATTTTCACAAGGGTAAAAGGAGAAAATGGGCAGATAAGGTTGTTATGCAATTTCTCCTGAGTACACCAATACCCAATATGTGGGGGAAAACCACTGTTTGGGCACACGGCAGAGCTCGTAAGGGAAGGAGCGCCGTTTGACTTTTTAAACTAAAATTGGCTGGAATTGAGATTGGACGCCATGTCGTGTTTGGAGAGCCCCTGATGCGCCTAAACAGTGGAAACCCCCACAAGTGACACCATTTTGGAAACTAGACCCCCTAAGGTACTTATCTAGATCTGTTGTGAGCACTTTGAATCCCAAGTGTTTCACAAAAGCTTATAATGCCTGGGTGTGAAAAAAAAAAAAAAAACAATTTTCCACAAAAATGATTTTTTAGTCCCAAATTTTTGAATTTTCCCAAGGAAATTGGACCCCAAAAGTTGTTGTCCAATTTGTCCTGAGTACGCTGATACCCCATATGTGGGGGGGGGACTGTTTGGGTGCACGGCAGGGCTTGGAAAGGAAGTAGTAACGTTTTGGAATGCAGACGTTGATGGGGGTCATGTTCCGTTTGCAGTGCCCCAGATGAGCCTAAACAGTGGAAACCCCCCACAAGTGACCCCATTTTGGAAACTATACCCCCTAAGGAACTTATCTAGATCTTTGGTGAGCACTTTGAACCCCCAAGTGCTTCACACAAGTTTATAATGCCCGGGCATGAAAATAAAAAATCCTATTTTTTTCCCACAAAAATTATATTTTAGTCACTAATTTTTTATTTTCTCAAGGGTAACAGGAGAAATTGGACCACATAAGTTGTTGTCCAATTTGTCCTGAGTACGCTGATACCCCATATGTGGGTGGGAACCACTGTTTGGCGCACGGCAGAGCTCAGAATGGAAGGAGCACCATTTGACTTTTTCCAACCAAAATTGGCTGGAATTGAGATTGGATGCCATGTTGCATTTGGAGAGCCCCTGATGTGCCTAAACAGTGGAAACCCCCCACAAATGACCCCATTTTAGGAAACTAGACCCCCTAAGGAACTTTTCTAGATCTTTGGTGAGCAATTTGAACCCCCAAGTGCTTCACACAAGTTTATAACGTAGAGCCGTAAAATTTAAAAATCATATTTTTTCCACAAAAATGATCTTTTCACCCCAATTTTTATTTTTCCAAGGGTAACAAGACTCCAAAAGTTATTGTGCAATTTGTCCTGAGTGCGCTGATACCCCATATGTGGGGGTAAACCACTGTTTGGGTGCATGGCAGAGTTTGGAAGTGAAGGAGCGCCGTCTGACTTTTTCAACGCAGAATTGGCTGGACGCCATGTCGTGTTTGGAGAGCTCCTGATCTGCCTAAACAGTGGAAACCCCCATAAATGACGCCATTTTGGAAACTAGACCCCTCAAGGAACTTATCTAGATGTGTGGTGAGAACTTTTAACCCCCAGGTGTTTCACTAAAGTTTATAACGTACAGCCGTAAAATAAAAAATCTTTTTTTTTTTTTACAAAAATGATTTTTTCGTCCCCAATATTTTATTTTCACAAGGGTAACAGAAGAAATTGGAACCCAAAAGTTGTTGTCCAATTTGTCCTGAGTACGCTGATACCCAATATGTGGGAGAAAACTACTGTATGGGTGCACGTCAGGGCTCGGAAGGGAAGTAGTGACGTTTTGGATTGCAGACTTTGATGGAATGGTCTGGGGGCGTCATGTCACATTTGGTGAGCCCCTGATGCACCTATACAGTGGAAACCCCCCACAAGTGACCCCATTTTGGCAAATAGACCCCACAAGGAACTTATCTAGATGTGTGGTGAGCACTTTGAACCCCGAAGTGCTTCACAGAAGTTTATAACGTACAGCCGGAAAAATAAAAAATCTTTTTTTTTTTACAAAAATGATTTTTTTCGCCCCCAATATTTTATTTTCACAAGGGTAACAGAAGAAATTGGAACCCAAAAGTTGTTGTCCAATTTGTCCTGAGTACGCTGATACCCAATATGTGGGAGAAAACTACTGTATGGGCGCACGTCAGGGCTCGGAAGGGAAGTAGTGACGTTTTGGATTGCAGACTTTGATGGAATGGTCTGGGGGCGTCATGTCGCATTTGGAGAGCCCCTGATGCGCCTAAACAGTGGAAACCCCCCACAAGTGACCCCATTTTGGAAAATAGACCCCACAAGGAACTTGTCTAGATGTGTGGTGAGCACTTTGAACCCCGAAGTGCTTCACAGAAGTTTATAACGCACAGCCGTAAAAATAAAAAATCCTTTTTTTTTTTTGCAAAAATGATTTTTTTGCCCCAATATTTTATTTTTACAAGGGTAACAGGAGAAATTGGACCCCAAAAGTTGTTGTCCAATTTGTCCTGAGTACGCTGATATCCAATATGTGGGAGAAAACTACTGTATGGGTACACGTCGGGGCTCGGAAGGGAAGTAGTGACGTTTTGGATTGCAGACTTTGATGGAATGGTCTGGGGGCGTCATGTCGCATTTGGAGAGCCCCTGATGCGCCTAAACAGTGGAAATCCCCAACAAGTGACCCCATTTTGGAAAATAGACCCCACAAGGAACTTATCTAGATGTGTGGTGAGCGCTATGAAGCCCCAAGTGCTTCACAGAAGTTTATAATGTACAGCCGTAAAAACAAAAAAATATTTTTTTTTGTACAAAAATGATATTTTCGCCCCCAGTTTTTTATTTTCCCAAGGGTAGCAGAAGAAATAGGACAAATTGCACAATAACTCTTGGGGTCCAGAGTACGCTGATACCCCATATGTGGGGATAAACTACTGTTTGGACGCATGGCAGAGCTGAGAAGTGAAGGAGCACCGTTTGACTTTTTCAACGCAGAATTGGCTGGAATTGAGATCAGACGCCATGTCACATTTGGAGAGCCCCTGATGTGCCTAAACAGCTGAAACCCCCAATTCTAACTCCAACCCTAACCCCAACACACCCCTAACCCTAGTCCCAACCCTAACCACAAACCTAACCCTAACACACCCCTAATCCCAACCCTAACCCTAATCCTAACTTTAGCGCCAACCCTAACCCTAACTTTAGCCGCAACCCTAACCCTAACCCTAATGGGAAAATGGAAATAAATACTTTTTTTTAATTTTATTATTTTTCCCTTACTAAGGGGGTGATAAAGGGGGGTTTGATTTACTATTTATAGCGGGTTTTTATGATTGGCAGCTGTCACGCTAAAAGACGCTTTTTATTGCAAAAATAGTTTTTGCATCATCACATTTTGAGAGCTATAATTTTTGCATATTTTGGCCCACAGAGTCATGTGAGGTCTTATTTTTTGCGGACGAGTTGACGTTTTTATTGGTACCATTTTTGAGCACGTGACGTTTTTTGATCGCTTTTTATTTCGATTTTTGGGAGGTTAGAATGAACAAAAATCAGCAATTCATGAATTTCTTTTGGGGGAGGCGTTTATACCGTTCCGCGTGTGGTAAAATTGATAAAGCAGTTTTATTCTTCGGGTCAGTACGATTATGGCGATACCTCATTTATATCATTTTTTCATGTTTTGGCGCTTTTATAGAATAAAAACAATTTTATATAAAAAATAATTATTTTTGCATCGCTTTATTCTGCGAGCTATAACTTTTTTATTTTTTCGCTGATGATGCTTTATGACAGCTCGTTTTTTGCGGGACAAGATGACGTTTTCAGCGGTACCATGTTTTTTTATATCGGTCTTTTTGATCGCGCGTTATTCCACTTTTTGTTCGGCGGTATGATGATAAAGCATTGATTTTTTGCTTCGTTTTTTTTTTTTTTTTTTTTAAGGGGTTCACTAAAGGGGTTAACTAGTGGGACAATTTTATAGGGGGGGTCGTTACGGACGCGGCGATACCAAATATGTGTACTTTTATTGTTTTTTTTTTTTTTTTATTTACAGGAAGAAGTGAATTTATTGGGGAATATTTTTTTTTTTTTTTATTTATTTTGGATTTTTTTTTTACACATGTTTATTTTTACTTTTTTAACTTTTTTACTTTGTCCCAGGGTGGGACATCACAGTATTTTATCAGATCGCTGGTGTGACAGTGTGCACAGCACTCTGTCACACCAGCGATCGCACAGGCATAGATGCAGGCTTCTCGTGCCTGCTCTCGCAGCACTGAGGTAGCCGCCTCCCTCCAGGACCCGGCGCCATCTTGGATCCGGGTCCTGGAGGGGAAGCCCTCAGAACAGCGCGATCACATCGCGCTGCTCTGAGGGTCTCAGGGGGGCGCGCAGGGAGCCCCCACCCTGCTCGATCCTCCCCTGTGCCCCCAGTACACCGCGATCATGTTTGATCGCGGTGTGCAAGGGGTTAATGTGCCGGGAGCGGTCCGTGACTGCTCCTGACACACAGTCATGGGTGTCAGCTGTGATAATCAGCTGACACCCGGTGGCGATTAGCTGCGCTCCCCTCAGGAGCGCAGCTGATCGCCTATGACGTACTATCCCGTCCCCGGTCATACGGGCCCAGGTACCATGGACGGGATAGTACGTCCGATGGCAGTAAGGGGTTAATGTGCGTCAAAGTTTGCATGAGAAGACGCATAAGTGGGATGCTCATGCTTATGATGGCGTCGTCTGCACTTACCAGCCATGTGCATTCCTCAAAACACTGAAGGACTTTACAGAGGTCTTTCAGCTTTGGCCACTGCACACCCGACAACTCAATGTCTGCCCTCAAACTGCCTGCCCGTGTATCCTCCCAAAAATGCATTACAGGCTACCTCTGTTCGGACAGCCTCTCAACCATATGTATGCTGGAGTTCCACCTTGTTGTAACGTCTAAGATTAGGCGGTGCTTGGGGAGGTGGAGCGATCGCTGCAGCCTCTGCATACGACTGGAGTCTACGGGCGAGCGACGGATGTGCGAGCACAGTCTTTGCACCTTATGGAACAGGGCTGGTAACTACGGATAATTATTTATGAAGCACTGCACCACTAGGTTCAAGGTGTGAGCCAGGCAAGGTATGTGTCTGAGTTTTGCCAGGGCTATGGCCGCCACAAAATTACGGCCGTAATCACTGACTACCTTGCCTGGCTCAAGATGAAGACTGCCCAGCCATGACTCAGTTTCTCGCTGCAAGTAGTCGGCCAGTACCTCCGCGGTGTGTCTGTTGTCGCCCAAAGACATCATCTTTAAAACAGCCTGCTCAGGGGTGGGATTCAAATTTTTAACAACAGGTTCTGTGTTTGTGCGTTGGAAAACCACACCCATTTTTAAGCCACACCCGTTTTTAAAGCCATACCCATTTTTTTTTAAAGCCACACCCATTTACACACACCTTTTCCTCAAACATATACAAGTAGAGGCGCAGTCAAACAGTTGAAAAAAAATAAATTGGAATGAGATCAGAACAGTGCACATTCTGGCCAGCGGCTCTCCTAACCCGAGTGTGACAGCTGTATATATTTCTATGCAGCTGTCTTACTTGACTGACCAGCTGGCCAGGCTGTGCACTACATTCTGATTCATAATACAGTCTGTTTGCGTCCTAATGGTAATTAAAAGTAAAAATCACCATACCCTTCCTGAAAAATATTTAGAGTTGAGAGTCCTCAGTGGTTGATACCTTTTAATGGCTAACTGAAAAGATGATAACAAATTGCAAGCTTTCGAGACTACTCAGGTCTCTTCATCAGGCAAAGACTAATACAACATCTGAAGAATCACATATTTATGCACAACAGGACACAGGAATAATGCAATAGGTAAGACATTAGATAAGAAAAAAATGTCGCTGTCCATATAACTGTTATATAACTAACCACTGGGCCCGGGTGATGAGTCTGTCAGACAGCACTGTGCAGCTTAGCCATATGCAAGTACACATGAATATTCAAAGTACATTTCAGGGCACACATGGGGTCGTGCTCTGACCTTGCGTTGTGCACTCCTGGTACAGGACACATGGGGCACATATAGGGTATAGTACGTTTCAGGACACACTATGGGCCACAGGCAGCACACATAGCCTATGTGTGTCTGACTCCTGATGTGTGTTGCCTGGGCTGTGCCCCATAATGTGTCCTGAAACGTACCATCCATACCCTATCATATCATCTATATGTGCCCCATGTGTCCTGTACCAGGAGTGCACAACGCAAGGTCAGAGTATGACCCCATGTGTGCCCTGAAATTACCAAGCATACCTTATGTGACAAAGGGTATATACTTGGGGTACATTTTCAGGGCACACATCAGGGGGTCAGTCGGGCTCTCACCTGGCATTGGAGTGGTACAGGGCAGGCTGCGTCTCAAGTGAGTCCCCCGGCGGCCCCCGCACACCGTCCGTCCTGCTCCACCGTACAGCAGCTGCAGCACACACACAGAGCAAAGTAAGTTTACTTTGCAAACCACTGGGCCCGAGTCTGCGGCTATATGGTGCCGCATCATGGAGGACAGTGTCACTAAGGTGCCAGCACATCCATGCCAGGCTATATGGTGCCACACCAAGGAGGACAGTGTCCTAAGGAGCCAGCACATCCATGCCAGGCTACAGAGTGCCACACCAAGGAGGATAGTGTCCCTAAGGAGCCAGCACATCCATGCCAAGCTATAGGGTGCCATACCATGGAGGACAGTGCTCCCTGTACATCCATGCCAGGTTTTATGGTGACACACCATGGAGGTCAGCGCTCCAACACATCCATAACAGGCTATGGTGTGCCGCCCACAACACTTAGGACAGCACTCCCTGAGGTGCCAGCACACCCATGCCAGGCTATAGGGTACCACAACACAGAAGACAGCGCTCTCGCTCCCTGAGATGCCAGCACACCCATGCCAGGCTACAGGGTGCCACAACACGGAGGACAGCGCTTCCTGTGGTGCCAGCACACCCATGCCAGGCTACCGGATGCCACAATACAGAGGACAGCGCTCCCTGCGGTGCCAGCACACCCATACGAGGCTACAGGGTGCCACACCACTGAGGACAGCGCTCACTGTGGTGCCAGCACACCCATGCCAGGCCGAGCAATAGGGTGCCACATAAGAGGTCAGGACCCGGGCAGGAGCACAGCCTAGAACCAGCTCTTACACGGCTCTGCACTGACTCACACTGTGACTGACTGTTCCATGACTATCCTGTTACCTCCACTAACTCCAGCCGACACGCCACTGATCCGGTCCAGGCTCCAGCCCCCTACAACTCATCGTAATGACCTAATCGACCCCCTGGGCCCTTCCACAGCGGCGCGCTGCGCAGCTCAGCTCACTGGTAGGCTGCAGGCGGCGTGCGCGTAGTTGCTGAGCTCCTGTGCCTGCCTCGTGATTGTCTGTGATGGAGTACATTGCCGCAGGTATCAGTGCGCGGGGTCGGGGCCCGGTGGGGTGTGCTGTGTGTGCCTGTATCAGTGCGCGGTATCCGGATTCCGGCTGCCTGGGCACACTGTGCAGGCTAGGAAGGCTGCAGAGCCATACTCCCAAGTGCAACATAGTACCGGATCGCAGCTGTGAATCTCCCCGGTTCGGGGAACCGGCAGCTTTTTTATCAAGCGGTTCCATCGAACCGGGGAGAACCGGCTGAATCCCACCCCTGAGCCTGCTGATGCTTACCACTAGCTGTTCGATAGTGGGACAGCTCATGTGCAACACTGGCAGCTGCGGATGGAGTGCTCGTGCGACTGCGCTCTGTCGACGAGCTTTCACTTATGGAGGAGGAGGGTCGAACGCCTGCAGCCAACTGTTGCCTATACCATTTGCTAGGCAGCACTGTCCCACTGCCGCTATCCCCTATGGACGCTGTATCCACCACATTAACCCAGTGTGCAGTGATGGACACATAATGGCCCTGGCCATGCCTATTGGCCCATGCATCTGTTGTGAGGTGCACCTTTCCACTCACTGATTGTTTGACTGCATGGACAATGAGGTCTTTCACATGCAGGTGGAGGGCAGGGATGGCTTGTCTAGAAAAGAAGTGCCGACTGGGTAGGTCATAGCGTGGGACAGCGTAGGCCATGAGCTCTCTGAACGCTGTGCTTTCAAGCAAACGGAAGAGCATCATCTCTAATGAGATCAGTTTGGCAATGTAGGCGTTCAAAGCCAGTGAGGTTTTGTAGTCAGTCCATGCTTGCAAGTGCATGGTGTTTAAATGTCTAAGCATGCAACTGGTATTCACATTTCGGAGATTTTTCCCTCGGCTCAAGGTCCTTCCGCGCTTCTTACAGATAACCTTTGCCTCATCAATAGGATTTTGGTCAAAAAAGTGCCACACTGCACTTTTCCTACTATGGGAAAATTTTCAGGGCTTGCACGCTGTGCTAATTTGACCATCTGGCCAAGCTGTCCTGCAACTCTTGTTTTTTTAACATATTTTTGGACTGCTACGGGCCTGCCAGATAACCGCAGCTGCGATGTCGATGTCTGCTGCGGATCTCCTCCTCTTCTTAGCTATTGCCAGCGGCACCCTCTTCCCCCAATGGATGCTAATCTGGGTCAACAACTGGGTCATCCATCACCTCCTCTTCAATTTCATCTGCACCTTCCTCTGTGTCACCGTGTAAGGTGGTATAGTATGCGGGAAGGGGCACCTGAGTTTCATCAGGGTCAGAATCTGGCTCAGTGGACAGCGAGGGCAATGCAGTGCTCTGGGTGAATGTACCAGCAGAATCATATAGCAGTGGCTGTGCATCAGTACACTACATGTCATATTCATCTTGGACTGAGGAATTCAGGATTTCACTTGATAACCCAGGTATGGTATGTGAAAAGAGCTCCAGGGAGTAATCTGAAGTGTGGCCTGCCACATCCTTCACTTTTGTTGGGGGTGAAGGACACAAGAAAAGGTGTCGTTCCTGACCAGGAGCCTGCACTGACGACTCAGTGCTTGCAGTTTTTGAAACAATGTAAGCCAAAACCTGTTCCTGATGCTCCGCTTTAAAAGTGGTTTACCTACTCCCAGAAAAGGAAGCCTTCCAGGCCTTCTGGAGCCAGACAATGACGCAGGCTCAACACGTCCTGACTTAGCACTACCAGCAGATGCACCACCATCAGTACCAGCTGGCCCCCCCCCGTCCACGTCCGCGGCCTCTTCCACCATACTTCCTCATGTTTGGGAAAATGTACCAAAATTACCACCAGATGTATGGTACTGTATCAGAAGCGTACAGCTGTGTACAGTGTAGAGAAAAATTTCAATCTCCGTATATATTTCCGGAGTCACACACAGACGCTCACTCAGTATGGATTTGACCGTAATACAAAAGGCAGAAAAAAGTTACTGTATCAGAAGATAACAGGTGTATATAGTATAGGGAAAAATTTCAATCTCCATATATATTTCCAGAGTCACACACAGACGCTCTCTCAGTATGGATTAGACCGTAATACAAAAGGCAGAAAAAAGGTACTGTATCAGAAGGTAACAGGTGTATATAGTATAGGGGAAAATTTAAATCTCCGTTTATATTTCTGGAGTCACACACAGACGCTTTCTCAGTATGGATTTGACCGTAATACAAAAAGCAGAAAAAAGGTACTGTATCAGAAGATACCAGGTGTATATAATATAGGGGAAAATTTAAATCTCCGTCTATATTTCCGGAGTCACACACAGACGCTCACTCAGTATGGATTTGACCAGAATACAAAAAGCAGAAAAAAAGGTACTATATCAGAAGATTCCAGGTGTATATAGTATAGGGGAAAATTTAAATCTCCGCATATATTTCCGGAGTCACACACAGACGCTCTCTCAGTATGGATTTGACCGTAATAGAAAAGGCAGAAAAAAGGTACTGTATCAGAAGCATACAGCTGTATACAGTGTAGGGTAAAATTGAAATCTCCGTATATATTTCCGGAGTCACACACAGACGCTCACTCAGTATGGATTTGACCAGAATACAAAAAAGCAGAAAAAAGGTACTGTATCAGAAGCATACAGCTGTATACAGTGTAGGGTAAAATTGAAATCTCCGTATATATTTCCGGAGTCACACACAGACGCTCACTCAGTATGGATTTGACAGTAATACAAAAGGCAGAAAAAAGGTACTGTATCAGAAGATACCAGGTGTATATAGTATAGGGGAAAATCTAAATCTCCATATATATTTCCAGAGTCAGACACAGACGCTATCTCAGTACGGATTTGACCGTAATACAAAAGGTAGAAAAAAGGTACTTCATCAGAAGATAACAGGTGTATATAATATAGGGGAAAATTTAAATCTCCGTCTATATTTCCGGAGTCACACACAGACGCTCACTCAGTATGGATTTGACCAGAATACAAAAAGCAGAAAAAAGGTACTGTATCAGAAGATTCCAGGTGTATATAGTTTAGGGGAAAATTTAAATCTCTGTATATATTTCCAAAGTCACACACCGAAGCTCTCTCAGTATGGATTTGACCGTAATAGAAAAGGCAGAAAAAAGGTACTGTATCAGAAGATAACAGGTGTATATATTATAGGGGAAAATTTAAATCTCTGTATATATTTCCGGAGTCACACACAGACTCTGTCTCTGTATGGATTTGACCGTAATACAAAAGGCAGAAAACTGTATCCGAAGATAACAGGTGTATATAGTATAGGGGAAAATTTTAATCTCCGTATATATTTCCGGAGTCACACACAGACGCTGTCTCTGTATGGATTTGACCGTAATACAAAAGGCAGAAAAAAGGTACTGTATCAGAATCGTACAGCTGTATACAGTGTAGGGTAAAATTTAATCTCGTATATATTTCCGGAGTCACACACAGATGCTCACTCAGTATGGATTTGACCGTAATACAAAAGGCAGAAAAAAGGTACTGTATCAGAAGATACCAGCTGTATACGGTGAAGGGGAAAATTTAAATCTCTGTATATATTTCCGGAGTCACACACAGACGCTGTCTCTGTATGGATTTGACCGTAATACAAAAGGCAGAAAAAGGTACTGTATCAGAAGATAACAGGTGTATATAGTATAGGGGAAAATTTAAATCTCTGTATATATTTCTGGAGTCACACACAGACGCTCTCTCAGTATGGATTTGACCGTATGTCATGTATAGTGTACAGTTCCTATAGCGTCTTGTGCTTGGGTGCGAGGAAAACACAGGAGACATAGGTTGAAATGAAATGACTTGTATTACTTCATACAAGCATGCTGAAAAATTCACACAGTTTGCAAGAACAGCGACAGGAGACACAGCAGGCCAGAGTAACTTCAAGCACTACAATAAATCTCCAAAGCAGGTTCAGGATCTCTTCTCTGTACCGTAATTCCTCTGCAAACATGGATTCACCAAACAGCAGGTTTCCAGAGTCCAAAAGTGTTCCAAGGTTCCTCAGTAGGGAATAGCTGGAGTACAAGTCCAAGGCTTCCAGGAGTCAGGTCACAGACTGACTGAGGCTTGATTCAGGAGCACTGATTGTTCAGCTGAGGCTGCTTAAGAAGCAAGAGGGAAGAATCAGGGCGGGAACATGAAAACTGGAAACTCCATATTAACTGAGGGCAAGAGCTGCAGAAAGACAGAAAGCAAAATGGCCGACGGAAAACTGAGTTTCAAGGAACATATCAACAGAGACAAAGAACCTTACATTACTCCCCCCTTAGGGACAACCTCCGGATGACCTCAGACCAGGCTTGTCAGGGTACCTCTGATGAAACTGGCGGAGCAGGCGAGGAGCATTTACATTATTGACTGGTTCCCATGAGTTGTCCTCCACTGGGTAGCCCTGCCATTTAATCAAATATTGCAACTGATTTCTGTACAACCTGGAATCTAGAATCCTTTCCACCATAAATTCTTCCTGACCATCGACCAGCACTGGGTCAGGGCAAGGAGAAGAACGTCCAGGAAACGTATTGGGTGTTGCAGCCTTTAGTAGGGATACATGAAAGACAGGGTGGATTCTCATAGTTCTGGGCAGTTGAAGACGACAAGCAACAGCACTTATAATCTTATTGATCTTATAAGGTCCAATGTACTTATGTCCCAATTTAGACAATGGAATCTTTAATTTAAGATTTCTGGTTGACAGCCAGACCAAATCTCCTACCTTGAAAGCTGGTGCAGGTTTACGAAATTTATCTGCTGCTTTCTTGTACCTTTCCTGAGCCAATTCTAGATTTTCCTTTAGAAGATCCATATTCTTTTGTAAAGAAGTGATTCTTTCAGCCACTGCCGGCAAGGGCGTATCTATGGGAAATCGAGGAAGAATGTTAGGATGATAACCTAGATTGGAGTAAAAAGGAGACTGCTTAGTGGAGGCGCTCTGAGAGTTGTTATAAGAGAACTCAGCCAGTGGAAGTAGATCCACCCAATCATCCTGTAGGTGGCAGATAAAACAGCGGAGATACTGCTCCAGGGTCTGATTGGTTCGTTCTGTCTGTCCATTAGTCTGGGGATGAAAAGCAGAAGAAAGGTTTACTTTAATGTCCAATGCTGCACAGAAATTTTGCCAAAACATTGAAGTGAATTGCACCCCTCGATCCGAAATGACCTCATCCGGTACTCCATGTAAGCGAAACACATTCTTAATCATCAAGTCTGATGTCTGTTTTGCAGTGGGTAAGCCGACACAAGGGATAAAATGAGCTGCCTTTGTTAGACGGTCAACCACCACTAGAATGGTGTTCTTCCCTTGAGAGGTTGGTAACTCCACAATGAAGTCCATAGAAATGGATCCCCACGGGCGGGACGGGGTGGGAAGAGGTTGCAACAGACCAGTTGGTGAGGAGCGAGGTGTTTTGCATCTTGCACAGACTTCACATGAAGTGACATAGTTTAAGACATCTTTCCTGTAAGTGGGCCACCAAAAGAAACGAGAAAGAAATTCTTGTGTCTTTAGAATTCCCCTATGCCCGGCTATCTTGGAATCGTGGATGAGTTGCAATACTCTCAATCTGACTGTTTCAGGTATATACAGACGTTGTCCCTGAATCCACACACCATTCTTAAAGACAAGACTTCCGTCCCTTGGGGGTTGAGCCAACAAAGAATCCGCATGGTATGCTTCCTTGATGTCCTTAAGTAGGTCTTGATTATGAATCACTCCCAGGAATCTAGAGTCAGGAAGAATAGTCTTAGGAGGAGTAAGTGGACGTGTCTCTGCTGAATGAATCCTAGAGAGTGCATCAGCCTTTCCATTGCGCGATCCTGGTCTATAAGAAATGACAAAATTAAATTGGTTTAGGAAAAGATTCCAGCGAGCCTGGCGAGGAGTCAGGCACTTAGCCGACCTGATAAATTCAAGGTTACGATGGTCTGTCAGGACGACTATTTGCTGTGCAGCTCCCTGAAGAAGGTGTCTCCATTCCTTGAAGGCGGCAATAATGGCCAACAATTCTCTATTGCCCACATCGTAGTTCCTCTCAGCCGAAGACAACTGCTGGGAAAAGAAGGCACAGGGATGCAAGACATTCTTCTCACCTGTTCTCTGAGAGAGTATAGCTCCAACGGCACAGTCTGAAGCATCCACCTCTATTATGAAGGCAAGCTCGGGGTTGGGATGTACTAAGATAGGTGCGGTGGTAAATTTATCCTTTAAACAGGAAAATGCTTCCTGAGCTTGCAGGGTCCAGGAGAACCTAGACTGTTTCCGGGTAAGTTGGGTGATAGGTGACACTACCTCAGAAAAATTCTTAATGAAACGTCTATAGAAGTTGGCAAACCCGATGAAACGCTGCACCTCCTTCACATTTCTAGGAATTGGCCAATCCTTGATGGCTTGGGTCTTGCTTCCATCCATACTTGCGTAGATAGTACATACCCAGAAATTGAATTTCGGTCCTATGGAATTCACATTTTTCAAGCTTGATGTAGAGATGGTTTTGTCTTAGGCGTTCTAAGACTATTCTCACATGTCCATGATGTTCCTCTGTGGAGTTAGAAAAAATTAGAATATCATCCAGATAAATCACCACAAATGTATCTAGGAGATCCCTGAAGATATCATTCACGAAGTGTTGGAAAGTGGCTGGGGCGGTACTCAGACCAAAAGGCATAACTAGATATTCAAAGTGTCCATAGCGTGACCTGAAAGCAGTCTTCCATTCATCCCCAGGTCTAATACGGACCAAGTTATAGGCCCACGGAGATCCAGTTTAGAGAAAATTTTGGCATGCCGCACTCTCTCCAACAACTCAGGGATTAAAGGCAATGGATAACGGTTTCTAATAGTAACCTTATTGAGTTCCCTATAGTCTATGCAGGGTCTCAGAGATCCATCTTTCTTCTTCACAAAGAAGATGGGTGCACCTGGGGAGATGAAGAGGGGCGTATGAAGCCCTTGGCTAAATTTTCGTCTATATAATCCTTCAAAGCTTTTAGCTCGGGCCCCGCTAGGGGGTAGATCTTACCAAAAGGTATCTCGGCTCCGGGCAATAATTCAATTGGACAATCATATGGACGGTGAGGAGGAAGCTGATCAGCGTTCTTCTTGTCACATAAATCCACATAGTCCTGGTATACAGCTGGTAGTTCAGGGACTGACATGGTTCCTTTAGGAACAGAGCAAGCTGAAACTCCTTGACTCATCTGTTTCTCCGGAAAGTGTAATTCCTTGGTCTCCCAGTTAATCGTAGGATTCTGCGCCTGCAGCCATGGTAGCCCTAGAATGATGGGAAAGTGGGGAGAAGAGATAATCAAAAAATACATTTTCTCCTGATGATCTTTACCCATAAGGACCCTCAAAGGCTCTGTTTCTTGATCCACTGGTCCAGAAGTCAGTAGAGAGCCATCCACAGTCTCCATCTGTACTGGAGTAGCCTTCTTCACTGAACGTATCCCTGTTTCAGAGCAAAGGAGATATCCATAAAATTTCCACTTGCTCCTGAGTCGATCATAGCAGAGCTAGACACCCAGACTGAGTCAACCCAGAGTTTGATGGAAAGGAAGCAATGAGAATTGTTTCTTTTACAACTCAGCTGGGACACCGCTGAGGAAACTTGAAAAATTGCAGCGTTTATACCGTCATCGTCCCCAGAACTAACAGAGTTTAAGTCCGAGAAATCAAGATCTTTGCGCAGATCTCTCTGGAGCCTGAGGCTCGGACATGACAGAGCTCCTCTCGCAACACTCACAGTGAATGACTGCTGCAGTAGTCTTACGAGAACGGCTGGGGCAGTTTATAATGAAGTGCCCTGACTTACCACAGTAGAAACATAGATTTCCTTTATACGATGTTCTTTGCATGCATCACTAACCCGTCTTTGTAAAGAGTCCACCTGCATGGGTTCAGGTTCTGGTTCCCTTGTGATCCTACTCAAAGGTTCCTTAGCTGAGGAGGGAGGTAGTAAAAGGTTAGTGCGATTATTTTCGAACTATCTCTCTTGTCTGCGTTCAGTCAGACGAGCATCAATACGGATACAATAGTTAATAAAGTCACCTAACGCAGTGGGAGGGTCGGCACGAGCAAGTTCATCCTTAATCAGTGGAGACAACCCTTTCCGAAAAATAGATTTTTTAGCGGAAGTGTCCCAAGTGGTATCAAGAGCTCATCTCCTGAAATCCAGGGCATATTCGGCTACTGAACGCTTACCTTGGCGCAAAATTAACATGGCTGCTTCAGCTGTTGCACCTCGATTGGGGTCATCAAACACCTGCCCCATGGCTGAAATAAAAGCATCAAGGTGATTCAAACAATCATCCTCAGTCTCAATCAGAGACAAAGAACCTTACACCGTAATACAAAATGCAGAAAAAAGGTACTGTATCAGAAGATACCAGGTGCATATAGGGGAAAATTTAAATCTCCGTATATATTTCCGGAGTCACACACAGATAGTCAGCATGTATTTGTCCGTGAGACCAGCTGGTACACAGTAGTGTGTGAGGAGCGTACAGCTCTATACGGTGTGGGAAAAAATGAACGCTCAGTAACTGTGCAGAAAAAAAGAATAAAAGTATCAGTGCTGTGTAAAAAGCAGTCTGCACAGCAGTGTACACACAGCAATACAGCTATCAGGCAGCCTAATAACCAGCGCTGCTGCACACAAGAAAATCCTCCCCTGTCACTGCACACTAACTGTACAGCACAATTGATATCAGCACAAGCACATAAGAACTTCTCTTTCCAGCCCTAACTCTCTCCCTACTGATAAACAGTCAGCAACCTCTCCCTACTGGTAATATTGGCAGAAGTAAAATGGCGGTTGGCGGTCAGGGCTTTTATAGACACTATGACGCCACACAAATCAAGCCAATCACTGCAATGCCCTTCTCTACGATGGTGGTGGACACTGCACATGTCATCTCGTTGCCCACAGTGTACGTCCTTGCTCATTGGCTGAAAAAAGGCGCCTGCAAGCATTATGGGAAAACTGACTTTGGCGCTTGTTTTGCCGAACGCATGGCCGACTTGGTGCCATGGTTGGGTTTCGCTCTGCAAAACTCGACTTTGGCGAAAGTCGGCGACTTATGAATCTGACTGACCTGTTTCGCTCAACTCTACTTGTGATAACAGTAACATCTGCCAATACAGCTTATGTGAGACTGATGCCACCTACTTTTGTAGATTGCTGATGCAGAAGTAACTGAGCATGGAACATTTCAACAAATTTTGTGATAATAAAAGATATTATATTGTATGTCTTTTACTGGACAAATATAGCTAAAAAGCCAATAAAATTGTATTAATTATTAGCTGAAGATTTCTAATTTACTCATCCTAATTTGATGGGTTTGTTTTATAATTTCTTTAGAAATTGCTACATTAATTCATAACTATACCTGTTACCCTCATTGGCAGGTCCTTGTTATTTTTTCAATTTTTTTTTTTCCAAAATTCTTAACCACAAATAGTTTCTCGCAATTCTAACTAATTCTTTACATTAAAACACACTTGACTAATTTAAAACACATGGCCCAATTAGGCGAACGAACATCTGTAGCCATAGATATCTGATGAAGACGAATACAGATGCAGATTCAGCACAAGTTCTTCTAAAATTATATTTGCCTTGCAATTACACATTCATATAGCATTTAACTTAAAGGAATACTCAGCAAGTATATGTGTGCTTCTACTGCTGTGATTGTGCAGAGCACCCCCACCTATGTTTTTAGTAACATACAGTAAACAGAATTACTTTGATAACTCACAGCAGAACTTTCATTTCTCCATCCCAACAGGATATGGAATATTTAAGAAAATTATTTCACCCTCTAGCCTACTTTTTCTTGGCACTGAAAAGTATCTATAAACTCAAAAGCAAACAAACTAAAAAAAAGATTATTTGGGCAGAAGAGTACTGTATATTACAGCTGAATGCTCAGACTCAAATATACATTTTATAGTTTAGTTATTTAAATGATATTCATGTTATTTATGAAGTGAACAAAGAGATTTTCCATTTCTGACACCCTTACATACAATACATGCTTCCAGTGATGATGGTTGTGTGAGGACCCCCCGTAATCAAACAATATCATGAGATGGAACATCTTCTTACTATTCAAATTCCTTGCAGAAAATTAAGAAGTGTCCAGTGTAATATAGAAAAATATTTAGACTTGAGAGTCCTCAGTGGTTGATACATTTTAATGGCTAACTGAAAAGATGGTAACAAATTGCAAGCTTTCGAGACTACTCAGGTCTCTTCATCAGGCAAAGACTAAAACAAAAACTGAAAAATCACATATTAATATACACAACAGGACACAGGAATAGTGCAATAGGTAAGACAAGTGACATGAAGCAGAACTGTCATTATGGCAGAGGATGAACATATATATTGGAACAGTTCATAGATAAGGAGAGAAAGTTTTATTGCCCTCTGATTGGGGTCTGGTGTTGTGTTTTGATGCCCCTAGAAGGTCAGAGACGCAGATTCCTTAATTGATATAGAATGACATGAATCCGTGTGATATATTCATTCCAGCACTAAGAGTGTCAAAGGTCATCATGAGCTTATATTCCCAAACCTTTCTATCTTTCTCAGATTTGAAGTTAGATTTTAATACCAGTAAAAGGTATCAACCACTGAGGACTCTCAAGTCTAAATATTTTTCTATCTACTGGCTAAGACGGTACGAAGATACACATCTTTCCTATATCAAAATGGAGGATACCAGAATGTACCGCATCTTTATGGAACTAAAACCACTTCTGAAGAAACGCGCACAAATGGACAGCGACATTTTTTTCTTATCTAAATGCAAAAAGGAGAATCTAATTCCCAAAGGACTCTGGATTACAAACCCAATTCTTCACACCTACAATACCCATTATGCACAAAACCTTTGTCACAGGACTTCTGAAAGACTAAGGAACCATCTTTTGCATGTCTGCTACAGCATAAGGAGTAAAGTCCAAGGGCAATTTGAAACTCTGAGGAAAACACTTACAGAAAGCACAGAGCAAAAATTACAACAATACTATAACAAACTACGGACCTTTCTGATTCATAACAAGGAAAAGAAACTACACAGACTGAGCCTCAATTGCGGACTCTATACAAACAGATACAAAACAAAACCTGACAACTCTGACAACCACTCCATTCCAGACACAAAAGCATCTGTGTCATCAATCTCTCAGATTACAAACCCAACAAAGTGGAGCTTGCCGTGCTTTCTAGAGGACTCTCATTTTGTCCTACTAAGGCCCTGGATAAAACCGAACTCTGCAGTGATATGGAACATTTTTTCAGGAGACTGCCCTGAGGGAATACTTCAATGATACAGAAGATCCAGAAAACACTCGGACTGAAGGAAAAGGGATCCCAACAACCAAGAAGAGGTCAGACTGGACACCTCCACCTGGACGTAACCCTCATTTGGATAAATATATAGACTCATTCAGACATTTGATAAAATCCACCATCATAGCCACCAACAAGAGACAAGCATCCAACATCAGTGCCCAGGAGAGAAAGGCCATACAGTCTCTGAAAACCAACAAAGAAATCATCATTAAACCTGCTGACAAGGGAGGTGCAATAGTCATGATGAACACATCAGACTATATGAAGGAAGCAAACAGACAACTTACGGACACACGCTACTACAGAAAACTGGAGTCGGACCCTACACAGGACTATTACAAGGAACTAAGCAAGTTGGTATCTTGTCTGTCTGACAAATCCATAAGAGCTGATGACCTGATACCAGAAAGTCCAAGAACAGGGACGTTTTACATGCTTCCCAAAATCCACAAAGCTGGGAATCCAGGGAGGCCATTATTTCATGTGTTGATACCCTTACTGAGCAGGTATCTGGATGGGTAGAGGGTATTCTTAAACCCCTGGTAAAGGATACACCCAGCTACATTCAGGACACAACTGACCTACTGAATAAACTAGCAGCAATAGGTCCCCTACCAGAAGGAACCATCCTGGCCACCATGGACGTGGAATCTTTGTACTCTAATATCCCACACCAGGATGGATTAAATGCCTGCAAAGTCTTCATGGGAAACACCGGGAATGATGCTGATTCTGTGGTGAAACTCACAAAATTCATCCTCACCCACAATTACTTTGAATTTGACAACAAGATCTATCTTCAGGAGACTGGCACAGCTATGGGAAGTAAAATGGCTCCACAGTATGCAAATCTTTTCATGGCCAAGCTTGAAAGCGACTTTTTGTCCTCATGTCCCATCAGGCCTCGGGCCTACTACCGCTACATTGATGACATTTTAATCATCTGGACGGAGTCTGAACAACAGCTAAAGACGTTCCATGAACAGTTCAACCAATTTCATCCCACCATCAACTTAACACTCAACTACTCCAGCACTGAAATTAACTTTTTAGACACCACCATTAAGCTAAAGAACAATGAAATAGAGACATCCCTGTATCAGAAGCCAATCGACCGTCCAACATACCTTAAATGGGACAGTTTCCATCCAAAACACATAAAAAACTCTATTGTCTACAGCCAAGCCATCAGATACAACCGTATATGTTCCAACCCCATGGATAGAGATGAACACCTTGGTCGCCTCAGAAAGACTTTTTTGAACCAGGGCTACCATCCAAGAACAATTGAAAACCAAATTACAAGAGCCACCAGAATATCAAGGAATCACCTGCTACATTACAGAGCTAAAGAAGAAAATAACCGGGTGCCTCTAGTGGTCACCTACAAACAATCTGGAGATGCTAAGGGGAACTACACGGAAACTAAAACCTTTACTACAAAAAGATGCCCGATTACAATCCATATTTCCAGACCCCCCACTACTGTGTTTTAGGCAGCCCCTAAATCTAAGAAGCATCATTGTCAGAAGCTCCCTGTCTCCCCAACAGCTGCAGGAACCTTTCCTTGCAACAGAGAAGAAATGTAAAACCTGTGCATCTATAATGACCACGGACAAGATAAAGATCCCCAACTCCCATCAGGACTACAAGATCCCAGGTACTTTCAGCTGCATCACATCTAATGTGGTGTACCTAATTATATGTACTAAATGTCCAACTGGGGGTCTGTATGTGGGGGAGACCGGGCAAAAACTGAGAACAAGGATGAATTCTCATCGCCACACAATAAGAGAAAAAAGAATGGATTTACCTGTGGCAAAACACTTTTGTATGCCCGGTCATAGCATGATGGATATGGAATTACTGGTATTAAAATCTAACTTCAAATCTGAGAAAGATAGAAAGGTTTGGGAATATAAGCTCATGATGACCTTTGACACTCTTAGTTCTGGAATGAATATATCACACGGATTCATGTCATTCTATATCAATTAAGGAATCTGCGTCTCTGACCTTCTAGGGGCATCCCTCTGCCATAATGACAGTTCTGCTTCACGTCACTTGTCTTACCTATTGCACTATTCCTGTGTCCTGTTATGTATATTAATATGTGATTCTTCAGTTTTTGTTTTAGTCTTTGCCTGATGAAGAGACCTGAGTAGTCTCGAAAGCTTGCAATTTGTTACCATCTTTTCAGTTAGCCATTAAAAGGTATCAACCACTGAGGACTCTCAAGTCTAAATATTTTTCTATCTACTGGCTAACACGGTACGAAGATACACATCTTTCCTATATCAGTGTAATATAGTAACCTGGCTGGTTTGCTAGAGCTATTTCTGTAACTATAGATATACAAACTCAGAAGTGTTGGTCTGTTGCTGGTTTGGAAAGTGCTATGAAACATGTATATAGTTTGTATGCAGGGAGACACAATTAATAGGATTATATCCACTCACTCTTGAAATTACTTATCAAACTATGATATACAGTCATGATCAAAAGTGTTGAGACCCTTGAAATTGTTCCAGAAAATGAAGTATTTCTTCCAGAAAATTATTGCAATTACCCATGTTTTGTTATACATATGTTTATTTCCTGTGTGTGTATTGTAACAGCACAAAAAGTAGAGGAAAAAATGGAAAATTAGATTCAATTTCACACAAAACCTCAAAAATGGGAAGTACAAAATTGTTGGCACCCTCAACTTAATATTTGATTGCACACCCTTTGAAATAAATAACTGCAATCAACGCTTCCTATAATCAAGAAGGTTCTACACCTCTTAAGTGGAATTTTTAACCACTCTACTTTTGCAACTGCCCCAGGTCTCTTATATATACATGATGTCATCTCCCAACAGTAATTTTAAGGTCTCTCCACAGTTTTTCAATGGGATTTAGATCCGGACTCATTGCTGGCCATTTGATAACTCTCCAGCACTTTGCTTTCATCTATTTCTGTGTGCTATTTAAAATATGTTTGGTGTCATTGTCCTGCTGACCCATGACCTAGGACACAAACCAAGCTTTCGGACACTGGGCACTACATTGCAACCCAAAATCCTTTGGCAACCTTCAGATTTCATGATGCTTTGCACACAGTCAAGGCAGCAAGACAATCTAAAAACATCTTTTAACCTTCACCATATTTGACTGTCTTGTAGG
Source organism: Oophaga sylvatica (assembly GCA_033576555.1). Taxonomy (NCBI): domain Eukaryota; kingdom Metazoa; phylum Chordata; class Amphibia; order Anura; family Dendrobatidae; genus Oophaga; species Oophaga sylvatica. The sequence goes on from JARQOD010000005.1 coordinate 341,472,974, forward strand.
TACTGTATTATTTACTTTGTAGGCCTCATTCTGAGTTCAGTAAACTGTAGAATGATGTGCTTTACTAAAAAGCTCTATCTTGGTCTCATCTCTCCACAAGGCGCTTTCTCAGATGGATTTTGCCTTACTCACTTACATTTTGGCAAACTGCAGTCTATCTCTTTTATGTCTCTGTGTCAGCACTGGGGTCTACCTAAGTCTCCATCCATAGGGTTTCATTTCATTCAAATGTCGACAGATAGTTCACACTGACACTGATGCACCCTGAGCCTGCAGGACAGCTTGAATTTCTTTGGAACTTGATTGGGGCTGCTTATGCACAATCCTGCATTTCAACATTTCATCAATTTTTCTCTGCCATCCACATCCAGGGAGATTAGCTACAGTGCCATAGGTTGTAACCTTCTTGATTATGTTGTGCACTGTGGACAAAGGAACATCAAGATCTCTGGAGATAGACTTATAACCTTGAGATTGTTGATATTTTGCAACAATTTTAGTTCTCAAGTCCTCAGACCGTTCTCTTTTCTTTCTGTTTTTCACGCTTATTGTGGCACACACACACACACACACACAATGCAAACATTGAGTCAACTCCTCCCTTTTGTATCTGGTTTAAGGTGTGATTTTCAAATTGCCCACAGCTGTTTTTTGCCACAGGTGAATTTGAACAAATATCACTTGCTTGAAAAAAAGTTGTTTACCCACAATTTTGCTTTTTTGTAAAATTATGTCCTATTTGCCGTTTTTTCTCCAATTGTTTGTGTTGTTCCAATTCACACAAAGGAAATAAACATGTGCATAACAAACCATGTGTAAATGCAATAATTTGTTGGGAGAAATACTTCATTTTCTGGAACAATTTCAAGGATGCCAACACTTTCTGCCATGACTGTAAGTGCTGTAATGGTGTAAGATGAGCCAAGTCAGAGAATAGAATAAGGGGTCCAATGAGACCAACCTGCAGAAAATGGATGAGGTACAAATTGCAAAACTCAAGTTTTACTCACCAAGAGCCTCAAAACTTGATGGTTGTACAACTTAATCATAGTCTGCTAATTACATCTGGTTCATGTTGGTCAAGATGGTGATGGCTGCCATTCAATTTAATTCAAAATGTTCACATTTTGTTTCTATCATAGAAAATATTAAAAATATCTGAAGTCATTTACATCTCCTCCCTCCTTTTTTTCTCTTACACCAATGGCCAGTGTAAGCAATCTCCCAGACTTAGACAATAGACTAATACATGTAGGAAATTGAATATGGCCAAAATGTGAATCAGCTTAATTAACATGCAAGAGCTGACAGTGTAGTCTCTTCGATGTGAATGGGACAGGTGACCGAGGCTGTATGTTGAGCATAGACAAAGAATATAGATTGGATAAATAGTTTAGACAGGAAAAGACGTTTTGGGAGGATTAAAGTGAATGTCTCACACCCTTCAGAAATAGCCATGGTCACCCAGCATACACATAAACAGGACAGTGGAAGCCCCTTTGTCTACAAGAAATTCATGCTGGATTTAGGTGACACTGGGTTCCTGCAGGGGGAATATTACAATAAGCCAGCTCAGACAGTATGTCTCTGAATGAAAATATAGAATATGGGAATTGTTATGAATCTGATATTAACGAGACATACATTTTCGGCTACAGGGCTAACCAGAGAAAAAACTACACATTTTGTTGTAAATATATCCCCTGCCAATAGGCCCAAAATCCAAAGGGGCCAGATAACTGCCAACAGCTATGACTTGTTTGGCGTCTAAGTAAAAAATAACATCCCGGTAATAAATGTGGCATCAATTTCAAACATCTGCCATCGGCTGGTGAGGAGTTATCGCATGAGTTGGGACTATCATAAAATCCTGAAGGGCTGAGAACAGCCCACAACCCTACCCACATGGAGGTTATCACGGTGAGGGTGTGGGTGGAAATCAGGGGCTGAGAAAAGATCAAGTCGAATTATGAACTGGGTTCGTGTAGAGAGATACATACAGTAGGAACGGAAAGTATTCAGAACCCCTTAAATTTTTCACTCTTTGTTTCATTGCAGCCATTTGGTAAATTCAAAAAGCCTTTTTTTTTCCTCATTAATGTACACTCTGCACCCCAGCTTGACTGAAAAAAAACAGAAATGAATAAATTTTTGCAAATTTATTAAAAAAGAAAAACTGAAATATCACATGGTCATAAGTATTCAGACCATTTGCTCAGTATTAAGTAGAAGCACCCTTCTGAGCTAGTACATCCATGAGTCTTCTTGGGAATTGTGGAGCCCAGCTTCTCTCAGTTCCACAAATCCAGAAGGGTGCATGAAGGATTGTACCACTTGAGGTCTCACTATGCATACACACACCTTCACCCCTCTTCTCAGTCCACCAGAGGGAGCCTGATAGGAATATAAAAGGGGGGTGAAGGCAGGAAGTCAGGGAGATAGTCTGAAGTCTAGAGTCTGAAAAGGTTGAGCCTGCAGAGCAGAGTGGAGTTTGCAGTGAGAGACTCAATAGCTCAAGTTAGAGAGCTAGGAGCGTGCCGACGCTCTGAGAGCGGCAGAAGAGGCAGCCCACCAACTGCCAGTGTGTATAATCGTGTGAGGGCCCAAGTAGGCAGAAGGCGAGAGGAGAGTAGCAAAGGGGCAGAGGAGCCAACCAGCTCACCCCAGCAAGTATAAACCGGACGCCGGGTCCGAGCCTATAGGGATCTCCACGAACCATTAGGAGAACACCGGAATTCCTGGAGGACTACAAGTCCCAGGAGCACCACAGAGCTGATACGTAACAGGGCCAGGAGGAGTGAGTTCAGGCAAGCAGGGCCCTGCAAGCAGGGACACTGTACTTCAAGAGAAGGTCCAACCACAAGGTCAGCCGGGTGCAGGATAGAGATTAAGTTAGGCCCAGCTGCAGGCAGGCCAGAAACTCATTACGGAAAGGCAAGCAGCGAGGAGGCCTTAAACCTACTTAGTGGGAGAATCTGGATGTGCACCCTTCACCCTACAGTGCTCCGGGATGTGCCTGCAACATCTTCAGTAAAGGTACCAAGTGACTTGTGTGTGTGTGTCCACCTTCTGGCCCTAACCTGCCGGGTTCCCCTCCGTCCTGCATCCCTACACATCTACCTGCCCTGGAAGGACACAGCCTCACCTGTAGGAGGCCTAACATCTAGCTGCACAACACCATCCCTTCCAGAGGATCTGCACAGCAGCGCTGGTCACTCTGACCTGGTACTACAGGTGGCGTCACGAATCATCATACAAACAGTTATTCCCCTGTAAATATCCCCATTTATGGTGAGCACCCAGGGCCATGGACCGAGCTGTGTTGCCGTGACATCCCCCATAGGAGTTAATAGGCTCGGATCCGAGTACCCCCACTGCCCTGGGAGGGCGGCTCAGAATGATGCAACATGTTTTGGATTTGGGGATCCTCTGCCATTATTCCTTGCAGATCTTCTCCATTTCTGTCAGGTTGGATGGTGAACATTAATAAACAGTCATTTTCAGGTCTCTCCAGAGATGCTCAATTGGGTTTAGGTAAGTGCTTTGGCTGGGCCAGCCAAGAATGGTCACAAAGTTGTTCTGAAGCCATTCCTTTGTTATTTTAGCTGTGTGCTTAGGGTCATTGTCTTGTTGGAAAGTGAACCTTCGGTCAAGTCTGAGGTTCAGAGCCCTCTAGAAGAGGTTTTCATCCAGGATATCTCTGTACTTGGCCACATTCATGTTTCCTTCAATTGTAACCAGTCATCCTGTCCCTGCAGCTGAAAAACACCCCCATAAGTATGATGCTGCCACCACCATGTTTCACTGTTGGGATTGTATTAGACAGGTGATGAGCCCTGGTTTTCTCCACACATACCCTTAGAATTAGCACCAAAAAGTTCTATCTTCGTCTCATCAGACCAGAGAATCTTATTTCTCATAGTCTGGGAGTCCTTCATGTGTTTATTTAGCAAACTCTATGCGGTCTTTCATATGTCTTGCACTGAGTAGAGGCTTCTGTCGGGCCACTCTGCCATAAAGGCCTGACTGGTGGAGGGCTGCAATGATAGTTGACTTTGTGAAACTTTCTGCCATCTCCCTACTGCATCTGTGGAGCTCAGTCACAGTGATCTTGGGGTTCTTCTTTACCTCTCTCACCAAAACTCTTCACCCATGATTGCTCAGATTGGCTGGACAGTCAGGTCTAGGAACACTTCTGGTGGTCCCAAACTTCTTCCATTTAAGGATTATGAAGGCCACTGTGCTCTTAGGAACCTTGAGTACTGCAGATATTCTTTTGTAACCTTGGCTGCTGTGAATGAGCAGAGGCTCCCTCTGGTGGTTACAGACAGTACTGAACCTTCCAGCGAGGAATGGCAATCTGGGATCACTGACTGGACTGATATAAGTCCAGGGTTGAACCAGATCATCAGGAGAGTTGCAAATTTCTGGTGTTGCATAATCTGCATGCATGGGCGTACCCAGGATCAAAACTAGGGGGGGGCAAGCCAATGTCGCATCTTATACAGGTTACATCATATACACTGTACATTATACTGCATATTAGGTATGGAGCATTAGAACTGTTGTATACTGTATAATACAGCAGTGTATGCGACACTACGCTGTATATACCATATATTATACATGGCAGTCGCGCTCATGTCAGGAGCGGTACCAGCAAGTCCGAGGATTGCAGTGCGATGCTCGCATGAGTTATACGGCTGTCTGTCTATGCCCTTGTTATAATAATACTGAAATATTAATCTTTTATTAAAGTATTAAGGAGCTCACAAGTAAAAAAAAGCCCCTACCTCCCCTGTCCGCCACCCACACCCAACAGCCCATCGTCTAACATGCACCCCTTAGTGTTCTGTCCCACTGACCCCACAATACCCCCATCCTCTCACATGCACCCCTCAGTGCTCTGTTGCCCCTCCCACTTCAGTCCCCACAATACCCCATCCTCTTACATTCAACCCCAGTGACCTGTCCACCCTCCCTCACAATACCCCATCCTCTCACATCAACCCCTGTGCGCCAGCCCCCACAATATCCCCATCCTCTCACATTAACCCCCCCAGTGCCCTAGCCCTCACAATACCCCATACTCTTACATTCACCCCAGTGCCCTGTACCCCTCCCCCACAATACCCCATCCTCTCACGTTCACTCTCTGTGCCCTGTTGCCCCTCCCCCACTTCAGCCCCCACAATACTCCATGCAATAATTTGCATATTCCCAGTGCCTTCTGGGATAAGTGAAGAGTCTCCGCGAGCTCAAGGAACACTGGATTTTGGCTGTTGCAGCTGAAAGGAGGACATCAGTAAACCAGGGAGGAGTCCCGAGGAGATAATTTGCATATTCCCAGTGCCTTCTGGGATAAGTGAAGAGTCTCCGTGAGCTCAAGGAACACTGGATTTTGGCTGTTGCAGCTGAAAGGAGGACATCAGTAAACCGCGCGCCGCTAGGCGCGCGAGTTTTGGCTTATATTTCACCGCTTGATTATCTCTTGAACAATAAGAACATGGAAGAGGCCAGGAGCCATGTGGTGAGCTGCATTTCTTGCTACATGTTCATAGACTTACCAGTGGAAAAGCCAAATTTCACATGCCACAAATGCAAGCTTGTGTCCCTGTTGGAGGAAAAGTTGCAAATCTGGAAGAGAGGTTATCTACATTGAAGACCATTAAGGAAGGTGAAGAGTTCTTAGACAGAGCAGAATTATCTCTTCATGGTACAGAAAGAGAAGAAATTCGAAGTGCAACTGAAGAAACAGAGGAATGGAAGCATGTGACCCAGAGAAGCAGGAGGATCAGGAGGCAGTCAGCACCAATTCTGCTCAGAAACCAGTACCAGGCTCTTACACAGGAGAACGATGAAGAAATACATCAGGATAAGACTTTGCCCACAAAGAGTAACCTTGTACGCCCTCAGAGTCCTCCTGAATGGAGAAAGAAAAATGTTGTGAAGAAGAAACGGAGAGTTGTTGTCATGGGGGATTCCCTGTTGAGAGGAACAGAGGCTGCTATCTGCAGACCAGATATAACCTCAAGAGAAATGTGCTGTCTTCCAGGTGCAAAAATTAAAGATGTGTCTGACAGGATATCAGAACTCTTCAGACCTAAAGATGACTACCCATTCCTGCTAATACATGTGGGGACAAATGACACCACAAGAAGTGACCTGGAAACCATCTGCAGTGACTTTGAAAACTTAGGTAAGAAAGTGAAAGAACTGGGAGCGCAGGTGGTCTTCTCCTCCATCCTTCCAGTGGATGGCCATGGAACAAGGAGGTGGAATAAGATTCTGCAGGTGAACAACTGGCTACGTCGATGGTGCCGTCAGCAAGGATTTGGATTTCTGGATCACGGAGTGAATTACCTGTACGATGGACTACTTGCTAGAGATGGGGTGCACCTTACGAAGACTGGAAAACATGTATTTGGAAGTCGCCTTGCTACACTTATCAGGAGAGCTTTAAACTAGAACAATGTGGGAAGGGAAGCAAAACGCCAGCAAAAGCCATACACCTGACAAATGCTATTGAGAACTCTGCTATTAGAAGTGAAGGGGAAGGACAAAGACAAAAAAATCTACATAATAAAAATATTGAAGAAAGAGAAACCAATCACAAACTAAAGTGTTTCTATACGAATGCACAAAGCATGGGCAACAAACAAGGAGAACTGGAGCTACTAACGCAGGAGAAGAAATATGATGTCATTGGAATCACTGAGACTTGGTGGGACGATACACATGATTGGAATACAAGGCTAGAAGGTTACAACTTATTTGCAAGAAACAGACTTGATAAACGAGGAGGAGGTGTTGCATTGTATGTTAGAAAAGCGTATATCTGCACAGAGATTGAAGCTTCAGAGACTGGGAGTTCTGTGGAAACTGTTTGGGTAAGAATACAAGGACAGAACAATGGAAAGGACACCATTGTAGGCATTTACTACAGGCCGCCTGTGCAAGCTGAAGATATGGATGAACTCTTTATGCATCAAATGGCCAAGTTCTCCAAAAAATATGACATAGTGGTCATGGGAGATTTCAACTATCCAGACATTTGTTGGGAATCTCTCTCAGGCAAAACTAACAGGTCCAGGAAATTCTTATCCTCTCTTGCTGACAACTTTATCTTCCAAAAGGTAATAGAGAAAACAAGGGGATCTGCTACCTTGGATCTAATCCTCATAAACAGGGAGGAAATGGTGGAGGAGGTAAGAGTGGCTGGGACCCTAGGAGGTAGTGACCATGATATTTTAGAATTTTGGATAACAAGAGGAGGAAGACCTGTGAAGACTCAGACGTCAAGGTTAGATTTCAGAAAGGCAGATTTTAAGGAACTCAGAAAGAGAATTGGAGGGATCCAATGGCTGGATATCCTTAAGGACAAAAATGTCCAGGAAGGATGGAAAATCTTGAAAAATGAGATTCTCAAAGCACAATCGTTAACAATTCCGAAAAGAGGGAAGAATGGGAAGCATTTAAGGAAACCAGGATGGATGAACACAGAACTTAAACACATGCTAAAAAGGAAGAAAGAAATGTTTATCAAATGGAAAGAGGGAGGCATATCTAAAGAAGAATATAATGCCGTCTGCAGAACCTGCAGGGCACAAATCAGATTATCTAAAGCTGACAATGAATTAAGGCTTGCAAGTGACGTCAAAAGCAACAAAAAAGGATTTTGGGGATACGTCAAAAGTAAAAGAAAAGTCAAAGATGCTATAGGATTTTTACAGGATGAAAATGATGAAATGGTAAGTCAGGATGTTGAGAAGGCTGAACTTTTAAATTCCTATTTTGCATCTGTTTTCTCTCAGAAAGGAAATATAACATCAACTGATCTTCACTGTCCTATTAAAGGAATAGAAGAATCCAGGATATCTATAAACAGAAAGACAGTGAGGAAACACTTAGCTAACCTAAATGAATTCAAGTCTCCAGGTCCAGATGAATTACACCCCAGGGTACTGAAGGAGATAGCAGAAGAAATTCTTGAACCACTGTCCATAATCTTTGAAAATTCTTGGAGAACAGGAGAAGTCCCAGAAGACTGGAGAAGAGCAAATGTTGTTCCTATCTTCAAAAAGGGGAAGAAGGTGGACCCAGGGAACTACAGGCCGGTGAGTCTGACTTCTATACCAGGAAAGATCTTTGAACAAATTATTAAAGAACATGTATGCAAGTACCTGGATAAGAATGAAGTGATTAAACAGAGTCAGCATGGGTTTGTAACTAATAAGTCATGTCAGACTAACTTAATTTCCTTCTATGACAGAATCACTGACTGGGTGGATCAGGGAAATGCTGTAGATATAGTATATGTTGACTTCAGCAAAGCATTTGACAAAGTATCTCACACAATCCTTATTGAAAAAATGACTAAGTATGGAATGGACAAGGCAACTGTTAGGTGGATTCATAACTGGCTTAGTGATCGGACCCAAAGAGTGGTTGTAAATGGCTGCACATCCAGTTGGAAGAATGTCTCAAGTGGGGTACCACAAGGCTCTGTTTTGGGCCCTGTATTGTTCAACATCTTTATCAATGATTTAGATGAAGGAATTGAGGGTAAACTGATCAAATTTGCTGATGACACAAAGCTAGGAGGGGTAGCTAATACTAGAGAAGAGAGAGAGAGGATTCAAAAAGATATACATAAACTGGAGCAGTGGGCAGCAACTAACAGAATGGATTTTAACAGGGAAAAATGCAAAGTACTACATCTGGGCAATAAAAATGAAAAAAGCATATACAAAATGGGAGGAATAGGGCTAAGTAACAGCACATGTGAAAAAGACTTGGGTATACTAATTGATCACAGACTTAACATGAGTCAACAGTGTGATGCAGCAGCAAAAAAGGCAAATGCAATTCTAGGATGTATCAACAGAAGCATACAGTCTAGATCACGTGAGGTCATTATTGCCCTCTACTCCTCTTTGGTCAGACCTCATCTGGAATACTGTGTCCAGTTTTGGGCACCACATTTTAAAAAAGACATCAACAAACTGGAGCAAGTTCAGAGAAGAGCCACCAGAATGGTGACCGGTCTGCAAACCATGTCCTATGAGGAACGGTTGCAGGATTTGGGAATGTTTAGCTTGCAAAAAAGAAGACTGAGAGGAGACTTAATAGCTGTCTACAAATATCTCAAGGGCTGTCACATTGTAGAAGGATCATCTTTATTCTCATTTGCGCAAGGAAAGACTAGAAGCAATGGGATGAAACTGAATGGGAGGAGACACAGATTAGATATTAGAAAAAACTTTTTGACAGTTAGGGTGATTAATGAGTGGAACAGGCTGCCACAAGAGGTGGTGAGTTCTCCTTCAATGGAAGTCTTCAAACAGAGGCTGGATAGACATCTGTCTGGGATGATTTAGAGAATCCTGCTTTGAGCAGGGGGTTGGACCAGATGACCCAGGAGGTCCCTTCCAACTCTACCATTCTATGATTCTATGATTCTATGATTCTCTCACATTAACCCCCAGTGCCCTAGCCCCCACAATACCACATCCTCTCACATTAACCCCCCAGTGCCCTAGCCCCACAATACCCCATACTCTTACATTCACCCCAGTGCCCTGTACCCTCCCTCACAATACCCCCATCCTCTCACATTAACCCCCCAGTGCCTAGCCCCCACAATACCCTCATCCTCTTACATTCACCCAAGTGCCCTGTACCCCTCCCCCACAATACCCCATCCTCTCACATTAACCTCCCCAGTGCCCTAGCCCCCACAATACCCCCATCCTCTTACATTCACCCCAGTGCCCTGTACCCCTCCCCCACAATACCCCCATCCTCTCACATTAACCCCCCAGTGCCCTAGCCCCCACAATACCCCCATCCTCTTACATTCACCCCAGTGCCCTGTACCCCTCCCCACTGTACCCCATCCTCTCACATTCCCCCACAGTGACCATAACATGCCTGAGCAGAATGAATTTAATAAATTCCATCCCCTCTTACCATGAAGCTTGCAGGCAGTGGCTGAGGCAGGAGCAGGAAGTGTCCAGTGTCTGCACACAGAGGGCACTAGGACCCAGTGTGGCTGAGACAACCAGAGCCTGCAGGGCAGAAAGTGAAACTACAGCTGCTGCCGGCCAGGAAGAAGCTCCTCTGGTGAGACAGCAGCTCCGCACTGCACACACACAGACAGGCACTGCAACCTGGGGCAGAGGGAGCCAGCATTGTGCTGCTCTCTCCGCTCTCTTTCATTGTGTGCCCCTGCTTCTAGGGGGGGGCACCTGCCCCCCCTTCCCCACGGTGGATACGCCCATGTCTGCATGACATTATTGTACTGGGTTTCCCTTGGTTACAGACTCATAATCCTGTTTTGGATTGGAAATCTGTGTCTGTGACCAGTTGGGGCTGCCAATGTGTTAATTCTGACACTCCTGTTTTTTCTGCCTCTCCCCAGTCTCAGGATGTCCCTGACTTTTTGACTGATTTTTCTGATGTGTTTAGTGAAAGTAAATCTGCATCCTTGCCCCCTCACAGGAGCTACGATTGCGCTATTGAATTAGTGCCTGGTGGTAAATTTCCTAAAGGTCGCCTTTTTAATTTATCTGTACCTGAACACGATGCTATGCAATCTTATATCAAGGAGTCATTGGAGAAGGGTCATATCAGACCATCCTCTTCACCCTTGGGCGCCGGTTTTTTCTTTGTGGCCAAAAAGGATGGTTCATTAAGGTCGTGTATTGATTATCGTCTCCTGAATAAGATCATTGTTAAATATCAATATCCGTTACCTTTGATTTCTGACCTGTTTTCCAGAGTGAAAAGTGCTAGTTGGTTTACCAAGCTTGACCTCAGGGGGGCGTATAACCTTATTCGCATTAAGCATGGGGATGAATGGAAGACGGCGTTTAATACCTCAGAGGGGCATTTTGAGTACCTAGTGATGCCTTTTGGGCTCACTAATGTTCTTTCCATCTTCCAATCCTTCATGAATGACATTTTCAGGGATTTTGTGGATAAATTTCTGATTGTTTATTTGGATGATATCTTGATTTTTTTCCAATGACTGGGACTCTCATGTGAAACATGTTCGGACTGTGTTCCAGATTTTGAGAGAGAATACTCTGTATGTGAAGGGATCAAAGTGTCTTTTTGGCGTACAGAAGGTCTCATTTCTGGGATTCATTTTGTCTCCGTCTGTTATTGAAATGGACCCGGTCAAGGTTCAGGCCATCTGTGATTGGGTTCAACCTACTTCATTAAAGGCTCTTCAGAGATTTTTGGGTTTTGCCAAATTTTATCGTAAATTTATTGGTAATTTCTCTGGTATTGTTAAACCATTGACTGATCTGACCAAAAAGGGTTCCGATGTGGTGAATTGGCCTCCTGAGGTAGTTTCTGCATTTCAGGAACTTAAGCAGAGATTCATTTCTGCTCCTATTCTACGGCAGCCTGATGTTTCTCTGCCGTTTCAGGTGGAGGTTGATGCCTCTGAGATTGGGGCAGGTGCCGTTTTGTCCCAAAGGGATCCAGAAACCTCTAAGAGTAACCCTTGTGCCTTTTTCTCTCGAAAGTTTTCTCCAACTGCATGTAATGACGTGGGTAATCGGGAGTTATTGGCCATGAAGTGGGCCTTTGAAGAGTGGAGACATTGGCTGGAAGGAGCCAAACATCAGGTGGTGGTCCTCAAGGACCATAAGAACCTGGTTTATCTCAAATCAGCCAAGCGACTTACTCCTAGACAGGCCAGGTGGGCCTTGTTTTTCACACGTTTTAATTTTGTGGTTCTTTTCTTCCTGGCACTAAGAATGTTAAGGCGGATGCCCTCTCAAGGAGTTTCTTTGCGGATTCTCCTGAGTTATCTGATCCTGCTGTTATTTTGAAAGAGGCCATGGACCCATATCTCTATGGATTTTATTTCCGACCTCCCTGTCTCTCAGAGAATGACCGTTATCTGGGTAATCTGTGATAGGTTTATGCCAAGATGTATCATCTTGTGAAACCTAAGTTGCCTTCCTCCTCCGAGTTGTTGCCTTTGTTCCTTCAGCACGTGGTTTGGTTGCACGGCATTCCAGAGAACATTGTGTCTGACAGAGGAGTCCAGTTTGTTTCCAGATTTTGGAGGACATTTTCTTCTAAACTTGGTGTTCAATTATCTTTCTCCTCTGCATTTCATCCTCAGACCAATGGACAAACCGGAGAACAAACCAGACCTTGGAGACTTATTTGAGATGTTTTGTGTCTGCTGATCAAGATGACTGGGTCTCTTTTTTTGCCTTTGGCTGAGTTTGCTCTTAATAATAGGGCTAGCTCTGCCACCTTGATGTCTCCATTTTTCTGCAATTCTGGGTTTCACCCTCGATTTTCTTCGGGACAGGTGGATGCTTCTGTCTGTCCGGGTGTTGACTCTGTTGTGGAGCGAATGCAGCAGATTTGGGAACAGGTAGTGGAGAGGTTGTCTCTCTCTCAAGAGAAGGCCCAGCGGTTTGCCAACCGGCATAGGACTGATGGTCCTCGGTTTAAAGTGGGGGACTTGATTTGGTTGTCCTCAAGAAATATCCCTATGAGGGTTGCATCTCCAAAGTTTAAGCCTAGGTTCATTGGACCTTATAAGGTCATGGAGATTCTTAATCCGGTTTCCTTCCGTTTGCTTCTTCCAGGGACATTTAAGATCCATAACGTGTTCCACAAGTCCTTATTGAAGAGGTTTGTCGAGCCAGTGGTTCCTATGGCTGCGCCTCCTGACCCTGTTTTGGTTGAGGGCAATCTGGAGTATGTGGTTGAGAAAATATTGGATTCTCGTTTTTCTAGACGGAAACTCCAGTATTTGGTTAAGTGGAGAGGTTATGGTCAGGAGGACAATTCTTGGGTGTTTGCTTCGGACATCCATGCTAGGAGACTGATCCGTGCCTATCACCGAGCTCATCCTGACCGGCCTGGTTGCACAAGTGAGGGTTCGGTGACCCCTCCTCAAGGGGGGTGTACTGTTGTGAATGAGCAGAGGCTCCCTCTGGTGGTTACAGACAGTACTGAACCTTCCAGCGAGGAATGGCAATCTGGGATCACTGACTGGACTGATATAAGGGAAGTTCCCTCCCATGATGGTCGCCGGTGATCAATTGTTCTGGTCTCAATAGTGGTCCTGGTTCATTTGGAAGTTTGCTGGTGTCTTGCCTGCGTCTGCTGCTTTCAGATAAGATATTTTCTGCTTTTATTTTTGTGCTTGCTATTTGCATAGTTTTCTGCACTTTTGTGGAGGGCAGCCGGGTCCCCTCCTGGGGCCTGTGCTCCTCACAGTTTGTCTGTAGCCACTGTTGTTTTTTCATTTGCTTTTTCCTGCTTTTTCAGCAGCTGCGGCTTGGTTTTGTTCACACTGAGATCTGATTTAGTGGGTGGCGAGATTGTGTGAGCTCAGTATTTTTGTAATCAGAATTGTTGAATTTTTGTAGGGTTTTCTGGGTTGCAGAAAGTAATTTCTCCTGTCCTATCCTATTTAGTCAGCTTGTGGCCCCAGCGTTTGCTCATTCTATTTTCTGTCTGTGTCCGTGCTTTCTTCTTGTCTAACTGCCATTACATGTTTGGGGGCTTCCTATTTTCTTTGGGGATCTGCTCTGGGGCAGATAGCTTTCATCTTTCTGTCTTTAGGTGTAGTTATCTCTCAGGCTGTGACGAGGCGTCTAGGATCAACGTAGGAACGCTCCACGGCTACCTCTAGTTGTGTGGTTAGTTTAGGAATCTGCAACCCATTAGTTACCAACATCTCAGGTGTTCGGCTGCCCGGCTGTTGTTCCTGTCCTCCTCAGCTACCTAACATAACACTTGGCCAGATATGTGCCTTGCCACAATTTTGTCTCTGAGCGCCTTGGCCAGTTCTTTGACCTCATGATTCTCTTTTGGGCTGACATGCACTGTGAGCTGTGAGGTTTTATATAGACAGGTGTGTGCCTTTACAAATCAAGTCCTATCAGTTTAATTAAAAACACAGCTGGACTCCAATGAAGGAGTAGAACCATCTCAAGGAGGATCACAAGGAAATGGACAGCATGTGATGTAAATATGAGTGTCCGGGCAAAGGGTCTGAATACTTATGACCATGTGATATTTCAGTTTTTCTTTTTAATAAATTTGCAAAAATTTCACATTTCTTTTTTTTCTGTCAAGATGGGGTGCAGAATGTACATTAATGAGAAAAAAAATGAACTTTTTTGCATTTACCAAATGGCTGCAATGAAACAAAGAGTGAAAAATTTAAAGGGGTCTGAATACTTTCCGAACCCACTGTATGTATATCCACAACATGTGGGTTCCTCAGTATAACTCGCCTACACAAGAAGTGAAAAGCAGAAGATGGAAAGAGTTGCCAAATGGTTAATATGAAAAAATTTCCTTGTGTAAGAAAAAAACAATAAAACTACCAGGACACATTAGGGCTGATAGGAGTACTCAGGTTCTAGTATCCTTAGGCCAAAAGTCATAAGTAGGGAATAAGTACTAGAAATAACAGCCAAAATGCATTTGTTCATTAGACCTTTGGGAAAGACCGTATCCAACCTATAAATCCACCTGAGCTCCTTCTGCCATATCCTTTGATCCCAATAGCTCTGTCTTATCGATGGCACAATCACCTTGATGATACAAAGCGAGAAAGACCCCAGATCGCGCTGATGTACCTCTCAGACAAGCCTTGATATTGGTGTGTCTCTTGCATGCCTAATGTCACCCAGGTGATCACCCATTCATCTCCTAAATTCCCTCTTTGTCTTGTCCACATAATTGAGGGGGGGCAGGAGCACTTGAAAAGGTAGATCATCCAAACAGTTTTGAATTTGGCCTCCACCTCCATGAATTTGCAGAAGGAGCAGTCACCACATTTGAAAGTACCAAGCACCCTCCTTGCCAAGTGCCTGTTTTCTGAGGAGGGATAAAGGTACTGTGGAAAATTTTATCACCAGCTGATTTACCACTCCTGTACGTAATAGCGGGTAGGTTTGGTAAAAAAAATCACATATCTCTGTATCAGCCCTGAGTATATCCCAATGTTTTTTGATGATTTCCCTAACTTCATGGGAGCAGCTGTCAAAATTCCCTATTATTCGTAGACAGCTATCCTAATTTTCATCTCTTGGTTGTAATAGGCTAGTTTTTGTTCGAGATTCAACATGTTGAAAGGCCTCCCGAAAGACTTTCTTGGGCTAGCCTCTATCAATAAATCTATCCCTCAGTGCCCTCGATTAGGTGTAGAAACACAATGTATTAGAACAGTTCCTTTTCACTGTAAGGTATTGTCCCCTAGGGATACCTTTGCTAAGACGAAAGGGGTGGTGGCTGCCTCATCCAAGCAAGTTGTTCGTGGAGGTTGGTTTTCTGTATACAGTAGTCTGCAGTTGGCCATCTTTGTCTTTTTGGATGGTAATGCCACGGAAATTAGTTGAAGATAAGTCAATCTCAGTGTGAATTTGAGACTTATATTGTTGTTGTTTAATTTTCAGACAAACCTGTTGAAGGAGAGGTCATCCCCTGTCCAAAATATCAAAATATCATCAATATAACCCCAGAATATGATCTGGGGATACCACCAGGCTGATCTCTCATCGCCAAAAATGACGGTATCCTACCACCAGCCCAGGAGCAAGTTGGTGTAGGCGGGGGAAAAAAAGGGAATGTCCATGGTTGTGCCCCTGAGCTGATGGTAGAATTTACCATCAAAAAGAAAATAGTTAGATGCTAGAACAAAATTCAAAAGCTCACAGATGAATTGGCTATGCAGGGTCAAATGTATCGCTCTGGATCTGAGATATATCTCTGTAGCCTGTATGCTCATGTGGTTAGGTATGCTGCTGTACAAAGCTTCTACTCCCCTGTTCCATCCAGGACCTTGCAGGGTGAGCTGTCGACGAGCAGGGGTGCCATTGGGCAGGTATAGGGTGCCAACCTCCGCTGATAGGCAGGGCAGTTCGGTAATAGAACAGGAGCAGGCACCTCCCCGTGGTTTTTTCATTAGTGTCTAAGTATTATTTTGGTGGTTGTGTGTTTATTCACATTTTGTATTATATATATTTTCTTGATAAAATTATATTTATTGTGACGCTGTACATGTATTGCTTCATGATCATTTGGGCTCTGGCGTGATTAAATATTGATGTCAGCTCTATATGAGAGTAGACACTTTGCAACAGTGCCCACAATTGGTGCTAGCACCTATCACAAGCCTCTACCCCTTCTGATGCCGCCGTTGACAGTTACAGCGACATTGATGGACATTGATGCTCCCTCTCTGCACCTATAGGCACAATGTGATTAGGATCGCATTGTTCCAATGGTCTCCATGGTGACCACAGGCTGAAAGATGGCCACAGGGTCACCCAGGAACAGTGGCTTGCTGAAGCGCCTCCTTCCTGCCTGCGATGCACACATCTAATGCCCTGCAGCGCAAAAACGTTGAAGAGAATTAGATCAGCAATCAGAGCAGGGAAAGATTATGTCAAACCATCCTGGGACAATGCAAAAAAGTAAAAAAAAAGTTATAAAATATTGTAAAAATATAGAAAAAAAAATCACAAAATTAAGCTCACATTTATCCTTTGCTCTATTCTGAGCGCTTACACTGGAGTTTCCATGTAAATCTCTGAAATATGTGATTCAGACAGAATCCCCGGTGGAAGATTCCCTATATTGACGCAGATGGAGGCACTTTGGATGCCGTCTGACCTGTGGTGTCTGTCTTTTTAGGAGTGCATGAAAGCGCGGTCCACCACAATTTTGCGCACTTCTGAAAAGAAGGACAACACTGAACAGAGGCTAGATGGAGTTATTCTGTATTTTTAATTTTTTTTTTCTCGTTACGCTGTTCACTGATTGGATTAATTCCATTCATATTTTGATATCTCAGGCAATTCTGAAAGCGGTGAAACCAAATATGTGTATCTTTAAAAAAAATTTAATTGTTTTATTTTGAATGGGGCAAACGGGGGGTGATTTGAACTGTTATGTTTTTTATTATTTTTATATTTTAAAAAAGTTTTTTTTGCTTTTTACGGACTTCAATAGTCTCCATGGGAAACTAGAAGCTGTGATCATCTGATCACTTGTGCTACATAGAGCAGGGCTGCAGCCCTGCTCTATGTAGCTAAAATGCTCACTTGCTATGAGCGCCGACCACTCGTCATAATCTGGCAATGACAACCACAGGGGTCTCCTGCAGACCCAGATTGTCATGCCAACCCATCGATGACCTGTGGTCATGTGATACGGGTAACGATGGGTGTGGTTAGTGATGCGCTTATTGTGTGTGCATGTTAAATGCCACTGTCAGAGATTGACAGCGGCAGTTAACATGTTAACAGCCGTGGGTGGATTGCAATTCCCCCCCGTGGCTTTTAAGGGCAATGACTGCTGATCAGATCAACTGTCATGTGCCGGATAAGGAGCGGGCTCATCGCCGGAGCACCTAATAGGGGAGGCTTCCTATGTCGGATATATCCGTCATTGAACGTTAAGGGTTTAAGGGCATAAAAATTAAAAGTTTGAAAATTGCTAAATTTGCTAAATCTTTCACAAATTTCTGATTTTTTTTACAAATAAATGTATGTCATATTGAAGAAATTTTACCACTATCATAAAATACAATCTATCAAAAAAGAACCTTTCTCAGAATCAATAGGATTCATTGAAATGTTCCAGAGCTATTACCATATAAAGTGACACTGGTCAGAATTGTAAAATTTGTCCTGGTTATGAAGGTGAAAACAGGCTATGGGATAAAAGGGCTAATGGGGATAAGAGGGGTAATTCAAACTTTTTAAATTTTTTTATGGTATATTTTATTGGATTTGAACCTGTTTGTTTGACCGCGCGTACTATACACTGAAATACCACATTATTGCAGTATATAGTGAATATCATGGTCTCCTATGTAGCCGAGTCTATGGGCTCATGTACACGACCATTTAAATCGGATGAGTGCTATCAGTGGTTTCCATGGATAGCACTCATACCCATGTCAATCTATGGAGCTGTGCACATGTATGATTTTTTCCTTGGACTCAGTGGTCCAAGGAAAAAAAAAATTGCAGTGCGCACAATTTGCCTCTGAGAATCGGATGGCTCTTGCCTATTCATGCCTAGGGGTCTGTGAAAACATCAGACTGCTCTCGAATGACTTCCGAGTGCGGTACGATTTTCATGGACTGACAAAATGGAGAAGATGGAGAAGCTTTTTTTTTTCTCTCTCCAGTTCCGTGAAAATCTGGTCTCACTCTGATGACTCTCTAATCGAACACTGATTAAAGTCTGATTAGCAAAATCGGAACGTTTTTTCTCAGAGAGAAAAATGGTCATCTACACCTGCCCTATGGAGTACGAATATGGCAGCAACTAGGGCCTTAAGCAGGTCCCCTTCTGCCATGGTAGCCCATCGGTCCCCTTATCACTTCATTTAAATGCCACTGACAGAGATTAACAGCAGCATCTAAATGGTTAACAGCTCAGTCAAAGCCACTGCTGTTATAGATTTTGGCTTTGTAATATTGGCGGCATCTGCCATGTGTGGGGGAGCTCACGTACTGAGCCCCCTTTACACATGCCAACCCCTATCCAGGACATTAGATTACATACTAATTTCCGAAGGAGTTAACAATTTTATTATATAAATCTGCCCATCAGTCAGGACAAGTCTTTGCTTTTTCAGTACGGTAGTTACTTTACTGAAACTCAAGCAAAGTATTTATTTAGGTAATGCAATACAGTATTTCCCAAGATCCAATCAATTTACCATTGGATTTATGTGTGCTTTTTCCAGAAGAGCCTTATCATGGAAAACGAATATGGAAAAGTTAACTGAAAGGAAAAAAAATGTTTTTATTTAGGCCATACTTAAACATGGTTGATTTGTTGCGTATTCGTAATGCAGAATCCTTGCAGCAAATGAGTAGCAACTAGTCAAGCTCATTTTGCTGTTGAATTGCCAAAATGCTCATGTTTTCTTCATTGGGGGGTCTAGCTTCCAAAATGGTGTCACTTGTGGGGGGTTTCTACTGTTTAGGCACATCAGGGGCTCTGCAAACGCAACATGACGTCCGCAGACCATTCCATCAAAGTCTGCATTCCAAAACGGTGCTCCTTCCCTTCCGAGTTCAGCCATGCGCCCAAACAGAGGCTCCACCCCATATATGGAGTATCAGCACACTCAGGACAAATTGAAAAACAACTTTTGGGGTCCTATTTTTCCTGTTACCCTTGTGAAAATAAACATTTGGGCGCAAAAAGATCATTTTTGTGGAAAAAAAATGGGATTTTTTTATTTTCACGGCTCTACGTTATAAACTTCTGTGAAACACTTAGTGGTTCAAAGTGCTCACCACACATCTAGATAAGCTCCTTGGGGGGTCTAGTTTCCAAAATGGTGTGACTTGTGTGGGGTTTCCACTGTTTAGGCACATCAGGGGCCGACCTCAATTCCAGCCAATTTTGCGTTGAAAAAGTCAAACGGCGCTCCTTCCCTTCTTAGCTCTGCCATGTGCCCAAACAGTGGCTATCCCTCACATATGGGGTATCAGCGTACTCAGGACAAATTGAACAATAACTTTTGGGGTCCTGTTGTGAATGGGTTTGAGATGAGTTCTGAGCAGAGGCTCCCTCTGGTGGTTACAAGCGGTACTAGTGAGGATTGTGAGGACTGGGAATCAGGTGTTACTGATTGGTCTTATATAAGGGAGTCATTTTCCCATCAGGGTTGCCGGTGATCAATTGTTCTGGTCTGAATCCTTCTTTCCAGTTTCCCTTGTAGCCTGCTGTGTCGTGTCTGCATCTCCTGCTATCAGATAAGACAATTTCTTATTTTGTGTTTTTGCTATATTTTTGCATTTTGTCCTGCACTTCTGTGGGGGCCTTCAGGGTCCCCTCCGGGGCTTTTGCCCTCTCAGTTTAGTCCAGCCACTGTGTTTTGTACTTTTGCTTTTTCCAGTTTTTTTTCAGTGGCTGCTGTTTTGTTTTTGTTACACCAGAGAACTAATTTAGGTGGTAGAGGTCGTGTGATCTCAGGTGATTTTGAAATTAGTAGAGTTGGTGTTTTTTCAGGGTTTTCTGAGATTGCAGTAAGTACCCTTCCTATCCTTTTCTATTTAGATAGTTTGGGCCCCAGCGTTTGCTCATACTATTTTCTTTCTGTGTCTGTATTTCCTCTTGTCTAACCGCCATTACATGTTTGGGGGCTTTCTATTATCTTTGGGGTTCTGCTCCGGGGCAGATAGCTTTCCTATTTCTATCTTTAGGTGTAGTTAGTTTCTCAGGCTGTGACGAGGCGTCTAGGACCAACGTAGGAACGCTCCACGGCTGCCTCTAGTTGCGGTGGTTAGTCAGGGTACTGCAATCTCATAGATTCCAACTGCTCTGGTGTATTTCCTTTTTTACCTGCACTCCTCAGCTACCGTAACATAACAGTATCACCGGCCATAAAAATTGTATGGTACTCACAGAAGGGAAAAAATATTTTGAAGGAAGAAAAGTTGTCAGAGATATTTTTCTGTTTGTTGCATTTTTTTTTTTTTTTCCCTCTGTATCTCTGGGTGCTGGGGAGGATCTTTTCTCCCAATGGAGTTTGCACAGTTGTCTGGCCGTGTGGATCAGCTTGCCACTGAGGTTCAGAGTATTGCTGCATATCTTGCTAGGTTGCCTGTTGTGGAACCTAGGATCCCCATGCCAGATTTGTTTTTAGGGATCGAGCTAAGTTTCAGAATTTCAAAAATAATTGTAAATTGTTTCTTGCCTTAAAATCTAAGTCCTCAGGAAACGCAGCGCAGCAGGTTCAAATTATCATCTCTCTCCTGCGCAGCGATCCTCAGGATTGGGCTTTTTCCCTGATACCTGGGGATCCTGTTTTGAGTGATGTTGATGCATTTTTTCAGGCTTTGGGGTTATTGTACGATGAGCCTAATGTCACTGATCAAGCTGAAAAAGCCTTGTTGGCATTAAATCAGGGGCTTGATGACGCTGAGTTATACTGTCAGAGATTCCTTGGTGGGCAATCCTGACCAAGTGGAATGACGACGCTTTGGCGGCCCTTTTCCGGAAGGGTCTGTCGGATAATGTAAAGGATGTTATGGTGGGATTCCCTGTCCCCTCTGGTCTCAATGATTCTATGTCATTAGCGATTCAAATTGACAGACGTTTGCGTGAGCAGAGAAGTATGCGTGGAGTGGTGTTGCCTTGTGAGCCAGCTGCTGAGCCCATGCAGTGTGATGGAGTGGTGTCTGGGGCACAGCGTCATGAGTTTCGAAAGCGCAATGGGTTATGTTTCTACTGTGGTGATGCCTCTCATGCTATTTCAGTCTGCCCTAAGCGGGGAAGACATTTTGCACGCTCAGTTGTCTTGGGTAGTGTTCAGACTAAGTTTTTATTAACTGTCACTCTGATATGCTCTCTGTCCTCATTTTCTGCTCAGGCTTTCGTTGATTCTGGAGCAGCTATTAACCTGATGGATTATGATTTTGCTAAACGTTGTGGGTTTCCCTTGATACCCCTACAGAAGTCTATTCCTTTACTGGGGATCGATTCTACCCCTTTGGCTGAGAATAAACCCCAGTTTTCTACTCAGGTGATAATGAGGGTTGAACCTGATCACCAGGAGTGCTGCAAATTTTTGGTTCTATATAATCTGCATGACATTATAGTGCTGGGTTTCCCTTGGTTACAGTCTCATAATCCTGTTTTGGATTGGAAATCTGTGTCTGTAACCAGTTGGGGCTGCCAATGTGTTAATACCAACACTCCTGTTTTTTCTGCCTCCCCCAGGCTGAGGATGTTCCTGACTTTTTGTTTGATTTTTCTGATGTGTTTAGCGAAAGTAAATCTGCATCCTTACCTCCCCATAGGAGCTATGACTGCGCTATTGAATTAGTGCCAGGTAGTAAATTCCCTAAAGGTCGCCTTTTTAACTTGTCTGTACCTGAACATGACGCTATGCGGTCTTATATCAAGGAATCATTGGAGAAGGGTCATATCAGACCATCCTCTTCACCCTTAGGTGCCGGTTTTTTCTTTGTGGCCAAAAAAGATGGTTCATTAAGACCGTGTATTGATTATCGTCTCTTGAACAATATTACTGTGAAATATCAATACCCGTTACCCTTGATTTCTGACCTGTTTTCCAGGGTGAAAAACGCTACTTGGTTTACCAAGCTTGACCTCAGGGGGGCGTATAACCTTATTCGCATTAAGCACGGGGATGAATGGAAGACGGCATTTAACACCCCTGAAGGGCATTTTGAGTACCTTGTGATGCCCTTTGGGCTCACTAATGCTCCTTCCGTCTTCCAGTCCTTCATGAATGACATTTTCAGGGATTTTGTGGACAAGTTTCTGATTGTTTATTTGGATGATATCTTGATTTTTTCTAATGACTGGGACTCTCATGTGAAACATGTTCGAACTGTATTCCAGATTTTGAGAGAGAATGCTCTGTATGTGAAGGGATCAAAGTGTCTTTTTGGCGTACAGAAGATCTCATTTCTGGGATTCATTTTGTCCCCATCTGTTATTGAAATCGACCCGGTCAAGGTTCAGGCCATCTGTGATTGGGTCCAACCTACTTCATTAAAGGCTCTTCAGAGATTTTTGGGTTTTGCCAATTTTTATCGTAAATTTATTGGTAATTTCTCGGTTATTGTTAAACCATTAACTGATTTGACCAGAAAGGGTTCTGATGTGGTGAATTGGCCTCCTGAGGCAGTCTCTGCGTTTCAGGAACTTAAGCAGAGATTCACTTCTGCTCCTGTTCTACGGCAGCCTGATGTTTCTCTGCCATTTCAGGTGGAGGTTGATGCCTCTGAAATTGGGGCAGGTGCCGTTTTGTCCCAAAAAGATCCAGAGACCTCTAAAAGTAACCCTTGTGCCTTTTTCTCTCGAAAATTTTCTCCTACTGAACGTAATTATGACGTGGGTAATCGGGAGTTATTGGCCATGAAGTGGGCTTTTGAAGAGTGGAGACATTGGCTGGAGGGAGCCAAACATCAGGTGGTGGTCCTTACGGACCATAAGAATCTGGTCTATCTGGAATCTGCCAAGCGACTCAATCCTAGACAGGCCAGGTGGGCCTTGTTTTTCACACGTTTTAATTTTGTGGTTTCCTTTCTTCCTGGCACTAAGAATGTTAAGGCGGATGCCCTCTCGAGGAGTTTCCTTGCGGACTCTCCTGAGCTATCTGATCCCTCTGTTATTTTGAAGGAGGGTGTAGTTCTTTCCGCCATCTCGCCCAATTTGAGACTTGCTCTGGAGGGGTGTCAGGAGGATAGGCCCGAGCGCTGCCCTGTTGGAAAATTGTTTGTCCCGGACCAATGGAAAAAGAGTGTGATGTCTGAGATTCATTGTTCCGCATTGGCTGGGCATCCCGGAATTTTTGGTACCAGAGACTTGGTTAGTCGGTCCTTTTGGTGGCCTACCTTGTCTCGCGATGTCAGGGAATTTGTGCAGTCCTGCGGGACTTGCTCTCGCTCCAAGCCTTGCTCTCGCTCTAGTGGTTTGTTGATGCCATTGCCTGTGCCCAAGAGACCATGGACCCATATCTCTATGGATTTCATTTCCGATCTTCCTGTTTCTCAGAGAATGACCACCATCTGGGTAATTTGTGATAGGTTTTCCAAAATGATACATCTTGTGCCATTACCTAAGTTGCCTTCCTCCTCTGAATTGGTGCCGTTGTTCCTTCAGCACGTGGTTCGTTTACACGGCATTCCTGAGAACATTGTGTCTGACAGAGGAGTCCAGTTTGTTTCCAGATTTTGGAGGACTTTTTGTTCTAAACTGGGTGTTCAATTGTCTTTCTCCTCGGCATTTCATTCTCAGACCAATGGTCAAACTGAGAGAACAAACCAGACATTGGAGACTTATCTAAGATGCTTTGTGTCTGCTGATCAGGATGACTGGGTCTCTTTTTGCCTTTGGCTGAGTTTGCTCTTAATAATAGGGCTAGCTCTGCCACTTTGATGTCTCCGTTTTTCTGTAATTCTGGGTTTCACCCTCGATTTTCTTCAGGACAGACGGAGGCTTCTGTCTGTCCAGGTGTTGACTCTGTTGTTGAGCGTATGCAGCAGATTTGGGACCAGGTAGTGGAGAGGTTGTCCCTCTCTCAGGAGAAGGCCCAGCAGTTTGCTAACCGGCATAGGACTGATGGTCCTCGGTTTAAAGTGGGGGACTTGGTCTGGTTGTCCTCAAAGAATATTCCTATGAGAGTAGCATCTCCTAAATTTAAGCCTAGGTTCATTGGACCTTATAAGATCATGGAGATTATTAATCCTGTTTCTTTTCGTTTGCTTCTTCCAGGGACATTTAAGATCCATAACGTGTTCCACAAGTCCTTGTTGAAGAGGTTTGTTGAGCCAGTGGTTCCTGCTGCTGTGCCTCCTGACCCTGTTTTGGTTGAGGGCAATCTGGAGTATGTGGTTGAGAAAATATTGGATTCTCGTTTTTCTAGACGAAGACTCCAGTATTTGGTTAAATGGAGAGGTTATGGTCAGGAAGACAATTCTTGGGTGTTTGCTTCGGACATCCATGCTAGGAGACTTATCCGTGCGTATCATAGAACTCATCCTGACCGACCTGGTTGCTCAAATGAGGGTTCGGTGACCCCTCCTCAAGGGGGGGTACTGTTGTGAATGGGTTTGAGATGAGTTCTGAGCAGAGGCTCCCTCTGGTGGTTACAAGCGGTACTAGTGAGGATTGTGAGGACTGGGAATCAGGTGTTACTGATTGGTCTTATATAAGGGAGTCATTTTCCCATCAGGGTTGCCGGTGATCAATTGTTCTGGTCTGAATCCTTCTTTCCAGTTTCCCTTGTAGCCTGCTGTGTCGTGTCTGCATCTCCTGCTATCAGATAAGACAATTTCTTATTTTGTGTTTTTGCTATATTTTTGCATTTTGTCCTGCACTTCTGTGGGGGCCTTCAGGGTCCCCTCCGGGGGCTTTTGCCCTCTCAGTTTAGTCCAGCCACTGTGTTTTGTACTTTTGCTTTTTCCAGTTTTTTTTCAGTGGCTGCTGTTTTGTTTTTGTTACACCAGAGAACTAATTTAGGTGGTAGAGGTCGTGTGATCTCAGGTGATTTTGAAATTAGTAGAGTTGGTGTTTTTTCAGGGTTTTCTGAGATTGCAGTAAGTACCCTTCCTATCCTTTTCTATTTAGATAGTTTGGGCCCCAGTGTTTGCTCATACTATTTTCTTTCTGTGTCTGTATTTCCTCTTGTCTAACCGCCATTACATGTTTGGGGGCTTTCTATTATCTTTGGGGTTCTGCTCCGGGGCAGATAGCTTTCCTATTTCTATCTTTAGGTGTAGTTAGTTTCTCAGGCTGTGACGAGGCGTCTAGGACCAACGTAGGAACGCTCCACGGCTGCCTCTAGTTGCGGTGGTTAGTCAGGGTACTGCAATCTCATAGATTCCAACTGCTCTGGTGTATTTCCTTTTTTACCTGCACTCCTCAGCTACCGTAACATAACAGGGTCCTGTTACCCATGGGAAAATAAAATTGGGGAAGAGAAGATCATTTTTTGGAAAAATATGATTTTTTAATTTTACAGCTCTATGTTATAACTTCTGTGAAGCCCTTGAGGGTTCAGAGCTCTCACCACACATCTAGATAAGTTACTTGGGGGGTCTAGTTTCCAAAAGGGGGTACTTGTGAGGGGTTTCTACTGTTTAGGCACATCAGGGGCTCTCCAAACACGACATGGCGTCCGATCTCAATTCCAGCCAAAAAAGTCAAATGGCGCTCGTTCCCTTCAGAAATCTGCCATGCGCCCAAATAGTGGTTTACCCTCACATATGGGGTATCAGCGTACTCAGGACAAATTTCACAATAACTTTTGGAGTTCTGTTACCCTTGGGAAAATAAAAATTGGGGGTAAAAAGATCATTTTTGTGGAAAAAAAAAGATTTTTTAAATTTTACGGCTCTACGTTATAACCTTCTGTGAAGCCCTTGGAGGTTCAAAGTGCTCACCACACATTTATATAAGTTCCTTGGGGGTCTAGTTGCCAAAATGGTGTCACTTGTGGGGGGTTTCTACTGTTTAGGCACATCAGGGGCTCTACAAACGCGACATGGCGTCCGCTCTCGATTCCCGCCAATTTGACATTCAAAATCTCAAATGATGCTTCTTCCCTTCTGAGCTCTACCGTGCGCCTAACGATTGGTTTTCCTCCACACATGGGGTATCGGCAGGGCCGGCGTTTGGGGCAGGCAGACAAGGTAGTCGCCTGGGGGCCCCACCCACAAAGGGGGCCCCCTGTGTCTGCAGCCCCTGTATGAAGAGCCCAGAGGGTGTACAGCATTATTTACAGTGAATAAGGCTGGTTTCACACATCCGGCGGGCGCCTAAACGGCGCCCCCGGCATTTAGCCGCAGCGCCGCATGTGAAAAGCTTTCACACATCCGGCGGCCAAAATGCGGTTTTTTTGCCGGATGGTTTCTGATGCTTGGAGAGATAAGAAACCATCCGGCAAAAAAAAAAAACGTTACATGCAGCGTTTTTTCCGGACGCCGCAATGTACATTTGCGCCGCATCCGGACAAAACCGCATGCAACGCATTGACATGCGGCGCCATGCGGCGCTAATGCATGTCAATGCGAAAAAAGCCGCATGCGGCGCATCAGATTTTCAGATGCGGCGCTGCGGGAAAATTCCGGGGGCGCCGCAAGGCGCCCGCCGGATGTGTGAAACCAGCCTAACGCTGTGCATCCTCTGCGAGTCTGCAATTCTTGATCGTCTCTCCAAAACCCCCCTGCAGTGTCAGGTTAGAAGATGAGAGTGAGGGGGAGGGGCACAGCAGAGGTCACACCTGAAGCAGGAAAATGTTTGCAGCCCTGTGTATGTGTCCGATCCTCCTCATCATGTCTGCTCCTACATCACTGTCCTGAGATCTGCACAAGCGACATCAGGACCTGGTAAGTATACATATATATGTATATCTGTGTGTACATGGGTAGTATACAGTTTGTGTCTGTATATGTGCATATAGTATATGTGTATATCTGTGGTGCATTTGTGTATGTGTAAATACTGTATATATATATATATATATATATACACACATGTACATACAGTATATAGTATGTGTGTCTGTGTATATTATATATGTATAATGCATGTGTGCAGTATATTGTGAAATATATGTATAAAGTGTATATGTATATGTAGCATACTGTATATACTGTATATAAACTGAATGTTTATGTGTGTATATACCTTATATTTGTCCTTGTACACAATGTGTCTGTATACTGTATATTCAGTATATAGTGTATGTTTCTATATTTATAAAGTATATATAATGTGTGTACATGTATAGTGTGTATCTGTGTATATGTGCTGCATATATAGTTCTATAATTGTAGTGTCGCCATAATAGGGATCAGCAGTTTATGTCTAATGTCTGTGTTTTACATTAGGGCCTGTTCAGACTGTCTTTCTTTACTGCTCCCGATACGTTTTGCCTGAATCCTGTATAGAGCCATCGATTGCAATGACAGGAATGGAGTTCACATGAATCCCACATGTGATGTTTTTTTTTTCTGAACGTGTCCATCTGTTCCAACAGCCACAGAAAAGTGGACACTTTTAGACAATAAAACACAAACAGACTCTGAGGGTAGGTGCACACGATCAGTAATTGCTGTGGGTTGGACGAGGTGTACTTGTGCAGCGTCCAGATGTTACAACATAGTGGATGGGATCTCAAGAAACCCCATGCCCACTATGCGTGCACAGACGCCCATGGCACACCTGCGGAGACAGACATGCGGCGCGTCTTTCCAGATCGCAACATGTCTATTTATCTTGCGGAGATGCGATAAATCTCACCGTACAATGTATTGGACGCAGTGAATCCGCACAGGTCAGTGATCACATGTGGAGTCACCTGCGTTTAATAGCCGGCAGCGGACGTGTGCTGCGACCAAAGCTCTGCCAAATCCTGATCGTGTGCACCCGGCCTAAGAAAACAAATAGGCAATTTCAGAAAAAAAAAACAAATTCATTTGATCTCCCCGTCGGGGAGTGATGTGAATCCTATTTTAGGGGGATTCAGGCAGAGCCCCAGGACACACTGCAGAAGCGCAGTGTAAACAGGGCTTAATATCCTATTGTGTAGAATAGTGCAGTCTACTATACTATTCTGCGTTGTCCCAGTGCAGCAGCCAGACATGGACACCGGCCAGACACGGACAGCGGCTAGAAGGCACTTTTTTTTTATAAAACTGTTGCTGTCATCTTTCAGCATTTCTGCAGCGTTTTTTTCCCTAGTCAAATGAATGGGACACAAAAATGCAATTGAAAAGGCTGCAAAAACGCTGAATATTTCCTGCCAACATTGTAGAACAATCCACAGCAAAAATGGTGCGTGTGAACAGACTCAATCAGAGGTTGTCTGACAATCTAAAAATAATTAGCATGAAATGATAAATCCCCCTCAGCTCCAGCACTGATGCTCTGGGGGTCTCTGCCAGTCTCAGCACTGGGATGCATGGGTCTTGTGGCTCCGGGGGTCTCTGCCAGTCTCAGCACTGGGCTGCAGGGGTCTTGTGGCTCCGGGAGTCTTCGTCAGTCTTAGCACTGGGCTGCAGGGGTCTTGTGGCTCTGGGGATTTCCGTCAGTCTTGCACCGGTCTGCAGTGGTCTTGTGGCTCCGGGGGTCTCTGCCAGTCTTAGCACCGGGCTGCAGAGGTCTTGTGGCTCCTGGGGTCTCTGTCAGTCTCAGCACTGGGATGCAGTGGTCTTGTGGCTCCAGGGGTCTCTGTCAGTCTTAGCACTAGGCTGCAGTGGTCTTGTGGCTACGGAGGTCTCTGTCAGTCTTAGCACTGGGCTTCAGAGGTCTTGTGGTCTCCTGGGGTCTCTGCCAGTCTTAGCACTGGGCTGCTGTGGTCTTGCGGCTCCGGGGGTCTCCGTCAGTCTTAGCACTAGGCTGCAGGGGTCTTGTGGCTTCACCTTATATTATTGCTGCAAAGTGAATAATAACCATCAGGGACCCCGAATCATCGGCAAACGAGCCAGAGGGGATTTAGCAGAGTAGGTTGAGGGACATGTAGAACTTTTTTTTTAATAGTTTTTTATTCTGCTATTTGTGAGGTAGGATGCAGAAAAAGACAGCAATTCTGCTAATGTTTTCTATTATGTGACTATACCTCCCCCTTCACATGACCTATCATGTTTTTCACGGATGCCACGTGTCCCCTATTTAACCTATGGTGCTGCACTCATGTCCATGTTTTCACAGCAGCCAAGATGACAAGGGCCAATACAAGTCTATAGGTCCGTGTAAACATGCCATCCATGTGCCGTCCGTTTTTGACATGGAAAGTATATGAGAAGCTTTGTAATTTAATTTCCATTATTCATACCGGAAAAACACGGATAGCACATGGACGGCACACTGATTGAAAACACTGGTGACACCGATATCGGTGTAACATGTACATGTTTTCTATGGACATGGGGGTCCCACTTTGAATTTTTCCTAGGGCCCCAATTTGTCTAAAACCGGCCCTGGGTATCGGTGTACTCAGTAGAAATTGCACAACAAATATTGTGGTTCATTTTCTCCTGATACCCTTGACAAAATAAAAAAAAATTGTGTCAGAAGAAAAATTTTGAGGAAGAAAAGTTAAATGTTCATTTTTTCCTTCCACGTAGCTTCAATTTTTGTGAAGTACCTAAAGGGTTAATAAACTTCTTAAATGTGGTTTTGAGCACCTTGAGGGGTGCAGTTTTTAGAATGGTATCACTTTTGGGTATTTTCTATCATATAGACCCCTCAAAGTAACTTTAAATGTGAGGTGGTCCCTAAAAAAATGGTTTAGTAAATTTTGTTGGAAAAATGAGAAATCGCTGGTCAAATTTTAACCATTATAACTACCTAACAAAAAAAATTTTGGTTCCAAAATTGTGCTGATGTAAAGTAGAAATGTGTGAAATGTTATTTATTAACTATATTTTGAGACATATCTCTCTGATTTAAGGGCATAAAAATTAAAAATTTGAAGGTAGAGCGAGAAGATGTGGGTGTTTGTTGTGGCCCAATATCAGCTTTCCACAGCCTCGGCCTCAGCCTCTGCATGTACCATCAACATCACATCCACTACCCCATCCATTGCCACGCTCCTTGCCCATTTTAAATGGACTACAATATTTTCCACGGTCACTACAAATGGCTGAATTTGGAGCAAACTTATATGTGATCCATGTGCAGGAAAACCACACTTTAAAATATCTGGCCTGTAGGTAACAATTTTTTTTTCAGCAAACTGGTGTCAATTACTAGGCTAAGACACAGGAAAAACAGTTGAATGGAGGCCTCAAATGCCACAATTTGTAGCCCACAGATAGATGAGGGGTGTGACGGAGATACTACACTGTAAAATATGTAGCCTGTATTTTTATTTTTTTACAGAAAAATAGTGTCAAGAACTAGGGTAACACACAGCAAAAACAGTTGAATGGAGGCCTCAAATACTACAGTTTGTAGCCCACAGATAGATGATGCGTGTGATGCAGATACCACACTGTAAAATAAGTGGTGTGTAGAGATGAGCGACTTTCCCTTTTTTCGGGCCGAGTCGGGTTTCATGAAACCCGACTTTCACAAAAGTCGGGTCGAGCGAAATCGGCCGACTATCGGGAAAAGTCTGTGGGTCGACCGAAACACGAAACCCAATGCAAGTCAATGGGGAAGCAAAGTCGGCAGGGAGTGGAGGACAGTAAACACACCTACAGTGCCCATTTTCAGAGCCGGCGGGCAGCTCAGGCAAAGAGCGGTGCCGGTGCGGGTTTGAGCGGCGCGGGATTCAAATCCCCCACCAAAGCCGCGCCGACACCGCTCATTGGCTGAGCCGCCAGCGGGCTCAGCCAATGAGTGGCGCGGGATTCAAATCCCTCGCCATGCGGCACCGCTCTTGGCAGAGCCGGCGGGCGGCTCAGCCAATGAGCGGTGCAGGAATCAAATCCCCCGCCTTTGGCTGAGTGGTGCCGCCCGGCTTTGCTATGTGTGTATGTGCGAGGCTGTGTGTGTGTATGCAGGCATCGTCCGATGGGACTACAAGTCCCATCCGGCTATGCCTGCTACACTGTCAGTGAGTGACACATTAGCCAATGATGGGACAGTAGTAGTTCCATCATTCGGCTAATGTGTTGAATGTAAAAAAAAAATACATTACATACACAACATACAGAACAAACAACATATAACACATAACATACTTATAACATAAAACATACATATACATACAACCATCATACAAACAACATACATCAACATACAGACACATACATACGAATACATATAACACATAACATACAAAACATACATATAATATACAACACATAACATACATATAACACTTAACTTACAGTACATACATATAACACATAACATACATATAACACATAACAGACAGTACATACATATAACATACAACACAGTAACATACATATAACATACAGCACATAACAAACATATAACATACAACACATAACATGCATATAACACATAACATACAAAACATACATATAATATACAACACATAACATACATATAACACTTAACTTACAGTACATACATATAACACATAACATACATATAACACATAACAGACAGTACATACATATAACATACAACACGTAACATACATATAACATACAACACATAACATACATATAACATACAACACATAACATACAGAACATACATATAACATACAACACATAACTTACAGAACATTCAACATATAACACAGAATATACATATAACATACAACACATAACATACAGTACATACAAAAAACATAAAACATACAGTACATACATATAACATACAACACATAGCATACATATAACACATAACATACAGTACATACATATAACATACAACATGTAATATACATATAACATACAACACATAACAAACAGAACATACATATAACACATAACATACAGAGCATACATATAACATACAACACATAACATACATATAACACATAACATACAGTACATACCGTACAGACCAAAAGTTTGGACACACCTCATTTAAAGATTTTTCTGTATTTTCATGACTATGAAAATTGTAAATTCACACTCAAGGCATCAAAACTATGAATTAACACATGTGGAATTATATACTTAACAAAAAAGTGTGAAACAACTGAAAATATGTCTTATATTCTAGGTTCTTCAAAGTAGCCACCTTTTGCTTTGATGACTGCTTTGCACACTCTTGGCATTCTCTTGATGAGCTTCAAGAGGTAGTCACCGGAAATGGTCTTCCAACAATCTTAAAGGAGTTCCCAGAGATGCTTAGCACTTGTTGGCCCTTTTGCCTTCACTCTGCAGTCCAGCTCACCCCAAACCATCTCGATTGGGTTCATGTCTGGTGACTGTGGAGGCCAGGTCATCTGGCGTAGCACCCCATCACTCTCCTTCTTGGTCAAATAGCCCTTACACAGCCTGGAGGTGTGTTTTCGGTCATTGTCC
Source organism: Oophaga sylvatica (assembly GCA_033576555.1). Classification (NCBI taxonomy): domain Eukaryota; kingdom Metazoa; phylum Chordata; class Amphibia; order Anura; family Dendrobatidae; genus Oophaga; species Oophaga sylvatica. Next base: position 341,505,442 of record JARQOD010000005.1, read on the forward strand.
TGTTGAAAAATAAATGATGGTCCAACTAAACGCAAAGCGGATGGAATAGCATGCCGCTGCAAGATGCTGTGTTAGCCATGCTGGTTCAGTATGCCTTCAATTTTGAATAAATCCCCAACAGTGTCACCAGCAAAGCACCCCCACACCATCACACCTCCTCCTCCATGCTTCACGGTGGGAACCAGGCATGTAAAGTCTATCCGTTCACCTTTTCTGCGTCGCACAAAGACATGGTGGTTGGAACCAAAGATCTCAAATTTGGACTCATCAGACCAAAGCACAGATTTCCACTGGTCTAATGTCCATTCCTTGTGTTCTTTAGCCCAAATAAGTCTCTTCTGCTTGTTGCCTGTCCTTAGCAGTGGTTTCCTAGCAGCTATTTAACCATGAAGGCCTGCTGCACAAAGTCTCCTCTTAACAGTTATTGTAGAGATGTGTCTGCTGCTAGAACTCTGTGTGGCATTGACTTGGTCTCTAATCTGAGCTGCTATAAACCTGCGATTTCTGAGGCTGGTAACTCGGATAAACTTATCCTCAGAAGCGAGGTGATTCTTGGTCTTCCTTTCCTGGGGCGGTCCTCATGTGAGCCAGTTTCTTTGTAGCGCTTGATGGTTTTTGCAACTGCACTTGGGGACACTTTCAAAGTTTTCCCAATTTTTCGGACTGACTGACCTTCATTTCTTAAAGTAATGATGGCCACTCATTTTTCTTTACTTGGCTGCTTTTTTCTTTCCATAATACAAATTCTAACAGTCTATTCAGTAGGACTATCAGCTGTATATCCACCAGACTTCTGCACAACACAACTGATGGTCCCAACCCCATTTATAAGGCCAGAAATCCCAGTTATTAAACCTGACAGGACACACCTGTGAAGTGAAAACTATTTCCGGTTACTACCTCTTGAAACTCATCAAGAGAATGCCAAGAGTGTGCAAAGTAGTCATCAAAGTAAAAGGTGGCTACTTTGAAGAACCTAGAATATAAGACATAATTTCAGTTGTTACACACTTTTTGTTAAGTATATAATTCCACATGTGTTAATTCATAGTTTTGATGCCTTGAGTGTGAATTTACAATTTTCATAGTCATGAAAATACAGAAAAATCTTTTCATGAGAAGGTGTGTCCAAACTTTTGGTCTGTACTGTACATATAACATATGACACATATCATACAGTACATACATATAACACAACACGTAACATACATATAACATACAACACATAACATAGAGTACATACTCACCAATCACCTATTCACCGATGCCATTGTCTCCTGTAATAAAAATAAAATAATAAAGCAACCTATACATCACCTGTCCGCCGTAGTCCATATAATAACGAGTGTCCCACGACGATCTCCGGTATAGAACGCTGACATCGGGTGATGTCAGCGCTCTACACTGCCCCTGCGATACACTCCTGTGTATCACTCAGATGCCGGGAGAGAATGACATTACTACAGTTCATTCTCTCACCGGCAATGTTGGGTGAGAAAATTCCCATGCAGCATTGCCATAAAGTGAGAGAATGAACTCAGTGATGCACTGCTGGAGCCATTGTCTCCTGTCAGTGCATCAATGGGAGGCCCTACAGAGCAGTGGCATCACCTGATGTCACTGTTCTATAGGGTAGACCATCATGGACATTACTTATTAATTGGACTGCGTCGGACAGGGAGTATACGGTTGTTTTATTTTTTTAAGTTTTATTACAGGGGATCGAGGGCGTCGCTTGGATCTGAGCGTATAATAAAGATATGAAAACCGTGTTGTGTTTTATTTCATTAAAATACTTTATTCTTATGCGTGTGTTTTTTTTAAACCCTTTATTAATATAAGATTAATAATTGATAGGCGTCTTATTAACGCCTCCCTATTATTAACCGGGCTTAATGTCACCTTACAATAGCAAGGTGATATTAACCCCTTATAACCCCATATCCCACCGCTACAGGGGAGTGGGAAGAGAGGGGCTAAGTGCCGGAATTGGCGCATCGTACAGATGCGCCAATTCTGGGGCGGCTGGTTGCTGGTATTTTTAGCCAGGGGGGGTGCGCCAATATCCATGGCCCCTTCCTAGGACTATAAATATCAGCCCGCAGCTGTCTGCATAGCCTTTCTGGCTATAAATTACTGGGGGACCCCACATCATCTTTTTGGGGGTCCCCCTGTTTTAATGGCCAGTAAAGGCTAGCTGCTGGCTGATATTCATAGCCTGGGAAGCTCCATGGGTATTAACCCTTTCCCAGGCTAGAAATTTTGGCCCGAGCCGTCGGCTTTTCCCCTCTGGTGCAGAAAAATTGTGCGGGAGCCCACGTCATTTTTTTTCCCATTTTTTTTTAAATTAACGCTATTGCGTGAAGATTTTGTGTGCGTTTGTGCGCGTGGGTCTTTATCTATTTACGTACCATTCTATCTATCTATTACCTATGTAATATCTATCTATTATCTATCTATTTTCTATCTATCTATCTACCTTTCTTCTATCTATCTATCTGTCTATATATTATCTATTTGTCTATTTGTCATCTATCTATCTATTATATATCTATCTATTATCTATCTATTATCTATCTATCTATCTATAAATAACAAAGGCTGGAGCAGCATAGAAAAATAACAATTGGGTGCAATCCTCTTCAGCAATAATCCAATACTTGCCAACTTCAATATCCAAAAAACAGGCAGCACTCCATAGATATATGCAGATAGTGGATATTTATTGAACCCACATAAAATGGCAACGTTTCGGCTCCATGAGCCTTTCTCAAGCACTGACTAGCACATCAATGCAGGTATTTATAGGGTCAGTTTTGAACAATAACACATTATTTCCAATTATCATTTCATACAAAATATCGTTCCATACATTATGTAGTTCATTCACAAAATTGTATCCATATACATAGTAAATTCATATTACCGTCACAAACCACATTTCACAGTGATAATGCCCTTTATACAGTACAAAACATCTTATAAATACTTAATTTGCAATCTTCCCATAATCAAAGCAGCTGTGACAAAAATTCTTTTATGTAAAGACACTCACACAACAGGTGTATCTGCGCTACATGTGGAGGACGCCATGGACGCTGTAACCAGTGTGTGCTTGGAGCTACTGCGCATGTCCCTGCGCGTCATTGCAGCATCAGAGGATTTTCAGCCATTCAGGTTGTATGTGTGTCATCCTTGCAGTTGCGCCTGCGCACTAGCACATTGTCCTTTCCATGACGCCATCTTGTATGTGGCAAGGCGTTCAATTAATTCAAACATAAGCGATTCACCATAAAATACTATCCTATTGGAGGGGTCATATATATTAGTGACCCTATCGCTCTCCATTCTCTTCCAATCCTGGTATTCTCAAAGATGTGTGATAGATATATATATATATTTTTTTTTTTTATACAGCGTTTAACACCATATTGTTATAGGTTTCTCCATATCGATAACACATCCACAGGGTTTTTGTACCTTAGGATTTTGGGCACCCAGTTCACCCCGATAGGTGGGACCGTCCCCCGCTAAGGGTAACTCCCCACCATCGGTGACTTACAGGGGAGGTATCCTGAACCTTGTGGTCCAGTTCCCTCAACCCCGTTGTCACTAAGGTTAATAGGGCCCATCCCCTGGTTTTCATTTCCCTGCTTGAGAATATTCCAAAGGAATACTTAAGAATCATCGGTGAATAAGCTAGTTTATTTCAAAAAAATGTTTTTTTAGAAAAAACAACAGAAATTACAACAAAAATCATATGTTGTCAATGGCGTTCTCCATTTTGCACCATACCCTCCTAGTGAGTGTCTCTCCACATATTATTCTCCTCTGTAAACATATAAAATGACAGTAATGAATAAATGGTTTTTAACTTTACATTTCATTAATTCCCCACCATCAACAATTATCACATGAAATATAAAGGAAATAATTCCTACGAAAATATCAAACAACAACATTAGGTTCAGATAACAAAGTTGAGTTTGAAGTCAACTTTGAGTCCCATAGGTCTCAACGTACCAAGATCATAGAACCATTTTAATTCTTTCTTCTTGAGGAGATTAACCCTATCTCCCCTTCTTCTTTGTATAGGACAGCATCAATCAGCCTAAATCTCAATTGTTTTTCTGCATGTTTCATTTCTGTAAAATGTTTAGAGACTGGTAGGTCCATTCTTTTCTTCCTAATGGTATATTTGTGGTGACTTATACGCGTTTTAAAGTCACACATAGTCTCCCCTATATACCATAAGTTGCAGGGACACTCAAGCAGATATATTACATGGTCCGACTCACATGTTAAAAAATAGTCTATTTTGTATAACCTATTAGTCCTAGGGTGTATAAACTGTGAACCTTTGATCATTAGGTTACAATTAATGCAGCTGAGGCATGGGTAGCATCCTTTTCTGGATAGTCCTGTCAGTGACGTTTGAGTTGTCTTTCTTTGTGGACCAATATCTGATCTAATAAGATAATCTCTAATGTTTTTACCTCTCTTATACGAGAGGAGAGGAGATAATTTAAATTCATTAATTTTAGGGAGACATTTTGTTAACATTCCCCAATGTTTCTTAATAATTCTAGAGATATACCCACTCTCCTCTCTATATGTAGACACAAACGGAATTCTGACCATTTCCTTCCTAGACCGTCTCATTCCCAGCAACTCCAGTCTATTTTTATGAAGTACATTCTTTTTTGTTTGCTCCAGTAGATTTGCTGGGTACCCCCTATCCAGAAATTTTTTAACCATCGAGTCCATAATCGCATCTACACCTTCTGTCTCATTAACCACTCGCCTCACCCTTAATATTTGACTTAGAGGTATGGAATTGACCATATTTTGTGGATGCTGGCTATTGTATAGAAGTAAGTTATTTCTGTCTGTCTGTTTTACAAACAAAGTAGTTACCAGTTTCCCATCTCTTTGTTTAACTAGAACATCCAAGAATTGGATTTCTTCTCTAGAAGAGTTTAAAGTAAATTTAATTGTTTGATCTATTTCATTAAGGTATGTATGAAATAAATCTAGTTCACATTCAGTCCCAGTCCAGAGGAGGAAAATATCGTCAATGTATCGCCACCACATAGACACATGTCTAAAGTGGTGGGACACATAGACAAACTCCTCCTCCAGGACCCCCATAACCAAATTAGCATAGGCAGGGGCCATATTGGCCCCCATCGCGGTTCCCCTACATTGCAAATAATAGTCATCGCCAAAAAGGAAGTAATTTCGTCTTAAAATAATATTCAAGATCTTCAATATGAACTCCTTTCCCTTAGTTGAAAAATCACCTTTGTCTAGCATTTTAGACACCGCTGCCACTCCACTGTCATGCCTTATTGACGTATACAGGGATACTACGTCAAAGGAGACCAGTATTACCTGTTCCCCTATAACCGCTCCCTCCAATTTATTCAAAAAATCGACTGTATCCCAAATATATGATTTGAGATTCTTTGCCAGAGGGTTGAGGACTCTATCAAGAAATGTACCTAATTTACTAAATATAGAGTCCACCCCGGACACTATAGGGCGTCCGGGTGGATTCTTTAAAGATTTATGTATTTTTGGTATAACGTATAGGACTGGGGTTCTAGGATTTTCCAATTGTAAATATTCACGCAAAGACTGATCAATGACTTCATAGCCTAATGCTTCTTCTAAACATATTTTTATTTCTTTCATAATCCTAAATTTTGGATCCCCATCAAGTTTTTTATATACATTTTTATCATTCAGTTGTGAATATATTTCTTTCAATTATTGGAGTTTGTCCATGACGACGACGGCACCGCCTTTATCCGCGGGCTTCACTATTATGTCATCGTCATGGACTAATTCCTGCAGTGCATCATATTCCTGTTTAGTAAATTAGGATGTTTAAACTCTCTCACCCTATTACTCCTCAACTTCTCTACATCCATTTTTACAGCCTCTGAAAAAGCATCTATGACAGCAGAGTTATTCGGCAGTACAAATTTACTCCGTTTTTTAAAATTAACAGATTTCAGGTTAAATTCACTAGTCCTTCCCTTTTTGGGTATTACTACCTCTGATGACCACTCCCTAAGCTTAATCATCCTAAAAATTCTTTCCAAATCAAATTGTAATTGGAACCAGTTTATATGTAGACAGGGACTAAAACGTAAACCTCTACTCAACACCATTACTTGTGAATCAGTCAATACCTTTTTTGATATATTTATAACCAGTTCTATTCCTTTCTCCTCAGAGTGGCTTGTCTCTGTGGCTGTGATCGGTTCTTCTCTTGCTTGCCTCTTTTGTTGTCGGTGGTGATGCCTCCCTCCTCTCCTTTTGTTTTTGTTGTATCTAAATCTATGGAAAAAAAATCATATTAGTAGAGGCAACACAGTCTTGCCCTCCTTTTATCTCCTGCACAAGACCTTTTTTCTTCCAAGTCGACTTAGTGTTATCTCTCTGCCAAGTATACACATATCCCTTCTCATAGTCCTCCATATCTCTACTCCATTTTCTTCTATTGGTTTCTTTCAGCTCAATTTTTTGTTTATCAACATCTCTCTCCACTTTCTCCTTAAATACATTCCAATCTTCTGGCTTTAACATAGATTGAATTTTCTGCTCCATCTCTGTCAAATTTTCAGACAATTTTTTGATATCCACCTGTAGATACTCAATATTCAATAAGATAACATCCATGGCATATTTATTGGAGATCATTGTGAATCGAGTAAAGAACGAATGATTTCCTGAAAATAGATTGGGGCGTATATTTGACCTTAATCCCCTTGGTATCTTTTTTTCTTTAAAATATTGTCCCAAAGTAGTTAAATGTAGTTGCAAACTCATCAATCTTTTTTTCTCATTTTCATACTTGCATTTTACTTCTATAGTGGATGGTGTCCTCAGGAATGTGGCGTCGCCTTCAATTCCCCCAAGAATCCTCTCCTCATCTTCCGTAGCGTAATTGAAGACCCCCGGTTCCATAACTATGGTCCGTGGTGATGGTTCTTCTATGATTAAATTGTTACCGCAACACAAAAATAATAGTAGAGAAAAATACCACATGTCCATGCAATAATCTCCTGGATACAAATATAAATAACAAAGGCTGGAGAAGCATAGGAAAATGACAATTGGGTGCAATCCTCTTCAGCAATAATCCAATACTTGCCAACTTCAATATCCAAAAAACAGGTCGCACTCCATAGGTAAATGCAGATAGTGGATATTTATTGAACCCACATAAAATGGCAATGTTTCGGCTCCATGAGCCTTTCTCAAGCACTGACTAGCACATCAATGCAGGTATTTATAGGGTCAGTGTTAGACAATAACTCATTAATTCCAATTACCGTATATACTCATGTATAACCAACCCGTGTATAAGCCGACCCCCTAATTTTGCCACAAAAAACTGGGAAAACTTATTGACTCGCGTATAAGCCTAGGGTGAAAAATGATTATGCCCCCATATGATGCTCCACAGATTATGCCCCCATATGCTGCACAGATTATGCCCCTATATGCTCCAGATTATGCCCAATATGCTTCAGAGATTATGCCCCATATGCTCCAGATTATGCCCCCATATATTCCACAGATTATGCCTCCGTATGATTCACAGATTATGCCCCCATATGCTCCATATTTTGCCCCATATGCTCCAGATTATGCCCCCATATGCTCCACAGCTTATGCCCCCATATTATGCCCCCGTATGCTCCATATTTTGCCCCATATGCTCCATATTATGCCCCCATATGTTCCACAGCTTATGCCCCCATATTATGCCCCCATATGCTCCATATTATGCCCCCATATGTTCCACAGCTTATGCCCCATATTATGCCCCCATATGCTCCATATTTTGCCCCCATATGCTCCACATTATGCCCCCATATGTTCCACAGCTTATGCCCCCATATTATGCCCCCATATGCTCCATATTATGCCCCCATATGCTCCATATTATGCCCCCATATGTTTCACAGCTTATGCCCCCATATGCTCCATATTATGCCCCCATATGCTCCATATTATGCCCCATATGTTCCACAGCTTATGCCCCATATGCTCCATATTATGCCCCCATATGTTCCAGATTATGCCCCATGTGCTGCTGCAAAAAAAATAAAAAAAATGACATACTCCCCTCTCGTCGCTGGGGGCCAGATGCCGGGGTCACGCTCACTCAGAACCCCGGCACCTGTGATATTTACCTGACCTCTCTGCACCGCAGCGCTGCGTCGTCTTCCTGGTCCTCGGCAGTGAATAATCTGGCAGGGGGCGCGGCGCTCACTAATGACATCATTGCGCCCTCTGCTGATCATTCACCGCCAGAGAAGTCAGACGAGGACGCAGCACAGCGGTGGAGAGAAGACAGGTAAATATCGCTGTACTCACCTCTCCGCCGCGCGTCCCTGCAGCTTCTCCCGGCGATCTCTGCAGCGCTTCCTTCCTACAGCGGTCACATGGTACCGCTCATTAAAGTCATGAATATGTGCATATTCATGACTTTAATGAGCGGTGCCATGTGACCGCTGCAGGAAGGAGCCGGAGATCGTGGGAGAAGCAGGGGGGCTGCAGAGACCGCGGCGGCGGAGAGGTGAGTATAATCCGACACCCCGCTCCCCCTCCCCCGCCGACCCCCGTATATGACCCGCGTATAAGCCGAGAGGGGGACTTTCAGCCCTAAAAAATGGGCTGAAAATCTCGGCTTATACATGGGTATATACGGTATCATTTCATACAAAATATCGGTCCATATATTATGTAATTCCTTCACAAAATTGTATCCATATACATAGTAAATTCATATTACCATCACAAACCACATTTCACAGTGATAATGCCCTTTATACAGTACAAAACATCTTATAAATACTTAATTTGCAATCTTACCATAATCAAAGCAGCTGTGACAAAAAATCTTTTATGTAAAGACACTCACACAACAGGTGTATCTGCGCTACATGTGGAGGACGCCATGGACGCTGTAACCAGCGTGTGCTTGGAGCTACTGCGCATGTCCCTGCGCGTCATTGCAGCATCAGAGGATTTTCAGCCATTTAGGTTTTATGTGTGTCATCCTTGCAGTTGCGCCTGCGCACTTGCACATTGTCCTTTCCATAACGCCATCTTGTATGTGGCAAGGCGTTCAATTAAATCAAACATGAGCGATTCACCATAAAATACTATCCTATTGGAGGGGTCATATATATTAGTGACTCTTTCGCTCTCCATTCTCTTCCAATCCTGGTATTCTCAAAGATGTGTGATTATATATATATATATATATTTATTTATTTATTTATTTTTTTTATACAGCGTTTAACACCATATTGTTATAGGTTTCTCCATATCGATAACACATCCACAGGGTTTTTGTACCTTAGGATTTTGGGCACCCAGTTCACCCCGATAGGTGGGACCGTCCCCCGCTAAGGGTAACTCCCCACCATCGGTGACTTACAGGGGAGGTATCCTGAACCTTGTGGTCCTGTTAATTTAAAAAACGGAGTAAATTTGTACCGCCGAATAACTCTGCTGTCATAGATGCTTTTTCAGCGGCTGTAAAAATGGATGTAGAGAAGTTGAGGAGTAATAGGGTGAGAGAGTTTAAACATCCTAATATTACTAAACAAGAATATTATGCACTGCAGGAATTAGTCCATGACGATGACATAATAGTGAAACCCGCGGATAAAGGCGGTGCAGTCGTCGTCATGGACAAACTCCAATACTTGAAAGAAATATATTCACAACTGAATGATAAAATGTATATAACAAACTTGATGGGGATCCAAAATTTAGGATTCTGCAAGAAATAAAAATATGTTTAGAAGAAGCATTAGGTTATGAAGTCATTGATCAGTCTTTGTGTGAATATTTACAATTGGAAAATCCTAGAACCCCAGTCCTATACGTTATACCAAAAATACATAAATCTTTAAAGAATCCACCCGGACGCCCTATAATGTCCGGGGTGGACTCTGTATTTAGCAAATTAGGTACATTTCTTGATAGAGTCCTCAACCCTCTGGCAAAGAATCTCAAATCATATATTTGGGATACAGTCGATTTTTTTGAATAAATTATACAAAATAGACTATTTTTTAACATGTGAGTCGGACCATGTAATATATCTGCTTGAGTGTCCCTGCAACTTATGTTATATAGGGGAGACTACGTGTGACTTTAAAACACGCATAAGTCACCACAAATATACCATTAGGAAGAAAAGAATGGACCTCCCAGTCTCTAAACATTTTACAGAAATGAAAAATACAGAAAAACAATTGAGATTTAGGCTGATTGATGCTGTCCCTGTTAGAACTTTCCTGTTAGGTTTTTTCTATCTTGCTGGTCACATGACCTTTTTTGCCTATTTAATCCTGCTCTGCCCTTCTGGCTTTGCTGGACTTCATTGTAATTTATACTCTTAAGCTAGCCAGGTGCTTTGTTACCTTACTCCAATAGTTTTGCTTGGTTTCGGACCTCTATGTTCTATGTTGTTTATTTTTCTTTTGCTGCTACAACTTCTGTTAGGAGGTGTCCATCTTTTCTCCCAGTCCCTAGTGCTTGTAGGGATCCCTCCCTCGCATCTATAGATCTTCGTACAGACTAGCTGAGGACTTTAGTGGGTCTGACCGCAGGATCAGGTTCCCCGTTACATCGTAGGGATCTAGCTTAGTTTTATCGTAGGGACAGATATCCCTTTCTTCCTTAGTGCTTGTAGCAGAACATAACAGTAAGTCCAGCCGAAAAAAAAAAAAAAATCTCTGAGGAAAGATTTTCAGTTTCCATTATGGTGTCGGTTCAGGAATTGGCTCAACGCCTGCAGGGACTCTCTCTGGATGTGGCCGAACTCCAGCAACACGTGAGTAGCTGTTCTGGAGCACATTTCGTGGAGCCAAAGGTACGTTTGCCTGATTTATTTTTTGGTGAACAACAAGATTTTTTTTCTTTTAAAAATGCTTGCTTGTTGTATTTTCGTAAGAGACCCAGATCCTCTGGTGATGAATCACAGCGCATAGGGTTCATAATGTCACTTTTGCGCAAAGAACCTCAGGAATGGGCCTTTTCTCTGCAACCTAGTGCTTTAGATCAGTGGATAGTTTTTTTTCTGCTTTGGGGTTATTGTATGATGATCCTGATCATGTCTCATCAGCTGAGACAAAATTGAGACGTTTGAGGCAGGGATCAGGTAATGTGGAAAAATATTGTACTCACTTTCGACAGTGGTCTACTTAGGTGGGGTGGAACGATTCAGCTTTGAAAAGTTTGTTTCTTGCAGGGCTAGGTGAAAGGGTTAAAGATTTGCTGATTGCTTATCCCATACCTGGTAACTTGCAGGAGGCTATGTAATTAGCTATACGGGTAGATAGGAGACTGCGTGCAAGGGTTAATGAGAGTAAATCCTTTGCTATGTCAGCTCCAAGTCTTGAGAGGGTCTGTACTGACATTGGAGAGCTGATGGAGATTGGAGCGATGGCACCCCGCTTTCAGGAAAAAGACCGCAGGTTTTCTGAAGGTTTGTGCTTTTATTGCGGCAAATCTGACCATTTCATTAAGAACTGTGTGCTTCGTATGAACAAAGAAAAAAAAAAGAGCTCAGTTTCGCCCGTATAGCCTGTTTAAACACTAAGGGTGTCTTTCTTTCTGCCTCTACTGCTGCTCAGGAAGAGTTAATGGAATTTCGGGTATTTGTCGATTGTGGTTCCACTCTGAATGTGATTGATGGGGAATTCTTGGAAAAACTTAAATTAAAACCCAAACCTTTGTCATCCCCTATTGCTGTGGTTTCTGTTGATGGCTCTCCCTTGAAGAATGTTACTCACAAAGTCTGTGAATTTCCACTCACTATTAATGGTGTTCACCAAGAGAATTTGGATTTGGTAGTATTGAATAATTTGCCTTCTCCGGTGATTTTGGGGTTACCCTGGTTGAAATTGCACAATCCTGTACTGGATTGGTCTACCAATGAAATTAAGTCCTGGAGCCCCAAATGTTATGACAAGTGTTGTAACGGGCGTATTGCTGCTTTGGATAAAGGGGAATTACCTGTACCTATTCAGGATTTTTGGAAAGTTTTTTCTGAGAAGGAATCGCAGATTTTACCTCCCCATAGAGACTATGATTGTACTATTGAATTTGTCCCTGGAGCGACTCTTCCTAAAAGTCGTTTTTTTAATCTTACTATTCCTGAGAGAAAGGCTTTGGAGGAATACATACAGACAAGCTTGGCCGCCGGTCACATTAGGCCTTCCAAGTCTCCTGTGGCTGTTGGATTTTTTTTTTGTTAAAAAAAGGACGGCGGTTTACGTCCTTGTCTGGACTTTCGTGAGATTAATAAAATTACTGTACGCAATCCTTACCCACTGCCATTGATTCCTGATTTGTTTAACCAGTTAGCGGGGGCCAAGTGGTTCTCTAAAATTGATCTTCGGGGGGCATACAATTTGTTGCGCATGAAGGAGGGTGACTAATATAAGACTGCTTTTAACACTCCTGTGGGTCATTTTGAGAATCTGGTTATGCCTTTTGGTCTTACCAATGCTCCTGCATTTTTTCAGAATCTTATTAATGACATCCTTAGACCTTTGATCGGCAAAAATGTGGTTGTGTATTTGGATGACATTTTGATTTATTCGCCGGATCTGGAATCTCATTGGCGGAGCGTTCGTGAGGTATTACAGTTATTGATTGACAATTCGCTTTTTGCTAAGCTGGAGAAATGTGAGTTCGCTGTACAGAGAATTAGTTTTTTGGGCTACATTATCTCCAGCGAAGGTTTTGAGATGGACCCGGTGAAAGTTCAAGCTGTGCAGGATTGGCCTAGGCCTATTGGTTTGAAATCGTTACAGAGGTTTTTGGGTTTCGCCAATTATTATAGAAAATTAATTAAAATGTTTCTATTATTGTCAAACCACTGACCGATCTCACCAGGAAAGGTGCTAATGCGGTTCAGTGGACTACTGAGGCCATTGAAGCTTTTGTGTTTCTTAAGGAGAGGTTCAGCTCTGCTCCCATTCTTATGCAGCCTGATGTGACTAAACGTTTTCGGTTGAGGTTGATGCTTCTTCTGTGGGGGTCGGCGCGTGTTGTCTAAGGAAAACAGGGATGGAGTACATCACTGTGCCTTTTTTTCAAAAAAATTTTCTGAGTCTGAACTGAATTACGATATTGGTAATCGGGAATTGTTGTCGATTAAACTCGCATTTGAACATTGGCGTCATCTCTTGGAAGGTGCTGAATTTCCCTTTCAGGTTTTCACTGATCATAAAAATCTGATCTATCTTGATGCTGCCAAACGCTTGAATGCTCGTCAGGCTAGGTGGGCACTGTTTTTCTCGCGGTTTAATTTTTCCGTTACTTACATCCCAGGTACTAAGAATGTTAAAGCCGATGCTTTGTCTCGCAGCTTTTCTCCCATGGTTGGTGCTGAGGAGGAGGAGAACATTTTTCAAGAAGGGGTTGTGATTGCTGCTTTGGACTCTGTGTTGAAAGATGAGATTCTTAAAGCACAGGAGAATGCCCCATCTAACACTCCCCATGGGAGGTTGTTTGTGCCTGGGACCTTTAGGAGAGATTTGTTTGTTGAGTGTCATGAGTCTCGGTTGGCAGGTCATCCTGGAATCTCTGAGACCAAGAGACTTGTGGGTCGCAGTTTTTGGTGGCCTGGATGGCAGAAGGAAGTCATTAAGTGGGTGCGTCAATGCACTGTGTGTGCTAGATCTAAGTCTTCACATACTCCGGCTGCGGGGTTGCTTTGTCCTCTGGAGATCCCTAGTGCACCTTGGACACATTTGGCTATGGACTTTATTACTGACCTTCCCCCCTCTGAGGGTTTCACTGTCATCTGGGTGGTCGTGGACCGTTTTAGCAAGATGTGTCATTTGGTTCCTTTCATCAAACTGCCCTGCGCTAAGACTCTCACTAAGGCCTTTGTCAAGGAAATTGTCAGACTACATGGCGTTCCTACTGACATTGTTTCTGATAGGGGACCTCAGTTCGTAGCTCGTTTTTGGCGTGCCTTTTGTGACAGGTTGGGAGTTTATTTGTCGTTTTCATCCGAATATCATCCTGAGTCTAATGGCCAGACAGAAAGGAAAAACCAGGATGTTGAGCAATTCTTGCGTTGTTTTGTGGCAGACAATCAAGAGGGGTGGTCGGAGTTTCTGTCACTTGCTGAATTTGCTCTTAACAACCATATATCCTCTTCTGCTGGTTGTTCGCCTTTTTTTTGTTGTACTGGGAGACATCCGTCGTTTGGGTCATTCTCCAAATTGGTATCGGCCGTGCCTGAAGAGGAGAATTTTTCTGGTGATTTGGAGAGAGTTTGGATGGATGTGCGTGGTAATCTTCAGGAGGCTAACAGAAAATCTAAAGGGTACTTTGATAGGAAACGGCAAGAGGTTTTGTTTGCTATTGGTGACATGGTTTGGTTGTCCTCTAAGAATCTGAGGTTGAGGATTCCTTCTAAAAAATTGGGTCCCAAGTTTGTAGGACCCTTTAAGGTGCTTCAGGTTGTTAACCAATCGGCTGTTAGGTTGGAGGTTCCTACCTCCTGGAAGATTAATCCGGTGTTTCATGTTTTTCTGTTGAAAAGAGCTGATGTGTCGGATGGAGACGCCTCTGCCACTGTTCCTCCGGTGGAGGAGGACGAAGAATATGAAATTTCCCGCATCCTAAATTCTAGACGGTATAGAGGGAGTTTGCAGTATCTCGTCGCTTGGAAGGGTTTTGGACCCGAGGATAACTCATGGGTGAGGGCGGATGATGTTTCTGCGTCCAGACTTGTCAGAGCATTTAACAAGAGGTTTCCGGGTAAGCCTGGGCCTAGGGGATCCGGAGGATCCTCTTAGAAGGGGGGGTACTGTTAGAACTCTCCTGTTAGGTTTTTTCTATCTTGCTGGTCACATGACCTTTTTTGCCTATTTAATCCTGCTCCGCCCTTCTGACTTTGCTGGACTTCATTGTAATTTATACTCTTAAGCTAGCCAGGTGCTTTGTTACCTTAATCCAATAGTTTTGTTTGGTCTTCGGACCTCTATGTTCTATGTTGTTTTTTTTTTTTTACTGCTACAACTTCTGTTAGGAGGTGTCCATCTTTTCTCCCAGTCCCTAGTGCTTGTAGGGATCCCTCCTGTCATGGGTGTATCGCCACGAAGATCGTCGCGATTGCACACTCTGACTTCTCGCAGCTGAATTGCTGTTACTTTGTGTTTGGTAGTGAGGGAGTTAATTTTACCTAGCTCTTTGCTAAGACTAGGTCCAGCCTCGCCCGGCTGCTTTTGATTATGTACTAATTAGCTTCCTTTATATACTGCCAGTCTGCTTGTTAGATGCCGGTGAAAGCATTCATGTTGTCCAGCAGTCTGGATCGGTTCTGAGAAGACTTAAGCTAAGAGCTCCTTTGTTGGTTTTCCCTCTTCCTGCTTATAGTTTATCTCCGAGACCTTATGTGTTCCTTCTGTGTTTGAGTGTTGTATGACAGTATTTACTTTATTCGTTGTCTTTCTTATTTGTCTTTACTGTCCTTTAACCGTTACCTGTTCATTCCCTGTGGTGGTAATCAGGGTCCTTCTAAGGACTAGATTACAGTGGTCGGGGATTTATAGGAGACAGGGTTTACGCTGGCGGCCTGGACCTCTGTACCTTTAACAGTACCTCCAGGTAGAGGGACTAGTCAGGACCTCAGTTTAGGGTCAGCATAGACCCCGGTGCACCTCTAGCCGGAGACAGCGTAAAACGGATTCCGTATTGACCCATTGGATATTCTGTCAGGTAATTCTATGCCATCAAATACCTATGCATATGTTATATAGAATGTTGTCCCACTTGATATAGATTACTGACATCATATATATATATCTGCTATACAGCGTGACATTTTCACGGGCCCTACTAACGATTCTCCCCAGCTACCATGGATCCAGTAGCCCAGCTTGCCTGCAGTTGCAGAGGTTGTCCTTGGAGCTGACGGACATTAAGTCCAAGGTTTTGTTCCCCCGGAGCAAACCAGATCTGAACCTAAGGTTGCTCTCCCGGACAGGTTCACTGGTGGGCGGGACAAATTTTTTACTTTCCGGGAGGCATGTAAATTGTACTTTCGGCTGCGGCCTCGGTCATCGGGGAGTGAAGAGCAGAGGGTGGGAATTGTCATCTCGCTCTTACAAGGGGACCCTCAATCCTGGGCGTTCTCTCTTCCTCCAGGCTCCCCGGATCTCCAGTCAGTAGATCGATTTTTTACTGCCCTGGGTCTGGTATATGATGACCCGGATCGGGTCTCCCTTGCTGAAACGAAGTTACGTAAGATACAGCAGGGAAATCGTCCGGCGGAGGAATTTTCTTCTGAGTTCCGTAGATGGGCCACAGATACTCAGTGGAATGACCCAGCTCTTAGGAGCCAGTTTTGTCAAGGGTTATCTGACAAATTAAAAGATGTTTTGGCTCAGTATGATTCTCCTCCGTCACTGGAGGCCGCTATGGCCCTTGCTATCCGCATTGATAGACGGCTTCGGGAGAGGTGTGGGGTAACTCCGCCCCTGTGATGACTCCACCTCCTTCTAATAAAGTCCCTTATTTTGAGGATCCCCTGGTCTGTTATGAGGAACCTATGCAGTTGGGAGGGACATCATTTCATAGGAGGGGATCGGCGGTGCGCCGCAAGACGGGAAGGTGTTTCTTTTGTGGGAAAGAGGGACATTTTGTTGGGGGTGTCCATCCCGTGCCTCATTGAGCAAAGGAGTCTCCGGAAGACTGTCAGTCTCAGGTTGTGTGGTGGACGACAATCTGGGAGTATGTATTTCGTCCCCAAATCCGTCTCAATTTCTCGTACCTGCGGAGGTGGTGGTTGGTACGAGAACTGAGAGGATTTCTGTTCTTTTGGATAGTGGGGCCGGGGCTAATCTGGTGGACGCTCGGTTTGCCCAGGTGCAAGGTATGCAACTGAATGTATTGGCCAAACCGGTCTCTATATTCTCTATTGACGCCAGACCTCTCAGTCAGGGTAGCTTGGTACAAGCTGTTCATCACATAGACTTTCGAGTAGGGGCAATACATAAAGAACAATTGTCTTGTTATGTGTTGGAGGGTCTTCCTACTCCTATTGTGTTGGGACTACCTTGGTTGGCTAAACATAACCCAGTAATTAATTGGCAATCCAGAGAGATAAGCCAGTGGGGTGAATTCTGCAAGAGTAACTGCATGAACACGGTCATCAGTGCGGTCGTGCCTAGAACATTGCCTCCTCTTTTGGAGGACTTTGAGGATGGGTTCTCAGAGGAGGGTGTCAAGAGTTACCTCCTCATCGCGCATATGACTGCTCAATAAAATTGCGTCCTGATGCCTTATCTCGTTGTTCCCCAGGGGCCGGGAAGACGGATGACCCGGTTCCTATCCTTCAGGAGTGAGTTGTAGTGTCGGCTGTATGCTCTGAGCTTGAGGAGGAGGTATTGGAGGCTCAGGGGGACGCCCCTGTAGGACCTCCAGGGAAACTGTTTGTTCCTGATCAGTTAAGACAGAAAGTTATCGAGGCACATCATAATTCTGCTTTAGCAGGACACCCAGGGAGTAAAGCAACTGTTGATCTCCTTTCACGCCGGTTTTGGTGGCCTAACTTAAATAAAGAGGTAGAAACTTTTGTCGCGTCCTGTGGGGTTTGTGCTCGCTCCAAGACCCCACATACCCGTCCGTCTGGGACCCTCTTGCCTTTGAAAGTTCCGGAGCGTCCATGGACTCATCTATCTATGGACTTCATTACGGACCTCCCTCCGTCGTCGGGGAAAACTGTCATACTAGTCGTTGTTGACAGGTTCAGTAAGATGGCACATTTCATTGCTCTTCCTGCTCTTCCCAATGCCAAGACTCTGGAGCAGGTGTTCATTGGGGAGATTGTGAGACTTCACGGGGTGCCTTCCGATGTGGTATCGGATAGGGGGTCTCAGTTTGTGTCCAAGTTCTGAAGGGCATTTTGTTCACGTCGGGGGATGCAATTGTCGTTTTCCTCGGCTTTTCATCCGCAGACCAATGGTCAGACAGAGCGTCTGAATCAGAGCCTAGAGACATATCTTCGGTGTTTTGTCTCAGAGAACCAAGAGGACTGGTCTTCTTTCTTGCCTCTGGCAGAGTTCGCTCTTAACAATAGGCGGAGCGAG
The DNA here is from genome assembly GCA_033576555.1 of Oophaga sylvatica. Classification (NCBI taxonomy): domain Eukaryota; kingdom Metazoa; phylum Chordata; class Amphibia; order Anura; family Dendrobatidae; genus Oophaga; species Oophaga sylvatica. The sequence continues at coordinate 341,523,597 of JARQOD010000005.1, forward strand.
TCCACTGGTAAGTCCCCATTTTTTGGGGCATATGGTTTTCACCCCCAGTTTTGTACTTTCAATGGGGGGGGCTCTTCTGGGGTTCCTGAGGAGGAATGATTCTCGTCGTCACTTGCTTCAGTTTGGAGGGAGTACTGAATAATCTGAATGTTATGGGGAACCGTTACAAACGTATGGCTGATAGGAGGAGAGTGTCTGGTCCGGACCTTGGTGTGAATGATCTGGTATGGTTATCTACCAAAAATATAAAACTCAAGGTTCCCTCCTGGAAACTGGGTCCCAGGTTCATCGGTCCATACAGGATCAGTTCTATAATTAATCCTGTGGCATTTCGTCTGGACCTCCCTCCTACGTTTAAAATCCACAATGTGTTCCACAAATCGTTGCTTAAGAGGTACGTGGCGCCAGTTATACCGTCAGCTCTACCCCGCCTCCAGTGGTGGTCAATGGGAATTTAGAATTTCAAGTGTCGAAAATCATTGACTCACGTCGGAATCGCCGGTCCCTTCAGTACTTGGTTCATTGGAAGGGGTATGGTCCTGAGGAGAGGACGTGGGTCCCTGCGTCTGATGTTAACACAGATCGATTGGTTCGGACCTTCCACACAACTCACCCGGGCAGACCTGGCCCTGAGGGTCCGGAGGCCCCTCGTAGAAGGGGGGGTACTGTCATGGGTGTATCGCCACGAAGATCGTCGCGATTGCACACTCTGACTTCTCGCAGCTGAATTGCTGTTACTTTGTGTTTGGTAGTGAGGGAGTTAATTTTACCTAGCTCTTTGCTAAGACTAGGTCCAGCCTCGCCCGGCTGCTTTTGATTATGTACTAATTAGCTTCCTTTATATACCTGCCAGTCTGCTTGTTAGATGCCGGTGAAAGCATTCATGTTGTCCAGCAGTCTGGATCGGTTCTGAGAAGACTTAAGCTAAGAGCTCCTTTGTTGGTTTTCCCTCTTCCTGCTTATAGTTTATCTCCGAGACCTTATGTGTTCCTTCTGTGTTTGAGAGTTGTATGACAGTATTTACTTTATTCGTTGTCTTTCTTATTTGTCTTTACTGTCCTTTAACTGTTACCTGTTCATTCCCTGTGGTGGTAATCAGGGTCCTTCTAAGGACTAGATTACAGTGGTCAGGGATTTATAGGAGACAGGGTTTACGCTGGCGGCCTGGACCTCTGTACCTTTAACAGTACCTCCAGGTAGAGGGACTAGTCAGGACCTCAGTTTAGGGTCAGCATAGACCCCGGTCCACCTTAGCCGGAGACAGAGTAAAACGGATTCCGTATTGACCCATTGGATATTCTGTCAGGTAATTCTATGCCATCAAATACCTATGCATATGTTATATAGAATGTTGTCCCACTTGATATAGATTACTGACATCATATATATATATCTGCTATACAGCGTGACACCTCCCTCGCATTTATAGGTCTTCGTACAGACTAGCTGAGGACTTTAGCGGGTCTGCTCGCAGGATCAGATTCCCGTTACATCGTAGGGATCTAGCTTAGTTTTATCGTAGGGACAGATATCCGTTTCTTCCTTAGTGCTTGTAGCAGAACATAACAGTCCCTATACAAAGAGAGGGGGAGATAGGGTTAATCTCCTCAATAAGAAAGAATTAAAATGGATCTATGATCTTGGTACGTTGAAACCTATGGGACTCAAGTTGACTTCAAACTCAACTCTGTTATCTGAACCTAATGTTGTTGTTTGACATTTTCGTAGGAATTATTTCCTTTATATTTCATGGGATAATTGTTGATGGTGGGGAATTAATGAAATGTAAAGTTAAAAACCATTTATTCATTACTGTCATTTTATATGTTTACAGAGGAGAAATAATATGTGGAGAGACACTCACCAGGAGGTTATGGTGCAAATGGAGGACACCATTGACAACATATGATTTTTGTTGTAATTTCTGTTGTTTTTTCTAAAAAAAACCCTTTTTTTTAAATAAACTAGCTTATTCACCGATGATTCTTAAGTATTCCTTTGGAATGTTCTCAAGCAGGGAAATGAAAACCAGGGTATGGGCCCTATTAACCTTAGTGACAACGGGGTTGAGGGAACTGGACCACAAGGTTCAGGATACCTCCCCTGTAAGTCACCGATGGTGGGGAGTTACCCTTAGCGGGGGACGGTCCCACCTATCGGGGTGAACTGGATGCCCAAAATCCTAAGGTACAAAAACCCTGTGGATATGTTATCGATATGGAGAAACCTATAACAATATGGTGTTAAACGCTGTATAAAAAAAATAAATATATATATATAATATTGTAGGGATGTGGTCTCGCTGGTGTGCGACCGGAGGTAAGCAGGAGGGCGACTCTTCCTGGTTCTTTAAGCAAGTTTATTAAGACTTCATAAACTTGCTGTCAAACAGAAAACAAAACAGCCTTCTCCGGCACAAAGTAACAGAAAAACAGCTATAACGTCCTGGT
>JARQOD010000005.1:341526146-341606402 GCA_033576555.1 Oophaga sylvatica
ATAGAGATGGAGGAGAGGATTAAAAAAGATTAAAAAAAATTTTGGAGTGGGGGCGAAACTAAAAAAAGGTTTTTTTAAAAGGGGGAAAAAAGAAAATTACTACATTGGGCAATAAAAAAAAAAAAGCATTCAGTGGGGGGCAAGGGTAAGCAAAGCTAGGGAAAAAAAATTGAGTAAAAATAATGACCAAGAATGAACTGAGTCAACGGGTGATGAGCGAAAAAAAAGGCAAATATTTTTCGGGGATGTACTAACAGAAGTATATATCTAGATCATGTGAAGTCATTATTGCCCTCTGCTCCTTTTTTGGTCAGCCCTCTCTGGAATACTGCCCCCAGTTTTGGGCACTACATTTTAAAAAAGACATCAACAAACTGGAGCAAGTTCAGAGAAGAGCGACCAGAATGGTGACAGGTCTGCAAACCATGTCCTATGAGGAATGGTTACAGGATTTGGGAATGTTTAGCTTGTGAAAAAGAAGACTGAGAGGAGACTTAATAGCTGTCTACAAATATCTCAATGGCCGTCACATTGTAGAAGGATCATCTTTATTCTCATTTGCACAAGGAAAAACTAGAAGCACTGGGATGAAACTGAATGGGAGGAGGCACAGATTAGATATTAGATAAAACTTTTTGACAGTTCGGGTGATCAATGAGTGGAACAGACTGCCACAAGAGGTGGTGAGATCTTCTTCAATGGAAGTCTTCAAACAGAGGCTGGACAGACATCTATCTGGGACGATTTAGTGATTTGGTGTTGGACCAGATGACCCAGGAGGTCCCTTCCAACTCTACCATTCTATGATTTTATGATTCTATGATCTCAGAAGGAGGAAAGATCATGTCTCTCTATCCAGAAAGACAGATCAACCTCCCTCCCTTCTACATTGATGGAGCTCTCCCCTTTCCTTAGGGCGTCCAGGAAACGCTGCTTCAAGTCATCCTCCCCAGGGCCACCAGACAAGGGTGCACTACTACCACCAGCAGTGATAGCTCCTGAATAGCTTGGGGCTGAAGCCCCTGCCACCGCTGGGGGGGCAGTGGGACCATTACCTAGTTCCCCTCCACCAACACCAATGCTGCACTACTCATTCACTCCACTACTACTCCCATCATTTTCTGCACTGCTCCTTTCACTCCCTTTACCATTACTGCCACCTCCTGTCATCCCATTACCACTATTCTCACCACCATTTGTTCCACTGTTCTCTGCACCTTCCACAGTCATATCCATTCCTTCCTCCCTTGTGTCTGGTATCTCTGCACTCACACCTGCTGGACCGGGGGGAGGGTGCAGCATCACACCCTGTTTCCCTTGATTAGTGCTGGGTCTCTGCTGTGTTCCTGGAGTGACCTGCCCCCTACTGCAGCAGTTTGCCCCCTATTGTCCTGGACAGAATGTTTTTCAGTTGCTTGCCCTGTAGCCACAGATTTCAGGGGTTTAGTATCACATTTTGGCGCTGCACCCCCTTCACGGCAGTGCATCCAGTGTTCCTCGCAGTTGGTTTCTCCTGCTTCTTATCTCCTTTCTGTTTCTTATCTACTTTCTTGACACATGGTTCCATTGTCCCAGCCGTGGGCCTCTTCTCCTCTGTTGAGGTGCACTGCGCCCCTGTCATAACAGTGCGCCCCCTTTCGCCGCACCATGCTCCTTGGACCTGCTCCCCACTGCCCAGGCGTCAGCCAGCTCAGCTGCAGTGAGCAGGGATGGAGTCTGCCCACACCATCCCCCTTTCGCAACGGTGTGCACATCCCCCTTGCCCTCCTTGGCCCCGGTGATAACTGACTTAGCAACAGAGGGCAGGGAGAGAAACTCCACGTATTCCCCTATGTCTGATGTCGTGAGTATTTCCACAGCCTCGCCCCCTGCACTGATCCCCGCACAGACGGCATCGCCGGACGTCCTCCTCCTCTCCCCACCTTGTCCATGCCCCAGACCCACTGCAAAGCCCGTGCCTTTAGGTTTGGTGGGGTTTACACAGGAGGTGGTAGGTATAACATCAGACATTGTATTTGGTACATATTTGTAACTCACCACCTCCCCTGCAGCCTTCTTAGTCTTCTTCCTCTTTTTCTTGGTCTCCTCCACTGATTCGTTCTCACCAAAGGAAAACCTAGTCAGGTCCATAGGAGACTTTACCTCTCTGATCTCCATCAGCAGACCACACTCCTCCTCTTCCTCTGCTGACACTCCAGCCTGTGCTGTCAGAGTCCTCTGCCGTGCTGGGAGGCCGCTTCCCTGTTGTTGACTCTGTGACTCACTTTTCTGGCTTGTTCTAGCATGTGGGACTCCAGCCATGACTTCGTCCTCCTCCTTCTCACTTAGCATGCTGGCTGGCGGTTCTCCTGAGGTATTTAACCCCTTCATTTCTGAGAACCGCAGCTGGTTCTTAAACGTCTCCAGGAAGTGACCTGCGCTTTTCTTGATCCCCTCCCAGAGGAGCACTAACCGGACCACCTCATCTCTGAGGGCTTCAAACCTCTGGGAGGTCGAAGGTCTTTTCTTGTTGGAGGCACAGGTGTTCAGGATTCAGACCTCCCGAAGTTCCTCCTACAGCAGGTTTAGTGCTTTGCCGGCATCCTCCTACTCGCGTAACATGACGACCATGCAGGAGGAGAAGCAACTCATGGACTCGCCGGAGCTCATTTCCCCAGGATGTTGCTGGGCTCTTCTTCCTGGGGCCTGGAGTGCCCCTGTCTCCCTCTCTGGGTGGATGATGAGCCATCTCAGGATTGGAGTAGATGGGTATGATCTTCCTCACCCGTCCTGATATCCTCACTCTCTCCTGGGCCGGTTGCTGCTGCTGTTGCTTCCTGTACCCCACTGGCACAGACCGGGGAACAGAAGCCTGGGAAGCCATGTCGGCTTCCTCCCCTGGGGAGGAGAGGCAGACTCTGGACCTCCTCCTGGAAGTCCTGGAGCTCACAAGACAGGTGCTGGTCCTAGCAGGGTGTGACTGATTGTGGGCACCTGTCCTCTTCTGAATACCATGTATTGACCTCTATAACATCAATGGCAGCTTGAAGTCTTTTGTGGTAGTTGTGGATGAGATTCTTTATTTTCTTTATTTTCTTAGATGGTAAAGCTACCCACTCTTCTTGGCAAAAAACCTCCAGTTCCTGTAAATTCCTGGGCTGTCTAGCATGAGCTGAGTGCTTGAGATCTCCCCAGAGTGGCTCAATGATATCGAGGTCAGGAGTCTGAGATGGCCACTCAAGAACCTTCACTTTCTTCACTTTCTTCTGCTATAGCCAATGACAGGTCAACTTAGCCTTGTGTCTTTGATCGTTGTCATGTTGCAACGTCTAAGTACGTCCCATGCACAGCTTGCCTCCAGTATTTGCTGATAACGTAATACATTCATCTTTCCTTCAACTTTGACCAAGTTTCCTGTACCTTTGTAGCTCACACATCCCCAAAACATCAGCAATCCACCTCCATGCTTTACAGTAGGAATGGTGTTCCTTTCATCATAGGCCTTGTTGACCTCTCTCCAAATATAACGTTTATGGTTCTGGCCAAAAAGTTAAATTATGGTCTCGTCACTCCAAATTACCTTGTTCCAGAAGTTTTGAGGCTTTTCTTTGTGCTGTTTTGCGTATTGTAGGTGACATACTTTGTGGCATTTGCGCAGTAATGGCTTTCTTCTGGTGACTCTACTGTGCAGCACATTTTTCTTCTTCATCGTTTGAATGCTGCTGACAGGCATTATCAATTCCTTGGATATCTTTTTGTATCCCTTTCCTGTTTTATACAGTTCAACTACCTTTTCCCATAGATCCGTTGACAATTCTTTTGCATTCCCCATGACTCACAATCCAGAAATGTCAATGGCTGCATGAAAGATGCAAGAGTCTGTCTGGATCCCAGAAACTCACTCAGCTTTTATGCACACACACTGATTACTAGCTAACAGGCCACAGGTGAGGATGTTACCTTTAGTAGCCATTCAAACCCATTTGTGACAACTTCTGTGCATGTTATCAGGCCATAATCACCAGGGTATATGAACTTTTGATCAAGGTCATTTGGATGTTGTGGGTTGTCATTATGATTTAAAAAGAGAAAACACATTAGTTTGACAATAAATGGCTTCTCCACTAATCATGCGTGGAGAAAAAGATTTGGTGTTATCGTTCAATTCTCTGAAAAAAAGGCCAAGAAAGCAAAAATTCTGTCGGGGTATGTAGACTTTTGAGCACAACTGTATACCAGGATGGGGGAACAAATATGAGGGTGAGGGAGCATATACCAGGGTAGGAAAGCATATAAAAGGATTGAAGACAATATTGGGGAAGCATATACCAGAATAGGGGACCATGATGGGAGAGCATACATCAGGATGGGGGAGCTTAAACCCATTTTTATTGCCCGGCTCCTGCACGCAGCTGAATGCAGCGGGGAGAAAATTAACTTTATTCTCCCTGTCAGCATTCGATTTCGTACTGAGAAAAATGATGTGCACACTGTGTAGTAGGGAGCTGGTGCAGGCTGGACAATAGATTTAATATCGAAGAGAAGCAGCCGCACTCAATATTTGATGCAGAGAAAAAAATAATTAATTTATTCATGTGTACAGACATCATCAATAATGCTTGATATGTGGCATAGGAAAATTACGGACAAAGATGCTGAGGTTGACGTTTCGACCGCAACTGGTCTTTTTCAAAACCTCGCTGAAAAATAAATATAAAGATATTTATAACGGTGCTGTACATGTCAGATATAAAATAAACATAGAAAAATTATACATGATAACAATAACAATAAACCTAAAATCAAAGAAAATATAATACAAAGAGAAACTAAACGTAGTTTGTATAGAATAAGAATACACTCAAGAATATGGATATCATGCTCAATAACATATGGGAGCGGCAGGAGCTTCCCTGGAGAGAAACAAGTGCAAAGCAGCGTCCTGAATGCGTCAGCTTTGTATTAATCTATATCTATATACATATATACAAATGTACAAAAAATAGTGCATCGCCTAATTTAATATAGCAGAATTTTTAATAGCACCGTAGATATTGCAGAGAGATCCTGAACATCTCATGTATACATAGGAAAGTTCTGGGAACTTCCAGGAAAAAAAACTGATCAAGAAGGTAAACCCATCTACTAACTGTTCTGTTCCAATTGGAAACAGAACCCCTACCACAGGTAGGACTTCTGCTCCAGTATCTGAGCTGTCTATCTCTTCCTTAGGGCTGTTAAATAAAAGTATGTTTAATCCACCACGTACATACCATGCAGCTGAAGCGTGCATAGATTTGATTGACCGGGAGGTACACGAGATGCTTGCAAAACAACAAAAAGGTCTACTTCCAACAAAAAGTAATACTACACCACTTGAAAAACAGGCTATTGAATCATTAAGGTCAAACAAATACATCACTATCAAACCAGCCGATAATGGTGGGGCGATAGTGATTATGAACCAAGTCGACTACATTAGGGAAATTAACAACCAACTATCAGATACTTCCACATATAAAAAGAACTCTAGTGACCCTACACCCATAATCAGGACAAAAATTAAATCTCTCTTTAAAAAATACTTAGCCTGCAACTGTATTGACCAGAAAACAATTACATTTTTGACAAATCCACATCCAATAATACCTGTTTTCTACGTCCTGCCCAAAATCCACAAGTCACTCATCAATCCCCCAGGACGACCCATTGTTGCGTCAACGGATTCCATCTTATCTCCTTTGTCGATCTTTTTGGAGAAATACCTGACTCCACTTGTCAAAAAAACAAAGTCATTCATATTGGATACCGGTCACTTTATCAGTACTATTAAACTCCTTACTGACATCTCATCACAATGCCTCCTTGTCACACTGGATGTTAGGAGCCTCTACACCTCGATCAAACATGATCTCAGTGTAGAGGCAGTAGTTATCTCACTTCAGTCTTCTAACCTGAGTCTGAATTCCCAACAATTCATTTTGGACCTCCTATCTCTGATTCTCAATGAAAACTATTTTCTTCTTGGGGACCAGTTCTTCTACCAAATTTGTGGTACAGCCATGGGGTCAAACATGGCACCTGCTTACGCTAATCTTTACATGGATGCCTTTGAGAACCTTCACATTTACAAAAATAGTCTATTTCAATTACATTCGAAATGTTGGCTCCGCTACATAGACGATATTTTTTGTCTATGGGACGGAGCCCTTGATACCCTTACCAACTTTGTATCGCAAATCAACGATATTAAACCAGAATTACAATTCGTGCTGAATTGGGACTCCCATAAGATTCCATTTCTAGATACACTTGTGATTAAGAATGAAGGAGTGGGCCTTCATACGGACATCTATATTAAACCCTTCTCCCCCAAGGGTGGTTTGCACGTTAATGACCGGGCCAATTTTTACAATTCTGACCACTGTCTCTTTATGAGGTTATAACTCTGGAATGCTTCAACGGACCTTTGCGATTCTGAGACTGTTTTCTCGTGACATATTGTATTTCACGTTAGTGGTAAAATTTCTTCGATGTAACTTGCGTTTATTTTTGAAAAAAATGGAAATATGGCGAAAATTTTGAAAATTTTGCAATTTTCAAACTTTGAATTTTTATTCCCTTAAAACAGAGAAATATGTCACACAAAATAGGTAATAAATAACATTTCCCACATGTCTACTTTACATCAGCACAATTTTGGAACCAAAATTTTTTTTTGTTAGGAAATTATAAGGGTTAAAAGTTGACCAGCGATTTCTCATTTTTACAACAAAATTTACAAAGTCATTTTTTTTAGGGACCACCTCATATCTGAAGTCACTTTGAGGGGTCTATATAGCAGAAAATACCCAAAAGTGACACCATTCTAAAAACTGCACCCCTCAAGGTACTCAAAACCACATTCAAGAATTTTATTAACCCTTCAGGTGCTTCACAGGAGCTGAAGCAACGTGGAAGGAAAAAATTAATATTTAACTTTTTAGCCACAAAAATGATCTTTTACAAACTTTTTTTTATTTTCACAAGGGTAAACAAAGAAAATGGACAGATAAAGTTGTTGTACAATTTCTCCTGAGTACGCCAATACCCCATATGTGGGGGAAAAAACACTGTTTGGGCACACGGCAGAGCTCGTAAGGGAAGGAGCGCAGTTTGACTTATTCAAACTAAAATTGGCTGGAATTGAGATTGGACGCCATGTCACGTTTGGAGAGCCCCTGATGCGCCTAAACAGTGGAAACCCCCACAAGTGACACCATTTTGGAAACTAGACCCCCTAAGGAACTTATCTAGATCTGTTGTGAGCACTTTGAACCCAAAGTGTTTCACAAAAGTTTATAATGCCTGGGTGTGAAAAAAAAACATTTTTCTACAAAATGATTATTTAGTCCCAAATGTTTGATTTTTCCCAAGGAAATTGGACCCCAAAAGTTGTTGTCCAATTTGTCCTGAGTACGCTGATAACCCACATGTGGGGGAAAACCACTGTTTGGGCACACGGCAGAGCTCGTAAGGGAAGGAGCGCAGTTTGACTTATTCAAACTAAAATTGGCTGGAATTGAGATTGGATGCCATGTTCCGTTTCCAGTGCCCCAGATGAGCCTAAACAGTGGAAACCCCCCACAAGTGACCCCATTTTGGAAACTAGACCCCTAAGGAACTTATCTAGATCTTTGGTGAGCAATTTAAACCCCCAAGTGCTTCACACAAGTTTATAATGCCCGGGCATGAAAATAAAAAATCCTATTTTTTTCCCACAAAAATTATCTTTTAGTCACTAATTTTTTATTTTCCCATGGGTAACAGGAGAAATTGGACCACAAAAGTTGTTGTCCAATTTGCCCTGAGTCCGCTGATAACCCACATGTGTGGGGAAACCACTGTTTGGGCGCACGGCAGAGCTCGGAATGGAAGGAGCACCATTTGACTTTTTCCAACCAAAATTGGCTGGAATTGAGATTGGACGCCATGTTGCATTTGGAGAGCCCCTGATGTGCCTAAACAGTGGAAACCCCCCACAAGTGACCCCATTTGGGAAACTAGACCCCCTAAGGAACTTATCTAAATCTTTGGTGAGCAATTTTAACCCCAAGTGCTCCACACATGTTTATAACGTAGAGCCGTTAAAATTAAAAAATCATATTTTTTCCACAAAAATGATCACCCCAATTTTCATTTTCCAAAGGGTAACAAGACTCCAAAAGGTATTGTGCAATTTGTCCTGAGTACGCTGATACCCCATATGTGGGGGTAAACCACTGTTTGGGTGCATGGTAGAGTTTGGAAGGGAATGAGCGCCGTTTGACTTTTTCAAAGCAGAATTGGCTGGATGCCATGTCGTGTTTGGAGAGCTCCTGATCTGCCTAAACAGTGGAAACCCCGACAAATGACATCATTTTTGAAACTAGACCCCTCAAGAAACTTATCTAGATGTGTGGTGAGCACTTTGAACCTCGAAGTGCTTCACAAAAGTTTATAACGTACAGCCGTAAAAATAAAAATCTTTTTTTTTTTTTTACAAAAATTATTTTTCGTCCCAATATTTTATTTTCACAAGGGTAACAGGAGAAATTGGACCCCAAAAGTTGTTGTCCAATTTGTCCTGAGTACGCTGATACCCAATATGTGGGAGAAAACTACTGTATGGGCACACGTTGGGGCTCGGAAGGCAAGTAGTGACGTTTTGGATTGCAGACTTTGATGGAATGGTCTGGGGGCGTCATGTCGCATTTGGAGAGCCCTGATGCGCCTAAACAGTGGAAACCCCAACAAGTGACCCCATTTTGGAAAATAGACCCCACAAGGAACTTATCTAGATGTGTGGTGAGCACTTTGAACCCCGAAGTGCTTCACAGAAGTTTATAACGTACAGCCGTAAAAATAAAAAATCCTTTTTTTTTTTTACAAAAATGATTTTTTCGTCCCCAATATTTTATTTTCACAAGGGTAACAGGAGAAATTGGACCCCAAAAGTTGTTGTCCAATTTGTCCTGAGTACGCTGATACCCAATATGTGGGAGAAAACTACTGTATGGGCGCACGTCAGGGCTCGGAAGGGAAGTAGTGACGTTTTGGATTGCAGACTTTGATGGAATGGTCTGGGGGCGTCATGTCGCATTTGGAGAGCCCCTGATGCGCCTAAACAGTGGAAACCCCCACAAGTGACCCCATTTTGGAAAATAGACCCCACAAGGAACTTATCTAGATGTGTGGTGAGCACTTTGAACCCGAAGTGCTTCACAGAAGTTTATAACGTACAGCCGTAAAAATAAAAAATCCTTTTTTTTTTTACAAAAATGATTTTTTTCGTCCCCAATATTTTATTTTCACAAGGGTAACAGGAGAAATTGGACCCCAAAAGTTGTTGTCCAATTTGTCCTGGGTACGCTGATACCCAATATGTGGGAGAAAACTACTGTATGGGCGCACGTCAGGGCTCGGAAGGGAAGTAGTGACGTTTTGGATTACAGACTTTGATGGAATGGTCTGGGGGCGTCATGTCGCATTTGGAGAGCCCCTGATGCGCCTAAACAGTGGAAACCCCCACAAATGACCCTATTTTGGAAAATAGACCCCACAAGGAACTTATCTAGATGTGTGGTGAGTGCTATGAAGCCCCAAGTGCTTCACAGAAGTTTATAACGTACAGCCGTTAAAAAACAAAAAAATATTTTTTTTTTTACAAAAATGATATTTTCGCCCCCAGTTTTTTATTTTCCCAAGGGTAACAGAAGAAATAGGACAAATTGCACAATAACTCTTGGGGTCCAGAGTATGCTGATACCCCATATGTGGGGATAAACTACTGTTTGGGCGCATGGCAGAGCTCAGAAGTGAAGGAGCACCATTTGACTTTTTCAACGCAGAATTGGCTGGAATTGAGATCCGACACCATGTCACATTTGGAGAGCCTCTGATGTGCCTAAACAGCGGAAACCCCCAATTCTAACTCCAACCCTAACCCCAACACACCCCTAACCCTAGTCCCAATCCTAACCACAAACCTAACCCTAACACACCCCTAACCCTAATCCCAACCCTAACCCTAATCCTAACTTTAGCACCAACCTTAACCCTAACTTTAGCCGCAACCCTAACCCTAATGGGAAAATGGAAATAAATACATTTTTTTAATTTTATTATTTTTCCCTAACTAAGGAGGTGATAAAGGGGGGTTTGATTTACTATTTATAGCAGGTTTTTATGATTGGCAGCTGTCACGCTAAAAGACGCTTTTTATTGCAAAAAATAGTTTTTGCATCACCACATTTTGAGAGCTATAATTTTTGCATATTTTGGCCCACAGAGTCATGTGAGGTCTTATTTTTTGCGGTATGAGTTGACGTTTTTATTGGTACAATTTTTGAGCATGTGACATTTTTTGATCGCTTTTTATTTTGATTTTTGGGAGGTTAGAATGAACAAAAATCAGCAATTCATGAATTTCTTTTGTGGGAGGCGTTTATACCGTTCCGCGTGTGGTAAAATTGATAAAGCAGTTTTATTCTTCGAGTTAGTACGATTACGGCGATACCTCATTTATATAATTTTTTTTATGTTTTGGTGCTTTTATAGAATAAAAACAATTTTATATAAAAAATTATTATTTTTTGCATCGCTTTATTCTGCGAGCTATAACTTTTTTATTTTTTCGCTGATGATGTTGTATGGTGGCTCGTTTTTTGCGGGACAAGATGAAGTTTTCAGCGCTACCATGATTATTTATATCGGTCTTTTTGATCGCGTGTTATTCCACTTTTTGTTTGGCGGTATGATGATAAAGCATTGATTTTTTGCTTTGTTTTTTTTTTTTAAGGGGTTCACTAAAGGGGTTAACTAGTGGGACAGTTTTATAGGGGGGGTCGTTACGGACGTGGCGATACCAAATATGTGTACTTTTATTGTTTTGTTTTTTTTATTTACAGGAAAAAATGAATTTTTTGGGGAATATTTTTTTTCTTTATTTTGGATTTTTTTTTAAAACATGTTTATTTTTATTTTTTTCACTTTTTTACTTTGTCCCAGGGTGGGACATCACTGTAAAATGTCAGATCGCTGGTGTGACAGTGTGCACAGCACTCTGTCACACCAGCGATCGCTCTGGCACTGCTGCAGGCTTCTCAGTGCCTGCTTTCAGCAGGCACTGAGGAAGCCGCCTCCCTGCAGGACCCGGTGGCCATCTTGGATCCGGGTCCTTGGAGGGAGGAAGGCCTCAGAACAGCGCGATCATATCGCGCTGTTCTGAGGGTCTCAGGGGAGCGTGCAGGGAGCCCCTCCCAGCGCGATGCTCCCTTGTGCCCCTGCCAGGGGTTAATGTGCCGGGAGTGGTCCATGACCGCTCCTGACACACAGTCCCGGGTGTCAGCTGTGATAATCAGCTGACACCCAGCGGCGATTAACTGCGCTCCCCCCGGGAGCACAGCTGATCGCCTATGACGTACTATCCCGTCCATGGTCAGATTGGCACGGGTTTCATGGACGGGATAGTACGTCTGATGTCAGAGAGGGTTTAAACCAACAGATTCTAATAATCTTTTACTTTTTACAAGTTGCCATCCGAAATCAACAAGGGAAAGCCTTCCACGTTCCCAATTCCACAGGGTCACCAAATAGTCTCAATTGGTTGAAACCCGGCTGGACGAGATGGCCCAAAAATTCAAGGAAAGAAAATACCCAGACAAAATCCTCACTTCAGAAAAACAAAGAGCCCTTACATGGAGCCCCCTTTAACCAGAGCTCCCAACCTGGAACGAGTCCCGTTTATTCATACGCATCACCCTGTAATGGCTCTAGTATATAGAACCATTAATAAACATTGGCCTCTTTTGGCCAAATCATATCCACAAATCGATGCTTTCCAGTCACCAGCACTTATGTGCAAGAGAAGACCGAAAAACTTCAAAGACCAATTGGTCCGAGGAGATGTGGGCAGTTTCACGAAACAACCCAAACAATTGTTTCTAGGGACGCAAATAGTAGGCACATTCCCTGCTTGGGATGTGCTTGTTGTGCTAATGTCATCAAATCAGGGGACATTGTTCATCCACATACAGGAAAAAGATACAAGACCAATGGGTTCTTCACATGTGATACCAACTTCGTAGTTTATCTGGTCAAATGCCCCTGTGGCCTTCTCTATATAGGGGAAACCACACAACACGTTAGGGACAGAATTTCAAGTCATAAGTCCACCATTAGACTGAAAAAAACATTGCTTCCATTACCCCATCATTTCTCAACAGCAAATCATTCTGTATCACAACTCTGGTACCAAGTTATAGAACAGGTGGATAGACTTAGACGCGGAGGTAACCATATTAAGCTCTTTAAGGTGCGGGAATCCTTCTGGATCCATACGTTGCAGACCCTAGCCCCGAAAGGCCTTAATAGGGAATTGGATTTCACGTTTTGCTAAAACGTTCCTTGAACATGTAAACATGACCAATTTGATTTTTTACTTTCAGGTTTTCTGATCTGAGTTGGTACCCTAACTATTTGTTTTTCTAGATCTCTTGACAGGGGGAGTTCGTGATGAAACCTCCATTAAAGTTCTTCTTCTTCCTCTTCCTTTCTTTGGTCACTTTTGGGTAAGTTCCATATCCCTGCACTCTATTCTTATCCTTTATTTTTAATTTGAATTTTTTTTATATTTTATTTTTTACTTTTTATTTTTTATACTTTAATTTTTTATTTTTTATTTTTAATTTTATTTTTGTTCTTCATTTTAGATTTTTTATTTTAATTTTTTTTCATTTTTTTTTCATTTTTTTCATTTTTTCTTTTTTCATTTCATTCTGTTTATCTTTTTTTGCTATTTTTATTTAATTTTTATTTATTATTTTCTAATTTTTATTTTTCTTTTTTATTTTTCTCTGTTATTTCATTTTTAGTCTAATTTTATTGTTTTTGTTGTTTTCAAGCTCATCAAAAATGCCACCTTTTTTTTCCATTTTTTTTCCATGATTTTCCACTTAATAATATGGATTTTTTTGCACACTAAATTTGTATTTTTATTTTTAAATAACTCTTGACTTCATTTTCAGAATAACTCTTGACTTTATTTTTATTTTTATGCTTATTTCTTATTTTTTTTATTATTTTTTTTCATATTTTTTTTTCAAATTCATATATCCCTGGTACATTTTTATTTTTTGACTTTATCTCAGTATATTTATCTTATTTTTATTTTTATTATGTGTTTTTATTTTTTATTTTCCCTGTAACTCTACCAAAAAACTCTCCTTAGAATTACCCTTCTGCATATATATTAACCCCTTAGTGACAGAGCCATTTTGCAGCTTAATGACAGGGCCAATTTTTACAATTCTGACCACTGTCACTTTATGAGGTTATAACTCTGGAACGCTTTAACGAATCCCGCTGATTCTAAGATAGTTTTTTCGTGACATATTGTACTTCACGTTAGTGGTAAAATTTCTTTGATATGACTTGTGTTTATTTATGAAAAAAACAGAAATATGGCGAAAATTTTGAAAATTTAACAATTTTCAAACTTTAAATTTTTATGCCCTTAAATCAGAGAGATATGTCACACAAATTTCTTAATAAATAACATTTCCCACATGTCTACTTTACATCAGCACAATTTTGGGACCAAAATTTTTTTTCGTTACGAAGTTATAAGGGTTAAAAGTTGACCAGCGATTTCTCATTTTTACAACACTATTTTTATTTTAGGGACCACATCACATTTGAAGTCACTTTGAGGGGTCTATACGATAGAAAATACCCAAAAGTGACACCATTCTAAAAACTGCACCCCTCAAGGTGCTCAAAAATACATTCAGGAAGTTTATTAACCCTTTACGTGCTTCACAGGAACTGAAGCAATGTGGAAGGAAAAAATTAACATTTAACTTTTTTTGCAAAAACTTTAATTCGGAACCTATTTTTTTTATTTTCACAACTGTTAAAAGAAAAAATGAACCACAAAATTTGTTGTGCAATTTCTCCTGAATAAGCCGATACCCCATATGTGGGGGTAAACCACTTTTTGGGCGCACGGCAGAGGTCGCAAGGGAAGGAGCGACATTTGACTTTTTCAACGCAGAATTGGCTGGACGCCATGTCGCGTTTGTAGAGGCCCTGTGTCTAAACAGTGGAAACCCATCACAAGTGACCCCATTTTGGAAACTAGACCCCCTAAGGAACTTATCTAGATGTGTGGTGAGCACTTTGAACCTCCAAGTGCTTCACAGAAGTTATAAACATAGAACAGTGAAAATAAAAAATCATATTTTTTCCACAAAAACAATCTTTTCACCCCAATTATTATTTTCCCAAGGGTAACAAGACCCCAAAAGTTTTTGTGCAATTTGTCCTGAGCATGCTGATACCCCATTTGTGGGGGTAAACCACTGTTTGGGTGCATGGCAGAGCTTGGAAGGGAAGGAGCGCCGTTTGACTTTTTCAGCGCAGAATTGGCTGGACGTCATGTCGTGTTTGTAGAGGCCCTGATGTGTCTAAACAGTGGAAACCCCCCACAAGTGACCCCATTTTGGAAATTAGACCCCATAAGGAACTTATATAGATGTGTGGTGAGCACTTTGAACCTCCAAGTGCTTCACAGAAGTTTATAACATAGAACCTCCAAAAAAAGGCTGCACTCAAGCATACTAAAGCATGACAACATAGAATATATGAAATTTTGAATAGCAATATGGCTTTGGAATATAAGGAAAAATTTGAGACGCTTAGTATAAACATTTGGCCAAACATTTTAAAGCTCAACAACCATCGTCAAGGTGGTCTCAATTCTGTTGAGTCCCTAACCTAATGTGAACATACCTCTATTAGGCTGATATCTGAATTTCTGGGCGAATATGCACCTCTGTCAGTAATGCCTGCATATATGGGTAAAGTAGGGAGCTGGTGTAATTAAAATCACCACCTGGTGGGAGCGGAGTGCTCGGTCAGCAAGCTAACATTCAAAAGACAAAAAACCTGACTGGCACTTCCAGACTTATTGCTATTCAAAATTTCATATATTCTATGTTGTCATGCTTTAGTATGCTTGAGTGCAGCCTTTTTTTGGATGTTTTACATGAGGGTAGCTCCCTTTGGTTTGCACCTAGTTCACATTAGTCTGGAAGTGCCAGTCAGGTTTTTTGTCTTTTGAATGTTAGCTTGCTGACCGAGCACTCCACTCCCACCAGGTGGTGATTTTAATTACACCGGCTCCCTACTTTACCCATATATGCAGGCATTACTGACAGAGGTGCATATTCGCCCAGAAATTCAGATATCAGCCTAATAGAGGTATGTTCACATTAGGTTAGGGACTCAACAGAATTGAGACCACCTTGACGATGGTTGTTGAGCTTTAAAATGTTTGGCCAAATGTTTATACTAAGCGTCTCAAATTTTTCCTTATATTCCAAAGCCATATTGCTATTCAAAATTTCATATATTCTATGTTGTCATGCTTTAGTATGCTTGAGTGCAGCCTTTTTTTGGATGTTTTACATGAGGGTAGCTCCCTTTGGTTTGCACCTAGTTCACATTAGTCTGGAAGTGCCAGTCAGGTTTTTTGTCTTTTGAATGTTAGCTTGCTGACCGAGCACTCCGCTCCCACCAGGTGGTGATTTTAATTACACCGGCTCCCTACTTTACCCATATATGCAGGCATTACTGACAGAGGTGCATATTCGCCCAGAAATTCAGATATCAGCCTAATAGAGGTATGTTCACATTAGGTTAGGGACTCAACAGAATTGAGACCACCTTGACGATGGTTGTTGAGCTTTAAAATGTTTGGCCAAATGTTTATACTAAGCGTCTCAAATTTTTCCTTATATTCCAAAGCCATATTGCTATTCAAAATTTCATATATTCTATGTTGTCATGCTTTAGTATGCTTGAGTGCAGCCTTTTTTTGGATGTTTTACATGAGGGTAGCTCCCTTTGGTTTGCACCTAGTTCACATTAGTCTGGAAGTGCCAGTCAGGTTTTTTGTCTTTTGAATGTTAGCTTGCTGACCGAGCACTCCGCTCCCACCAGGTGGTGATTTTAATTACACCGGCTCCCTACTTTACCCATATATGCAGGCATTACTGACAGAGGTGCATATTCGCCCAGAAATTCAGATATCAGCCTAATAGAGGTATGTTCACATTAGGTTAGGGACTCAACAGAATTGAGACCACCTTGACGATGGTTGTTGAGCTTTAAAATGTTTGGCCAAATGTTTATACTAAGCGTCTCAAATTTTTCCTTATATTCCAAAGCCATATTGCTATTCAAAATTTCATATATTCTATGTTGTCATGCTTTAGTATGCTTGAGTGCAGCCTTTTTTTGGATGTTTTACATGAGGGTAGCTCCCTTTGGTTTGCACCTAGTTCACATTAGTCTGGAAGTGCCAGTCAGGTTTTTTGTCTTTTGAATGTTAGCTTGCTGACCGAGCACTCCGCTCCCACCAGGTGGTGATTTTAATTACACCGGCTCCCTACTTTACCCATATATGCAGGCATTACTGACAGAGGTGCATATTCGCCCAGAAATTCAGATATCAGCCTAATAGAGGTATGTTCACATTAGGTTAGGGACTCAACAGAATTGAGACCACCTTGACGATGGTTGTTGAGCTTTAAAATGTTTGGCCAAATGTTTATACTAAGCGTCTCAAATTTTTCCTTATATTCCAAAGCCATATTGCTATTCAAAATTTCATATATTCTATGTTGTCATGCTTTAGTATGCTTGAGTGCAGCCTTTTTTTGGATGTTTTACATGAGGGTAGCTCCCTTTGGTTTGCACCTAGTTCACATTAGTCTGGAAGTGCCAGTCAGGTTTTTTGTCTTTTGAATGTTAGCTTGCTGACCTAGCACTCCGCTCCCACCAGGTGGTGATTTTAATTACACCGGCTCCCTACTTTACCCATATATGCAGGCATTACTGACAGAGGTGCATATTCGCCCAGAAATTCAGATATCAGCCTAATAGAGGTATGTTCACATTAGGTTAGGGACTCAACAGAATTGAGACCACCTTGACGATGGTTGTTGAGCTTTAAAATGTTTGGCCAAATGTTTATACTAAGCGTCTCAAATTTTTCCTTATATTCCAAAGCCATATTGCTATTCAAAATTTCATATATTCTATGTTGTCATGCTTTAGTATGCTTGAGTGCAGCCTTTTTTTGGATGTTTTACATGAGGGTAGCTCCCTTTGGTTTGCACCTAGTTCACATTAGTCTGGAAGTGCCAGTCAGGTTTTTTGTCCCTCGTCTTATAACATAGAACCGTGAAAATAAAAAATCATATTTTTTCCACAAAAACGATCTGTTCACCCGAATTTTTATTTTCCCAAGGGTAACAAGACCCCAAAAGTTTTTGTGCAATTTGTCCTGAGCATGCTGATACCCCATATGTGGGGGTAAACCACTGTTTGGGTGCATGGCAGAGCTTGGAAGGGAAGGAGCGCCGTTTGACTTTTTCAACTCAGAATTGGCTTGACGCCATGTCGCGTTTGTAGAGGCCCTAATGTGTCTAAACAGTGGAAACCCCCACAAGTGACACCATTTTGGAAACTAGACCCCTAAGGAACTTATATAGATGTGTGGTGAGCACTTTGAACCCCCAAGTGCTTCACAGAAGTTTATAACTCCCGGGCATGAAAATAAAAAGTCATATTTTTTCCACAAACCTGATCATTTAGTCCCCAATTTTTTATTTTCCCAAGGGTAACAGGAGAAATTAGACCACAAAAGTTGTTGTCCAATTTGTCCTGAGTACGCTGATACCCCATATGTGGGGTGGGACCACTGTTTGGGCGCACTGCAGAGCTTGGAAGGGAAGGAGCGCCGTTTGACTTTTTCAAACCAAAATTGGCTGGAATTGAAATTGGACGCCATGTCACGTTTGGAGAGCCCTGATACGCCTAAACAGTCGAAACCCCCACAAATCACACCATTTTGGAAACTAGACCCCTCTAGTTTGGGCCCACTGTTTGGGCGCATGGGAGTGCTTGGAAGGGAAGGAGCGCCATTTTGTAATGCGGACTTTGATGGAATGTTCTGCAGGCGTCATGTTGTGTTTGCAGAGCCCTTGATGTACCTAAACAGTAGAAACCCCCTGCAAGTGACACCATTTTGGTAACTAGACCCCCAAGGAGCTTATCTAGATGTGTGGTGAGCACTTTGAACCCCCAAGTGCTTCACAGAAATTTATAAACGCAGAGCCGTGAAAATGAAAAATAATTTTTTCTCAAAAATGATTTTTTTAGCCAGCTATTTTTTATTTTCCCAAGGGTAACAGGAGAAATTAGAACCCCAGAATTGGTGTGCAATTTGTCCAGAGTACGCTGATGCCCCATATGTTTAGGTAAACCACTGTTTGGGTGCACGGCAGGGCTCGGAAAGGAGGGAGCGCCATTTGACTTTTTGAAAGCCACGTCGTGTTTGGAGACCCCCTGATGTGTCTAAACAGTGGAAACCCCCCACAAGTGACCCCATTTTGGAAACTAGACCCCTTAAGGAACTTATCTAGATGTGTGGTGAGCACTTTGAACCCCAAGTGTTTCACAGAAATTTATAAACGCAGAGCTGTGAAAATAAAAAATCATTTTTTTTCTCAAAAATGATTATTTTAGCCAGCTATTTTTTATTTTCCCAAGGGTAACAGGAGAAATTAGAACCCCAAAATTGGTGTGCAATTTGTCCTGAGTACGCTGATACCCCATATGTTGGGGTAAACCACTGTTTGGGCGCACGGCAGGGCTCGGAAGGGAGGGAGCGCCATTTGACTTTTTGAACGCCACGTCGTGTTTGGAGACCCCCTGATGTGCCTAAATAGTGGAAATCCCTCAATTCTAGCTCCAACCCTAATCCCAACACACCCCTAACCCTAATCCCAACCCTAATCCTAACCTAAATCCCAACCCTAATTCCAACCCTAATTGTAACCCTAACCTTAATTGTAACCCTAACTCTAATTGTAACCCTAACCCTAATTTTAACCCTAACCCTAATCCTAATTATAACCCTAACCCTAAGGCTAGGTTCATTTTGCGTTTTACCAGCCCGTTCAACACATAGCGTTGACGGGCTGGTAACGGTATAGCATAACGAGATCGCGTTATGCTATACCCGCTGGCGCAGAGGAATCAGCAGATGATTCATCTGCGCTAGCGGTGACGGAGCCTAGACGCTGCAGCCCGCGTCCGAGGCTCCGTCACTGAATGATGGCACGTCGCAAACGCATGCCGCTTTACGGCATTCGTCGCGATGCGCCCTCAAATGGGGGTAAATGGCAGCGTTAACGGACTGCGTTAGACCGCGTTATACCGCGGTGTAACGCAGTCCGTCTAACGGACTGCCATAACGCAGTATGAACCCAGCTTAACCCTAACGCTAATTATAACCCTAACCCTAATGCTAACCCTAACCCTAATGCTAACCCTAACCCTAATTATAACCCTAACCCTAATTATAACTCTAACCCTAACAGAAAAATGAAAATAAATATAATTTCTATTTTTTATTATATGTCCCTAACTAAGGGGGTGATAAATGGGGGGGTTATGTACTGTTTTTTTTATTTTGATCACTGTGATAGTTTATCACAGTGATCAAAATGCACTTTTATGAGAATGAATGAAAAAATTTTGAATCTGCCTCCAAGCAGATCGGCGGGCGCACTGCGCATGCGCCCGCCAGGGGGACCTGCCAGAGGACACCGGCAGGTACAGGGGGGGTTCAGGGGGACCCTCATTTTCTCCCCTCTGATGTGCGATCACATCAGAGGGGAGAGAAATCATTTTTTTTTTTTTTGCGATCGCGTCTATGCTTGCATAGCGGCGATCGCAACACCGGGATCGGTGAATACCGACCCGGATCATGTTCTCCGGGGTCTCGGCTACCCCCGGTAGCCGAGACCCCAGAGAATATTTGCCCATCCCCCCCAGCACATAGCGGCACATAGCGGCGGGCGCACTGAGCATGCGCGCGCCATTTTCTTCATAGCGCCGGCACCGGGGGACACTGGAGGGCCCTGGGGCCACATGCAGGGGATCGGGGGCCACATGGGGGTCCTGGGGACCCTTTTTCTCTGTCCTCTGATGTCCGATGACATCAGAGGACAGAGAAATTAAATGGCACAACTTTTTTTTTTGTTGCGGTCGCCGTTATAGGGTTAATAACGGCGATCGCAACATCGGTGTCGATAAAAACTGACCCGATTCATGTTCTCTGGGGTCTCGGCTACCCCCGGTAGCTGAGACCCTGGAGAAAATGCTCCTCTGGGGGGCGCTATTCACTTTTTCCACAGTGCCGTTAATTAACGGCGCTGTGGTTTAAGTACCCTTAATGACCGCCGTTAAAAGGCGTATCGGCGGTCGTTAAGGGGTTAACTTGCCTCTTTCTATTTATTATCTGACAAATACCAACTTCTTAGTGGGTAGTGCTGTCACACTATTTTACAGCTCAGCGCCACACTGGCGTTACCTGATCGCTCCTGCACACCTAGAAGCGATTACAATTATCAGGGGATTCCCTTTACATGATTGCGCAAGCGCACTGAGTGCCTCTGACTCATCCCAGTGCGGATATACACACTGAATACTTCCAGCGCTCTGCGTATGCGCAGAGGGCGGCGACACGCTTCCTGCGTGTCTAGCTTCCTTTCAGTCTCTAGAGCCTCGCACTGGCCCTCTATGAGACCGGAAATGACACCCAGATGCCGCTCTAAAGGCGCCACTACCACCACCGCTAAGCACACATTCATATTTACCAAACGGACGGACATACCGCTACTGAAACCGCTAGGTTGGTACCTATTCCTCCATAAAACGCCCCTAATTCTTTGACTTGATTTATCTTCTGTTTCCTAATATCTACCTTCCCCTCTTACTTCCATATAGTGTGCACGGAACTTACCCCTCTGCATATTCTTTTTCTCCCACACTCTGCAAAATAAGGTTAGTAGATGGGTTTACCTTCTTGATCATTTTTTTTCCTGGAAGTTCCCAGAACTTTCCTATGTATACATGAGATGTTCAGGATCTCTCTGCAATATCTACGGTGCTATTAAAAATTCTGCTATATTAAATTAGGCGATGCACTATTTTTTGTACATTTGTATATATGTATATAGATATAGATTAATACAAAGCTGACGTATTCAGGACGCTGCTTTGCACTTGTTTCGCTCCAGGGAAGCTCCTGCCGCTCCCATATGTTATTGAGCATGATATCCATATTCTTGAGTGTATTCTTATTCTATACAAACTACGTTTAGTTTCTCTTTGTATTATATTTTCTTTGATTTTGGGTTTATTGTTATTGTTATCATGTATAATTTTTCTATGTTTATTTTATATCTGACATGTACAGCACCGTTATAAATATCTTTATATTTATTTTTCAGCGAGGTTTTGAAAAAGACCAGTTGCGGTAGAAACGTCAACCTCAGCATCTTTGTCCGTAATTTTCCTATGCCACATATGAAGCATTATTGATGATGTCTGTACACATGAATAAATGAATTATTTTTTTCTCTACATCAAAAATTGAGTGCGGCTGCTTCTCTTCGATGTAGCATTCGATTTCGGTCATGGGGTGGCACCAGTTCAGTCATTGCTCTGAGAATATAGAGTGGCCGCTGTAACGGTGCCCGAAACCCTGACTGACAATCAATGTAGAGCCAGTGTCGGTCAGGGCCGGGACGCTGTTACAGTGGCCGCTTTTTTATTCTCAGAGAGGTGTCAAAACAGGCACCGTCCCCTCCTCCATGACTTAAACTGAATGATGGCAGCAAGAAGAAAGTTAGTTTTCTTCCCGCTGCATTCAGCTGCGTGCATAATAACAATATTAACCTACAGATTAACAGCATTTTTTCTGGTGACAGGTTCCCTTTTTAATTTTGTAGTACAATACTTCAATAAAATGGTGCCAGAGTTGGCAGGTGCGCATACTGCGTTATCCAGAACCATTTTATTGAAGACAGTGTATATGCGAATTTGCAGACATAGTGTCTTAAAAAAAAAAAAAAAGTCTCCGGAAATGTATCAATAAAAATGCTCACCACAAGGGCGTAGAACAGGTTCAATAGCTAATTCTTTATATTCAGGACAGGACTGGGTTGCCTGGAGCCCACAGAAAAAAAAAAAATTCCAGTTTGTCAAGGAGCACCTCGGCTGATTCATTAATTACTCCGAATATTTCAAGGAATATCCAGTTTATTATAAATATACAAGCACAACAGCTATACATAAAATTAGCCTTCATCAGGTAAAATCATATATATCTTTAAAAGACACATTTATATTAAAGGAAAAGGAAAAAAAAAAAAGGGATCCAACCCTTCAATCAATTATCATCAATTGAAAGTACAACAAAATTTTTATGAATATGGAAAGAAAAAAAGGAAAAACATATAGAAAATGAGGCTTTTGCTAGGTTTTATGTAATATAGACTTAATTTACAACTAGCCTCCCAATAGTTTGGAGAGGTGTGCAGGTGTTCTTTCTTAATTGATGATAATTGATTGAAGGGTTGGATCCCTTTTTTTTTCCTTTTCCTCTTATATAAATGTGTCTTTTAAAGATATATATGATTTTACCTGATGAAGGCTAATTTTATGTATAGCCGAAACGCGTTGTGCTTGTATGTTTATAATAAATTGGATATTCCTTGAAATATTCTGAGTAATTAATGAATCAGTCGGAAGCGCTTCTTGACAAATCGGAAAGTTTTTATTTTTTTTTCTGCACTCCTTGACGAATCTCCTACAAGGTAATTCGCTCCACCTGGTTTGAGCAGCAAGCCAGCAGATCCAGACGATTACTCCATTACCCAAACACAGGGTTACATGCTGAGTAACAAGACACCAAAAGGTGAGAAGAATTTCTATTTCAATCTGATATACCTTATATACTCGAGTATAAGCCGAGATTTTCAGCCCATTTTTTAGGGCTGAAAGTGCCCCTCTCGGCTTATACTCGAATCATATACCAGGGGGTCGGCGGGGAGGGGGAGCGCACCTGTCCTATATACTCACTCCCTCCTGGCGCGGTCACTGCAGCCCCTGCTCTTCTCCCACGGTCTCCGGCGCCTGTGTTCAACGGTCATGTGGTACCGCTCATTAAAGTCATGAATATGTGCATATTCATGACTTTAATGAGCGGTACCATGTGAACGCTGAGGTTAGGCATAGCTGCCGGAGACCGTGGGAGATGAGCAGGGACTGCAGAGACCGCTTCAGGAGGGGGTGAGTATAAGCGATATTTACCTGTTCCTGTTACACCACTGCGGTGTCCTCGCGTCCTCTAGCTGTGAATGTTCAGGTCAGAGGGCGCGGCACGCACTAACCACGTCATCGCGCCCTCTGACCTGAACATTCACAGCTAGAGGACCCGGAAGACAGCGGCGTGCAGCTGTGGACCGGGGACAGGTGAATATTGCAGGTGCCGGGGCCTGAGCCAGCGGTGACACCGGCACCTGTCCCCCATAGCGTGCCGGTATCCCTGCCTGCTCAGGACACCGGCACCTGGCCCCCAGCGCCGAGAGGTCAGTAGGTCTTTTTTTATTTTTTTTTTTCATTTGCAGCGGCAGCATAAGGGACCTATACTATGGGGGCATAATCTATGGAGCATCTTATGGGGCAGCATATGGGGCATAATACATGGAGCAGCATATGGGGCACAATCTATGGAGCATCTTGTGGGGCATAATACATGGTGCAGCATATGGGCATAATACAGGGGCAGCATATGGGGCACAATCTATGGAGCATAATATGGGGGCATAATACATGGGGCAGCATATGGGGCACAATCTATGGAGCATCATATGGGACATAATACATGGGGCAGCATATGGGGCACAATCTATGGAGCATCATATGGGGCATAATACATAGGGCAGCATATGGGGCACAATCTATGGAGCATCTTGTGGGGCATAATACATGGGGCAGCATATGGGGCACAATCTATGGAGCATCTTGTGGGGCATAATACATGGGGCAGCATATGGGCATAATACATGGGGCAGCATATGGGGCACAATCTATGGAGCATAATATGGGGGCATAATACATGGGGCAGCATATGGGGCACAATCTATGGAGCATCATATGGGGCATAATACATGGGACAGCATATGGGGCACAATCTATGGAGCATCATATGGGGCATAATACATGGGGCAGCATATGGGGCACAATCTATGGAGCATCTTGTGGGGCATAATACATGGGGCAGCATATGGGGCACAATCTATGGAGCATCTTGTGGGGCATAATACATGGGGCAGCATATGGGCATAATACATGGGGCAGCATATGGGGCACAATCTATGGAGCATAATATGGGGGCATAATACATGGGGCAGCATATGGGGCACAATCTATGGAGCATCATATGGGGCATAATACATGGGACAGCATATGGGGCACAATCTATGGAGCATCATATGGGGCATAATACATGGGGCAGCATATGGGGCACAATCTATGGAGCATCTTGTGGGGCATAATACATGGGGCAGCATATGGGGCACAATCTATGGAACATCATGTGAGGCATAATACATGGGCAGCATAATCTATGGGGCAGCATATGGGGCATAATCTATGGGGCAGCATATGGGGCACAATCTATGGAGCATCTTGTGAGGCATAATACATGGGGCAGCATATGGAGCACAATCTATGGAGCATCATATGGGGGCATAATACATGGGGCAGCATATGGGGCACAATCTTTGGAGCATCTTGTGGAGCATAATATATGGGGCACAATCTATGGAGCATCTTGTGGGGCATAATACATGGGCAGCATATGGGGCATAATCTATGGGGCAGCATATGGGGCATAATATATGGGGCAGCATTTGGGGCATAATATATGGGGCATAATCTGTGGAGCAGCATATCATAATATATGGGGCAGCATATGGGGCACAATCTATGGAGCATCTTGTGGTGCATAATATATGGGGCACGATCTATGGAGCATCTTGTGGGGCTTAATACATGGGCAGCATATGGGGCATAATCTGTGGAGCAGCATATGGGGCTCCTGATTCAATATGGCTATTAAAAAACATTAAACCTACCTTAATTTTACTTTTATTGGTATCTATTTTTATTTTTGAAATTTACCAGTAGCAGCTTAATTTTCCACCCTAGGCTTATATTCGAGTCGATAAGTTTTCCCAGTTTTTTGTGGCAAAATTAGGGGGTCGGCTTATACTCGGGTCGGCTTACACTCGAGTATATACGGTAATTAAAATTCTACACTTAGATCTGTGCCCCCCTTCTTTTTCCCTTCTAACTCTTGTCTCGTAGACTTCCTTGTCTCCCAAGACGGTATTGATTTATTTCTGGAGCCCACAGAAGGAACTGACTTTAGGGCCCAAAGTACAGCTATATGCAAATATCTTTCAGCTGTTATCCCCGTTACAGTGGATTGTCAATGTAAGGGTGATGGGCTAAGCTGTCACATTCTTGCTCCTGAAGATACCAATCATGTCATCTGTATTATGTCATTCGTCTTTGTATATATTGTAAGATATCAGAGATAGCACAAAAGACGTGGTTATTGTTCTGCGCTGCCGAATCACTCCAAGTCCAGACGTATTAATAATTGAGGTTTTATACAAAAGACTCCTTCATCAGGAAATACCGCAAAAATGTGTCACTACAGCATATACAGACCTTTAAATAGAAGAACAGTTCAAATATTGGCGCCAATATGGTCACCTGATGAGCAATGTTAAAGTTCATTGAAAAGACACATGATAAAATGGACACATTTTGTAATTCCAAATAAGATATAATAATCCACCTAGGTATAAAATATTCACTCAGAAAAATTTAAAAACATTCTTTGTTTTTTTCCAGTACCAAAACAGAAAAAATAGAAAAGATTTAGAAAACGGAAAACAAAGGGTGAGAACCTTCAATCAAAAAAAAGAAGGAGACAAAACTGCAGTGCAGGAGAAGCATCATCTAATGCTGCCAAAATCAAGCCACAGCAAAGAGGAGCCACACCAGCAACTGCATATGAATTTAAAAATTAAAGAAAACCAAATACTCAATATATTATTGTGATATTAAAATGTATACAAATATTCCCTAAGTGTTGCAATAAAAATAGTATAATAAATGGCTGAAACATTGTTTTTGCTCGTATGTGATACTTTTTTTTTTAAAATTTTTTCTTTTAACATCAAAGAAAGGAAAAAAAAACATATAAGCGGATACTGAAATAACAGGGAACTGAAAATACATAAACAATGGCAAGTGAGAAACCGAGGCCAGTGCAGGCCCTCGCAGGGGAGCCTGGCTGTACAAACTCCAGAAGTGCAGAAAACTGAGATAGACAAAAACTAATGCCACAGAAATAAACAGCAAATAACTTATCTGAAAGTTGCAGGACAAGCAGGAAGCAAGCTGACTTCCAAAGGAGACCAGGAAGCAATAAATCACCGACGAGGATCATGGGAAGGTAGCTCACTTATATGTTCCCAGTCAGTCCCACCTGATTGCCACTCATCGCCCCCAGGTGATGGACTTCTGTTAGCCAAGGCAGCTTCATTACTAACAGCAGCCGCCAGAGGGAGCCCAAACTCTGAAGTCCTTCACCTGCACCACCAGGCCGATCAGGATGAGCCCAGTGAAAGGCGCGAACCAATCTCTCAGCATGAATGTTAGAAGCAAATACCCAAGAATTGTCCTCCTGACCATAGCCTTTCCACTTCACCAAGTACTGGAGTCTCCGTCTAGCCAGACGAGAATCCAATATCTTCTCCATTTCATACCCCAGATTGCCCTCAACCAAAACAGGCTCAGGAGGCGTAGCCATAGGAACTACTGGCTCAACAAACCTTTTCAATAAAGATTTATGACAGACGTTGTGAATCTTAAACGTCCCTGGAAGAGCCAAACGGAAATGAAACGGGATTAAGGATTTCCAAGATCTTATAAGGTCCAATGAACCTTGGCTTAAATTTTAGAGACGCAACCTTCATTTTTTTGAGGACAACCAAACCATGTCCCCTACTTTAAACCGGGGACCATCAGTCCTATGCCGGTTGGCAAACCGTTGGGCCCTCTCCTGAGAGAGAGACAGCTTATCCACTACTTGATCCCAAATCTGCTGCATTCTCTCTACCATGGAGTCAACACCCGGACAGACAGAAGCCTCCACCTGCCCCGAAGAAAACCGAGGATGAAACCCAAATTGCATAAAAAAGGGGACATGTTATGTTATGGTAGCTGAGGAGGCAGGAGCAAAAAACCGCATAGGCAACCTGACACCAGAGAGGTTGGAAACTAATAGGTTGGAGACCCCTAAACTAACCGCACAACTAGAAGCAGCCATGGAGAGTACCTACGGTGGTCCTAGACGCCTCGGCACAGCCGGAGAGATAGCTATCCCTGAAGAGGAAAGAGGAAAGCTAACTGCCCTGGAGTAGACCCAAAAAGAGTAGGAAGCCCCCAAACATATAATGGCAGTTAAATAAGATGAAAATACGAACACAGACAGAAAATAGATTGAGCAAATGCTGGGGCCCAAAATTGTCTAGATAGGACAGCACAAAATACTTTCTCCAACCCATAAAAACCCTAGGAAAAACTCCAACACTTCTGAATCAAAAAACACTGAGACCACACTGTCTCGACCACCTATATAAATCTCTGGTGTGGACATGTAGCTACCCAGCAGTAAAATATCACAAGAACTGAGCAAATGAACAAATACAAAAAACGAACGGAGACCAGCCAAAGCCCCCCAAAGGGGACCCGGCTGAATACAAAAAGCAATGCAGCAAAAAGCAAGGAATTCAAGCCACAGTAAAAAAAACTGAAAGAGACTTATCTGAAGGCAAGCTGAATTCCAACCTAGACCAGGAAGCACAATTGATCACCGGCGAGGATCATGGGAGTTCAGCTCACTTATATCAGGCCAGTCAGTACCACCTGACAACCACTCGTTATTTGCAGGTGTAGGGCTCTTGGTATTCAACATTTGTTCAATACCCTCAGCAACCACCAGAGGGAGCTTTAGCTCCGAAGTCATCTCCAAATCATTCACAACAGTACCCCCCCTTGAGGAGGGGTCACCGAACCGTCACTTGTGCCACCAGGACGATCAGGATGAGCTCGGTGATAGGCACGGACCAGTCTTTCAGCATGAATGTCAGAAGCAAACACCCAAGAATTGTCCTCCTGACGATAGCCTTTCCACTTCACCAAGTACTGGAGTCTCTGCCTGACCAAACGAGAATCCAATATCTTCTCAACCACATACTCCAAATTGCCCTCAACCAAAACAGGATCAAGTGGCGCAGCCATAGGAACCACTGGCTCGACAAATCTCTTCAATAAAGATTTGTCAAATACGTTGTTAATCTTGAATGTTCCTGGAAGAAGCAAACGGAAGGAAACGGGATTGATAATCTCCACGATCTTATAAGGTTTAATGAACCTTGGCTTAAATTTTGGAGACGCAACCCTCATAGGGATATTTTTTGAGGATAACCTAACCAAGTCACGCACTTTAAATCGAGGACCATCAGTCCTATTCCGGTTGGCAAACCGCTGGGCCTTCTCCTGAGAGAGAGACAGCTTATCCACTACTTGATCCCAAATCAGCTGCATTCTCTCCACAATAGAGTCAACACCAGGACAGACAGAAGCCTCCACCTGCCCTGAAGAAAATCGAGGATGAAACCCAAAATTACAGAAAAATGGAGACATCAAGGTGGCAGAACTAGCCCTATTATTCAAAGCAAACTCAGCCAAAGGCAAAAAAGAGACCCAAAAAGACCCAGTCATCTTGATCAGCAGACACAAAACATCTCAAATAAGTCTCTAAGTTATGGCTTGTTCTCTCAGTTTGTCCATTGGTCTGAGGGTGGAACGCAGAGGTAAAAAGACAGCTGAACTCCCAGTTTGGAACAAAATGTCATCCAAAATCTGGAAACAAACTGGACTACTCAGTCAGACACAATGTTCTCTGGAACGCCGTGCAACCAAACCACCTGTTGAAAAAACAAGGGCACCAACTCGGAGGAGGATGTCAACTTAGGTAGTGGCACAAGATGTATCATCTTGGAAAACCTATCACAGATCACCCAAATAACGGTCATTCTCTGAGAAACAGGGAGGTCAGAAATAAAATCCATAGAGATATGGGTCCATGGCCTCTTGGGCACAGGCAATGGCATTAACAAACCACTAGAGCGAGAGCAAGGTTTCGACAGAGAACAAGTTCCACAGGACTGCACAAAGTCCCTGACATCACGAGACAAAGTGGGCCACCAAAATTACCGACTCACCAAATCTCTGGTACCAAAAATATCAGGATGGCTGACCAATGCGGAGCAATGAATCTCGGACATCACATTCTTCCTCCACTGGTCTGGGACAAACAATCTCCCAGCAGGGCAACATTCAGGTTTATCCTCCTGAATGTAAGGTTCTTTGTCTCTGTTGACATGTTCCTTGAAACTCAGTTTTCCGTCGGCCATTTTGCTTTCTGTCTTTCTGCAGCTCTTGCCCTCAGTTAATATGGAGTTTCCAGTTTTCATGTTCCCGCCCTGATTCTTCCCTCTTGCTTCTTAAGCAGCCTCAGCTGAACAATCAGTGCTCCTGAATCAAGCCTCAGTCAGTCTGTGACCTGACTCCTGGAAGCCTTGGACTTGTACTCCAGCTATTCCCTACTGAGGAACCTTGGAACACTTTTGGACTCTGGAAACCTGCTGTTTGGTGAATCCATGTTTGCAGAGGAATTACGGTACAGAGAAGAGATCCTGAACCTGCTTTGGAGATTTATTGTAGTGCTTGAAGTTACTCTGGCCTGCTGTGTCTCCTGTCGCTGTTCCTGCAAACTGTGTGAACTTTTCAGCATGCTTGTATGAAGTAATACAAGTCATTTCATTTCAACCTATGTCTCCTGTGTTTTCCTCGCACCCAAGCACAAGACGCTATAGGAACTGTACACTATACATGACAAGATTCAGGAGCCAATGTTTAGTGTCTGCTGGGTCTGGGAAAGCCGTGTCTGCTGTGACTGTGGATATCAGATGTCCGTTTAATACCTTATGTGATGACAGTGGTTGTGACTTCTCACAACCATTCCAGGTGAGCGCATTCCCTTAAAATTTTACTCTGGAGTGTTACCACAGGTAAACACTATTGTTTTTTTTTTTTTTTTTCCTTTCCTCTTCTCCTTCCAGCACCTCTGCCTTAAAAGATCTGGAAGATGGAGGCCCGCATAAAGGAACTTTGCGGAGTGACTGATACAATCCTTTCAGATGTACAGACTTTAAAAACCCGTTTTGCAAGCCTACAGGACCTCACTAATCATAATTTGCAAGTGTTTGGACAGACTACCCAGGAATTGCGAGCCAGGATTGAGGCTCTAGAGCAGACCTGGGCAAAGTGCGGCCCGCGGGCCACATCCAGCCCTCTGGCTGTCTCAGTCCGGCCCGCGGACCGAGACAGCTGTGGGGCTGAAAACCTGAGGTCTGCAGGCCGCACTGTGCCCGCCAGCTCGCTGTCTCCCGCAGTCAGCATTGGTGGAGGAGGGGCCTCCGGCCACTTCCTCCACCAATCAGCGTGTGAAACAGCTGACGCAATGACGTCATGTCATCGCGTCAGCTGTGTACTGCTGGAAAGTCAGCGCATCGGAGACAGCAGAAGAAGCAGGGCGCCTGGGAACAGGACCGAGGTGAGTATGTGGTGTTTTTTTTTCATGTGTATGAATATGGAAGTGAACATGGGGATTCTATGGGGTGAACATGGGGATTCTATGGGGGTGAACATGGGGATTCTATGGAAGTGAACATGGGGATTCTATGCAGGTGAACATGGGGATTCTATGGGGTGAACATGGGGAATCTATGGGGGTGAACATGGGGATTCTATGGGGGTGAACATGGGGATTCTATGGAAGTGAACATGGGGTTCTATGGAAGTGAACATGGGGATTCTATGGGGGTGACATGTTGCACATGGGGAGGCTATGGGGGTGATATGCTGCACATGGTGAGGCTATGGGAAGTCTGTATACTGTCATGCAATATATGGGGAGGCTGTGTGACACTCAATCAGTATATGGGGAGGCAGGGGGCCTCATGCAGTATATGGGAGGCTGTCTGGGGCCTCATTCAGTATGTGGAGAGACTGTGGGGCTCATGCTCTATATAAGAAGGCTGTGTGAGGCTCATGCAGTTTATGGGGAGGCTGTGTGGGGCCTCATGCAGTATATGGGGAAACTGGTGCTCAGGCAGTACATGGGGAGGCTGTGTGAGGCTTATGCTGAACATGGGGAGGCTGTGTGGGGCTCATGCCATACATGCGGAGTCTGTGTGGGGCTCATGCAGTACATGGCGAGGCTGTGTGGGGCTCATGCCATACATGGGGAGGCTGTTTGGGGCTCATGCCATATATTGGGAGGTTGTGTGGGGCTCATGCCGTATATAGGGAGGCTGTGTGGGGCTCATGCCTCATATGTAGTAGGCTGTGTGAGGCTCATGCTGTATATAAGGGGCTGTGGGGGGGTTCAACGATATATAGGGGGGTGTCAGCATACTTAATTATACTCAATATTAAGTGATACAATTAATATTAATTAATTAATATTGAGTACAATTAATTTCAAGCTATTAGTTCGGCCCTTCACAACAGTCATGGTCTCTCATGTGGCCCCTCGGGAAAATTAATTGCCCACCCCTGCTCTAGAGGAACGAGCCCAGGCTCCTGCCATAACCCCAAGTTCTGGGATCCCCAAATTACCTCCTTTTCGTTTTGGCGGTGAACGTGAGAAATTCAGGGGATTTATTAATCAATGCAATTTATTTTTCTCTGCACATGCTTCACAATTTCCCACTGAACGATCCAAAGTGCTTACTATAATCATGTTGCTTACCAATAAGGCTTTGATGTGGGCAAACCCTCTGATTGAGACTGAGGATGATTGTTTGAATCACCTTGATGCTTTTATTTCAGCCATGGGGCAGGTGTTTGATGACCCCAATCGAGGTGCAACAGCTGAAGCAGCCATGTTAACTTTGCGCCAAGGTAAGCGTTCAGTAGCCGAATATGCCCTGGATTTCAGGAGATGGGCTCTTGATACCACTTGGGACACTTCCGCTAAAAAATCTATTTTTCGGAAAGGGTTGTCTCCACTGATTAAGGATGAACTTGCTCGTGCCGACCCTCCCACTGCGTTAGGTGACTTTATTAACTATTGTATCCGTATTGATGCTCGTCTGACTGAGCGCAGACAAGAGAGATGGTTCGAAAATAATCGCACTAACCTTTTACTACCTCCCTCCTCAGCTAAGGAACCTTTGAGTAGGATCACAAGGGAACCAGAACCTGAACCCATGCAGGTGGACTCTTTACAAAGACGGGTTAGTGATGCACGCAAAGAACATCGTATAAAGGAAAATCTATGTTTCTACTGTGGTAAGTCAGGGCACTTCATTATAAACTGCCCCAGCCGTTCTCGTAAGACTACTGCAGCAGTCATTCACTGTGAGTGTTGCGAGAGGAGCTCTGTCATGTCCGAGCCTCAGGCTCCAGAGAGATCTGCTGCAAGAGATCTTGATTTCTCGGACTTTAACTCTGTTAGTTCTGGGGACGATGACGGTATAAACGCTGCAATTTTTCAGGTTTCCTCAGCGGTGTCCCAGCTGAGTTGTAAAAGAAACAATTCTCATTGCTTCCTTTCCATCAAACTCTGGGTTGACTCAGTCTGGGTGTCTAGCTCTGCTATGATCGACTCAGGAGCAAGTGGAAATTTTATGGATATCTCCTTTGCTCTGAAACAGGGGATACGTTCAGTGAAGAAGGCTACTCCAGTACAGATGGAGACTGTGGATGGCTCTCTACTGACTTCTGGACCAGTGGATCAAGAAACAGAGCCTTTGAGGGTCCTTATGGGTAAAGATCATCAGGAGAAAATGTCTTTTTTGCTTATCTCTTCTCCCCACTGTCCCATCATTCTAGGGCTACCATGGCTGCAGGCGCAGAATCCTACGATTAACTGGGAGACCAAGGAATTACACTTTCCGGAGAAACAGATGAGTCAAGGAGTTTCAGCTTGCTCTGTTCCTAAAGGAACCATGTCAGTCCCTGAACTACCAGCTGTATACCAGGACTATGACGATTTATGTGACAAGAAGAACGCTGATCAGCTTCCTCCTCACCGTCCATATGATTGTCCAATTGAATTATTACCCGGAGCCGAGATACCTTTTGGTAAGATCTACCCCCTAGCGGGGCCCGAGCTAAAAGCTTTGAAGGATTATATAGACGAAAATTTAGCCAAGGGCTTCATACGCCCCTCTTCATCTCCCGCAGGTGCACCCATCTTCTTTGTGAAGAAGAAAGATGGATCTCTGAGACCCTGCATAGACTATAGGGAACTCAATAAGGTTACTATTAGAAACCGTTATCCATTGCCTTTAATCCCTGAGTTGTTGGAGAGAGTGCGGCATGCCAAAATTTTCTCTAAACTGGATCTCCGTGGGGCCTATAACTTGGTCCGTATCAGACCTGGGGATGAATGGAAGACTGCTTTCAGGTCACGCTATGGACACTTTGAATATCTAGTTATGCCTTTTGGTCTGAGTACCGCCCCAGCCACTTTCCAACACTTCGTGAATGATATCTTCAGGGATCTCCTAGATACATTTGTGGTGATTTATCTGGATGATATTCTAATTTTTTCTAACTCCACAGAGGAACATCATGGACATGTGAGAATGGTCTTAGAACGCCTAAGACAAAACCATCTCTACATCAAACTTGAAAAATGTGAATTCCATAGGACCGAAATTCAATTTCTGGGGTATGTACTATCTACGCAAGGGATTAGTATGGATGGAAGCAAAACCCAAGCCATCAAGGATTGGCCAATTCCTAGAAATGTGAAGGAGGTGCAGCGTTTCATCGGGTTTGCCAACTTCTATAGACGTTTCATTAAGAATTTTTCTGAGGTAGTGTCACCTATCACCCAACTTACCCGGAAACAGTCTAGGTTCTCCTGGACCCGCAAGCTCAGGAAGCATTTTCCTGTTTAAAGGATAAATTTACCACCGCACCTATCTTAGTACATCCCAACCCCGAGCTTGCCTTCATAATAGAGGTGGATGCTTCAGACTGTGCCGTTGGAGCTATACTCTCTCAGAGAACAGGTGAGAAGAATGTCTTGCATCCCTGTGCCTTCTTTTCCCAGCAGTTGTCTTCGGCTGAGAGGAACTACGATGTGGGCAATAGAGAATTGTTGGCCATTATTGCCGCCTTCAAGGAATGGAGACACCTTCTTCAGGGAACTGCACAGCAAATAATCGTCCTGACAGACCATCGTAACCTTGAATTTATCAGGTCGGCTAAGTGCCTGACTCCTCGCCAGGCTCACTGGAATCTTTTCCTAAACCAATTTAATTTTGTCATTTCTTATAGACCAGGATCGCGCAATGGAAAGGCTGATGCACTCTCTAGGATTCATTCAGCAGAGACACGTCCACTTACTCTCCTAAACTATTCTTCCTGACTCTAGATTCCTGGGAGTGATTCATAATCAAGACCTACTTAAGGACATCAAGGAAGCATACCATGCGGATTCTTTGTTGGCTCAACCCCCAAGGGACATAAGTCTTGTCTTTAAGAATGGTGTGTGGATTCAGGGACAACGTCTGTATATACCTGAAACAGTCAGATTGAGAGTATTGCAACTCATCCACGATTCCAAGATAGCCGGGCGTAGGGGAATTCTAAAGACACAAGAATTTCTTTCTCGTTTCTTTTGGTGGCCCACTTACAGGAAAGATGTCTTAAACTATGTCACTTCATGTGAAGTCTGTGCAAGATGCAAAACACCTCGCTCCTCACCAACTGGTCTGTTGCAACCTCTTCCCACCCCGTCCCGCCCGTGGGGATCCATTTCTATGGACTTCATTGTGGAGTTACCAACCTCTCAAGGGAAGAACACCATTCTAGTGGTGGTTGACCGTCTAACAAAGGCAGCTCATTTTATCCCTTGTGTCGGCTTACCCACTGCAAAACAGACATCAGACTTGATGATTAAGAATGTATTTCACTTACATGGAGTACCGGATGAGGTCATTTCGGATCGAGGGGTGCAATTCACTTCAAGGTTTTGGCAAAATTTCTGTGCAGCATTGGACATTAAAGTAAACCTTTCTTCTGCTTTTCATCCCCAGACTAATGGACAGACAGAACGAACCAATCAGACCCTGGAGCAGTATCTCCGCTGTTTTATCTGCCACCTACAGGATGATTGGGGTGATCTACTTCCACTGGCTGAGTTCTCTTATAACAACTCTCAGAGTGCCTCCACTAAGCAGTCTCCTTTTTACTCCAATCTAGGTTATCATCCTAACATTCTTCCTCGATTTCCCATAGATACGCCCTTGCCGGCAGTGGCTGAAAGAATCACTTCTTTACAAAAGAATATGGATCTTCTAAAGGAAAATCTAGAATTGGCTCAGGAAAGGTACAAGAAAGCAGCAGATAAATTTCGTAAACCTGCACCAGCTTTCAAGGTAGGAGATTTGGTCTGGCTGTCAACCAGAAATCTTAAATTAAAGATTCCATCGTCTAAATTGGGACATAAGTACATTGGACCTTATAAGATCAATAAGATTATAAGTGCTGTTGCTTGTCATCTTCAACTACCCAGAACTATGAGAATCCACCCTGTCTTTCATGTATCCCTACTAAAGGCTGCAACACCCAATACATTTCCTGGACGTTCTTCTCCTTGCCCTGACCCAGTGCTGGTCGATGGTCAGGAAGAATTTATGGTGGAAAGGATTCTAGATTCCAGGTTGTACAGAAATCAGTTGCAATATTTGATTAAATGGCAGGGCTACCCAGTGGAGGACAACTCATGGGAACCAGTCAATAATGTAAATGCTCCTCGCCTGCTCCGCCAGTTTCATCAGAGGTACCCTGACAAGCCTGGTCTGAGGTCATCCGGAGGTTGTCCCTAAGGGGGGAGTAATGTAAGGTTCTTTGTCTCTGTTGACATGTTCCTTGAAACTCAGTTTTCCGTCGGCCATTTTGCTTTCTGTCTTTCTGCAGCTCTTGCCCTCAGTTAATATGGAGTTTCCAGTTTTCATGTTCCCCCCCTGATTCTTCCCTCTTGCTTCTTAAGCAGCCTCAGCTGAACAATCAGTGCTCCTGAATCAAGCCTCAGTCAGTCTGTGACCTGACTCCTAGAAGCCTTGGGCTTGTACTCCAGCTATTCCCTACTGAGGAACCTTGGAACACTTTTGGACTCTGGAAACCTGCTGTTTGGTGAATCCATGTTTGCAGAGGAATTACGGTACAGAGAAGAGATCCTGAACCTGCTTTGGAGATTTATTGTAGTGCTTGAAGTTACTCTGGCCTGCTGTGTCTCCTGTCGCTGTTCCTGCAAACTGTGTGAACTTTTCAGCATGCTTGTATGAAGTAATACAAGTCATTTCATTTCAACCTATGTCTCCTGTGTTTTCCTCACACCCAAGCACAAGACGCTATAGGAACTGTACACTATACATGACACTGAAATTTCTCCAAAGCCAGTCTCAAATTGGGCGAGATAGTGGAAAGAACCACACTCTCCTTCAGAATAACAGCAGGCTCAGTTACCTCAGGAGAATCCAGAAAGAAACTCCTCGAGAGGGCATCCGCCTTAACATTCTAAGTGCCTGGGAGAAAAGAGACCGCAAAATTAAAACGTGTGAAAAACAAGGCCCACCTGGCCTGTCTAGGATTAAGTCGCTTGGCTGATTCAAGATAAACCAGGTTCTTATGATCCGTGAGGACCACCACCTGATGCTTGGCTCCTTCCAGCCAATGTCTCCACTCCTCAAAAGCCCACTTCATGGCCAATAACTCCCGATTACCCACATCATAATTACGTTCAGCTGGGGAAAATTTTCGAGAGAAAAAGGCACAAGGGTTAATCTTAGAGGTCTCCGGAACCCTTTGGGACAAAACGGCTCCTGCAC
This sequence comes from Oophaga sylvatica, assembly GCA_033576555.1. Lineage (NCBI taxonomy): Eukaryota > Metazoa > Chordata > Amphibia > Anura > Dendrobatidae > Oophaga > Oophaga sylvatica. Next base: position 341,563,130 of record JARQOD010000005.1, read on the forward strand.
CAATCTCAGAAGCATCGACCTCCACCTGAAATGGTAGAGAAACATCAAGTTGGCGCAGAACAGGAGCAGAAGTGAATCTCCGCTTAAGGTCCTGAAACGCAGAAACTGCCTCAGGAGACCAATTCACCACATCAGAACCCTTCTTGGTCAAATCAGTCATTGGCTTCACAATACCAGAGAAATTAGCTATAAATTTACGATAAAAATTAGCAAAACCCAAAAATCTCTGAAGAGCTTTCAATGTAGTGGGTTGAACCCAATCACAAATGGCCTGAACTTTGACCGGGTCCATTTCAATAACAGACGGAGACAAAATGAATCCCAGAAATGAAACCTTCTGTACGCCAAAAAGACATTTTGATCCCTTCACATACAATGCGTTTTCTCTCAAAATCCGGAATACAGTCCGAACAAGTTCCACATGAGAATCCCAGTCATTGGAAAAAAATCAAGATATCGTCCAAATAAAGGATCATTAATTTATCCACGAAATCCCGTAAAATATCGTTCATAAAGGATTGGAAGACGGAAGGGGCATTAGTGAGCCCAAAAGGCATCACTAGGTACTCAAAAACCCTCCTCTGGGGTATTAAACGCCGTCTTCCATTCATCTCCGTGCTTGATACGAATAAGATTATATGCCTCCCTGAGGTCAAGCTTGGTAAACCAACAAGCACCCTTCACTCTGGAAAATAGGTCAGAAATCAAGGGTAACGGATATTGATATTTAACAGTGATCTTATTCAGGAGACGATAATCAATACATGGCCTCAATGAGCCATCCTTCCTGGCCACAAAGAAAAAGCTGGCGCCCAAGGGTGAAGAGGATGGTCTGATATGACACTTCTCTAAAGACTCTTTGATAGTGTTGAGCGATACGATAATGTAAATATCGGCTATCGGCCGATATTAGCTCTATCGGCCTTTCGATAATTCGTTTCGATATTTTCGTCTTATCGAATACCGGAATCGGATTTGTCACTGTCACTGTGAGTGTCCGTCGGTCGGGTCTGTCAGGAGTCAGCGGCACTTACCTGGCAGAAGATCTCCGGCGGTCACGGCCTGGACTGCTTCATGGCCGCCATCATCTTTCCCCGGCGGTCACATGCAGTTTCTCGCGATAACTGCAGTGACTGCTGGGTAATTCCGGCCGTAAAGCAGTCAGTCCGATGACGTCACCGCCGGGGAAGCAGGTAATCAGCTGTGCTGCGCCGGGATGACAGGCTCTGCCTGTCATTCTGATGTAGCAGAGCTGGATCGTCGTGGGACACTCGTTACTATGGACTGCGTCGGTCAGGTGGTATACTTTTTTTTTTTTTTTTCATTTTTTTACAGGAGATCGATGGCGTCGCAGGATGAGACTGTAATAAAAGTAATGAAAACTGTGTTTTTCTTTTTTTTATTAAATTAAAAAACTTTTTTATGAACATTCACCCGTCCGGGTACATAAACAATTTAACTATTTACATACAGTGACCCTGTCCGGGTTATTTATAATTCTTTGGCAGGGGTGTTCCAGGTACCACCTGGTACTCTTCTGATGCTTGCCAAACATCCGAGACACCAAGGACCACCAGGACCTGATGACGTCGTGTGGCCTGTACAGTCAAGTCGTGACCGCTATCTGGGTCTGTGTGGCCACCTCTTTCATCTCCCTCCGGGTCTGGAACCCTATGTCCCGGACTGTACGAACCCCAGGGGGCCTAACAGGCGCCGGGTACGGGCCAGCTATAGTTATCATGTCCATAGCTGGGGCTGCTGAGGAGACCACTGAGGGAGGCTGGGGAGATTTACGGCGTGGGGTGGGCACTTTTGCAGAGGCCTGGATGTGGGAGGCTGAAGGCTCCGAGGGTCTCACAGGTTCCTGACACTCTGGGGAGTAGGGGTCGCACCTGGTAACATTTAGGGCGTACCATCCATTGTAACCCCAGTGTCGGGTGTAAGTCACCAAGTCTCCTGGCAACAGGTCCCTCCCTGGGTGTCCTTCTGGGAGGTGAGCCTCCACGTCCCGCCGGTTCACAAAAACTTCTAAATAAAGTCCAGGCTCCTGGATGAAGCCCCAACCACCTTTCAATTTAAAGCTCCGTACTGCACCCTTACGCCGCGGCTCCCTCACCGTACTTTTATCTTTTCTCATCCGGTCCTTATCTGCCCGGTCCTTCTCCAGCTGACGTTGGCGAACTTTTTGGGATTCTCGCTGCTCCCTTTGTCGCTCTGCTTCCTTCTCCCAACGTCTCCACTCTTCCTCCTGACGCCGGTTGAAATTCTCCTCCACCAGCAGCTCCATGTCTCCACCATCAAACTGCAGCTTACAGTGTCCGGTTTGCGGCAGCTCTCCTGGCGCCCCCCAGTCCTGGCGGCGCTCACCTGCGGAGGAAGCAGCCGGCTCTGGAACAGATGACAGTCGGGGCTCCGGTACAGGCAGGTAGTGCTCTGGTGCCTGCGCGGCCTCCTCCATGAGGACGGGTGTCGCTTCTTCTGTCTCAGCGACGGGGGCAGACAGCGGGATCTGGGGTGCTGCCGGTGCAGCGTTTTTTGCACGAACGGGTGCCTCCACTGCGACAACGTCAACCGGATCACATTGCAAGGGCTGGGATGCCCGCACCGACTCCTCTACTAGAACGGGTGCCTCACCATCCGGTACAGACACTTCAGGTAAGAGGGATTGGCGCCGCTCCAAGTTTAGTTTTAGGACACGCCAGCTGGCTTCCATCCTGGCGACCTCCTCCCGGTGCCGGGCCAGGCCTCTTAGGGTATCCTCCGCTTCTTGCAGCGTAGGAGGGTTTCCAGGCCGGGTGCCCAACGGTGGTTCCGTGGCGATCGGGTCGCTTCCGTGGGGGGAGAGCTCTGACTGCTCCATCCCTTCACACTTCTGCTCGTGTCCATTAGCCATCTCTGCCAAGTCACATGTGTCATTAGCATCTGGAGAGGGCCCCTCTTTTGTAGTGAGGCGGGACCTTCGTGTTAGTTTCCGCACACTGAGGAGGATGAGGAGGCGGAACTCAAGAGCTGTGGGGCACGATCTTACATTGCAGTACCATTTAGAGCCATCGTTTTCACGCCACTGAGTGAGTGTACACCCACGAAGAGCACGCCCTTCTTCTTCACCAGTGCCTCGTCGTGACGCAGATATGGCGGAAAAATGGCAAATACATTCTCTGATGATTTTAGCAATTCTCAAGCACAAAACCAGTTCAATTCAGGCACACAGGACTCGCTTATAGCGAGCTACAGAATCCTGTTCGTGACGCCCAAGTTGAGTCGCACAGAGCCAGAGGTTTTTGGGGTACTCGGCACCGAGCCCGTCGACTTCTATGGGGTATGTCACGGCTTTACCCGGCAATTGAATCAGAGTCTATTTTACTATGTAGAAGTGTATAAACTATAAATATATGTATATATATATTGTCACAATGACATGTATATATATATATATATATATATGTATTCTATGTGTGTATATTTAGTGTTTACAAGGAAATAAAGGTTTTTTTTAGTTGCGATATTTTGTTCCCATAGACTTACATTGGACTTCCGGTATCGAAATCGGATATCGACGATATTTAGTGCTATCGGTGATACAATTTCGATACAATATTTTTAGATATCGAGCACTATCGCTCAACACTACTCTTTGATATAAGATCGCATAGCCTCATGCTCAGGTACAGATAAATTAAAGAGCCGACCCTTGGGGAATTTACAACCGGGTACTAAGTCAATAGCGCAATCATAACTCCTATGAGGAGGTAAGGATGCAGACTTACTCTCACTAAACACATCAGAAAAATCAGTCAAATAGTCAGGAACATCTTGAGACTGGGGGGAGGCAGAAAAAACATATTGAGACTGGGGGGGCAGAAAAACAGAAGTGTCAGCACGAACACATTGACAACCCCAACTGGTCACAGACACAGACTTCCAATCCAAAACAGGATTGTGAGTCTGTAACCAAGGAAAACCCAGTACAACAATGTCATGTAAATTATGTAACACCAAAAATTGGCAAAATCAAAATCCATCAGGTTTATAGCTGCCCCTGAATCAACAAAAGCTTGGGCTGAAAATGTGGACATGGAGTAAATCAAGGTAACAGTCAACAGAAATTTAGTCTGAACACTACCCAAAACAACTGAGCGCGCAAAACATCTTCCCCGCTTGGGGCAGACGGAAATAGCATGAGAAGCGTCACCACAATAGTAGCACAACTTATTACGCTTATGAAATTCATGACGCTGTGCCCCATAAGTCACTCCATCACACTGCATGGGCTCAGGGGCTGGCCCGCAAGGCATCAACAATCTCACGCATATTTCTACGCTCACGCAGACGTCTGTCAACTTGAATAGCTAATGACATAGAGTCATTGAGACCAGAGGGAACAGGGAATCCCACCATAACATCCTTTACAGTCTCTGCCAGACCCTTCTGAAAAAGAGCTGGCAGAGCATCATCATTCCATTTAGTAAGGACTGCCCACTTTCTGAATTTCTGACAATACAGCTCAGCAGCTTCATGACCCTGATTCAATGCCAACAAGGTTTTTTCAGCTTGATCAGTAACATTAGGTTCATCGTACAATAACCCCAGAGCCTGAAAAAACACATCAGCATCATTCAAAACAGGATCCCCAGGTGTCAGGGAAAAGGCCCAATCCTGAGGGTCACCGCGCAACAGGGAGATGACAATTTGAACCTGCTGCATTGTGTTACCTGAGGATTTAGGCTTCAAAGCAAAAAACAACTTACAGTTATTTTTAAAATTCAAAAACTTAGACCGATCCCCAAAAAATAAATCCGGCAGAGGGATCCTAGGTTCCACAGCAGGCAACCCAGCAAGATAGATAGCAATACTCCGAACTTCAGCAGCAAGCTGCTCCACATGATCGGACAAATGCTTGACCTCCATTGGGGAAAAAATTCCTCCTCAGCCCCCAGAGAAAAAGAGGGAAAAAATGCAACAAACAGGAAAAAAAAAAAAATTCTGACAACTCTGACAACTTTTTTTTTTTCCTTTACTATTTCTCCCTTCTATTGAGTACCATAGAATTTTCAGTATGGCCGGTGATTCTCTTATGTTATGGTAGCTGAGGAGACAGGAGCAAAAAAACGCATAGGCAGCCTGACACCAGAGAGGTTGGAAACTTATAGGTTGCAGACCCCTAAACTTACCGCACAACTAGAAGCAGCTGTGGAGCGTACCTACGGTGGTCCTAGACGCCTCGGCACAGCCGGAGAGATAGCTATCCCTGAAGATGGAAAGAGGAAAGCTAACTGTCAAAAGAGTAGGAAGCCCCCAAACATATACTGGCGATTAGACAAGATGAAAATACGAACACAGACAGAAAATAGATTGAACATACGCTGGGGCCCAAAACTGTCTAGATAGGACAGCACAGGAGAGAATACTGTCTGCAACCCAGAAAAACCCTAGGAAAAACTCCAACACTTCTGAATCCAAAAACACTGAGACCACACGGTCTCGACCACCTATATCAGATCTCTGGTGTGGACACATAGCTACCCAGCAGTAAAATATCACAAGAACTGAGCAAATGAACAAATGCAAAAAACGAACGGAGACCAACCAAAGCCCCCAAAGGGGACCCGGCTGAATACAAAAAGCAATGAAGCAGAAAGCAAGAAATTCAAACCACAGTAAAAAAAAAACTGAAAGAGACTTATCTGAAAGCAAGCAGGAGACAGCAGAAAAGCAAGCTGAATTCCAACCTAGACCAGGAAGCACAATTGATCACCGGCGAGGATTATGGGAGTTCAGCTCACTTATATCAGGCCAGTCAGTACCACCTGACAACCACTCGTTATTTGCAGGTGTAGGGCTCTTGGTATTAAACATTGGTTCAATACCCTCAGCAACCACCAAAGGGAGCTTCAGCTCCGAAGTCGTCTCCAAATCGTTCACAACAGGGACATCAAAGTGGCAGAACTAGCCCTATTATTTAGAGCGAATTCAGCCAAGGGCAATAAAGAGACCCAGTCATCATGATCAGCAGACACAAAACATCTCAAATAAGTTTCCAAAGTCTGGTTTGTTCTCTCAGTCTGCCCATTGGTCTGAGGGTGAAACGCAGAGGAGAAAGACAACTGAATTCCCAGTTTAGAACAAAAGGCTCTCCAAAATGTGGAAACAAATTGAACTCCTCTGTCAGACACAATGTTCTTCGGAATGCCGTGCAAACGAACCACCTGCTGGAAAAACAAGGGCACCAATTCGGAAGAGGATGGCAACTTCGGCAGTGGCACAAGATGGACCATCTTGGAAAATCTATCACAGATCACCCAGATAACAGTCATTCTCTGAGAGACAGGGAGGTCGGAAATAAAATCCAATCCATAGAGATATGGGTCCATTTGAATTTCAGACATTACTTTCTTCTTCCATTAGTCTGGGACATACAAATTTCCACAGGGCAACATTCCAGGTTTATCCCCCTGAAATTCCTCAAGGGCCAGTCTCAAATCGGGTGAGATAGCGGAAAGAACAACACCCTCCTTCAGAATGGCAGTAGGCTCAGTCACATCAAGAGAATCCGTAAAGAAACTCCTAGAGAGGGCATCCGCCTTAAAATTCTTAGTGCCCGGAAGAAAGGAGACCACTAAATTAAAACACCGTGAAAAACAAGGCCCACCTGGCCTGTCTAGGATTTAATCGCTTGGCAGATTCGAGATAGATCAGGTTCTTGTGGTCAGTGAGTAACAACAACTTGATGTTAGGCTCCCTCCAACCAGTGTCTCCACTTTTCAAAAGCCCACTTCATAGCAAATAATTCCTGATTCCCCACATCATAATTACGTTCAGCTGGGGAAAGTTTTCGAGAGAAGAAGGCACAAGGGTTACTCTTAGAAGTTACAGGATCCCTTTGGGACAAAACGGCTCCTGCACCAATCTCAGAAGCATCTACCTCCACCTGAAATGGTAGAGAAACATCAGGTTGCCGTAAAACAGGAGCAGAAGTGAATCTCCGCTTAAGCTCCTGAAACACAGAAACTGCCTCTGGAGACCAATTCACTACATCAGAACCCTTTTTGGTCAAATCAGTTAGTGGTTTTACAATACCAGAGAAATTACTTATAAATTTATGGTAAAAATTAGCAAAACCCAAAAATCTCTGAAGAGCCTTCAATCAAGTGGGCTGAACCCAATCACAAATGGCCTGAACCTTGACCGGGTCCATTTCAATAGCGGACGGAGACAAAATGAATCCCAAAAACAAAACCTTCTGTACACCAAAGAGACATTTTGATCCCTTAACATACAAATCATTTTCTCTCAAGATCCGGAATACCATCCGAACATGTTCCACATGAGAATCCCAGTCACTGGAAAAAATCAAAATATCGTCCAAATAAACGATCAGAAACTTATCCACAAAATCCCGGAAAATATCGTTAAAGAAAGATTAGAAGACAGAAGGGGCATTAGTGAGCCCAAAAGGCATCACTAGGTACTCAAAATGCTCCTCAGGGGTATTAAACGCCGTCTTCCATTCATCACCGTGCTTAATGCGAACAAGATTATACGCCCCCCTAAGGTCAAGCTTGGTAAACCAACTAGCACCTTTCACTCTGTAGAATAAATTGGAAATCAGGGTAAAGGATACTGATATTTAACAGTGATCTTATTAAGGAGACGATAGTCAATACATGGCCTCAATGAACCATCCTTTTTGGCCACAAAGAAAAAGCCGCCACCTAAAGGTGAAGAGGACGGTCTAATATGACCTTTCTCCAATGACTCTTTGATATAAGATCGCATAGCCTCATGCTCAGATACAGACAAATTGAAGAGCCGACCCTTGGGAAATTTACAACCGGGCACTAACTCAATCGCGCAATCATAACTCCTGTGGGGAGGCAAGGACGCAGACTTACTCTCACTAAACAAATCAGAAAAATCAGCCAAATAGTCGGGGATATCCTGAGACTGAGGAGAGGTAGAAAAAACAGGAGTGTCGCCACGAACACATTGACAACCCCAACTGACCACAGACACAGACTTCCAATCCAAAGCAGGATTATGGGTCTGCAACCAAGGAAAACCCAGTACAATAATGTCATGCAAATTATGCAACATCAAAAATTTACAATTCTCTTGGTGGTCCGGGGCTACCCGCATTATCACCTGGGTCCAAAACTGGGGTTTATTCTCCGCCAAAGGGGTAGAATCAATGCCCAGCAAAGGAACAGGAGTCCGCAGGGGTACCATGGAAAAACCACAACGTTTGGCAAAATCAAAATCCATCAGGTTTATAGCTGCTCCTGAATCGACAAAAGCCTGAGCAGAAAATGAGGACAAGGAGCAGATCAAGGTAACAGTCAAGATAAATTTAGGCTGTACATTGCCCAAAACAAATAAGAGTGCAAAACGTCTTCCCCGCTTAGGGCAGACGGAAATAGTATAAGAATCATCCTCACAATAGAAGCACAACTTATTACGCTTTCGAAATTCTCGACACTGAGACATTGAGACCCGAGGGGACAGGAAATCCCACCATAACATCTTTTACGGTCTCCGCCAGCCCTTTCCGAAAAAGAGCCGCTAGGGCATCATCGTTCCATTTAGTAAGGACTGCCCACTTTCGTGCTCAACACGATCAGACAAATGCTTAATTTCCATTGAAGAAAAAATCCTCCTACAGCCCCCAGAGACAAAAAGAGGAAAAAATATATAAAAAATTCTGACAACCTTTTTTTTTATTTTTACTATTCTTTCCTTCTTTTTAGTACCCTAGAATTACAGTCTGTCCGGTGATTCTGTTATGATTTGGTAGCTGAGGAGGACAGTAGCCAAAATAGAGTAAGGCAACCAGACACCCAGAGAGATTGGTAACTAATGGATTGCAGACCCGTGAACTGACAGCACAACTAGAAGCAGCCGTGGGACGTGCCTACGGGCCCTAGACTCCTTAACACAGCCGGAGAGATAACTAAGCCTAAAGAGAGAAAGGGGAAAGCTAACTCCCCGGAGTAGAGCCCCCAAAGGAATAGGTAGCCCCCAAACATATATTGGCGGTGAGACAAGATGAAATACAAACACAGGCATAAAATAGAGCAAGCAAATGCTGGGGCCCAAACTGTCTAGATAGAACAGGACAGGAAAGAATACTGTCTGCAAGCCAGAAAAAACTCTAAGAAAAACTCCAACCCGTCTGATATGCAAAAATACTGAGACCACATGATCTCTCCCCTGCTAGATCAGAACTCTGGTGTAACTAGCAGCAAATAAGCGGATACTGAAATAACAGGGAACTGAAAATACATAAACAATGGCAAATGAGAAATAGAGGCCAGCGTAGGCCCCAGCAGGGCCTCATTTTCCACCCTAGGCTTATACTCGAGTCAATAAGTTTTCCCAGTTTTTTGTGGCAAAATTAGGGGGTCGGCTTATACTCGAGTATATACGGTAATTAAAATTCTACACTTAGATCTGTGCCCCCTTCTTTTTCCCTCTCACTCTTGTCTCATAGACTTCCTTGTCTCCCAAGACGGTATTGATTTATTACTGGAGCCCACAGAAGGAACTGACTTTAGGGCCCAAAGTACAGCTATATGCAAATATCTTTCAGCTGTTATCCCCGTTACAGTGGATTGTCAATGTAAGGGTGATGGGCTAAGCTGTCACGTTCTTGCTCCTGAAGATACCAATCATGTCATCTGTATTATGTCATTCGTCTTTGTATATATTGTAAGATATCAGAGATAGCACAAAAACGTGGTTATTGTTCTGCCTGCCGAATCACTCCAAGTCCAGATGTATTAATAATTGAGGTTTTATACAAAAGACTCCTTCATCAGGAAATACCGCAAAAATGTGTCACTACAGCATATACAGACCTTTAAATAGAAGAACAGTTCAAATATTGGCGCCAATATGGTCACCTGATGAGCAATGTTAAAGTTCATTGAAAAGACACATGATAAAATGGACACATTTTGTAATTCCAAATAAGATATAATAATCCACCTAGGTATAAAATATTCACTCAGAAAAATGTAAAAACATTCTTTGTTTTTTTCTAGTACCAAAACAGAAAAAATAGAAAAGATTTAGAAAACGGAAAACAAAGGGTGAGAACCTTCAATAAAAAAAAAGAAGGAGACAAACTGCAGTGCAGGAGAAGCATCATCTAATGCTGCCAAAATCAAGCCACAGCAAAGAGGAGCCACACCAGCAACTGCATATGAATTTAAAAATTAAAGAAAACCAAATACTTAATATATTATTGTGATATTAAAATGTATACAAATATTCCCTAAAAGTGTTTCAATAAAAATAGTATAATAAATGGCTAAAACATTGTTTTTGCTCGTATGTGATACATTTTTTTTTTAATTTTTTCTTTTAACATCAAAGAAAGGAAAAAAAAACATATAAGCGGATACTGAAATAACAGAGAACTGAAAATACATAAACAATGGCAAATGAGAAACCGAGGCCAGTGCAGCCCCTCGCAGGGGAGCCTGGCTGTAAAAACTCCAGAAGTGCAGAAAACTGAGATAGACAAAAACTAATGCCACAGAAATAAACAGCAAATAACTTATCTGAAAGTTGCAGGACAAGCAGGAAGCAAGCTGACTTCCAAAAGAGACCAGGAAGCAACAAATCAGCGGTGAGGATCATGGGAAGGTAGCTCACTTATATCTCCCAGTCAGTCCCACCTGATTGCCACTCATCGCCCCCAGGTGATGGACTTCTGTTAGCCAAGGCAGCTGCATTACTATCAGCAGCCACTAGAGGGAGCCCAAACTCCGAAGTCAGATCCAGAGTGTTCACAACACCCCTCCATACTTGAGATGGGATCCAGAAGGAAAACAGAGTTAGTCTCTGGGTTTCTCAGAGGAAGGCCAGTGAAGGAAAATGGAACTAAGCCCCAGTTGCACCTAACAAAAGGAAGAGACTGCAGCAAGGAATGGTGAGATCCTAAAGAGTGTTACTGATGAGACAGAGACTTTTCAGAAGTCCGGTATCGGATAAGACGCTGAGTCACGAGAAACCCGAGGTCTTGCTAGTGCTGAAGATAATGGACTTTAATAGGACTTAGAGACTTTGACTAGTGGGGTCCCGAGTGGTAGATCCATAGTGATAGGATGCAGAACTGTTGAGTGAGCAGAAACATGCTGATCAGGACTGTGGACTAGAAGTTGGATTGGGTTGTGGCAACATAGAGACAAAACATATAAGCTGCAGAGCCCTGGAGTAGCCTACAGAGGAAGGATATTGTGGAAATGAAAAGGCTTCTTACTGCGAAGAAAACGTGCTTAAGACTTTATACCCGTTATCCCTTGTACATAACCCTTATCAAGTTCAGTAAAATCTCCATGTTTGAACAGAAGTCTTCCTTACTAATCCGTGGAATTAGTGGTCCTGGTAGCCAACATCATCGGCTTAAAGTGGCTTGCATGGGTGTAAGACCCACACAATATTAACACCAACATCCAGTCTTTCATGTAGGACGCTGGGGCATGAGAGGAGAAGACGAGTGCCTCGCCTGCGACTACTGCGTCACCAATCCACAGGATAGGTGATAACTTGGTGGGTGTAAACTGCAGAAATCGTAAGAAAGGGGAACTTATTTCCTTGACAGAGCACTTTTATCCCCATTTTAAAATGGAGCAGCAGGTCAGATGTCTGATCACTGCTCCTTTCATTATCTTTGGGGTTTCCAGAAAAAGCCAAGTGCAGCACTCGGCAGACATTTAGGGAATTAATGTTTAAGTGGTCAACTCGAACATGAGCTCCATCCTAATGGAGATAAAAATTCCACATTCTGCCGATCGGTCCCAGCAATCTGACCCCAACAATCAATAAATTAACACTTATCCTGTAGATAGAGGATTTTTTGTCACTGGAGAAACAGTGCAAGTGCATCTTTGCTGCTGTGTGTGCAACAGTCATGGGACAGTGAGGGGTTGCTATACAAGGTTCTGTATTTAATCTCTATTGGAAATAAAGAATCTTCTCCTTATTGATTTCACAGAGAACACGTGACCGCTATACACAACATAATGAACCATACCAAGAACAATAATACCACATATAAGTAACATAGCAACATAGTTATTACGGTTGAAGGAAGACTTTAAGTCCATCGAGTTCAACCCATATCCTATCCTAACCTGCCCTAACATATTAATCCAGAGGAAGGCAGAAAAAACCCAAGTGGCAAACAGTAAGCTTCACATTGGGGAAAAAAATTCCTTCCCGACTCCACATACGGCAATCAGACTAGCTCCCTGGATCAACGCAATATCTAGGAACTTAGTGAATATATCCTGTAATATTATACTTTTCAAGAAAGGCATCCAGTCCCTTCTTAAATTTTAGTAGGGAATCACTCATTACAACATTATACAGCAGAGAGTTCCATAGTCTCACTGCTCTTACAGTAAAGAATCTGCGTCTGTGATTATGACTAAACCTTCTTTCCTCAAGTGATAAATACTGCCACACCATGACCAAACCACATACTGCCACCGAAGGGTTACCAAATAACACCACATATATGAGGAAAATATTGCTACACCATAACTAGATCATATACAGTATTACCATCACATGGCGACCGAATGATACCATATACAACTGGACAATTATTACCACTCCATGACCAGACCACATATCATTACCACATAGTAACTGAATAATACCACCTACAAGGGACAAATTTTGCCAAACTATGACAAGGCCACATATCATCACCACATAGTGACCAAATAATACCACATACAAGAAACAAATCCCACCACACCATGACCAGACAACAGTGTTTGGTCAGTGGTTTGCCTCAGTGCTTGATCAGTATCTTATCTCAGTGTTTGATCTGTATTTTACTTCAGTATTTTGTCAGCATTTTACCTCAGTGGTTTACCTCAGTGTTTGGTCAGTATTTTATCTCAATATTTGATGAGTATTTTACCTCAGTATTTGGTCAGTGGTTTACTTCAGTGTCTGGTCAGTATTTTATCTCAGTATTTGATCAGTATTTTACCTCAATGTTTGATCAGTATTTTATCTCAGTGTTTGATCAGTATTTTAAATCAGTATTTGGTGAGTGGTTTACCTCAGTGTTTAGTTAGTATTTTACCTTAGTGTTTGGTCTGTATTTTACCTCAGTATTTGTTAGGGTTCGAGTTCCCGCTGCTGCACAATGGGAGTCTCGAACCAGTCCCGCTGCGGTCCCCCATCCATCTCTGGCCACAGTGGAGCCTGCTCAGCAAAGACGTCGGTCCCAGCGTCTCACCCGGTCTAATACTGTGCAGAGACTTGCTGCTGCCTCTCCAGGTTCTGCTATTGTAGCCAGTACTGGTCAGCGGTGAGCAGACGTCTTTAGGACTAAGTCCTGCTTTCCCCTTTTGAGCATGCCCAGGGTAAGATCTCTCATTGGAGATCAGGGGTCACATGCTCAGGTACTGCAGCAGTCCTATTGGTCCGCCAGGAAGGTCCTGAAACTACATGTGTTCTGGAACAGTTTCTCATTGGTCCTTTTCTGGTAGGTCCTGTAGTTGCTACTATAAAAGGGTGGCATGGCCGTGCCGCCATGCGTTAGTATCAATTGCGTTATGTGCTTTGCGCCAGTGTGATCATGCATGCATGTGTTAGGGCTTGGCTGAAATAAGCCCCTAGAATACCGGCACCTCCTGTGAGGAGATTTGTATGCACGTGTTCAGGCTTGGCTGAAATAAGCCCCTAGAATACCGGCTTCTCCGGTGAGGAGTTGTTTGCTTTGCTGACTGCATGACCACGGACTGCTATCCGCACAGCAGTTATCTGTGTATCTCTGTGGAGTTAACAGGACACAGTACCTATCTCTGCGGCTTTACCGCAGCGACTCTGTGGTGTAACAGAGTTCGCTCATACCGCCATATAGTGCCACAGCATCTATGTTTGCACTCTGTGAAGTAACAGAGTTCGCCTATACCGCCATCTTACTAGCAGCAGGCTCTGCCTGCACGGTGGACCCCGGTCTGCGAACGCACCCACTATTTATATTTATTTGCTGTGTTCCGCAGACCCTAACAGTGTTTGATCAGTATTTTATCTCAGTGTTTGATCAGTATTTTACTTCAGTATTTGGTCAGTGGTTTACCTCAGTATTTGGTCAGTATATTACCTCAGTGTTTGGTCAGTATTTTATCTCAGTATTTTACCTCAGTATTTGGTCAGTATTTTATCTCAGTATTTGATCAGTATTTTACTTAGTATTTGGTCAGTGGTTTCCTTCAGTGTTTGGTCAGTATGTTACCTCAGTGTTTGATCAGTATTTTACCTCGGTATTTTAGCAATTTATCTCAGTATTTGTTCAGTATTTTACCTTAGTATTTGGTCAGTGGTTTACCTCAGTATTTGGTCAGTATTTTACCTCAGTATTTGATCAGTATTTTACCTTAGTATTTGATCAGTATTTTACCTCAGTGTTTGTCAGTATTTTACCTCAGTGTTTGGCAGTACTCAGTATTTGTCGATACCTTATATTATCTTGATCAGTATTTATATATTTACCCTTATGATTTTTATATTGGTCAGTATTTTATCTCAGTGTTTGATCAGTATATTACCTCAGCATTTGGTCAGTGGTTTACCTCAGTGTTTAGTCTGTATTTTACCTCAGTATTTGGTCAGTATTTTATCTCAGTGTTTGGTCTGTATTGTATCTCAGTATTTGGCCAGTGGTTTACCTTAGTATTTGGTCAGTATTTTATCTCAGTGTTTGATCAGTATATTACCTCAGCATTTGGTCAGTGGTTTACCTCAGTGTTTAGTCTGTATTTTACCTCAGTATTTGGTCAGTATTTTCCCTCAGTGTTTGGTCTGTATTTTACCTCAGTATTTTAGTATTTTACCTCAGTATTTGGTCAGTATTTTATCACAGTGTTTGATTGGTATTTTACTTCAGTATTTGGTCAGTATTTTACCTCAGTATTTGTTCAGTGGTTTACCTCAGTGTTTGGTCTATATTTTATCTCAGTATTTGTTCAGTATTTTACCTCAGTGTTTTAGTATTTTACCTGTGTTTGATCAGTATTTTATCTCAGTGTTTGATCAGTATTTTACTTCAGTATTTGGTCACTATTTTTCCTTAGTGTTTGATCAGTATTTTATCTTAGTGTTTGATCAGTATTTTACTTCAATATTTGGTCAGTATTTTACCTCAGTGTTTGGTCAGTATTTTACCTCAGTGTTTGGTCAGTATTTTATCTTAGTGTTTGATCAGTATTTTATCTTAGTGCTTGATCAGTATTTTACTTCAATATTTGGTCAGTATTTTACCTCAGTGTTTGGTCAGTATTTAACCTCAGTATTGGGTCAGTATTTTAGCTCAGTATCTGGTCAGTGGTTTACCTCAGTGTTTGGTCAGTATTTTACCTCAGTGTTTGGTCAGTATTTTACCTCAGTGTTTGGTCAGTATTTTACCTCAGTATTTTAGTATTTTACCTCAGTATTTGGTCAGTATTTTATCTCAGTGTTTGATCAGTATTTTACTTCAGTATTTGGTCAGTATTTTTCCTTAGTGTTTGATCAGTATTTTATCTTAGTGTTTGATCAGTATTTTATTTCAATATTTGGTCAGTATTTTACCTCAGTGTTTGGTCAGTATTTTACCTCAGTGTTTGGTCAGTATTTTATCTTACTGTTTGATCAGTATTTTATCTTAGTGCTTGATCAGTATTTTATTTCAATATTTGGTCAGTATTTTACCTCAGTGTTTGGTCAGTATTTAACCTCAGTATTTGGTCAGTAGTTTAGCTCAGTATCTAGTCAGTGGTTTACCTCAGTGTTTGGTCAGTATTTTACCTCAGTGTTTGGTCAGTATTTTACCTCAGTGTTTTAGAATTTTACCTCAGTATCTGGTCAGTATTTTATCTCCATATTTGGTCAGTATTTTACCTCAGTGTTTGGTCGGAATTTTGCCTCAGTGTTTGGTCAGTATTTTACCTCCGTCCTTTGCATTTAATCAGGATTGTACCTCAGTGTTTGGTCAGTATTTTACCTCTGTGTTTGGTCACTATTTTACTTCAGTATTGGTCAGTATCAGTATTTTACCTCAGTGTTTTAGTATTTTACCTCATTATTTGGTCAGTATTTTATCTCAGTGTTTTAGTATTTTACATTAAAAGTCATATTGGCAGTTGCTAAAGGGTTAATATTGTGTTAAATAAAAATTTTGCTTCAACAAAATAGTGCCATGTTCCGTGTATTAGTGCGGGAGAGTTGCTATGTTCAACAGCGACAATTTATTTTTCTTGTGCGCTTTCCCACACTGGTCCTCGGAACACAGTGGGCCGAACATGTGCAGATTGAGAGCATTGCTTGCT
This sequence comes from Oophaga sylvatica, assembly GCA_033576555.1. NCBI lineage: Eukaryota > Metazoa > Chordata > Amphibia > Anura > Dendrobatidae > Oophaga > Oophaga sylvatica. The sequence goes on from JARQOD010000005.1 coordinate 341,579,464, forward strand.
GATGGTGCTGGCGCATGCGCAATAGCATCTGTTTTGTTGAAGCAAAATTTTTCTTTTTTATTGCAGTTAGTGCAACTTATCTCAGGATCAAATGTTTTTATGTGCAATATAATCATTATAATTTGTTATAACTAGCCACAGTTAGTTACCGTATATACTCGAGTATAAGCCGATTCAAGAGTATAAGCTGAGGCACTTAATTTTAGCACAAAAAAACTGGGAAAACCTACTGATTCAAGTATAAGCAGGGTATGCATGGTCCCCACATCCACATCCTGGTATACATGGCCCTCTCATCCCTATCCTGGTCTGCATAGCCTCCTCATCCCTATCTGGTGTGCATGGCTTCTCATCCCTATTCTGGTATGTATGGCTCCTCATCCCTAGCCTGGCATACATGGCTCCTCATCTCTATCCTGATATGTGTAGCCTCCTCATCCCTAACCTGGTATGCATGGCTTCTCATCCCTATCCTGATATGCATGGCTTTTCATCCCTATCCTGGTATGCATGGCTCTTCATGCCTATCCTGGTATGCATGGCTCCTCATTCCTATCCAGGTATGCATGGCTCCTCATCCCTATCCTTGTATGCATGGCCCCCATCAGAAAAATATAAACAAAAAAAATCCTACTTATCATCCTATGGGCGTGGAGGGCAGTGAATGTTCAAACCTTTAAGTAACGGGCACACGGGATCGCCTGGCCATTGAAGGAAGACGGCGGCTGCGACTACTGTGCACACTATTAAAGAGAAATGAATATTCACTGCCAGTGTAGTGAATATTCATTTCTCTTTTGCAATGGGCACAGGCTTTAGCCGTAGCAGCCAGCTCCTGCCTCCTGTGACCCACAGCTATGCCGCTGCCACTCCTCCGTCTTCTGGGACCCTCAATTAAGTATAAGCCGAGGGGGGCTTTTTCAGCACAAAAAAATGTGCTGAAAAACTCGGCTTATACTCGTTTATACGGTACTATGCCTGAGCAACGACGGGCTCTTCATCTAGTTATATTTATATAGATCTTGTTGCTGAGATGTTCTTCTTTGTGAATGGTTGATTCATTTTGCCCTGAGGCCTACAAAGATGCATTTACACCAATTTTTGCTCATTATATGTTTTTATACATTAATGTGTTATATTTAACGATATATGTGGATGCCATTGAGCGTTTTCAAATATTTTTAATGAATAAAGTTATTAGTTTTTTTTCTATTCTTTACACTTACAACAGTTCATCAATGCCCTCTGAAGATCTCCTGAATCTATGGCACTGATAGAAGCTGTGGGAAAAGTCTCTGAGGCTCCAATACTCTGCTTTTGTCTCTACTGCATCTTCTAACTCTGAAACAATACATCGTCAGGGGGCAGAGATAGAAGTATCGAGTGACACCAGTGTCGCAAACACAGCTTCTATCATCATTTTCAAGCAAACCATCATCAGTGGGAAGTGTTTTTGATACTCACCCTGCTTCTATTATTGCTCCCTGTTGACTATTCGTTTCATAATGGTGATAAAAGCTGTGGGTCAGTGCTGGTGTCCCTCACACTGCTTCTATCACTGCCCCTGATGACGTCTCCTTTCACAATAAGAAGCCTACAGCTTCTATCAGTGTTATGTATTCAGGACATCTTCAGAGTGCAGCAATGGAAGATCATGTGGCAAGTGACTGCAGCGCCATGCTCTGATGATGTCCTATTCCAGGAGTGCTGTTAGTTGTTGTAGGGAAGCAACTGCAGGGTCAGCCTCCCGATGATGCCTCATTTGAGAATCACAGGAGGTGAAATAAAAACACACATTTAGGGATTAGCTGTATAGGGAGAAATGGAAGGTATTTTATAATAAATAAAATGATAAAAGTGCTTAGGGTGTAAAAATAGATATTTAGAAAGGAAATTTTAGGTATCGGACCACCTTTTTAACATTCCAATGCAAATTTTACAACATTATTTTAGAGGATCCGCTCCTTAAAACTTCTTAAAACTCTATCTGAATTGAAATAAAATCAAATGATGTCTTTTTTTATTTTGATCACCAGATGGCAATCTTGTTAAAGGCACAGATCCTCCTTACCTTACCACAAGCCTCTACAGCAGGTGCTAAAGTATGTAGTACATACCGAGAAGAAGAAATGTTAATGTCCTCAAATGTTGTAAATTTTTACATATATTTTCCAGTATTAGATCTCCTCTTGTAAAAATTGAAAATGGGTCAGATGTTTACATTTTACAGGAGTTACAAAGCAATTCGTGAGAACAAAAAGATTTACAGTGCAGCTGTGACACCTTATAACCTTTGTTCTATGAATAAGGTACTGGACTCTTTTATTGTTCTGCATACTGAATGTTATGTGCTAAATGAAGTCAGTAAGGAATGGTGGGATGGTTGTAGACACAGCAGCAAACCTGGAAAAAAGTAGTAACTATACAGATGTGATCAGTGGGAATGCACAGTATTGTTTGATTTTACTTCTTTGTTATAATTGAAATACAGTCTAGAGCAATTGCTGGAACCTTTCACTGTCTATAGCTTCAGCTTTGCATTAGATTCATCTGCAAATGTAAATAATGCAGGTTAGCGGACCCCAATAGCCACTGATGTCAATCTACGAAAATAAAAAAAAAGCAATAGGCAAGCCACCACCTTCTATAGATTACGTTGATGCAGCTGTTGACTCGGAAGAAGAGTCATGAGTTAGCATGAGTCCAGCTCCACACAAAGGTAAAACTGATCTCACATTTATTTTAAGATACCCTCCTATTAGTGCCTTGCAATATTATACTTAAGAACAAAGAAACTGCCAAAATCATAAAAAACTTACTTGATTTGCTTTTTTAACTTATTTTCCTCAGATACTTATAGGCCCTGATACATCAAATCAGTTTTGCCAAAATTGTGGAGTGAATTGCGCAAAATTTTTGTGACTTTTGGCATTTTCTTGCCAGTTTTTCCCAGCTATGTCAATATTCAAGGCTGACCTGGGTGCAACTGGGACATGATGGGGGGTGCAATAGCACGGGTCGTCCTATTCATGACAAGCTATGGCGTTACTTATGCCTGAAACTTACACCAGTCAGGGACCGGGGTAAGATTTCTGGGGTAGTGCATGCCGCCTGTAAGACGCTCCTGATCCGTGAAGAGGCCTCTTCATGAGGCATCCACCACACTCCACCATCAAGACCGGTGAAAAAGCTACTGGTCTTCAATCGAGGCATTAGTGCTGTAAGACAGAGGTACAGAAGAGAAAGGCTTAGGGGAAAGGACAGTTTACAGTGGGGAAAAAAAGTATTTAGTCAGTCACCAATTGTGCAAGTTCTCCCATTTAAAAAGATGAGAGAGGCCTGTAAATGACAACATAGTTAGACTACAACTATGATAGTCAAAATGAGAAAAAAAATCCAGAAAATCACCTTGTCTGGTTTGGCAAGATTTATTTTGCAAGTTATGGTGGAAAATACCATATATACTCGTGTATAAGCCGAGATTTTCAGCACCTTTTTTTGTGCTGAAAATGCCCCCTCGGCTTATACACGAGTCATAGGGCAGAAACCAGCGGGGGAGGGGATGCGGCGGCAGGAGCCGGTGGCCGGGATATCATACTCACCCTCCCCGTGCCATCGCTGAACGTCCCTGCAATCCTGCGTTCTCCCCAGCTTCCTGCAGCTCTCCAGCGCTGAGCGGTGACGTAATACCCGCTCATTAAGGTCATGTAATATGGACGTGACGCCACTCCCATGGGCGTGGCCTCCATAATTCATGGCCTTAATGAGCGGTATTACGCCACCGCTCAGCGCTGGAGAGCTGCAGGAAGCCGGGGAGAACGCAGGATTGCCGGTGGGACGTTCAGCGATGGCATGGGGAGGGTGAGTATGATGGAGGAGGATGGGGGAGCATGGAGGAGGACAAGGAGCACGGAGCAGGACGGGGGAGGGACGGAGAGCACGGAGCAGGACGGGGGGAGGACGGAGAGTACAGAGCAGGACAGGGGTGGGCACAGAGGAGAATGGGGGAGTGCAGAGCTGGATGGGGGAGCACGGAGCAGGACGGGGGAGGATGGAAAGCACGGAGCAGGACAGGATAATGGAGGAGGGGAGCACAGAGGAGAATGGGGGCGCACAGAGCTGGATGGGGGAGCACAGAGCAGGAGGGCAACTTATACACCCGGCTTATACGCGAGTCAATACGTTTTCCAAGTTTTTTGTGGCAAAATTAGGGGGGTCGGCTTATACACGGGTCGGCTTATACATGAGTATATACGGTAAGTATTTGGTCACCTAAAACGTTGTTAGAGCTAAATCAGCATTTTTCTTTTAATTAGAGGCCTTGGTTTCTGTCAGAAAGGCTGATGCATACCAGAAGTCGAGATAAGATGTTCCTTCCTTTGAGACAATACAACCCCCGCTCGCTTGAGTTATGAAAAGGTATCCTGTACTAGGAGCCAAGGGCAAGAATGGAGTTTTCGGTTTAAAACCAGTATTCTATGTATTTAATGATAAGTTGTATAAACACCATATATGGTAATTCCGCTTCCTGCTTATGGGGTGTATATAAACCCCTTCGTCAGCAATAAAGAGCAGAGTTTATTGACGCATACTTTTGTCTGTGTCTTACTCTCTCTGGTACCACATTTCAAGGAGGAAAGGGTTAACGAGATAATAGTGACGACAGCCTGGCGCCCGAACAGGGACCTGAGTTAATCTACTCTGAGAAAGGCCGACCGGTCCGGAGACATAGGATAAGTGGAGCTTTCTGTTGGTGATATACATACAGCGCTGAGGTAAGAATACTTATTATATTCTACCTAAAATCTATATCACTGTATAGTGGACTCCCTCCTCCCCGAGCGGTCGGCTTTCCAGGTAATTCACAGGTATTCCTGGCTCAGGTCCCTTTGAACCAGTAGACCTTCAGATTAATTGTCTGTCCTGCCTTTCCTCCTTTGAAAATTTACAGTATGGATCCAATGATTGTGGTGTGGTTTTTTCTTGGTGTTGGTGTGATCGGATTGTTTATTTGGTTGGCGTACAAATCTTGGAAAGCGAGCAGTGGAATGGTTCAGAAACCTTTGTGGCCCATTGTCTAAGTGACGGAATTGTCTTGGTGACAGAGTCTTGGTGACAGAATTGTCTAAGTGACAGGAGAATCTCTTCTGGGTGAGGAGATACAAAAATGGGGAACCAAAATGCCAAGGAAGGCATTACTGCCAAAGATTTAGTGGTACGCAGAGAGGGAAAGCAAGCGTTGGTAGGCATTGACAAAGTATTGTGTAAAGCAGGCATGAATGAAAACGGAGAATTGAACAGTGATAAATGGAAAAGGTTCTTTAACTCACATCATGGATGGTTGAGAGACAAAGGACTGTTAAAAACAGTGAACCTGTGGATGAGTGCGTGTGATTACTTAGAGGGAAAGACTGAAGAATTAGGAGACGGACATTACAGACTGACAAAAACAGGGATGACTGATTTACCCTCCTGTTTGCCCCCTACATTACCTCCACCCCAGTATCAGACCTTCCCACAGACTTCCCACGAACCGAACTGTTGGGTCTGCCCCAGGTGTGGACAGCAGAATCCCCTGACGGTAGATGTCTGTGTAGGTTGCGGTGGACCCAGACCTCCCCCGGCCAATTTATTTCCAATGAGGACAGTAGTGGTACCTGGTACCCCGGGTGCTGCGGGAGGCGAGGGGGGCGGACTAGCTCCAGGCGCCCCCCGGACAGCAGTGTTATACAGACCATGGAGCCCTTCAGAGCAGTTGGCTCTAATAACGCAACTCCCGGACCCTTCACAGTCACCAATGGGATTCGCTAGAATGTTAGCTACAATGCAGGATACGTATAAAGCAACTAGACAGGATCTGGAAGCACTTATAAAAGGGAAATTGGCAGATGAAGCCAGATACGATAGACTGATAGATGAGACATACAAGTGTTATGTTGGTAGGACCGGACCTGATAATGCAGAAGTCAATGACGCAGCAGCAGGGGTTCTGTTTACAGAAGCGTTGAAAAAAGCATGTAAAGATAGACAGGCAGAGAAGGAGGTTACACTAGAAGACAGAGTTCAGGGAAAGGAAGAAGAGCCAAAAGATTATTTCTGGGCCCTAAGAAAAACTTGGGTAGAAATTGGTTTTGTCCCAGAAAACAAGACTAGTGAGAGGATACTGGCAAGTGCATATATGAATGGGTTGAAAAAGGAAGTGGCAGAAAAGGTGAAAGTAAGTAGACCAGATTGGAGGTCAGTTAAAGCAGAGGATCTAGCTAGAATAGCACAGGGGGCACAACATGATTTAGCGCAGGCAAAAAGAGGAGCAAGGTTACATGCTGTAGGTACTTGTCCTGCAAACAACAGTGAGAGGAGACGTGTGCCAGGAGATGGACAGAAATTGTGCTACGGATGCAGGAAACCAGGACATTTCAGGAGAGATTGCAGAACTAATCCATATCCAGCCTGTCCAACTAATCCATATCCAAATGACCCACCTGCAAGAGGCCCCAAGACCAATTAGGGCTGCTCCCATAGGATAATGGTAGCTTGCACATGAACCCCCTTGTCTCCTTACCCCCCACTCCTAATTGCACAGTGCAGGTGAACCTACCAGGGGGACATGAGGTTGAGTTCCAAGTGGACACGGGGGCAGACAATTCAGTAATTACAGAAGAGGACTGGCCATTTGGGAAAAGTGATTTCTCCCACCATGTTATAGCGACTCCTTACAACTCTCCATCTATCCTGCTCCCCGTCACTAAAAAGATTCCCCTGCAAATTCAAGGAACCACTGTACACACACAGTTAATGGTATCACCACTGGGTCAATGTAATCTTTTAGGATGTGATGTATTGTCTCAATTGCAAGCACATATTGAGTATCATCCTGATGGGACTGTCGCTATGACACCAGGATTGAAGCCAAGCACTCTTTGTAAAATCATGTCACTAGATGTTGCTAGTATAGAGGACACAAATGAATTTCCTTCAATGTTAGAAGGTGTGATACCGCATGATTTCTGGGCTTCAGATAAAACAGATGTGGGCAGATTAAGGGTGCAGCCAGTCATGGTCAAATTAAAGCCAGGTGCAATCCTGCCCCAACAGAGACAGTATCCTCTTAGTTCGGCTCAAGAGTCGGCTATAGCTCAGCAGCTACAGAAACTGGTAGCAAGTGGTGTTTTAGTTAAGACCCAGTCCCCTTGTAACACCCCTCTGTTCCCAGTTAAAAAGAAAACAGCACCGGGGCAGCCAGCAGCGTACAGAATGGTCCATGATCTCCGGCTAGTGAACAAAGCTACAGAGCTCCTCACACCAGTTGTACCAAATCCTCACACCCTTCTGTCTCAGATCCCGGCTAGTGCTCTTTGTTTTTCAGTGATTGACTTGGCAAATGCATTTTTTAGTGTCCCATTACACCCTGAATGCCAGTATTTGTTTGCTTTTACATTTCAAGGGAATCAGTATACTTGGACCGTTTTGCCCCAGGGTGCCCAGAATTCACCCACTATGTATACTGCCAGTCTGCAGGAGATTCTGGAAAAATGGAAAATGCCAAAAGTAGTTGTTCTGCAATATGTTGATGACTTACTGATTTGTGCCCCCTCCAGGAAACAGTGTCACACTGCAACAATATCACTCATGTTGTTTCTGTACCAAGCTGGATGTAAAGCGTCAAAGGATAAACTTCAATTTTGTAAATCTTCAGTTATCTTTTTGGGACATTGCATTACACCGGGGGCGCGACATCTGACCAGCGCTCGCAAAGAAGCTGTACAGAATTTTCCTATTCCTGTTAATGTTGCCGCTCTTAGGACATTTCTTGGACTGGTTTCCTACTGCAGACAGTGGATACATGCTGTATCAATCCTCATGCAGCCTCTCTATGACTGTATCACCATTGTGCCTTTTAAACTAACTCCTGAAGGTATAGACTGTTTTTATTCTCTCAAAAACAGGATTGTGGCAGCTCCAGCGCTAGGAACCCCCAACTACGAACTACCATTCACCCTGTATCTCCACGAACAGCAGGGACACACGGCAGGAGTATTGACTCAGTTACATGGTGACAATCAAAGGCCTGTAGCCTATTTCAGTGGAAGACTAGATGCAGTGGCAAGAGGTGCCCCGTCCTGTGTACGGGCAGTACATGCTGTAGGACTATTGCTCCACAAATCATCAGACATTGTTATTGATCACCCACTTACAGTACTTACACCTCATGATTTATATACCATACTGAACTAGGTGCAGCCGGCATATCTTTCAGCTGCACGTCACCTTCGATTGCAATGTGCACTTCTAATGCCTCCAAATGTTTCTTTGCAGAGATGTACCACACTTAATCCTGCCACATTGTTACCTCTCTCGGATCTAAAGGAAGGGTCAGGTACGGTATTGTACAAAGAAGATCCAAGAGAGGAGATTCCTCATGATTGTGTTCAGCTTATGGCACAGGAAACAGCAGGTCTACCCACAGTGTTTGAAACTGAAAGACTTAATGCTGATTTTGAATTTTTTGTAGATGGATCTCGCCACCAAGATGACTCAGGTACCTTCCACACTGGATATGCCATCGTCTCTCTGAATGCAGTAATCAAAGCAGAACCAATGCTCCCACATCAGTCGGCCCAGGAGGCTGAACTTAAGGCTCTGACCGAGGCCTGTAAGATAGCTGAAGGTAGAATTGTTAACATCTACACAGATTCTAGATACCATTCGGTATAGCTCATGATTTTGGTCCAATTTGGAAATCTAGAGGATTCCTGACGGCAGCAGGACATCCCATTAAAAATGCTGACGCAGTCCAGCAGTTAATTGATGCATTACAATTACCAAAAGAGGTAGCTGTCATAAAAGTTAAAGCACATACCAGACGCACTGATCAGGTGAGTAAAGGAAACGCAATGGCCGATGCAGCAGCAAAAACAGCAGCCAGTAGACCACTCCAAGGGGTAACGATGCACCAGGTAAGCGCTCCCAAAAATCCCTTTGTGTCGGAAGATGCCTTATCCCAGATGCAGGCTCAGGTGCACCAGGAGGAAGTAGAAAAGTGGGAAAAAGAAGGTGCATGTCTGAATGAAGCAAATGGGGTATGGGGAAGAGGGATGCGTCGATGCCTTCCAAGGGCGTTGTACCCTGCGGTCGCCCAGATGTTACATGGGCCAACCCACCAGTCCAAAACTGCTGTAATGAGCGTGATGCAGAAGCATTGGGTAGCACCAGGCTTTTCCACCTGTATAGAAGGTTTGATCCAGGGATGCATGGTATGTGCTACACATAATCAGGGAAGGTAGTCAAGACACCACCCAAACACGCCCCTCGGCCCCTCTATCCTTTCCAGAGACTGCAGATTGATTATATTCAGTTGCCAAAATCAGGGTCATGGGAGTACGTGTTGGTCTGTATTGATTTATTCTCAGGTTGGCCGTAGGCTTTCCCGATTGCCAAGGCTACGGCTACGGCAACCGCAAAGAAGCTGCTTGCGGAGGTGGTGTGCAGGTATGGAGTACCAGAGGTGATCGAAAGTGACAGAGGTACACATTTCACAGGTGAAATAATGAATGAAGTCTTGACAGCTCTAGGAATTCAACAAGCTTTCCACACCCCATATCATCCACAAAGCAGTGGGAAAGTAGAAAGACTAAATGGGACATTGAAGTTAAAAATCCAAAAGGCCATGGCTGAAACAGGGAAATCTTGGCCTGAATGTTTACCATTAGCCCTATACTCAGTAAGGTACACTCCAAATAGGAGAACTGGACTTTCTCTGTATGAAGTATTATTTGGCAAAGTGCTTAGCTTAGGATGTTTCTTTCCCCAAGCACTGGAAATGAGTAACCATATATTAAGTTCATATGTAAGGGATTTGCATAAAAAACTTAAGAAAGTACATGATAATGTCTTCAGTTCTCTTCCAGATCCGAACCAGGATCCTGGGAGTCACAGCCTGCAGCCCGGAGACTGGGTAGTCATTAAAAGACACGTGAGAAAGAGTCTGGATCCGAGATTTGATGGACCGTTTCAAGTTCTACTGACGACAAGTACCGCAGTCAAGCTACAAGGCAAGGAAACTTGGATCCACGCATCGCATTGTAAGAAGATCCTTGGAGAGCCTCCAGAAGAGGAATGATGCTACTAATGACATTTGCTTGCATCCTTGCAGTAACGGATGCTTGGAACAGACTTAGCCGTGTAGATGGGGATGATAACAGGTTCATTAGACACCACTTAGCTTTAGTGGATGGACTGAAAGAACAAAACCAAACTGTTGCAAACTGTTGGATTTGTACACATGCGCTGGTGACATCCACCAGTCTACCATTTCTTACAGTCCCAGTCTCGTGGGAAGAAATTAACTCTTGGGGTAACTGTTCAGACACATTAAGTAGCAATGCCACTCAAAAACTTTGGAACACTACGGTAGGAATACCGGTAGTGGGTTGGACTGATTTTCCATGGTGGCAAGGAAATCTAACAGGACAGATAATTCCAAGACTGTATCTATCTTTTAAAGGTGGGGCATGGGTACACAGAAATAGAACTAGTATAACCTCTTTGGGAGAAATACCGACACAGGGGTTAAAGATAAGTTTTGGGGTCACTACAGGAAGCTTAGATGCTTTCAAACCCTCCCTATTAGAACGATACCTACACACTGATAAATGGGAAAATAATGTTTTTTTTGAGAATGGGAATAATGAAACTTGTGCTAACAAACCAGGTAACCTGAGGTGTAGTGAAGATGAAGAATATCAGAAGAACACTACCACCTGCAGAGAACCTACCGCAGGATACTGCTCCACACTAGGACAAAAGCCCGGATGGTGCATGATGAGTAATATTTCAAAGTTTATAGATTTGGCACACCGATTAGTATTACAGCTAGAGTTGAGCGATACTTTCCGATATCCAAAAGTATCGGAATCGGAATTGTATCGCCGATACCCAAAAAATATCGGCGATACCCGATACCGATACCGGAAATCCAATGTAAGTCTATGGGAACAAAATATCGGAATTAAAAAAACCCCATTCTTGCCTTGTTGGTTAATTGTACATGAAGGAAAACAACAAAGACTAATGTAGAATGTATTGGGGAAGGTTGAGGAGACATTAAAGGCATAGATGTTTAACCCAATCAAATGGAATAGCATAAATATTTTTTTTTTTAAAGATGTTCGGATTGACGAAGAAATTGACAATGTTGTTAACGTTTTTTCTATTTTGGCAAATATGTATATTTCACAACTTCCATGCTCTTCACCTTTTTAACTTTTGACACACTTTCTCCTTCATAATCTTCAGCAGCATCATCTTTTTCATCAAATTATTCTTCATCTTCACCTTCTTTATCTTCTTCTTAAACTTCTTGCTATTCATCTTTTTGTTAACATTACTCATATTCTTCTTATTAAACTATTATTCTTATTCATATTGTACTTCATCTTCTTCATCATATTCTTATTTGTGACAGAGAATCCTGTACTTGTAATCTGTCAAAGTATGAATTTTTCATCCTTCCGTTCTTGCTGTCACAAAAGATTTAAATTACAACAGTATTTGTCCATGTTCAGTTTAGCCTGCAGCAGCAGGCATTTTCCAGGGGCACCACGAGGAGGAACGGACTCACCCCCATACACTGCTTAGTCTTCTTCTGCTTAGAATTTAGAGCATATATTTTGCTCTTCATTTTGGTCTTATACTTCATGTTCTTCTGCTTTTTGATCTTCTGCTTATTGTTCTTAAGTCTCTTGTTCTGTATCTTGTAGTTTGTCTTAACCTTCTTAGTCCTGTTTGGTAATCTTTTATTTCTTCTTTGTGATGGTGTTTAGGCTGGTTGGCTTGATGCTCGTCGTCCTTGTGGTCGTCATCTTCTTCGGGGTGGTCATCAGGGTCGTCGTCTTCATTGTTGGAGATCCAGAGTGATTACCCAAAAAAGCATTGAAAAAATCTTCAATTTGTAAATGTAGCAGAAGGTACAAGAGTCAATGCAAGTAACGAGGACCAGCTGACTGTGCTGGAACCCGGAGGGGCAGCAGAAGGAAAAGAGCCAATGGCACAACCGAGGACCAGCTGACGTTACTGGGACACGGTTACTAAGCAGGAGGTACCTGTGCTCCAAAGCACTACCAAGGACCAGCAGACGTTGCTGGAACTCGGATACCGAGATGGAGGCACCTAGGCCAAAGGCACTGCGGAGAACCAGCTGACGGTACTGGAACCCGGACGGGTAGCAGAAGGTACAAGAGCCAATCAAGTAACGAGGACCAGCTGACTGTGCTGGAACCCGAGGGCAGCAGAAGGAAAAGAGCCAATGGCACAACCGAGGACCAGCTGACGTTACTGGGACACGTTACTAAGCAGGAGGTACCTGTGCTCCAAAGCACTACCAAGGACCACAGACGTTGCTGAACTCGGATACCGAGATGGAGGCACCTAGGCCAAAGGCACTGCGAGAACCAGCTGACGGTACTGGAACCGACGGTAGCAGAAGGTACCCAAGGAAATTTAAGTGACAGGCCGCGAGCCGGCCGCAGTTACCGAATCCCACAGTACTACAGTGGGTGATTGTCCTATTGTCACAACGGAAACAGCCTTTATTTGCATATCCCGCAGCACACATAGGAAGCACCTAAACTCCAAGCACCATAGAGTCGGCTAACTCGACCGCAACACGACAGGACAACTTATTGGAGGCTAAGTGACGTTTACACTGACAGGAAACAGATGGCGTGCTGTAACCAGTCTTGGCAGGAGTGAGTACCCGTGCCAATGACACTTCCGAGCAACAACTGGCGGTGTTGAAGCCCAGGGATGAGAAGACAACAGGGTGGAGGCAGCATGACTTTTTGCCGTTCACACAGCAGGGGAACAGCTGACATTACTGAACCTCAGTAACACAGGAGCAAGTGTTGACTGTGCTAACAGCACTTCCGAGCAACAACTGGCGGTGTTGTAGCCCAGGATGAGAAGAGAACATGGTGGAGCAGCAGACTTTTTGCCGTTCACACAGCAGGGGAACAGCTGACATTACGAACCCATAACACAGAGCAAGTGTGACTGTGCTAACAGCATTCGAGCAACAACTGGCGGTGTTGTAGCCCAGGAGAGAAGAGAACATGGTGGAGGCAGCAGGACTTTTTGCGTTCACACAGCAGGGAACAGCTGACATTACTGAACCCCAGTAACACAGGAGCAAGTGTAACTGTGCAACAGCACTTCGAGCAACAACTGGCGGTGTTGTAGCCAGGGATGAGAAGAACATGTGGAGGCAGCAGACTTTTTGCCGTTCACACAGCAGGGAACAGCTGACATTATGAACCCCAGTAACACAGGAGCAAGTGTAGACTGTGCTAACAGCACTTCCGAGCAACAACTGGCGGTGTTGTAGCCCAGGGATGAGAAGAGAACATGGTGGAGCAGCAGGACTTTTGCTTACACAGCAGGGAACACTGACATTACTGAACCCCAGTAACACAGGAGCAAGTGTGACTGTGCTAACAGCACTTCCGAGCAACAACTGGCGGTGTTGTAGCCCAGGATGAAAGAGAACATGGTGAGGCAGCAGACTTTTTGCCGTCACACAGCAGGGAACAGCTGACATTACTGAACCCCAGTAACACAGGAGCAAGTGTAGACTGTGCTAACAGCACTTCGAGCAACAACTGGCGGTGTGTAGCCCGGGATGAGAAGAGAACATGGTGGAGGCAGCAGGACTTTTTGCCGTTCACACAGCAGGGGAACAGCGACATTACGAACCCCAGTAACACAGGGCAAGTGTAGACTGTGCTAACAGCACTTCCGAGCAACAATGCGGTGTTGTAGCCCAGGGATGAGAAGAGAACATGGTGGAGCAGCAGGACTTTTTGCGTCAACAGCAGGGAACAGCTGACATTACTGAACCCCAGTAACACAGGAGCAAGTGTGACTGTGCTAACAGCACTTCCGAGCAACAACTGGCGGTGTTGTAGCCCAGGGATGAGAAGAGAACATGGTGGAGGCAGCAGACTTTTTGCCGTTCACACAGCAGGGAACAGCTGACATTACTGAACCCCAGTAACACAGGAGCAAGTGTATGACTGTGCAACAGCACTTCCGAGCAACAACTGGCGGTGTTGTAGCCCAGGGATGAGAAGAGAACATGGTGGAGGCAGCAGGACTTTTTGCCGTACACAGCAGGGGAACAGCTGACATTACTGAACCCCAGTAACACAGGAGCAAGTGTGACTGTGCTAACAGCACTTCGAGCAACAACTGGCGGTGTTGTAGCCAGGGATGAGAAGAGAACATGGTGGAGGCAGCAGACTTTTTGCCGTTCACACAGCAGGGGAACAGCTGACATTACTGAACCCAGTAACACAGGAGCAAGTGTAGACGTGCAACAGCACTTCGAGCAACAACTGGCGGTGTGTGTAGCCCAGGGATGAGAAAGAACATGGTGGAGGCAGCAGGACTTTTTGCCGTTCACACAGCAGGGGAACAGCTGACATTACTGAACCCCAGTAACACAGGAGCAAGTGTAGACGTGCTAACAGCACTTCCGAGCAACAACTGGCGGTGTTGTAGCCCAGGGATGAGAAGAGAACATGGTGGAGGCAGCAGGACTTTTTGCGTTCACACAGCAGGGGAACAGCTGACATTACTGAACCCCAGTAACACAGGAGCAAGTGTAGACTGTGCTAACAGCACTTCCGAGCAACAACTGGCGGTGTTGTAGCCCAGGGATGAGAAGAGAACATGTGGAGGCAGCAGGACTTTTGCCGTTACACAGCAGGGAACAGCTGACATTACTGAACCCAGTAACCAGGAGCAGTGTAGACTGTGCAACAGCATCCGAGCAACAACTGGCGGTGTTGTAGCCCAGGATGGAAGAGAACATGGTGGAGGCAGCAGGACTTTTTGCCGTTCACACAGCAGGGGAACAGCTGACATACGAACCCAGTAACACAGGAGCAAGTGTAGACTGTGCTAACAGCACTTCCGAGCAAAATGGCGGTGTTGTAGCCCAGGATGAGAAGAGACATGGGGAGGCAGCAGACTTTTTGCCTCACACAGCAGGGAACAGCTGACATTACGAACCCAGTAACACAGGCAAGTGTGACTGTGTAAAGCACTTCGAGCACAACTGGCGGTGTTGTAGCCCAGGGATGAGAAGAGAACATGGTGGAGGCAGCAGGACTTTTTGCCGTCACACAGCAGGGGAACAGCTGACATACTGAACCCATAACACAGGAGCAAGTGTAGACTGTGCTAACAGCACTTCGAGCAAAACTGCTGGTGGTAGCCCAGGAGTAGAAGAGACCAGTGGAGGCAGCTGGACTTTTTGCGTACACACTCGAGGGAACAGCTGACTTACTGAACCCCAGTAACACAGGAGCAGTGTGACTGTGCTAACACATTCCGAGCAACACTGCGGTGTTGTAGCCCAGGATGAGAAGAGAACATGGTGGAGCAGCAGGACTTTTTGCCGTTCACACAGCAGGGAACAGCTGACATTACTGAACCCAGTAACACAGGAGCAAGTGTAGACTGTGCTAACAGCACTTCCGAGCAACAACTGGCGGTGTTGTAGCCCAGGGATGAGAAGAGAACATGGTGGAGGCAGCAGGACTTTTTGCTGTTCACACAGCAGGGGAACAGCTGACATTACTGAACCCCAGTAACACAGGAGCAAGTGTAGACTGTGCTAACAGCACTTCCGAGCAACAACTGGCGGTGTTGTAGCCCAGGGATGAGAAGAGAACATGGTGGAGGCAGCAGGACTTTTTGCCGTACACACAGCAGGGAACAGCTGACATTACTGAACCCCAGTAACACAGGAGCAAGTGTAGACTGTGCTAACAGCACTTCCGAGCAACAACTGGCGGTGTTGTAGCCCAGGGATGAGAAGAGAACATGGTGGAGGCAGCAGGACTTTTTGCCGTACACACAGCAGGGGAACAGCTGACATTACTGAACCCCAGTAACACAGGAGCAAGTGTAGACTGTGCTAACAGCACTTCCGAGCAACAACTGGCGGTGTTGTAGCCCAGGGATGAGAAGAGAACATGGTGGAGGCAGCAGGACTTTTTGCCGTTCACACAGCAGGGGAACAGCTGACATTACTGAACCCCAGTAACACAGGAGCAAGTGTGACTGTGCTAACAGCACTTCCGAGCAACAACTGGCGGTGTTGTAGCCCAGGGATGAGAAGAGAACATGGTGGAGGCAGCAGGACTTTTTGCCGTACACACAGCAGGGGAACAGCTGACATTACTGAACCCCAGTAACACAGGAGCAAGTGTAGACTGTGCTAACAGCACTTCCTGAGCAACAACTGGCGGTGTTGTAGCCCAGGGATGAGAAGAGAACATGGTGGAGGCAGCAGGACTTTTTGCCGTTCACACAGCAGGGGAACAGCTGACATTACTGAACCCCAGTAACACAGGAGCAAGTGTAGACTGTGCTAACAGCACTTCCGAGCAACAACTGGCGGTGTTGTAGCCCAGGGATGAGAAGAGAACATGGTGGAGGCAGCAGGACTTTTTGCCGTTCACACAGCAGGGGAACAGCTGACATTACTGAACCCCAGTAACACAGGAGCAAGTGTAGACTGTGCTAACAGCACTTCCGAGCAACAACTGGCGGTGTTGTAGCCCAGGGATGAGAAGAGAACATGGTGGAGGCAGCAGGACTTTTTGCCGTTCACACAGCAGGGAACAGCTGACATTACTGAACCCCAGTAACACAGGAGCAAGTGTAGACTGTGCTAACAGCACTTCCGAGCAACAACTGGCGGTGTTGTAGCCCAGGGATGAGAAGAGAACATGGTGGAGGCAGCAGGACTTTTTGCCGTTCACACAGCAGGGGAACAGCTGACATTACTGAACCCCAGTAACACAGGAGCAAGTGTAGACTGTGCTAACAGCACTTCCGAGCAACAACTGGCGGTGTTGTAGCCCAGGGATGAGAAGAGAACATGGTGGAGGCAGCAGGACTTTTTGCCGTTCACACAGCAGGGAACAGCTGACATTACTGAACCCCAGTAACACAGGAGCAAGTGTAGACTGTGCTAACAGCACTTCCGAGCAACAACTGGCGGTGTTGTAGCCCAGGGATGAGAAGAGAACATGGTGGAGGCAGCAGGACTTTTTGCCGTTCACACAGCAGGGGAACAGCTGACATTACTGAACCCCAGTAACACAGGAGCAAGTGTAGACTGTGCTAACAGCACTTCCGAGCAACAACTGGCGGTGTTGTAGCCCAGGGATGAGAAGAGAACATGGTGGAGGCAGCAGGACTTTTTGCCGTACACACAGCAGGGGAACAGCTGACATTACTGAACCCCAGTAACACAGGAGCAAGTGTTGACTGTGCTAACAGCACTTCCGAGCAACAACTGGCGGTGTTGTAGCCCATGGATGAGAAGAGAACATGGTGGAGGCAGCAGGACTTTTTGCCGTTCACACAGCAGGGGAACAGCTGACATTACTGAACCCCAGTAACACAGGAGCAAGTGTAGACTGTGCTAACAGCACTTCCGAGCAACAACTGGCGGTGTTGTAGCCCAGGATGAGAAGAGAACATGGTGGAGGCAGCAGGACTTTTTGCTGTTCACACAGCAGGGAACAGCTGACATTACTGAACCCCAGTAACACAGGAGCAAGTGTAGACTGTGCTAACAGCACTTCCGAGCAACAACTGGCGGTGTTGTAGCCCAGGGATGAGAAGAGAACATGGTGGAGGCAGCAGGACTTTTTGCCGTACACACAGCAGGGGAACAGCTGACATTACTGAACCCCAGTAACACAGGAGCAAGTGTTGACTGTGCTAACAGCACTTCCGAGCAACAACTGGCGGTGTTGTAGCCCATGGATGAGAAGAGAACATGGTGGAGGCAGCAGGACTTTTTGCCGTTCACACAGCAGGGGAACAGCTGACATTACTGAACCCCAGTAAC
Organism: Oophaga sylvatica; assembly: GCA_033576555.1. NCBI lineage: Eukaryota > Metazoa > Chordata > Amphibia > Anura > Dendrobatidae > Oophaga > Oophaga sylvatica. Next base: position 341,597,393 of record JARQOD010000005.1, read on the forward strand.
ACAGGAGCAAGTGTAGACTGTGCTAACAGCACTTCCGAGCAACAACTGGCGGTGTTGGAGCCCAGGGTCAAGGAGGATGTTTAAATACTATATCAAGTATTTTCCTTGTTACGTGTCAATTAAAAATGTCTATACTCCAAACAAGAGAAATATAACCTTTAGTACCATAAGATGATGATTTAACTTAAAAAAATATATGTAAATTAATAATTTACAAACATAAACGCATACATTAACATGTTGAAAAGTAATGCAAACCACAATTAAAATAGGTTAAATAATCTGCTATACGGTTTAAAATAAAAGCATACAAGTACATATCAGAATCCATTAATGATGGCTAAGTAACAGTATGTACACCATTTTTATTGTGTAGACAATGAATGGCTGACTTAAAAACATAATCAGCATTACAAGTTATCTTTGACATTCATAAAACTTTACATTTGGTGAATAATATCACTAAAATTTTTTAAAAAATATCTAAAATTTCCATCATGTAATACTGATAATATGTGCCAATCATTTATTAACAAACAAAAAATTTAAAAAGTGCATAGTGCAGAGTGAAAACAGATATTTATGCCTGACTGTGGACTTGCAAGCATGACAACGGATAGATAAGGTATATATAGATGAGACTGCATAGCCACAGATGGTGAATGGCGATGTAATACTGTACCTCAATAAAGTGTGCGTTACTACTACATACTTTTTTTTTATATAGCTTTATAAAAGGTTTACGTGCATGTATGGTTGCGCCTTTGTTTGGACGCACAGACTGGCTTCCTGCTGTGACGCGTTGGGTATTGGAGCGTCTGTACGTCTTATGACGCAGACTAACATTCACGGTGCGCATCGTTCATCATCGCAAGCGTACCGACAACACAAAGGCGTTGTCATGACTGCTTTACTCAGTAAACATGCACCTATGATGAAACATACACGCATGTGCCCTATTACATAACAAGCTACAAGAAAAACGAGTGTGAGGTGTGACACAGCTGTTTTGTTAAGGTACAGTATTATATCGACATTGTACAGGTGTCGCTATTCAGTCTGATAAATAGATATCATTCACCTATTCTATCATTTGTCGTTCTTTCAGCACCACTTACAGGTATATATTTTGCTATTGTGACTATGCACTATTGACTTTACCAAGGTAATGCATGATTTTTGTTAGCGATTATCATGTTTACATGAAGGACCTTTATGATATGGGCTGTTAACTTTCTAATTAAATATGTATTTTTTAAAATGACACAAATATAAGTAATGTTGAAGATGACTATTCCTACATGCATTGTTTGCACAATATTACAGGTGTACATCACGTCCCTTAATCAACATTGGATTATTATATTTACTTGTATGCTTTTATTTAAAAGGCAAGAACACTGAAGTATAACCTTCGCACTGCAGCAGTTGTCAAAGTTCAACCCACATTATGCACTTACAACATTGCAGCATTTGAGTCATGATGTGAGTTGGATTTGTCTAAGCTATGGAGTGACAAGGTTGACCATCAGTATCCTATAGCATAAGTAGGCTTTTGTGTTTGCATTTGTTTTCGACATGTGCATATCTGTAATAATATGTCACAATTATTTTGTTACAGATTTGTGACAAAGACTAATCATTTTATGGTTTTAAAGTTGACGTTTCAAATGTTTACAGCTTAGAAATCAGGGTGTAGCCTCATATCTATGTGTAGCACTAGACACTTTGACATGTCATGTTTTTTTAACCATGATTAGGTAGCTAGCAGTAATTTTTGCCGGACACACAGCAGGGGAACAGCAGGCGTTACTGAACCCCACAAACACATCAGCGATTGTTTTCATCTGTGCATCTAACACTTCTGAGCAGCAACTGGCGGTGTTGAAGCCCAGGGTCAAGGAGGGTGTAGGCAGAGGCCTAGTATGAGATGTTTGAAGTTGAAGTTGTAGTTAGCAGCAGTAATTTTTGCCAGACACACAGCAGGGGAACAGCAGGCGTTACTGAACCCCACAAACACATCAGCGGTTGTTTTCATCTGTGCATCTAACACTTCTGAGCAGCAACTGGCGGTGTTGAAGCCCAGGGTCAAGGAGGGTGTAGGCAGAGGCCTAGTATGAGATGTTTGAAGTTGAAGTTGTAGTTAGCAGCAGTAATTTTTGCCAGACACACAGCAGGGGAACAGCAGGCGTTACTGAACCCCACAAACACATCAGCGATTGTTTTCATCTGTGCATCTAACACTTCTGAGCAGCAACTGGTGGTGTTGAAGCCCAGGGTCAAGGAGGGTGTAGGCAGAGGCCTAGTTTGAGATGTTTGAAGTTGAAGTTGTAGTTAGCAGCAGTAATTTTTGCCAGACACACAGCAGGGGAACAGCAGGCGTTACTGAACCCCACAAACACATCAGCGATTGTTTTCATCTGTGCATCTAACACTTCTGAGCAGCAACTGGTGGTGTTGAAGCCCAGGGTCAAGGAGGGTGTAGGCATAAAATATTGAGTTATTGCCTTGTTACGTGGCCATTGCAAATGTATGTACTTCAAACAAGAATAAAAGAAGTTTTACTAGGACAATAAAATGATGAATTTCAATTCCAAGAATAGAAAAATATTTATACTTGAGAGTCCGCTGTGGTTGATACCGTTTAATGACTAACTGAAAATATGGTAACAAATTCCAAGCTTTCCAGACTACTCAGGTCTCTTCATCAGGCTAAGACTAAAACAAAAAATGAAGAATCACATATTTCTACACACAACAGGACACAGGAATAGGTAAGACAAGTGAGGGAGGGACAAGTGAGGGGAGACCGGCCAAAAAATGAGAACAAGGATGAATTATCAGCGCCACACAGTAAGAGAAAAAATAATGGATTTACCTATAGCATAAGTAGGCTTTTGTGTTTGCATTTGTTTTCGACATGTGCATATCTGTAATAATATGTCACAATTATTTTGTTACTCTGTACCCGGCTCCACAACATTGACCCAATGGGCAGTGAGGGAAAGGTATCGTCCCTGGCCATGGGTACTGGTCCACGCATCGGTGGTCAGGTGGACCTTGCTACTGACGGCGTTTAGTAGCGCATGTTTAATTTTTCCCTCAACATGCTTTTGCAGACCAGGGACGGCTTGCCTGCTGAAATAAAATCGGCTGGGCACATTGTATTGTGGGACTGCCAATGCCATTAAGTTACGGAAACTGTCAGTCTCCACCAGCCTGAATGACAGCATTTCAAGGGACAGGAGTTTTGCAATGCCAGCATTCAGAGCCTGTGCTCGTGGATGGTTTGCCGAGTATGGCCGTCTTTTATCCCATGCCTGTGCTACCGATGGCTGTTTTGTGGCCTGGGAGTGTGAGGATGACAGGGAACTTGCAGCTGTGGGTGGAATAACACTGGGTCTCTGGACAACAGTGACAGAGGTTCTTCCATGGCGATCCTGTGAGGAAGCCGAACCAGCTGTCTGTGAGCTGGAGGAAGAGGCTCCAACACGAGCTGAAGATGTAGGTGCTGCTGTAGGTTGGCCTACATCTCCAGTGTGTCTTTGTAACTCAACCACGTGCTTTGACCGCACATGTTTCCACATATTTGTGGTATTAAGGTTACTGACACTTTTACCTCTTTTTACTTTTTGATTACACAGCTTGCATTTGACATAGCAAATATCATCTGCAAGTGTGTCAAAAAAGGACCACGCAGTGCAAGTCCTTGGAGCGCCCGTTTTGGCTGTTGGAAGAGAACTGCTACGAACGGGTGCCAAACTGGAGGCTACAGGCAACCAAGTCTGCAGCCTACCTCTCCCTACTGTTTGGACCGTTGGGGCAATCTCTTCCTCAGAGCTGCTACCACCACCTTCCTGTTCCTCACGCCATGTTGGGTCTTGGACCTCATCATCTCCACTACCCTCTTCCAACACCTGCTGCTGTTGGGTGGTCTGGCCAGCACCATGCTCAACAGAAACTGGCACCTGAGTCTCATCATCATCAGATGCGTTCTGCGGTGTGCTGACCATCGGCACTGGCTCACCCGCCTCTTCACATTCAGAGAGACACAGCTGTTGCGCATCACTGCATACTGCCTCTTCTTCACATTCCAGAATGCTGCTTGGCTGGGCCCCTGTTTGCAAGCCAACAGATTCTGAGAACAGAAGCAGAGACTCAGCTGGCTCCAGTTCAGAACTCTCTGACTGCCTGGGCAATTTGGCAGGCGGTGAAGAGACAGATGGTTGTTCAACAGTGCTGTGGTCCTGAGAGGAGGTGGAAGCAATTGAAGTCGATGCATTGGCTGCCATCCAACCAACAACGGCTTCAATTTGTTCTTCCCGCAGCAGGGGGGTACGCTGAGCTCCTACAAAAGTGCGCATAAAGGAACGCTCACGGGGAAAACTGGTGGATGCTGTGTCACTGGGTGCGGCAGCAGCCACAGAATCCCCACGTCCTCTCCCTGCTGAAACTCCACGGCCACGACCACATGCCTTACTCCCTGCCTTCTTCATCTTGGTAGATTGATAAAGAAAGTCAGAAAAGTTATAAGGCCTAAGTGTGGTTATTCCTCAGAGACTGCAGTGAACACTGCAGACAACTGTTCAGTAGCTGTGAAAGGCCCCTTTGTGTACTTCTATAGTGTTTGCAACCAATGTATTGTATACGGATGGAAGCGCGTCACACTAATAGATTAGATTTTTTTCAAATATAATGGAACAGCACCAATTAGAGAAAAATGTGAAGGATGAGGCAGTGACACACGCTCAGCAGACTACAACCAGCAGTGGTTGAAGAACTAACTGGAGCGTGATCTGCACTCAAAAAATCAAAACCTCACAGACTGCAGTGAACACTGAAATACAACTGTTCACTATCTGTGAAAGGCTCCTTTCTGTACTTCTATAGTGTTTGCAACCAATGTATTGTATACGGATGGAAGCGCGTCACACTAATAGATTAGATTTTTTTCAAATATAATGGAGCAGCACCAATTAGAGAAAAATGTGAAGGATGAGGCAGTGACACACGCTCAGCAGACTACAACCAGCAGTGGTTGAAGAACTAACTGGAGCGTGATCTGCACTCAAAAAATCAAAACCTCACAGACTGCAGTGAACACTGAAACACAACTGTTCACTATCTGTGAAAGGCTCCTTTCTGTACTTCTATAGTGTTTGCAACCAATGTATTGTATACGGATGGAAGCGCGTCACACTAATAGATTAGATTTTTTTCAAATATAATGGAGCAGCACCAATTAGAGAAAAATGTGAAGGATGAGGCAGTGACACACGCTCAGCAGACTACAACCAGCAGTGGTTGAAGAACTAACTGGAGCGTGATCTGCACTCAAAAAATCAAAACCTCACAGACTGCAGTGAACACTGAAACACAACTGTTCACTATCTGTGAAAGGCTCCTTTCTGTACTTCTATAGTGTTTGCAACCAATGTATTGTATACGGATGGAAGAGCGTCACACTATAATTTCTATTGAATGGAACAGCTAGAATTACACTAAAGAAAAAAAAAAAGAGTCTGTGAGTGACACGTGCAGATGCCTACAGACAGCGTTGGATGCAGAGCAAACTGCAGCGTCACCTGCACTCTCACACACACACCTTGCACAGAGCTGTTAAAACAACACTGCAAGGCAAAAGGAAGCTTTACACAGCGGTTGGTAAACTAGCCTGCCTAAAGCAAAGTACACAAAATCGCAATCTCTAACTGTCCCTCAGAGTCAGCAGAGCAGCGTTCTGTCCCTAACTGAGTTCACAGCACAGTGACGCTAAAATGGCGGCGGCGCCTTTTATAGTGCATTCTGACATCATTTCAGCAGCCAATCACAGCCATGCCATTAGTTAAGATGACCGCAGCATTACAGGATGTGCCCACACTTCATAAGATTCCTCATTGGCTGACTAAAATCACATTGCCTCTCAAAGAATTATGGGAACTTCCGATTCCGGTATTCGATATTGGAAAAATATCGGAACTAAGTATCGGAATTCCGATACAGCGAATATCGGCCAATACCCGATACTTGCGGTATCGGAATGCTCAACACTAATTACAGCATTCAGCTATATGGAACCTTCCACCATCAATGTATTGGGTATGTGGGGACAAGGCATTTAAGTGGCTTCCAGTAGGAGTCACCGGGAAATGCACCCTAACTAGATTGACACCAGCCACCTATCTCATCACTCCAGATAGATTAAATCCATTGTCTATTCCAAAACATACACTACATAAACGATCTGCAGACAATAGACCTCGCCCAAATGGGAGACCACACATAGTGGAAATGGGGATAGCAAATAAATTTTTCAGTGCATTATTTATCTACCCTATGATAACTCAGACATGGGATAAGATGGTAGAATCCACAGACTACCTAGATGATCAAATATGGGATATTTTAGATATCATGAATGGGTCCCTTGCAGTACAGAACCAGCTAATTATTGTTACTAACCAACATACCCTCGTGTTAGATTACCTGACTGCAGCTCAAGGAGGGATGTGCCAGATTATCGGACCTGCATGTTGTCATTATATTGATAATTCTAGTGTTTTAACCCTTAAACATAAGCTAGAGGATGTCATAAAGTTAAGGAAACTATATGATGAGGCAAATCTGAAGAATCAAGATTCATGGTGGGCAAATACTTTCTCCTTTCTTAAACAAGCAAATTGGTTCAAAGGCATAGGGGGATGGCTGACTGGGATAATACAAACTGGGCTACAGGTTTTATTGATATGTCTTGCTATCTAATTAGTTTTTAAAATCTGTTTGATGTGTATTAAACGATGTACTAGGACACAGAGGAGGTATGAAGATGTGTATTGATCAAATGAAGGAACAAAAGGAGGGAATGTTAGAGCTAAATCAGCATTTTTCTATTAATTAGAGGCCTTGGTTTCTGTCAGAAAGGCTGATGCATACCAGAAGTCGAGATAAGATGTTCCTTCCTTTGAGACAATACAACCCCCGCTCGCTTGAGTTATGAAAAGGCATCCTGTACTAGGAGCCAAGGGCAAGAATGGAGTTTTCGGTTTAAAACCAGTATTCTATGTATTTAGTGATAAGTTGTATAAACACCATATATGGTAATTCCGCTTCCTGCTTATGGGGTGTATATGAACCCCTTCGTTAGCAATAAAGAGCAGAGTTTATTGACGCATACTTTTGTCTGTGTCTTATTCTCTCTGGTACCACATTTCAAGGAGGAAAGGGTTAACGAGATAACAGTGACGACAGCCTGCAAGATTTCTGGCACTCACAGACCTGTAACTTCTTCTTTAAGAGGCTCATCTGTCCTCCACTCATTACCTGTAGTAATGGCACCTGTTTGAACTTGTTATCAGTATAAAAGACACCTGCTCACAACCTCAAACAGTCACACTCCAAACTCCACTATGGTGAAGACCAAAGAGCAGTCGAAGGACACCAGAAACAAAATTGTAGCCCTGCACTAGGCTGGGAAGACAATCTGCAATAGTCAAGCTGCTTGGTGTGATGAAATCAACTGTGGGACCAATAATAAGAAAATGGAAGACATACAAGACCACTGATAATCTCCCTCGATCTGGGACTCCACGCAAGATCTCACCCCATGGGGACAAAATGATCACAAGATTGGTGAACAAAAATTCCAGAACCACACAGGGGGACCTAGTGAATGACCTGCATAGAGCTGGGACCACCATAACAAAGGCTACCATCAGTAGCACACTACGCCGCCAGGGACTCAAATCCTGCAGTGCCAGATGTGTCCCCCTGCTTAAGCCAGTACATGTCTGGGCCCATCTGAAGTTTGCTAGAGAACATTTGGATTATCCAGAAGAGTATTGGGAGAGTGTCATATGCTCTGATGAAACCAAAGTAGAACTGTTTGGTAGGAACAAAACTTGGCGTGTTTGGAGGAGACAGAATGCGGAGTTGCATCCAAAGAACACCATATCTATTGTGAAGCATAGGGGTGGTAATATCATGCTTTGGGGCTGTATCTCTGCAAAGGGACCAGGACAACTGATCCGTGTACATGAAAGAATGAATGACGCCATGTATCGTGAGATTTTGAGTGCAAACCTTCCATTAGCAAAGGCATTGAAGATGAAACGTGGATGGGTCTTTCAGCATTATAATTATCCCAAGCACGCCGCCAGGGCAAAGAAGGAGTGGCTTCATATGAAGCATATGAAAGTCCTGGAGTGATCTAGCCAGTCTCCAGATCTCAACCACATAGAAAACCTGTGGAGCGATTTGAAAGTCCGTGTTGCTCAGTGACAGGCCCAAAACATCACTGCTCTAGAGGAGATCTGCATAGAGGAATGTGCCAACATACCACCAACAGTGTGAGCTAACCTTGTAAAGACTTACAGAAAACGTTTGACCTCTGTCATTGCCAACAAAGGACATATAACAAAAGATTGAGATGAACTTTTGTTAATGACCAAATACTTATTTTCCACCATAATTTGCAGAATAAATCTTGCCAAATCAGAGAAGGTGATTTTCTGGATTTGTTTTCTCATTTTGACTCTCATAGTTGTGGTCTACCTATGATGTCAATTACAGGCCTCTCTCATCTTTTTAAGTGGGAAAACTTGCACAATTGGTGGCTGACAAAATACTTTTTTTCCCCACTGTATATTAAATAAATCGTTATGGTTAATATAAACTGGTTTTAAATGGTAGCATACCTCTTTCGATAGGACAGTTAATCGGTACACAAGGTCAACATGGTTGTCAACTGTTCTGAACAGACTGTAATAAGTCACTTTTTCCCTTCCTGTAAAAAAAACTAATGTATTTGTAATTTTTTTTAAGCTAGAGATACTTGTTACGACTGTATTTATCACTATTTTTTTCAGAGTTCATGGTTTTCCAATATGTCTGTAAGAAATGTTGGCTGTCTGTGATTTTTGGGTAAATTGTCCAGAAAAAATAATTTGGTTGATTTGAAGAGACCTGAGTAGTTTGGAAAGCTTGCTATTTGTTACCATCTTTTCAGTTAGCC
>JARQOD010000005.1:341606502-341662686 GCA_033576555.1 Oophaga sylvatica
ATCTGCTCCTCCTTCCTCCTCCATCAATGTGCCAAGTGTTCTCACACAGTGTCATGGGTGCATCGCCACGAAGATTGTCGCGATTGCACATTCTGACTTCTCGCAGCTGAGTTGCTGTTTCTTTGTGTTTGGTAGTGAGGGAGTTAATTTTACCTAGCTCTTTGCTAAGACTAGGTCCAGCCTCGCCCGGCTGCTTTTGATTATGTTCTAATTAGCTTCCTTTATATAGCTGCCAGTCTGCTGGTTAGATGCCGGTGAAAGCATTCATACAGACTGCAGATAGGATCGGTTCTGAGAAGACTTAAGCTAAGAGCTCTTTTGTTGTTTCTCCTCACCTTGCTTATAGTTTATCTCCTAGACCTTTGGTGTTCCCTCTGTGTTTTAATGTTGTATGCAAGACAGTATTTACTTTATCCCCTGTCTGTCTCGTTTGTCTATACTGTTTGTTAACCTTTACCTGTCCATTCCCTATGGTGGTAATCAGGGTCCTTCTAAGGACTAGATTACAGTGGTCAGGGATTATAGGAGACAGGGTTTACGCTGGTGGCTTGGACCTCTGTACCATTAACAGTACCTCCAGGTAGAGGGACTAGTCAGGACCCCAGTTTAGGGTCAGCATAGACCCCGGTCCACCTCTAGCCAGAGTCAGCGTGAAAAGGATTCAGTATTGACCCACAGGATATTATGTCAGGTAATACTATGCTATATATACATGTTAATGTTACCTATTTATATGTTATATAGAATGTTGTCCCACTTGATAGATTACTGACATTATATATTTATACATCTGCTAGACAGCGTGACATTTTCACCGGCCAAACTATAGATTCTCCCCAGCTACCATGGATCCAGTAGCCCAGCTTGCCCTGCAGTTGCAGAAATTGTCCATGGAGTTTACGGACATTAAGTCCAAGGTTTTGTCCTCCCCGGAGCAAACCAGATCTGAACCTAAGGTTGCTCTCCCGGACAGGTTCACTGGTGGGCGGGACAAATTTTTTACCTTCCGGGAGGCATGTAAATTGTACTTTCGGCTACGGCCTCGGTCATCGGGGAGTGAGGAGCAGAGGGTGGGAATTGTCATCTCGCTCTTACAAGGGGACCCTCAATCCTGGGCGTTCTCTCTTCCTCCGGGCTCCCCGGCCCTCCAGTCAGTAGATCGATTTTTTGCTGCCCTGGGGCTGGTGTATGATGACCCGGATCGGGTCTCCCTTGCTGAAACGAAGTTACGTAGGATACAGCAGGGAGATCGTCCGGCGGAGGAATTTTCTTCTGAGTTCCGTAGATGGGCCACAGATACTCAGTGGAATGACCCAGCTCTTAGGAGCCAGTTTTGTCAAGGGTTATCTGACAAATTAAAAGATGTTTTGGCTCAGTATGATTCTCCTCCGTCACTGGAGGCTGCTATGGCCCTTGCTATTCGTATTGATAGACGGCTTTGGGGGAGGTGCGAGGTAACTCCGCCCCCTGTTATTACTCCACCCACTACTAAAGTCCCTTATATGGAGGTTCCCCTGGTCTGTTCTGAGGAACCTATGCAGTTGGGTGGGACATCATTTTGTAGGAGGGAATCGGCGGTGCGCAGCAAGACAAGAAGGTGTTTCTTCTGCGGGAGAGAGGGACATTTTGTTGGGGGGTGTCCCTCCCGTGCCTCATTGAGCAAAAAAGTCACCGAAAAACTGTTAATCCCAGGTTGTGTGGTGGACGACAACCTGGGAGTAGGTATTTCGTCCCCAGGTCCGTCTCAATTTCTCGTGCCTGCGGAGGTGGTGGTTGGTGCGAGAGTTGAGAGGATTTCTGTTCTTCTTGATAGTGGGTCTGGGGCTAATATGGTGGACGCTCGGTTTGCCCAGGTGCAAGGTATGCAACTGAGTGTATTGGCCAAACCGATCCCTATACTTTCTATTGACGCCAGACCTCTCGGTCAAGGTAGCTTTGTACAAGCTGTTCATAACATAGACCTTCGAGTAGGGGCAATACATAAAGAACAGTTGTCTTGTTATGTGTTGGAGGGTCTTCCTACTCCTATTGTGTTGGGACTTCCCTGGTTGGCTAAACATAACCCAGTTATTGATTGGCAATCCAGAAAGATAAGCCAGTGGGGTGAATTTTGCAAGAATAACTGCATGAACACGGTCATCGGTGCGGTCGTGCCTAGGACTTTGCCTCCTTTTCTGGAGGACTTTGGGGAGATGTTCTCAGAGGAGGGGTGTCAAAAGTTACCTCCTCATCGCACGTATGACTGCTCAATAAAATTGCTTCCTGATGCCTTATCTCGTAGTTTCCCAGGGGCCGGAAAGACGGATGACCCGGTTCCTATCCTTCAGGAAGGAGTGGTGGTGTCGGCTGTGTGCTCTGAGCTTGAGGAGGAGGTGTTGGAGGCTCAGGGGGACGCCCCTGTAGGACCTCCAGGGAAACTGTTTGTTCCTAATCAGTTAAGACAAAAAGTTATCGAGGCACATCATAGTTCTGCTTTAGCAGGACATCCAGGGAGTAAAGCAACTGTGGATCTCCTTTCTCGCCGGTTTTGGTGGCCTAACTTAAATAAAGAGGTAATAACTTTTGTCGCGTCCTGTGGAGTTTGTGCTCGCTCTAAGACCCCACATACCCGTCCATCTGGGGTTCCTGAGGAGGAACGATTCTCGTCGTCACTTGCTTCAGTTTGGAGAGGAGTGCTGAATGGTCTGAGTGCTATGGGGAACTGTTTCAAGCGGAGGTCTGATAGGAGGAGAGTGTCTGGTCCGGACCTAGATGTGAACGATCTGGTGTGGTTGTCTACCAAGAATATAAAACGCAAAGTTTCCTTCTGGAAACTGGGTCCCAGGTTCATCGGTCCATACAGGATCAGTTCTATAATTAATCCTGTGGCATTTCGTCTGGACCTCCCTCCTACGTTTAAAATCCATAATGTATTCCACAAATCGTTGCTTAAGAGGTACGTGGCGCCAGTTATACCGTCACTTCTACCTCCTCCTCCAGTGGTGGTCAATGGTAACTTAGAATTTCAAGTGTTGAAGATCATTGACTCACGTCTGAATCGCCGGTCCCTTCAGTATTTGGTTCATTGGAAGGGATATGGTCCTGAGGAGAGGACGTGGGTCTCTGCGTGTGAGATTAACGCAGATCGATTGGTTTGGACCTTCCACACGACTTACCCGGACAGACCTGGCCCTGAGGGTCCGGAGGCCCCTCGTAGAAGGGGGGGTACTGTCATGGGTGCATCGCCACGAAGATTGTCGCGATTGCATATTCTGACTTCTCGCAGCTGAGTTGCTGTTTCTTTGTGTTTGGTAGTGAGGGAGTTAATTTTACCTAGCTCTTTGCTAAGACTAGGTCCAGCCTCGCCCGGCTGCTTTTGATTATGTTCTAATTAGCTTCCTTTATATAGCTGCCAGTCTGCTGGTTAGATGCCGGTGAAAGCATTCATACAGACTGCAGATAGGATCGGTTCTGAGAAGACTTAAGCTAAGAGCTCTTTTGTTGTTTCTCCTCACCTTGCTTATAGTTTATCTCCTAGACCTTTGGTGTTCCCTCTGTGTTTTAATGTTGTATGCAAGACAGTATTTACTTTATCCCCTGTCTGTCTCGTTTGTCTATACTGTTTGTTAACCTTTACCTGTCCATTCCCTATGGTGGTAATCAGGGTCCTTCTAAGGACTAGATTACAGTGGTCAGGGATTTATAGGAGACAGGGTTTACGCTGGTGGCCTGGACCTCTGTACCATTAACAGTACCTCCAGGTAGAGGGACTAGTCAGGACCCCAGTTTAGGGTCAGCATAGACCCCGGTCCACCTCTAGCCAGAGTCAGCGTGAAAAGGATTCAGTATTGACCCACAGGATATTATGTCAGGTAATACTATGTTATATATACATGTTAATGTTACCTATTTATATGTTATATAGAATGTTGTCCCACTTGATAGATTACTGACATTATATATTTATACATCTGCTAGACAGCGTGACACAAAGGTCTTTGGCTGCAGAAAATTTACTTGTTTACCCCCTACAGTTGGTGTGAATGAGAGCCCGTCAGCTGTTAAAGAAATGTACATGGCTGCTGTCTTTGTGTTGGCTAGCACAACACATATTTCTCAATCCGCCATAACATTTCGACCTGCACCTCACTCACAGTCCAGCAGTTTATCCTCTTCACCCTTCTCCACTCTCTCTCAGCACAGTACCCAGCTCCTGGCCCCACAGTTGTGGTCACGTAAAATAATTTTTCCTCCTACATGTGCAAAAGCTAAGAGATTGAACTCCACCATTCCAATCTGTTGGCCACCAAAATGCTACCTTTCCACCTGGTGGATACAGACGGTTTAAGAAAGTTGATGGCTGTTGCTGTCCCCCAGTATCAGTTATCCAATCACCATTACTTCTCTAAGAAAGCTGTGGCTGCGCTACAACAGCATGTCACAGATATCACCCTTTCCCTGAAAAAATCTATGTCTGCCAGGGTGCATTTCACCACTGACACCTGGATGAGGAAATATGGGCTGGGGCATTACATCTCACTGATTGGGAACTGGGTTACTCTGGTAGCTGTGGGGGCAAGTGGTCAAGGGGCTGCTCCCTAAGGCTTGCGAGACAAACCTCTGTATCTAACACTTCCTCCACTGCTTCTGGCTCCTCCGCCTCCTCTAGGGCCTCTACCTGTGCCTTCGACCTCATTCTTAATCAGACACACTGTGCGCAGCCATGGCTCACCGCAGTCAGGGGATGTGAAAATTAATATGCCTTGGAGATCGCAGTCACAAAGTTCAAGAGTTGTGGACAGCTATCCAGGCCGAGTTAGAGCAATGGCTGTCTCCACTGAACCTGGAGCCAGGGTAGGGCATGTGTGATAATGGTGCAAACCTGGTAGTTGCCCTACGCCGGGGAAACCTCACACATATGCCTTGTCCTCAGCCTGGTGGGGCAGCAATTTCTCCACCACTATCCTGGCATGGATGCACTGCTGCAGGAAGAACGATCACTGTGTGCTCACTTCCGTTGATCGCACCCTGCAGGTCATTGGCTTGTATCGCTACAGAGGTCTTTCGGTCTACCAGTTAACCGTTTGATTTGCGATGTTCCAAAACGGTGAAATTACACTCTGCAAATATTGTAGTGACTGTGACAGCAGCACTTGCAGAATGGCCACAGATAAAGGACCTCTGCACCATTGTACAGTTTTGAAATGGCTACTAAGATGGTTAGTGCTGACAATGCCATCATCAGCATCATTATTTCGGTCATCTACATGCTTGAGCACAGTTTGAATAGTCTGTGTGAGGAGGTGGTTTTCCCAGAAGAAGAAGTGGAGCAGAGGAGGATGCGAAATGGATAACAATATCTCAAATTTCCAGACTGTCATTGCACACGTGGGTGCCATGGGAAATTATATTAGGCTCATGGTACCAGACAAACTGTTAGTGAAGGTGTTGGAGTTGAAGAACAAGTGGAGGAGGGCTAGGTAATGGAAGCACAACAATCAGGAGATGAAGAGGATAATGTTCCTCTCTCTGTTGTCCGTGGTTGGCGGAATGGATGGAGGAAGCAACCTTGAGTGTTGCCCCACCACCAACACACCATGGACTTGGACCCCATGGGAGCACCTGACACATGATGCCTTCTTGCTGCACTATCTTCAACATGATGCCTGTATCCTTAGGGTTAGAAATAATGCTGACTACTATTTTCCACTATATTAGATCCACGGTACAAGAGTAAATTTAGCCAGATGCTTCCACCCTGGAAAGGGATGCGAGCATGCTGGAGTTTAGAAACATGTGTAATGTATGTAGTACAGTTCATATAGCGTCTTGTGCTTGGGTGCGATGAAAATACATGAGACACAGGTTTGATATAGAAAGTCTTGTATTACTTCATACAAGTTGGCAAAAATAGTCACACAGTTTGCAGACACAGAAGCAGGAGACACAGCAGGCCAGAGTAATCTAAGCTCAGCAATCACTCTCCACAACAGGTTCAGGATCTTCTTCTCTGTTACCGTAAGTCCATGCAAACGTGGGTCTTTCAAAGAGCAGGGTTCAGAGTCCACAAGTGCTTCAGAGTTCCTCAGTAGGAATAGCTGGAGTACAAGGTCCAAGGCTTTAGGAGTCAGGTCACAGGTTCACTGCAGGCTAGATTCTGAAGCACTGATTGCTCAGCTGTGGCTGCTTAAGAAGCAAAAGGAGAGAATCAGGGCGGGAACATGCAAGCTGGAAACTCCATTTTGACTGAGGGCAAGATAGCTGCAGCAAGACAGAAAGTAAAATGGCTGACGAACAAACTGAGTTTCAGGAACATGTACACAGAACCTTACATTACTCCCCCCTTAGGGACAACCTCCGGATGACCTCAGGCCAGGCTTGTGTGGGTACCTCTGATGAAACTGACGGAGCAAGCGAGGAGCATTAACGTTATTGACTGGTTCCCATGAGTTGTCCTCCACTGGGTAGCCCTGCCATTTAATCAGATATTGTAACTGATTTCTATACAACCTGGAATCTAAAATGCTTTCCACCACAAATTCTTCCTGACCATCGACTAGCACTGGGTCAGGGCAAGGAGAAGAACGTCCAGGAAACGTATTGGGTGTCGCAGCCTTTAGTAGGGATACATGAAAGACAGGGTGAATTCTCATAGTTCTGGGCAGTTGAAGATGACAAACAACGGCACTTATAATTTTACTGATTTTATAGGGTCCAATGTACTTATGTCCCAACTTAGACGATGGAATCCTTAACTTAAGATTTCTGGTTGACAGCCAGACCAAGTCTCCTACCTTGAAAGCTGGTGCAGGTTTACGAAATTTATCTGCTGCTTTCTTGTACCTTTCCTGAGCCGATTCCAGATTCTCCTTTAGAAGATCCATATTCTTCTGTAAAGACGTGATTCTTTCAGCCACTGCTGGTAAAGGCGTTTCTATGGGAAATCGTGGTAGAATGTTAGGATGATAACCTAGATTAGAGTAAAAAGGAGACTGCTTAGTGGAGGCACTCTGAGAGTTGTTATACGAGAACTCAGCTAATGGAAGTAGATCCACCCAATCATCCTGTAGGTGGCAGATAAAGCAGCGGAGATACTGCTCCAGGGTTTGATTGGTTCGTTCGGTCTGTCCATTAGTCTGGGGATGAAAAGCAGAAGAAAGGTTTACTTTAATGTCCAATGCTGCACAGAAATTTTGCCAAAACCTAGAAGTGAATTGCACCCCTCGATCCGAAATAACCTCATCCGGTACTCCATGTAAGCGAAACACATCTTTAATCATCAAATCTGATGTCTGTTTTGCAGTGGGTAAGCCGACACAAGGGATAAAATGAGCTGCCTTTGTTAGACGGTCAACCACCACTAGAATGGTGTTCTTCCCTTGAGAGGTTGGTAACTCCACAATGAAGTCCATAGAAATGGATCCCCACGGGCGGGACGGGGTGGGAAGAGGCTGTAACAGACCAGTTGGTGAGGAGCGAGGTGTTTTGCATCTTGCACAGACTTCACATGAAGTGACATAGTTTAAAACATCCTTCCTGCAAGTGGGCCACCAAAAGAAACGAGAGAGAAATTCCTGTGTCTTTAGAATTCCTCTATGCCCAGCTATCTTGGAATCGTGAATGAGTTGCAATACTCTCAATCTGACTGTTTCAGGAATATACAGGCGTTGTCCCTGAATCCACACACCATTCTTAAAGACAAGACTTACGTCCCTTGGGGGTTGTGCCAAAAAGGAATCCGCATGGTATGCTTCCTTGATGTCCTTAAGTAGGTCTTGATTATGAATTACTCCTAGGAATCTAGAGTCAGGAAGAATAGTCTTAGGAGGAGTAATTGGACGTGTCTCTGCTGAGTAAATCCTAGAGAGTGCATCAGCCTTTCCATTGCGCGATTCTGGTCTATAAGAAATGATAAAATTAAATTGGTTTAAGAAAAGATTCCAGCGAGCCTGGCGAGGAGTCAGGCACTTAGCCGACCTGATAAACTCAAGGTTACGATGATCTGTCAGGACGACTATTTGCTGTGCAGCTCCCTGAAGAAGGTGTCTCCATTCTTTGAAGGCGGCAATAATGGCCAACAACTCTCTATTGCCCACATCATAGTTCCTCTCAGCCGAAGACAACTGCTGGGAAAAGAAGGCACAGGGATGCAAGACATTCTTCTCACCTGTTCTCTGAGAGAGTATAGCTCCAACGGCACAGTCTGAAGCATCCACCTCTATTATGAAGGCAAGCTCGGGGTTGGGATGTACTAGGATAGGTGCAGTGGTAAATTTATCTTTTAGACGGGAAAATGCTTCCTGGGCTTGGGGAGTCCAGGAGAACCTAGACTCTTAGAATCATAGAATCATAGAATGGTAGAGTTGGAAGGGACCTCCTGGGTCATCTGGTCCAACCCCCTGCTCAAAGCAGGATTCTCTAAATCATCCCAGACAGATGTCTATCCAGCCTCTGTTTGAAGACTTCCATTGAAGGAGAACTCACCACCTCTTGTGGCAGCCTGTTCCACTCATTGATCACCCTAACTGTCAAAAAGTTTTTTCTAATATCTAATCTGTGTCTCCTCCCATTCAGTTTCATCCCATTGCTTCTAGTCTTTCCTTGCGCAAATGAGAATAAAGATGATCCTTCTATAATGTGACAGCCCTTGAGATATTTGTAGACAGCTATTAAGTCTCCTCTCAGTCTTCTTTTTTGCAAGCTAAACATTCCCAAATCCTGCAACCGTTCCTCATAGGACATGGTTTGCAGACCAGTCACCATTCTGGTGGCTCTTCTCTGAACTTGCTCCAGTTTGTTGATGTCTTTTTTAAAATGTGGTGCCCAAAACTGGACACAGTATTCCAGAAGAGGTCTGACCAAAGAGGAGTAGAGGGCAATAATGACCTCACGTGATCTAGACTGTATGCTTCTGTTGATACATCCTAGAATTGCATTTGCCTTTTTTGCTGCTGCATCACACTGTTGACTCATGTTAAGTCTGTGATCAATTAGTATACCCAAGTCTTTTTCAAATGTGCTGTTACTTAGCCCTATTCCTCCCATTTTGTATATGCTTTTTTCATTTTTATTGCCCAGATGTAGTACTTTGCATTTTTCCCTGTTAAAATCCATTCTGTTAGTTGCTGCCCACTGCTCCAGTTTATGTATATCTTTTTGAATCCTCTCTCTCTCTTCTCTAGTATTAGCTACCCCTCCTAGCTTTGTGTCATCAGCAAATTTGATCAGTTTACCCTCAATTCCTTCATCTAAATCATTGATAAAGATGTTGAACAATACAGGGCCCAAAACAGAGCCTTGTGGTACCCCACTTGAGACATTCTTCCAACTGGATGTGCAGCCATTTACAACCACTCTTTGGGTCCGATCACTAAGCCAGTTATGAATCCACCTAACAGTTGCCTTGTCCATTCCATACTTAGTCATTTTTTCAATAAGGATTGTGTGAGATACTTTGTCAAATGCTTTGCTGAAGTCAAGATATACTATATCTACAGCATTTTCCTGATCCACCCAGTCAGTGATTCTGTCATAGAAGGAAATTAAGTTAGTCTGACATGACTTATTAGTTACAAACCCATGCTGACTCTGTTTAATCACTTCATTCTTATCCAGGTACTTGCATACATGTTCTTTAATAATTTGTTCAAAGATCTTTCCTGGTATAGAAGTCAGACTCACCGGCCTGTAGTTCCCTGGGTCCACCTTCTTCCCCTTTTTGAAGATAGGAACAACATTTGCTCTTCTCCAGTCTTCTGGGACTTCTCCTGTTCTCCAAGAATTTTCAAAGATTATGGACAGTGGTTCAAGAATTTCTTCTGCTATCTCCTTCAGTACCCTGGGGTGTAATTCATCTGGACCTGGAGACTTGAATTCATTTAGGTTAGCTAAGTGTTTCCTCACTGTCTTTCTGTTTATAGATATCCTGGATTCTTCTATTCCTTTAATAGGACAGTGAAGATCAGTTGATGTTACATTTCCTTTCTGAGAGAAAACAGATGCAAAATAGGAATTTAAAAGTTCAGCCTTCTCAACATCCTGACTTACCATTTCATCATTTTCATCCTGTAAAAATCCTATAGCATCTTTGACTTTTCTTTTACTTTTGACGTATACCCAAAATCCTTTTTTGTTGCTTTTGACGTCACTTGCAAGCCTTAATTCATTGTCAGCTTTAGATAATCTGATTTGTGCCCTGCAGGTTCTGCAGACGGCATTATATTCTTCTTTAGATATGCCTCCCTCTTTCCATTTGATAAACATTTCTTTCTTCCTTTTTAGCATGTGTTTAAGTTCTGTGTTCATCCATCCTGTTTTTCTTAAATGCTTCCCATTCTTCCCTCTTTTCGGAATTGTTAACGATTGTGCTTTGAGAATCTCATTTTTCAAGATTTTCCATCCTTCCTGGACATTTTTGTCCTTAAGGATATCCAGCCATTGGATCCCTCCAATTCTCTTTCTGAGTTCCTTAAAATCTGCCTTTCTGAAATCTAACCTTGACGTCTGAGTCTTCACAGGTCTTCCTCCTCTTGTTATCCAAAATTCTAAAATAGCATGGTCACTACCTCCTAGGGTCCCAGCCACTCTTACCTCCTCCACCATTTCCTCCCTGTTTATGAGGATTAGATCCAAGGTAGCAGATCTCCTTGTTTTCTCCATTACCTTTTGGAAGATAAAGTTGTCAGCAAGAGAGGATAAGAATTTCCTGGACCTGTTAGTTTTGCCTGAGAGAGATTCCCAACTAAATGTCTGGATAGTTGAAATCTCCCATGACCACTATGTCATATTTTTTGGAGAACTTGGCCATTTGATGCATAAAGAGTTCATCCATATCTTCAGCTTGCACAGGCGGCCTGTAGTAAATGCCTACAATGGTGTCCTTTCCATTGTTCTGTCCTTGTATTCTTACCCAAACAGTTTCCACAGAACTCCCAGTCTCTGAAGCTTCAATCTCTGTGCAGATATACGCTTTTCTAACATACAATGCAACACCTCCTCCTCGTTTATCAAGTCTGTTTCTTGCAAATAAGTTGTAACCTTCTAGCCTTGTATTCCAATCATGTGTATCGTCCCACCAAGTCTCAGTGATTCCAATGACATCATATTTCTTCTCCTGCGTTAGTAGCTCCAGTTCTCCTTGTTTGTTGCCCATGCTTTGTGCATTCGTATAGAAACACTTTAGTTTGTGATTGATTTCTCTTTCTTCAATATTTTTATTATGTAGATTTTTTTGTCTTTGTTCTTCCCCTTCACTTCTAATAGCAGAGTTCTCAATAGCATTTGTCAGGTGTAAGGCTTTTGCTGGCGTTTTGCTTCCCTTCCCACATTGTTCTAGTTTAAAGCTCTCCTGATGAGTGTAGCAAGGCGACTTCCAAATACATGTTTTCCAGTCTTCGTAAGGTGCACCCCATCTCTAGCAAGTAGTCCATCGTACAGGTAATTCACTCCGTGATCCAGAAATCCAAATCCTTGCTGACGGCACCATCGACGTAGCCAGTTGTTCACCTCCAGAATCTTATTCCACCTCCTTGTTCCATGGCCATCCACTGGAAGGATGGAGGAGAAGACCACCTGCGCTCCCAGTTCTTTCACTTTCTTACCTAAGTTTTCAAAGTCACTGCAGATGGTTTCCAGGTCACTTCTTGTGGTGTCATTTGTCCCCACATGTATCAGCAGGAATGGGTAGTCATCTTTAGGTCTGAAGAGTCCTGATATCCTGTCAGACACATCTTTAATTTTTGCACCTGGAAGACAGCACATTTCTCTTGAGGTTATATCTGGTCTGCAGATAGCAGCCTCTGTTCCTCTCAACAGGGAATCCCCCATGACAACAACTCTCCGTTTCTTCTTCACAACATTTTTCTTTCTCCATTCAGGAAGACTCTGAGGGCGTACAAGGTTACTCTTTGTGGGCAAAGTCTTATCCTGATGTATTTCTTCATCGTTCTCCTGTGTAAGAGCCTGGTACTGGTTTCTGAGCAGAATTGGTGCTGACTGCCTCCTGATCCTCCTGCTTCTCTGGGTCACATGCTTCCATTCCTCTGTTTCTTCAGTTGCACTTCGAATTTCTTCTCTTTCTGTACCATGAAGAGATAATTCTGCTCTGTCTAAGAACTCTTCACCTTCCTTAATGGTCTTCAATGTAGATAACCTCTCTTCCAGATTTTGCAACTTTTCCTCCAACAGGGACACAAGCTTGCATTTGTGGCATGTGAAATTTGGCTTTTCCACTGGTAAGTCTATGAACATGTAGCAAGAAATGCAGCTCACCACATGGCTCCTGGCCTCTTCCATGTTCTTATTGTTCAAGAGATAATCAAGCGGTGAAATATAAGCCAAAACTCGGCGCGCGGTTTACTGATGTCCTCCTTTCAGCTGCAACAGCCAAAATCCAGTGTTCCTTGGGCTCGCGGAGACTCTTCACTTATCCCAGAAGGCACTGGGAATATGCAAATTATCTCCTCGGGACTTCTCCCCTGGTTTACTGATGTCCTCCTTTCAGCTGCAACAGCCAAAATCCAGTGTTCCTTGAGCTCGCGGAGACTCTTCACTTATCCCAGAAGGCACTGGGAATATGCAAATTATCTCCTCGGGACTCCTCCCCTGGTTTACTGATGTCCTCCTTTCAGCTGCAACAGCCAAAATCCAGTGTTCCTTGAGCTCGCGGAGACTCTTCACTTATCCCAGAAGGCACTGGGAATATGCAAATTATCTCCTCGGGACTCCTCCCCTGGTTTACTGATGTCCTCCTTTCAGCTGCAACAGCCAAAATCCAGTGTTCCTTGAGCTCGCGGAGACTCTTCACTTATCCCAGAAGGCACTGGGAATATGCAAATTATCTCCTCGGGACTCCTCCCCTGGTTTACTGATGTCCTCCTTTCAGCTGCAACAGCCAAAATCCAGTGTTCCTTGAGCTCGCGGAGACTCTTCACTTATCCCAGAAGGCACTGGGAATATGCAAATTATCTCCTCGGGACTCCTCCCCTGGTTTACTGATGTCCTCCTTTCAGCTGCAACAGCCAAAATCCAGTGTTCCTTGAGCTCGCGGAGACTCTTCACTTATCCCAGAAGGCACTGGGAATATGCAAATTATCTCCTCGGGACTCCTCCCCTGGTTTACTGATGTCCTCCTTTCAGCTGCAACAGCCAAAATCCAGTGTTCCTTGAGCTCGCGGAGACTCTTCACTTATCCCAGAAGGCACTGGGAATATGCAAATTATCTCCTCGGGACTCCTCCCCTGGTCTTTCCGGGTAAGTTGGGTGATAGGTGACACTACCTCAGAGAAATTTCTAATGAAACGTCTATAGAAGTTGGCAAACCCGATGAAGCGCTGTACCTCCTTCACATTTCTAGGACTTGGCCAATCCTTGATGGCTTGGGTTTTGCTTCCATCCATACTAATTCCTTGTGTAGACAGTACATACCCCAAAAATTGAATTTCGGTCCTATGGAATTCACACTTTTCAAGTTTGATGTAAAGATGATTTGTCTTAGACGTTCCAAGACCATTCTCACATGTCCATGATGTTCCTCTGTGGAGTTAGAAAAAATTAGAATATCATCCAAATAAATTACCACGAATGTATCTAGGAGATCCCTGAAGATGTCATTCACCAAGTGTTGGAAAGTGGCTGGGGCGGTACTCAGACCAAAAGGCATAACTAGATATTCAAAGTGTCCATAGCGTGACCTGAATGCAGTCTTACATTCATCCCCAGGTCTAATACGGACTAAGTTATAGGCCCCACGAAGATCTAGTTTAGAGAAAATTTTGGCATGTCGCACTCTCTCCAATAACTCAGGGATTAAAGGCAATGGATAACGGTTTCTAATAGTAACCTTATTGAGTTCCCTATAGTCTACGCATGGTCTCAGAGATCCATCTTTCTTCTTTACAAAGAAGATGGGTGCACCTGCAGGAGATGAAGAGGGGCGTATGAAGCCCTTGGCTAGATTTTCGTCTATGTAATCCTTTAAAGCCTTTAGCTCGGGCCCCGCCAGGGGTAGATCTTACCAAAAGGTATCTCTGCTCCAGGCAATAATTAAATTGGACAATCATATGGACGGTGAGGAGGAAGCTGGTCAGCGTTCTTCTTGTCACATAAATCCACATAGTCCTGGTATACAGCTGGTAGTTCAGGGACTGACATGGTTCCTTTAGGAACAGAGCAAGCTGAAACTTTTGGACTCATCTGTTTCTCTGGAAAGTGTAATTCCTTGGTCTCCCAGTTAATGGTAGGATTCTGAGCCTGCAGCCATGGTTGCCCTAGAATAATGGGAAAGTGGGGAGAAGAGATAAGCATAAAGGACAGTTTCTCTTGATGATCTTTACCCATAAGAACCCTCAAAGGCTCTGTTTCCTTATCCACTGGTCCAGAAGTCAGCAGGGAGCCATCCACAGTTTCCATCTGTACTGGAGTAGCCTTCTTCACTGAACGTATCCCCTGTTTCAGAGCAAAGGAAACATCCATAAAATTTCCACTTGCCCCTGAGTCGATCATAGCAGAGCTAGACACCCAAGCTGAGTCAACCCAGAGTTTGATGGAAAGAAAGCAATGAGAATTGTTTTTCTTACTACTCAGCTGGGACACCGCTGAGGAAACTTGAAGAATGGCAGCGTTTACACAGTCAACGTCCTCAGAGGTAACGGAGTTTAAGTCCGAGAAATCAAGATCTGTTGCTGCAGATCTCTCTGGAGCCTGAGGCTCGGACCTGACAGATCCCCTCTCGCAACACTCACAATGAATGAGTGCTGCAGTAGTCTTACGAGAACGGCTGGGGCAGTTTATAATGAAGTGCCCTGACTTACCACAATAGAAACATAGATTTTCCTTAAAACGATGTTCCTTGCGTGCATCACTAACCCGTCGTTGTAAAGAGTCTACCTGCATGGGTTCAGGTTCAGGTTCCCGTGTAATCCTACTCAAAGGTTCCTTAGCTGGAGAGGAAGGTAGGAAAAGGTTAGTGCGATTGCTTTCGAACCATCTCTCTTGCCTGCGTTCAGTCAGACGAGTATCAATACGGATGCAGTAGTTAATAAAGTCACCTAACGCAGTGGGAGGGTCGGCACGAGCAAGTTCATCCTTAATCAGTGGAGATAACCCCTTTCGAAAAATAGATTTTTTGGCGGAACTGTCCCAGGTGGTATCAAGGGCCCATCTCCTGAAATCCAAGGCATATTCAGCTACCGAGTGCTTACCTTGGCGCAAAGCTAACATGGCTGCTTCAGCTGTTGCACCTCGATTGGGGTCATCAAACACCTGCCCCATGGCTGAAATAAAAGCATCAAGGTGATTCAAACAATCATCCTCAGTCTCAATCAGAGGGTTTGCCCACATCAAAGCCTTGTTGGTAAGCAACATAATTATAGTAAGCACCTTAGATCGTTCAGTGGGAAATTGTGAAGCATGTGCAGAAAAAAAAAGATTGCATTGATTAATAAATCCCCTGAATTTCTCACGTTCCACGCCAAAACGAAAAGGGGGCAACTTGGGATCCCAGAACTCGGGGCTACGGCAGGAGCCTGGACTCGCTCTTCTAGAACCTCAATCCTGGCTCGCAAATCCTGGGCAGTCTGTCCAAACACTTGCAAATTGTGATTAGTGAGGTCCTGTAGGCTTGAAAAACGGGTCTTTATATTCTGCAAATCTGCAAGGATATTATCAGTCACTCCGCAAAGTTCCTTTATGCGGGCCTCCATTTTCCAGATCTTTTAAGACAGGAGTACTGGAAGAAGAGGAGAGGAGAAAAAAAAAAAAACAATAGTGTTTACCTGTGGTAACACTGCAGAGAGAAAAAAAATTAAGGGAACTGCTCACCTGGAATGGTTGTGAGAAGTCACAACCACTATCATCACAGAAAGTTCACCCGGACATCTGATATCCACAGTTACAGCAGACAAAAAAGAGAAAAGAGAGAAAAAAAAAAAAATAGTGTTTACCTGTGGTAACACTGCAGAAAAAAAAAACACTTAAGGGAATTGCTCACCTGGAATGGTTTTGAGAAGTCACAACCACTGTCATCACAGAAAGTACAACCGGACATCCGATATCCACAGTTACAGCAGACACAGCCTTTCCAGACCCAGCAGACACTAACGTTTTGGCTTCAGAATCTTGTAATGTATGTAGTACAGTTCATATAGCGTCTTGTGCTTGGGTGCGATGAAAATACATGAGACACAGGTTTGATATAGAAAGTCTTGTATTACTTCATACAAGTTGGCAAAAATAGTCACACAGTTTGCAGACACAGAAGCAGGAGACACAGCAGGCCAGAGTAATCTAAGCTCAGCAATCACTCTCCACAACAGGTTCAGGATCTTCTTCTCTGTTACCGTAAGTCCATGCAAACGTGGGTCTTTCAAAGAGCAGGGTTCAGAGTCCACAAGTGCTTCAGAGTTCCTCAGTAGGAATAGCTGGAGTACAGAGTCAGGTCACAGGTTCACTGCAGGCTAGATTCTGAAGCACTGATTGCTCAGCTGTGGCTGCTTAAGAAGCAAAAGGAGAGAATCAGGGCGGGAACATGCAAGCTGGAAACTCCATTTTGACTGAGGGCAAGATAGCTGCAGCAAGACAGAAAGTAAAATGGCTGACGAACAAACTGAGTTTCAGGAACATGTACACAGAACCTTACAACATGCTTGTAGACAATCTTAAGAGTGGATTTCCCCAAAACAGCAGTGAGGCCCACAGTATGCATCCCAGTTCTAGACATCCAAACCCGGGAACGTCAAGGCATCATCGCAAAAACATTAGCAGCAGCAGTGTCAGTGGCATAAGTAATTTCTTTGAGTCATTTCACACATTTTTTAGACCAGCCCGTGCACCAGCAGAACAAAGTACAAGTCTGACATGCTGTGAACAACTGGAGAGGATGGTGCAGAAGTATCTGGGGCTCAATGTCAATGAAAACAGGGGGAGTTTGAACACTTTTGCATTTTGGTCTTCATAAATTGAACAGCAACCTGAGCTCAGCTGTCACACCTTGGAGGTTTGTTATGCTCGGCAGCCAGTATTCTCTCAGAACGTGTCTTCAGCGCTGTTGGTGGTGTCCTGACAGATAAGCACATCCAGCTATTCCCTGAAAGTGTACACCACGTAACTTTCATCAAAATGAACAAGTAAGTCATGGATCTCCAATGACTTTTGCACCCCAGTTGCAGACTGGGCAGATTAGGGATGGTGTTGTTTTTAGTGTCATGCATTGATATCATGTTTCTGAAGTCTGTGCCATCTTTGTGTTGTCTTCTGTGCCTGCAATTGCTACTGCTGCTGATGTTACAGACAATTTTTTGAAATGTGGAGACTCCAAGTTGGGTCTCCCTCTTGTGGATTGCCTGTGGTAGAATGTGTATCAGAGGCCTATTATACTGTTTCTATTCTGTGGAAATTGATGACCCTTTAGTGGTGTGTGACAGTTATTTTTTCAAATGTAGAGACTTCAAGTTCGGTCTCCATCTGGTGGCTTGCCTCTGTAAGTAGGTCTCCTAGACAGGTAGGCCTGCACATACTTTCAATTCACTTCCTGTGTTACTTTCCTTACATTTTCCTACCTATAATACTGTATGAAACTGATGTTTTTATCATCTGACTGTGGCTGGAATAAAAAAAAATGTGTTGTTGCATGAGGTATCAGGTCTCCCAGCTAAGAATGCTTACAACGCTCCCCTAACCACCAATTCCTTATTGAAACTTCAATTGCAAAGCTGTTCCAGACCTTGATACCTCATGAATGGCCCATGGCTGACTGCTTCTGTGCCATTATCAAAGGTTCTACTGTGGGTCAAATGATCAGTTAGCTACCTGTCCTACTTTCCTTACATTTTTCCACCAATAGCACTGTATGAAACTGATGTTGCTGCCATCTGTGTTTCTGGAACAGAGAAAAAAAAACTAAGACGTGTTGCATGAGGTATCAGGATTACCATCTAAGAAAGGTTGCATCATTCCCTTTATCACCAGGTCCTCATTGAAACTTCAGTTCCAAGCTGTAAATGCTGGGCCCGACCCTAACACATCATGTATGGGTCATTGTTGACTGCTTCTGGACCATTATAAAAGGTTCTACTGTGGGTCAATTGATCAGTCAACAACTTGCGTAACTTTCCTTAAATTTTCGAACAATAGTACTGTATAAAACTGATGTTTGTGCCACCTTAAGGCACTGTCACACTTAGCGATCGCACCAGCGATCACGACAACGACACGACCTGGCGAGATCGCTGGTGCGAACGCTATGCGATCGCTAGTTAGATTCCAAACACAACACATCAGCGATCTGTATAACGACCTCTGCGGTCGTTGGGAAAACCTAGTCCCACCTGCGACGCTGGTGAAGTCGTTCATAAAGGGTGTCACACTCAGCGATTCAGGCTCACCAGCGGGACACCAACGACCAAAAAAACGGCTCAGAACTTTCATAAGCGATCAACGACATCTCAGCAGGGGCCACATCGCTGCTACATGTCACACACAGCTGCGTCGCTAACGAGATCGCTACTGCGTCTTGAAATCGGTGACTCATTAGCAATCTCGTTAGCGATCTCGTTTAGTGTGACAGTACCTTTAGTGTGGCTGTAATTAAAAAAAAATGGAGGTGTTGCATGAGGTATTAGGTCTCCCAGCTAAGAAGGCTTACACCGCTCTCCTAACCACCAGGTCCCCATTGAAACATCAATTCCAAGCTGCAAATCTTGAGCCAGACCCTGATGCCTCATGCATGGCCCATGCCTGAGTGCATCTGTGCCATTATAAAAGGTTCTACTGTGGGTCAATTGATCAGTCAACTACCTGTGTTTCTTTCCTTACATTTTTCTATCAATAGTACTGTATGAAACTGATGTTTGTGCCATCTGTGTGTGGCTGAAAAAAAAATTAAAGTTGTTGCATGAGGTATCAGGGCTCCCAGCTAAAAAGTCTTCCATAGCATCCTCAGCTATCAGGCCCTCATTGAAACTTAAATTCAAAGCTGTAAATGTTGGCTTAGTCACTGATACCTCATGCATGGCCCATAGCTGACTGCTGCTAATTTGCAAATTTCTACTGTGGGTCAATTAAAGCCACTTTTCATGATGTCTGTCCCTAATTTTAGGAGTTTGGGAAGCTTTTTTCACCCCTTAAGGTGTTGTGTATACATTTGGTTTGTCCTCCCATTGAATTCAATGGGGTTCGGATACATTTGCTGAACCATTCAATGAAAGTCTAAACATTTGGCGAATCTAACTGAACCAAACCTTGAAAGGTTTACTTATCTTTAGTGCTTATATCAGATCATGATACTGCACTACACAGTTTATGCAGTTCTGACCATGAGAAATTGTCCCTTTTTTTTGCATACTATTAGATGTATTTGGAAGAGGGGACGAGAAGAAGACCTTGCCCCCACGTCCTGCTGCGAAGCACACTGGAGCACAGAAGACATCATTTTCTGAAAACTTCATATGGTGAGTATTTATCAGCCACTAAGTGGATCCCCTCACATCAGGTTCACATTAATAAGCATCACAGTTCCATTATAACTATGCCTTTAGTTTACAGGGCTAAATCCTGCTGACAGGTTCTCTTTAATGTACCTAATCGGTCCAGAAAAGCTGCAGAAAATCTGCAAGATGATAAACTCACAAAATACTCATCATGAGAACATGTGTTTACACAAAAGAGCTAAAAAAGGGGTTAGGTAAGTCCTAGAAATCCTAAAAATGCTATACATCTATTTTCAGGGAAGTTACAGACTTTGTAATATTGAGATTAACCACAAACTGAATTTTCTGAGAAAGTTAGGCAAGGCTGTTGAATTCGAATTTCAAAAGATTTGATCAACTCAGCTTATGAAGAAAGTTGCCCTAACAAGAGATAATCGGGATTCAGGAGAATGCCAGACGAGGCCATAGACATTACTTTTTTTTCTAAACGTGTCAGTTTGTTCAAACAAGGACAAATACATGGCAAACTAGTGTACCATCCACATAAGGTCAAACACAGTAGCATCGCTTACTCCAGAATTGTATTCCATTCATTGAATGGAGTACATCTCTCCTTTAGGGACATGCAAGTTAACACAAGCACCTATTTCATTAAGCGTTGTGAGCCTCTTAATGAATTCACTGAATTATACTCCAATACACATGCTCATTAAGATTGGACTGAGCAACTTCAGTCTTAATGAATTTGCCTCTACAGTGGCATGAAAAAGTTTTGGCACCCCTGGTCAAAATTACTGTTATTGTGAACAGTTAAGCAAGTTGAAAATGAAATGATCTCTAAAAGGCATAAAGCTAAACATTACACATTATGTTTGCATTTTATGCTAACAAAATTATATATACAGTACAGACCAAAAGTTTGGACACACCTTCTCATTCTAAGATTTTTCTGTATTTTCATGACTATGAAAATTGTACATTCACACTGAAGGCATCAAAACTATGAATTAACACATGTGGAATTATATACTTAACAAAAAAGTGTGAAACAACTGAAAATATATCTTATATTCTAGGTTCTTCAAAGTAGCCACCTTTTGCTTTGATGACTGCTTTGCACACTCTTGGCATTCTCTTGATGAGCTTCAAGAGGTAGTCACCGTAAATGGTCTTCCAACAGTCTTGAAGGAGTTCCCAGAGATGCTTAGCACTTGTTGGCCCTTTTGCCTTCACTCTGCGGTCCAGCTCACCCCAAACCATCTCAATTGGGTTCAGGTCTGGTGACTGTGGAGGCCAGGTCATCTGGTGTAGCACCTCATCACTCCTTCTTGGTCAATTAGCCCTTACACAGCTTGGAGGTGTGTTTGTGGTCATTGTCCTTTTGAAAAATGAATGATGGTCCAACTAAACGCAAACCGGATGGAATAGCATGCTGCTGCAAGATGCTGTGGTAGCCATGCTGGTTCAGTATGCCTTCAATTTTGAATAAATCCCCAACAGTGTCACCAGCAAAGCACCCCGACACCATCACCTGGATTTGGAGAGACCCTCAAAATGAAAGTAGAAACAAGTCTAAATGAAAATCAAAACAAGACAAAATTAAAGTGAAAACAAGTCAACATGATGCTCAGTATTGTGTGTGGCCTCCACGTGCCTGTATGACCTCCCTATAATGCCTGGGCATGCTCCTGATGAGGTTGCGGATGTTCTCCTGAGGGATCTCCTCCCAGATCTAAAGCATCAGTCAACTCCTTGACAGTCTGTGGTGCAACGTGACATTGGTGGATGGAGTGAGACATGCTGTCCCAGATGTGCTCAATCGGATTCAGGTCTGGGGAATGTGCAGGCCAGTCCATAGCTTCAATGCCTTCATCTTGCAGGAACTGCTGACACACTCCAGCCACATGAGGTCTGGCATTGTCCTGCATTAGGAGGAACCCAGGGCCAACCGCACCAGCATATGGTCTCATAAGGGGTCTGAGGATCTCATCTCGGTACCTAATGGCAGTCAGGCTACCTCTGGCGAGCACATGGAGGGCTGTGCGACCCTCCAAAGAAATGCCATCCCACACCATTACTGACCCACTGCCAAACTGGTTATAATGAAGGATGTTGCAGGCAGCAGATCGCTCTCCATGGAATCTCCAGACTCTGTCACGTGTCACATGTGCTGAATGTGAACCTGCTTTCATCTGTGAAGAGCACAAGGCGCCAGTGGCGAATTTGCCAATCCTGGTGTTCTCTGGCAAATGCCAACTGTCCTGCACGGTGTTGGGCTGTGAGCACAACCCCCATCTGTGGACGTCAGGCCCTCAGACCATCCTCATGGAGTCGGTTTCTAACCGTTTGTGCCGACAGATGCACTTTTGTAGCCTGCTGGAGGTCATTTTGCAGGGCTCTGGCAGTGCTCCTCCTGTTCCTCCTTGCACGAAGGCTGAGATAGCGGTCCTGATGCTGGGTTATTGCCCTCCTATGGCCCCCTCCATGTCTCCTGGTGTACTGGACTGTCTCCTGGTAGCGCCTCCATCCTATGGACACTACGCTGACAGACACAGCTACCCTTCTTACCACAGCTGCATTAATGTGCCATCCTGGATAAGCTACACTACCTGAGCAACTTTTGTGGGTTGTAGACACTGCCTCATGCTACTGTAACCTCTAAGGATGAGAGCAATGACAAAATGCAAAAGTGACCAAAGCAACAGCCAAAAAGGATGAGAAAAGAGAAATGGTCTGTGGTCCCCACCTGCAGAACCACTCCTTTATAGGGGGTGTCTTCCTAATTGCCGATTATTTCTACCTGTTGTCTGTTCCATTTGCACAACAGCAGGAAAAATTGATTCACAATCAGTGTTGCTTCATAACTGGACAGGTAAATTTCACAGAAGTGTAATTGACTTGGAGTTATATCGTGTTTTTTAAGTGTTCCCTATATTTTTTTGAGCAGTGTATGTATATAATTTTTTATTTTTCATATTTTACATTTTAAAATTAGAAAAAGGAAAATAGAACAATGCAAAAGTTTGGGCACCCTGCATTGTTAGTACCTAGTATCTCTATCTTTTGAAAATATCATTGTAAATGCTTTCTGTTATTAGCCAAGAGTCTTTCAATTCTTGTTTGAGGGATTTTCATCCATTCTTCCTTGGAAAATTCTTCCAGTTCTGTGAGATTGCTGGGTCATCTTGCATGCACTGCTATTTTGAGGTCTAGCCACAGATTTTCAAAGATGTTCAGATCAGGGGAATTTACTGAATATACACATTAAATACAGTTAGCAAAAACGACTTGAATAATTATAAATGTACTTTTTTTGTAAGATTGTATATATAAGATGTGCGTTTTTTTTATCAGTCTAGTGATTTTCTTTTTAGATAATATAATGTTAGGTTAGTATAAAGTTTGTATACTGTCATTGTAAATAATGATAGTGTCTTCACAGAAATAATTATTTGTAAAGTCACCAAGATTTGTATACAGTGGATATAAAAAGTCTTCACAGTGATATAATGCCAGATTTTTGACAAGTAAAAACATCATACCAAGAAGAATCATTTCACAACTTTTTTGTCTTTCATCCCCAACGGAGTCACCAGCAAAGCACCCCCACACCATCACACCACCTCCTCCATGCTTCACGGTGGGAACTAGGCATGTAGAGTCCATCCGTTCACCTTTTCTGTGTGCAAAGCAGTAATCAAAGCAAAAGGTGGCTACTTTGAAGAACCTAGAATATAAGACATATTTTCAGTTGTTTCACACTTTTTTGTAAAGTGTAATGTATAATTCCACGTGTTAATTCATCATTTTGATGCCTTTAGTGTGAATGTACAATTTTCATAGTCATGAAAATACAGAAAAATCTTAGAATGAGAAGGTGTGTCCAAACTTTTGGTCTGTACTGTATGTCTAGGGTTGTTGTTGTTGTGCTGACAGGTGAAATTCCACATCTTAATCAGCTTTTAAAGCAGAGGCCTGAAGGTTTTCCTCCAAATTGAATTATTTATGGAACTGCTCATAATTCCTTTTACTTTGAGTTATTTCCCAGTTCCAGCTGCTTAAATGTGCTCCGAAGCATAATGCTGCCTCATGATTCACTGTGGGTGTGGTGTTCTTTAGGTTATGCACAGTGTTGGCACATCTTGTGGAATTATGGCCAAAAAGTTCATTCTTAGACCTCATACTCACTGGCTGGAAAAAATCGGTCCGTTTTCTGCAGGAAAAAAACGGTACATTTGTTGTAAAAAGGCATGCGATTTTGATACGATTTTAAATCGCACCATGCGTTTTCTGTCAGTTTTCCATCAGTTTTCCATCTGTATGCAATGCGATTTTAACATGAAGTTTTACATAGAGCAGTTATCTCTATGTAGAAAGTCATGTAAAAATCACATTGTAACAAAAAATTTTTCACAAAAAGCAAATAATTATATATATAATATATATATATACATCTAATATATATATAATATATATATAGGTCATACACTTCTACATAGTATAATAGCCGCTAATTCATCCCTGGCATTACTGTAAAATCACACTGACAGCTTTAATAAAGAATAGAAACAATACATATACACACATAGAATACATATATATATATATAAATGTCATTGTGACATATATATATATATTTATAGTTCCTAGACTTCTACATACTGTAATAGCCGCTAATTCAATTGCCGGCTTTTGTGAAATCACAGAAGCGACATGAAATGATACATTGTTTCCACACAGTTAACCATGTCATTTCCTGTATTTTGATATATGGTTTGAACTTACAATTACATGAGTGTATTTGTGCAAAATTTCAGACATGTAGGGGTTAATTAAAGGTGTAAATTCGTTGAAAAAAAATGCGTGGGCTCCCGCTGTATTTTCTCCACCAGACAGACAAAGCAAGCGAGTGGGGGCAGATAATAATAGCCTAGGGAGGGTCTATTCCCATTGCCCTGTAGCGGTGGTGAATGGGTTAATAAGGCGTTAATGTCACCTTAGTATTGAAAGGTGACCTTAAGGCAGGTTAATAATTGAGAGCTGTTATTTGTAATAATAACGTTTTTCTAATTTTCTAAATGGACGTGTACATCTTTTTCCACTTTGTGGTATGCTGTTGGTTTATCGTTTGATGTGTCCTTCCTATTATACGGCCACTCGGAGCTCCTCTTACAGGCTATAATTATATTTAGCTCATCAGTATGTGGCTTTTATGGTGAAGTATAGTTTGATTAAAGTGCCCAATAAGTGACATACAGTGGGTTCAGAAAGTATTCAGACCCCTTTAAATTTTTCACTCTTTGCTTCATTGCAGCCATTTGGTAAATGCAAAAAAATTCATTTTTTTCTCATTAATGTACACTCTGCACCCCATCTTGACTGATAAAAATCAGAAATGTAGACTTTTTTCAAATTTACTAAAAAAGAAAAACTGAAATATCACATGGTCATAAGTATTCAGACCCTTTGCTCAGACACTCATATTTAAGTCACATGCTGTCCATTTCCTTGTGATCCTCCTTGAGATCGTTGTACTCCTTCATTGGAGTCCAGCTGTATTTAATTAAACTGATAGCACTTGATTTGTAAAGGCACACACCTATCTATATAAGACCTCACAGCTCACAGTGCATGTCAGACCAAATGAGAATCATGAGGTCAAGGGAACTGGCCAAGCAGTTCAGAGACAGAATTGTTGCAAGGCACACATCGGGCCAAGGTTACAAAAAAATTCTGCAGTATTCAAGGTTCCTAAGAGCACAGTGGCCTCCATAATCCTTAAATGGAAGAAGTTTGGGACCACCAGAAGTCTTGCTAGACCTGGGCATCCAGCCAATCTGAGCATTCGTGGGAGAAGAGCCTTGGTGAAGGAGGTAAAGAAGAACCCCAAGATCACTGTGGTTGAGCTCAAAAGATGATGTAGGGAGATGGGAGAAGGTTCCACAAAGTCAACTATCACTGCAGCCCTCCACCAGTTAGGCCTTTATAGCAGAGTGGCCCGATGGAAGCCTCTCCTCAGTGCAAGACATATAAAAGCCCTCATAGACTTTGCTAAAAAAAAAAAACACATGAAGGACTCCCAGACTATGATAAATAAGATTCTCTGGTCTGATAAGATGAAGATAGAACTTTTTGGTGATAATTCTAAGTGGTATGTTTGGAGAAAACCAGGCACTGCTCATCACCTGCACAATACAATGCCAACAGTGAAACATGGTGGTGGCAGCATCATGCTATGGGGGTGTTTTTCAGCTGCAGGGACAGGACGACTGGTTGCAATTGCAGTAAACATGAATGCGGCCAAGTACAGAGATATCTTGGATGAAAACCTCTTCCAGAGTGCATTGGATCTTAGACTTGTCCGAAAGTTCACCTTCCACCAAGACAATGACCCTAAGCAAACAGCTAAAATAACAAAGAAGTGGCTTCAGAAGAACTATGTGACCATTCTTGTCTGGCCCAGCCAAAGCCCTGATCTAAATCCAATTGAGCATCTCTGGAGAGACCTGAAAGTGGCTGTCCACCAATGTTCACCATCCAACCTGACGTAACTGGAGAGGATCTGCAAGGAAGAATGGCAGAGGATCCCCAAATCCAGGTGTGAAAAACTTGTTGCATCATTCCCAAGAAGACTCATGGATGTACTAGCTCAAAAGGGTGCTTCTACTCAATACTGAGCAAAGGGTCTGAATACTTATGACCATGTGATATTTCAGTTTTTCTTATTTATTAAATTTGCAAAAATTGGTACATTTCTGTTTTTTTTCAGTAAAGATGGGGTGCAGAGTGTACATTAATGAGAAAAAAAATTAACATTTTTGCATTTACCAAATGGCTGCAATGAAACAAAGAGTGAAAAATTTAAAGGGGTCTGAATGCTTTCAGATCCCACTGTATAGCGTGAATCATGGTTTCTGACACTTTATTATGCTGTTCTAAGATTAGATGGCAAATGCCTGGTGTCAGAGTTCCTTAAAAGGGTGGTGTCCTTTCAATTAAATTTCTCACCTGGTTGCAAATATATTTATTACAAACTGAAGCAAGAGGATATTTTTTAATTGAAAGCGAGTAATTCCTTTAATCCGTCATCTAGTGAAAAGTCCAAGTAATAAATCCACTATTTTATTACCTGTTTTTAGGATTAGTACTTGTTATTAAATGGTTTAGCCTTTTAAAAGGGAACCTTTTAGGTTCCTCCTGCCCCCAGAACCACAAGCAGTTGTGTCTACATAGCTAAATACCTTGCCTAAGGGCCCCGTCTCACATAGTGACGCACCAGCTATCCCAACAATGATATGAACTTGTCAGGATCGCTGGTGTGTCGCTACATGATCGCTGCTGAGCTGCCAAACAGGCAGCTCTGGCAGCGATCAGGACAGTGACACTGCGGGTAACGTCGCTTAGTTACCTGCAGTGTACGTTGGAAACCAGCCCGCTGATGCAGGGAGCTGGAAACCACGGTGCCTGGAAACCCGATGTGTACCTTGGTTACCAGCTGATCGCTGGTCTCCTGCCTGCTACACACAGCGATGCGTGCCTGCCAGGGGAGACTAGCGATCAAAAAAAAGTCCAGGCATTTCTGACACGACCAGCGATTCACAGCAGGGGCCTGATCGCTGGTACGTGTCAGACATAGCGAGATTGAGTCACAAAACTTGTGACTCAGCAGCGATCTCGCTATGTGAGACGGGGCCATAACAGTCCCTGTACTACATTACACACATAAACAGATCTTTAGAAAAAGCATTTCTAAAGTCTGTTTCTGATATGTAAAGTAAGCCTTTGACTAGTTGATGTGGCATTAGTGACTCCAGACTAGTTGGCCCACTTAACATGTTATCATGGTCTTGTGGGCATGACAATAATAAGGCCGGGATCACACATGCGAGGAATACGGCCGAGTCTCGCATGTTAATACCCGGCAGCTGCTGGCCTCGGGAGTGGAGCGTGCGGCGCATAGCAATACATGGAGCCGCACGCTCCGCTCCCGAGGCCGGCCGTATTCCTCGCATGTGTAATCCTGGTCTTACACAGATTGAAATGCACTGCTTCACTTTTCACATAGCCATGTATAAAATAAAGTATTCCTACAGCCACAACTATCAGGAGCACAAACGTTTGCCGCATAATGAGTGATAATTGTGATAAAAGTGAGCCATATAACCAACTGAAAGGGATTATTCCAAGAAAAAATAGTAATTTACTCTGTTAGATTAGGAAAAATATAACGCATTTTCAAACAAAATATTATGTAACATTTTCTCTTGTGTCTCAATATTGCTGTTTTATACTGTTATGGCGCCTCCTGCTATCTTATCCTTCACATCCAAGTGTGTGCATCTTGACATCAGTGAAAATCTAAATGAAACTAATAGTGCCCAAGTTTGTATTTTTTTTTTCATTTTAAAACACATGTATTTCTAAGGGCTCGTGCAGATGACTGTATTTCGGTCCGAATGCTATCCGAGAAAACAACAGATTGCATTTGGACCAATGTTATTTTATGGTGCCATGCACATGTCCCAGCAGGCATGATTTGCATCAGATAATTGGATAATCGGCTATGCAAGTCAAAGAGTCTGTGGAAAAAATTGGACCACACCTGGATGACATCTGAGTGCAGTCCAATTTTGACGGACTGACAGAATGGAGAAGATGGAGAATTTTATTTTCCATCTCCTCCCTATCCGAGAGAATCTGTGTGATCAGAGTGTGATTAGCATAATCAGACTAGTTTCTCGGGTGAGATAGAATACAGTCATGTGACACTAGCATTAGGATGCTATTTTAAAATATCTGATTGAAAAACGACATAATCCAAATTAGCTTTCTTTCTGAAAAAAGAAAGCTGTCCCTTTAGTACCACCTTTGGGCAAGTCAATGTTTGACCCAATAAGAAGCACTTCTATCAAAGTTTTCATCCTCTTAATTTATTGCAGTTATCGTATTATAGAGCACTGTGCACTTGCAATTGCTCATTTTGCCTTTCTACTCAGATAATTATTTTATTTCTTTGCTCTGTGTAGAAATAGGAAGTGTCTTTTCCCTGAATAGACCTAACAGAAAGAGAATAATTAGCTGGGTAGAAAGGCAAAATGAGCAATTGTAAGTACACAGTGCTTTATAATATGATGATTGCAATATAATAAGGGGATAAAAACTTTGATGCGAGAGAATCTTTAACCCCCTAGTGATGGCTGATCAATAACTATATGAAGTGGGCTCAGTAGCTAGCAACTGACAATAACGGATGCGATTGAAGCCTCTTCATGCTTCTGTGAAGCATGACAATGACATTTACAATGCTTCACATGGTGGCTGTCATTTCTGTTATGGAGTGCCGATCACTTGCTCTGGCAGCAGGGCCCTTCTAAAGGCTTTCATGTCTGCTATGTCAGATCTTCTATAAAGCCAAACCTGCATCTGGACTTTGTGGAAGACTGTAAGTTTCACAATATACTATACTGTAGTACTGCAGTATATGGCATGGGTGATCAAGCGATTGAACGTTCAAGTCAGATGAGGACACTAATAAACATTTTACATACGTTCAAAAATATTTTAAAGAAAAATATATATACATTACATGAAATAAGTATTGAACATGTCAACAATATTCTATTAACATGAAATTCTTACCAGATGTCAGTAACAACCCTTGCAATCCACAGAAATCAAACTACTGATGGCATTGGTTACAGAAGAATTTCTAAACTACTGAAGGTTCCAGTGAGCACTGTTGGGGCCATAATCCTCAAGTGGAAAGAACATAATATCACCATAAACTAGCTAAAACCAGGTGTTCCTCATAACATTTCAGACAGAGGAGTGAAAATAATTATCAGAAGAGTTGCCCAGAGCCATGGACCACCTGTGAATAGGTACAAAAAGACCTGGAATCAGCAGGTCCAAATATGTAAAAAAAAAAATAAAAGTAATGTACTCAATCTCCATGGCCTGTATGCATGCTCACCACGCAACAAGACTCCATTGCTGAACAAAAAGTATGTTTAAGCGCATTTAAAGTTTGCTCAAAAACATTTAGGCAAGCCTATGAAATACTGGGAGTCTGGTAAGATGAAACCAAAATTGAACTCTTTGGCTGCATTAATACACACAATGTTTGGAGGCCAAAAGGCACTGTATATCACCCCAAAAACACCAACCCAATAGTGAAGTTTGGAGGTGGGAATATCATGGTGTGGGCTGTTTATCAGCATATGGCACCAGCAAACTTCACATGCTTCAAGGATAGATGAATGGACAAATGCACTGAGATATTCTTGATAAAAATCTGTTGCTATCCACCAAGATGATGAAGATGAAATGAGGGTGGACATTTCAGCAGACAATGATCCCAAAGACACAGCCAAGGAAACTCTGGGTTAGTTTCAGAGAAAGAAAATAAAGCTGCTAAGATGGCCCAGCCAATCATCTGACCTGAATCAAAGAGAACATGTTTGAATTAAAGCTCAGAGGTCATAGCAGGAGCCCAAGGAATCTTCAGGATTTGAAAAGTGTTTGTGTAGAAGAATAGGCCAAAATCACAACTGAGCAATGCCTGCGACTAGTTTCTCCATACAGGAGGCGTCTTAGAACTGTCCTTACCAATAAAGACTTTTGTAGAATGTATTAAATACATTTTACTAAGTGTGTTCAATATTTTTACCTGTCATTTCTCATTATTACACATTACTTAATATATGGATATCTATGGTGTGATTTCTTTGCCTGTGTGGAGTAGATGGGTTGTTACCAACATCTGGTGAGAATTTCATGTCAATAGCACCATTAGAAATGTACTTACTTTGAAAATTGGTTATGTGTTCAATACTTATTTCATCCGCTGTGTACATATATATATATATATATATATATATATATATATATATATATATATAGATAGATAGATATATACATATATATACTTTATATGTATCCATATATATGTAAACATATATACAGTGGTATGTAACAGTTTGGGCATCCCTTGGCAAAATTACTGTTATTGTTATCAATTGTCACGGACGTGGCTTGTGGAATCACTGTGCCACGGACTGCAGAGAGCCTGGAGGGGCGTGACTAAGCAATCACGTGACAGTTCACTAGAGCCTCTGATGGTGAGGATAGACTTGGCTCTCGATGAATGCCAGGTCCCACTCCAGGACAGACCAATGGTTGTACAGCACCTGGACCCAGAAAGACAGACCGGATGAAGCAGCAGGCAGAGCTTGCATCAGAGTGCAGCTGACCAGAGTTTGTGTCAGAGTGGAGCAGACAGGATTTGCACTTAGAGTACAGCAGGCAGGATTTGCATCAGAGTGCAGCTGGCAAGATTTGCATCAGAGTGCAGTGGGCAGGATTTGCATCAGAGTGCAGCAAGCAGGATTTGCATCAGAGTGCAGCAAGCAGGATTGGCATTGGAATACAGTAAACAGGACTTGCACTGGTATGCGACCTTACACAACATAGACTGAAACAGGAAGGTTGCTCAGGC
Source organism: Oophaga sylvatica (assembly GCA_033576555.1). Taxonomy (NCBI): domain Eukaryota; kingdom Metazoa; phylum Chordata; class Amphibia; order Anura; family Dendrobatidae; genus Oophaga; species Oophaga sylvatica. Next base: position 341,637,403 of record JARQOD010000005.1, read on the forward strand.
ACCTCCCAGTGGGGAGGAAGCAATATATACATAATGTCCTACAGCCATTGGCTGGGGAGAAAATAGCAAGTGCATGCGCTGACCATTTAAGAGGGCGGGAGTGTATAAGCACATGCCCTAAGGACATGGCTAGAGATCCGTCTGGAAGCATGCAAAGCATTGGTAAGGGAAGAACTGTCTGCAGCATGGGTGAGTAAAGAGACATGCCGGAGACCCTGCCTGTCAGAGCAGGGATCCGGCATGGTGCTAACAGTACCCCCCATTTACGCCCCTTTCTCTTCAGGCCATCTAAGAAGTTCCGGGCACAAATCGGACAGGCAGCCACATAAGCATTGATCTGACTCCAAATGGAAGGCCACTAGTGATGAGCGAGTAAACTCGTCGCTCGGATTTTCCTGAGCACACTTGGGTGTCTTCCGAGTATTTTGGTGTGCTCGGAGATTTACTTTCTGTCAACGCAGCTGCATGATTTATGGCTGCTGGACTGCCTGAATACATGCAGGGATTCCCTTACAAACAGGCATTCCTCCCATGTATTCAGGCTTGTCCAGCAGCCATAAATCATGCAGCTGCGTCGAAAGAAACTAAATCTCTGGGCATGCCAAAATACTCGGAGGACATCCGAGCATGCTCGGGAAAACCTGAGCAATGAGTTTACTCGCTCATCACTAATGGCCACCAGTAGTGACGAGCAGAGATGAGTGACTTTGCCTCCAGGAGGGTCGAGTCGGGTTTCGGATCCACCCGACTTTATCAAAAGTCGAGTCGAACGAAATCGGCTGACTATTGGCAAAATCCGACTGAATTGGGTCGGCCCCAATGCAAGTCAATGGAGATTAAAAGTCGGCAGTGAGTGCAGGACAGTAAACACACCAACAATGCCCATTTCAATGCCAACAATTCTTATTACTTAAGCTTGTCAACCTTAATTTACTTTATAATAATTGTAACGCATTGAAAACGGGGGGTTATTTGGCTAAAGTTGAGGGGGGGCAGGGCTGGCTCCAGGCTTTCGTGGGCCCCAGGCGAAAGAGTCTCAGTGGGCCCCTTTAACACAAACCACAATTCATGATGATCCGATACGGCACAGAAATATACAGTACAGACCAAAAGTTTGGACACACCTTCTCATTCAAAGATTTTTCTGTATTTTCATGACTATGAAAATTGTACATTCATACTGAAGGCATCAAAACTATGAATTAACACATGTGGAATTATATACTTAACAAAAAAGTGTAAAACAGCTGAAAATATGTTTTATATTCTAGGTTCTTCAAAGAAGCCACCTTTTGCTTTGATTACTGCTTTGCACACTCTTAGCATTCTCTTGATGAGCTTCAAGTGCAATTTTCATAGTCGTGAAAATACAGAAAAATCTTTGAATGAGAAGGTGTGTCCAAACTTTTGGTCTGTACTGTAGGTATAGTACAATGCCAAATACTTCACTTACATTACATGAGCGATATCTATTGTAAATTCCACAATAGTTCAAAAACCGGACAGTATAGTCCTCCATACAGTATTATGGGCACCACATAGTGCGCCATACAGAATAATGAGCCCCATATATTGCTCTATACAGAATAATGAGCCCCATATATTGCTCCACACAGAATAATAAGTCCCATATATGATGCTCCATACAGAAAAAAGAGCCCAATATAATGCTTCATACAGTATAATGAGCCACATATCTTGCTCCATACAGAATATGAGCCCCATATATTGCTCCATGCATAATTGGTCCCATATAATGTTCCACACAGTATATGATGAGCTCCACATAATGCTCCAGTATATGATGGTCCCCATATAATGTGCCATACAGTATAGGACGGTCCCCATAAAGTATAATGAGCCCCACATATTGCTCCATACAGTATATGATGGGCCCCATATATTGCTCGATACAGAATAGGCTCCCTATAATGCTCCATACAGAATAGGCCCCATATGTGCTCCATATGATGCTCCATATATAAAGGGCCCTATATGATGCCCCATAAATAATGAACCCCATATGATGCTCTAGTATATGATGGGCCCCATATATGATGCTCCAGTGTATGATGAGCCCCATATAATGCTCCAAATATAATGGTCCCCATATATAATGCTCCATATATAATGGTCTCCATGTGCTGCTCCATATATAATATGTCCCATATGATGTGCCATATATAATGGGACCCATATGATGCTCCAGTATATGATGGGCCCCATGGATGATGCTCTAGTGTATGATGGGCCTATATAATGCTCCATATATATTGGGCCCCATATGATGCTCCAGTATATAATGGGCCCCATATATGATGTTTCACTGTATAATGGGCCCCATATATGATGTTCTAGTGTATAATGGGCCCAGTATATGATGCTCCAGTGTATGATGGGCCCCATTTATAATGCTCCAGTGTATGATTGGCCACATATATAATGCTCCAGTGTATAATGGGCCCTATCTATGATGCTCAAGTGTATGATGGGCCCCATATATAATTCTCCAGTGTATAATGATCCCCATATATTGCTCCAAACCATAAAAAAAAAAAATGAAATACCTCTCCTCGCTGGGCACTGCTCTACTCTGGACTCCTCAGCGTCGCCATCTTCCAGCTCTCTGCACTGTGACTGTTCAGGAAGAGGGCTACAGACGTGACGTCATCGCGCTCGCTCCTGACCTGAATGTGCAGAGAGAGGTAAGTATTGCAAGTGCTGGGGCCCTGAGCAAGCAGGGGAGGCACACTCGTGGGCACAGGCACTGGCACAGGGCCCCTCACAGTACGCCAGTGTCTCTGATGGCGAGTGGGCCCCCCACCTGCTCAGGGCCCCGGCACTTGCCCGGGTGGGGCAGGTGCTGACTCCGGCCCTGGGGGGTGGTACAGCCCAGTTAGGGAGGTGGAAAAACTGGCATATGTTGAGGTGTAGGCTGGACGTTCAGCAGCTGCAAATTGAGGAATTGGAGAAGTCGGAGGAAGAGGAGGACAAAGCGAGCCATTTTAATGGCAACCTATGTGTCATCAGGGGAAGGTGGCACAAAATCCTTTGAAACCCAGGCATGGTTCATTTTAATGAAGGTGAGATCACAGCAGCACTGAAGACTCTTTCTGATAGCACACTACCAGCAGGGCAAGCGAGCTCCTGTAAGGCATATTGTGCCAATTCAGGCCAGGTGTCCAGTTTACAGGCCCAGTAGTCAAAGGGGAATGAACCGTGAGGGAGAACATCGATAGGAGAGGTGAGGCAATTTTGAACCATAGTTGACAACTGCTGTCTCCTGTCTGTTGCAATCGATTCAGTATTACCAGTCGTGTGAGCGGTACTCGAGAAATCAGTACACAACATGGTCATGAAACCCCTGTCTCCAATGCCACTTCGGCTGTGTGCACCACGAACACCTCTTCCATGTTGCCCAGTACGGCTAGTGGTAGAACCTGCACCGCTGCTGTGTGCTGGGAATGCTTCTAACAAACAGTTTACCAGAGTTGTTTGTTTGTTTGCCAATTTTAGCTCTAGGTTCTCCTGTGGCATGATGTTCTGTAATTTGCCTTTATAGCGAGGATCGAGGATGGTGGCCAACCAGTAGTCGTCATCCTTCAGAATTTTGGCAATGCGGGGGTCCCTTTTTAGGATCCGCAAGACATGATCACACATGTGGGCCAATGTTCCAGGTGTCAATGATGCACTGCCAGTGGTGGGTGGAGGAGCACTTTCTGCCAAATCCACATCCCTCCAGTTACGCACAAACCCTGTACCTGACCTTGGCAAACCAACATTTTCTCTTGCCCCCTGAGAAGCATCCTCCTCCTCAAAATAATCATCCCCCTCATCCTCCTCCTCCTCTGCCTCTTCTTCCACAACCTCGTCCAGCACAGTTCCCTGAGCAGACAATGCCTGAATGTAATCAAGGCTTCCTCCTCCTCCTCCTCTTCCTCCTCCGTTGCAGACGCCTGATCCTTAATGTGCGTCAAAGTTTGCATGAGCAGACTCATAAGTGGTATGCTCATGCTTATGATGGCGTCGTCTGCGCTTACTAGCCGTGTGCATTCCTCAAAACGCTGAAGGACTTTACAGAGGTCTTTCAGCTTTGACCACTGCACACCTGACAACTCAATGTCTGCCCTCAAACTGCCTGCCCGTGTATTCTCCCACAAATGCATTACAGACTGCCACTGTTCGCACAGCCTCTCAACCATGTGCATGGTGGAGTTCCACCTTGTTGCAAAGTCTATGATTAGGCGGTGCTTGGGGAGGTGGAGCGATTGCTGCAGCCTCTACATACGACTGGAGTCTACGGGCGAGCGACGGATGTGCGAGCACAGTCTTCGCACCTTATGCAGCAGGGCTTGTAACTCCGGATAATTATTTATGAAGCAGTGCACCACCAGGTTCAAGGTGTGAGCCAGGCAAGGTATGTGTCTGAGTTTTGCTAGGGCTATGGCCGCCACAAAATTATGTCCGTTATCACTGACTACTTTGCCTGGCTCAAGATGTAGACTGCCCAGCCATGACTCAGTTTCTCGCTGCAAGTAGTCGGCCAGTACCTCCGCGGTGTGTCTGTTGTCGCCCAAAGACATCATCTTTAAAACAGCCTGCTGATGCTTACCACTAGCTGTTCGATAGTGGGACACCTCATGTGCAACACTGGCAGCTGCGGATGGAGTGCTCATGCGACTGCGCTCTGTCTACGAGCTTTTGCTTCTGGAGGAGGAGGAGGAGGGTCGATCGCCTACAGCCAACTGGTGCCTATAGCTTGGGTTAGGCAGCACTGTCCCACCGCCGCTGTCCCCTGTGGACCCTGCATCCACCACATTAACCCAGTGTGAAGTGATGGACACGTATCGGCCCTGGCCTTGCCTACTGGCCCATGCATCTGTTGTGATGTGCACCTTTCCACTCACTGATTGTTTGAGTGCATGGACAATGCGGTTTTTCACATGCAGGTGGAGGGCAGGGATGGCTTTTCTAGAAAAGAAGTGCCGACTGCGTAGCTCATAGTGTGGGACAGCGTAGGCCATGAGCTCTCGGAACGCTGCGCTTTCAACCAAACGGAAGGGCATCATCTCTAATGAGATCAGTTTGGCAATGTAGGCGTTCAAAGCCAGTGAGGTTTTGCAGTCCGTCCAAGCTTGCAAGTGCATGGTGTTTAAATGTCTAAGTATGCAACTGGTATTCAATTTTCGGAGATTATTCCCTCGGCTAAAGGTCCTTCCGCCCTTCATACAGATAACCTTTGCCTCATCAATAGGATTTTGGTCAAAAAAGTGCCACACTGCACTCTTCCTACTATGGGATAAATTTTAAAGGGGCTTGCACGCTGTGCTAATTTGACCGTCTGGCCAAGCTGTCCTGCAACTCGTTTAGTTTTTTAACACCTTTTTGGACTGTTTACGGGCCTGCCAGATAACCGCAGCTGCGATATCGATGCCTGCTGTGGATCCTTCTCCACTTCTGAGCTATTGCCAGCGGCACCCTCTTCCCCCAATGGATGTCAATCCGGTTAACAACTAGGTCATCCATCACCTCCTCGTCAATTCATCTGCACCTTCCTCTGTGTCACAGTGTAAGGTGGTATAGTATGCGGGAAGGGGCACCTGAGTTTCATCAGGGTCAGGTTCTGGCTCAGTAGACTGCGAGGGCAATGCAGTGCTCTGGGTGAATGTACTAGCAGAATCATATAGCAGTGGCTGTGCATCAGTGCACTCCATGTCAGATTCATCTTGGACTGGAGAATTCAGTATTTGACTTGATAACCCAGGCAAGGTATGTGAAAAGAGCTCCAGGGATTAATCTGAAGTGTGGCCTGCTGCATCCTTCACTTGTGGTGGGAGTGAAGGACACAAGGAAAGGTGTTGTTCCTGACCAGGAGCCTGTACTGACTCAGTGCTTGCATTTTTTGAAACTTCTGAAGAGCAGGCATAGAGCTGGAGGCTGTTTCGGCAATGTAAGCCAAAACCTGTTCCTGATGCTCCGCTTTAAAAGCGGTTTACCTACTCCCAGAAAAAGGAGCCTTCCTATCCTTCTGGAGCCAGATGATGATGCAGGCTCAACACCTCCTGCCTTAGGTGATATGTGCTTTTGGCACTAACAGTAGATGCACCACCACCACCACCATCAGTTCCAGATGGTCCCCCCGCCCACGTCCGCGACCTCTTCCACCATACTTCCTCATGTTTTGGAAAATGTACCAAAAATACCAGTAGATATATGGTACTGTATGAGGAGCGTACAGCTGTATATGGTGTAGGGGAACATTTAAATCTCCGCATATATTTTTGGAGTCACACACGACTCTCACTCAGTATGGATTTCACCGTAATACAAAGAGCAGATATACGGTACTGTATCGAAAGCGTACAGATGCATACGGTGTATGGAAAAATTTAAATCTCCGTATATACTTCCGGAGTCACACACAGATAGTTAGCATGTATTTGTCCGTGATACCAGCCGATACACGGTTGTGTGTGAGTAGCGTACAGCTCTATACGGTGTGGGAAAAAATGAACGTCGGTAACTGTGCAGAAAAAAAGAAAAAAGTATTAGTGCTGTGTAAAAAGCAGTCTGCACAGTATTGTACACACAGCAATACTGCTATCAGGCAGCCTAATAACCAGCGCTGCTGCACACAAGAAAATCCTCCCCGTCACTGCACACTAACTGTACAGCACAATTGCTATCAGCACAAGCACAGAAGAACTTCTCTTTCCAGCCCTAACACTCTCCCTACTGATAAACAGCGTCAGCAACCTCTCCCTACTGTTAATATCGGCAGAAGTAAAATGGAGGTCGGCGCTCAGGGCTTTTATAGACACTATGACGCTCCCCAAAGCAAGCCAATCACTGCAATGCCCTTCTCTAAGATGGTGGTGGACGCTGCTCATGTCATTTCGTTGCCCACAGTGTACGTCCTTGCTCTTTGGCTGAAAAAAGGAGCCTGAAAGCATTCTGGGAAATTCGACTTTGGCGCTCGTTTTGCCGACCACATGTCCAACTGCACGCTATGGTTGGGTTTCGGCCAACGAAACCCAACTTTGGCGAAAGTCGTCGACTTTTGAATCTGACCAACCTGTTTCGCTCAACTCTAGTCAGAACCATTTATTGTTGAGGTTTACGCCTAGGAGGTGGGGGTGTGGGCGGTGTTGTCTCAGGGACCCACCACTTTGACCAATTTAATACCCTGTGCCTATTTCTCTAAGAAGTTTTCTCCTGCTGAAAGGAATTATGATGTGGGTAACTGTGATTTATCAGCCATTAAACTGCTTTTGAAGAATGGAGGCATTTTTTGGATGGGGTTGTCCATCGTATCACGGTGATTACAGACCACAAGAACCAGTCCTATATTGAGTCTGCCAAACGGATGACACAGAGACAGGCGAGGTGGTCACTTTTTTTTATCGGTTTCAGTTTTCAATCACCTTTAGACCTGGTTCCAAGAATGTCAAGGCTGATGCATTATCTCGTAGCTTGAACCCAATAACACCTCCTGAACCTCCTGCCTCCATTCTTCTTCATGGAGTGGTTGTGGCTGGGGTTTCCATGGCATTGGTTCGGGAGATTCGTGAGGCTCAAACTCTTGTTCCTCCGTTGACACCTGATAATAAGCTCTTTGTGCCGCTTCAGTTTCGGTGGAGGGTGCTCCCGGAGTTCCACGACTCTGCCCTGAGTGGGCATCCTCGGATCTTGGCCACCCTCAGTTAGGCTGTTTTGGTAGTCCTCGTTGGCTTCTGATATTGAGATGTTTGTGTCGTCTTGTGATATATGCCCCGTGCTAAAAACTCCCATAACCAGCCGGCCGGGGAATTGATGCCATTGCCAATTCGGATAGACCATGGATCTCCCGTTGTCTAATGGAAAAACTGTGATTTGGGTGGTGGTGGACAGATTTAGTAAGCAAGCGCATTTTGTGCCTTTGACTGGTTTGCCTAATGCTGAAACTTTATCTAAATTATTCGTAGCGCATGTGGTGCAGTTGCATGGTGTGCCTTTGAGTATGGTTTCAGATACAGGGGTGCAATTTGTGTAAAAATTCTGGAGGGCCTTTTGTAAAAGGTTGGCTATTTGTTTGAGCTTTTCATCGGCCTACTATCCTGAGACGAACGGTCAGACGGAGAGGACCAATCAAGTCTCTGGAGCAAATTTTGCGATGTCTGGCCATATCTTAGTAGGACGATTGGTGCTCTTCATTGCCTGTGGCGGAATTTGCTTTTAATAACTGTATTAATCAGTCCACTGGCACCTCTCCGTTTATTTGTAATTACGGTTTTCAGTCTCATTTTGGGAAATTTTCCTGACTGGATTTGGGGTGTCCATTGGCTGATTTGGCTATTCAACTTTTGGAGGAGGTGTGGAAGGTGGTCCAGGGGAACATTGGAGAGGCTCAGGGCAAATATAAATTTTTGCTGATAAAAAAAGATTGGTGAAGCCTGTATTCCAGATGGTGGATAAGGTATGGTTATCCACCAAAAATATAAGGTTGAAGGTTCCTTCTGCTAAGCTGGGGCCTAAGTTCATTAGCTCCTATGAGATTGCGGAGGTGATTAATCTTGTGGCCTTCTGTTTGCGCCTGTCCCCGTCTCTCCTGATCCCTAACGTCTTCCATAAAGCCCTTTTGAAACCTTTTGTGTCTTCCTCAGGGGTGTCTCCGTCTCATCCGCCACCTGTCTCAGTGGATGACCAGATTGAGTATGAGGTGGAACGGGTGGTGGATTCTCGCATGGTCCGCCGTTTACTTCAATACCTGGTTCATTGGAAGGGTCACGGTCATGGGATCCGGCGCGTTCGGTCCATGCTGATCGGTTAGTCCGGGCCTTTCACGCGTGTTATCCAGGGAAACGTGGGGGTCCTGTGGCCCCCCATTGAGAGGAGGGTACTGTCATGATCCAGGTCGGGGTTTGCTTTCTTCCATCTTTTCCCCAGCCTGGCTATGTGTGGAGTAAGCTTTCTCTGCCTCTCTTTGGTGCATGGTCGGCTATTTGTCTGCACTGCTGCTGACTGCCCACATCAGTTATAGTTCTAGTCTTCAGCTTGAGCAGCTGACCCCGTTACACTCTGATTTGTCCTCTGCCCGTTTACCTAGGTCCCGTGCCTGCACTCCCCTGTGACTTCGCTCGTCTTAGTACTTGCTCTCTGTGTTGTGACCCCTTGGTATTTGACCTGGCTTGTCTTCTGACCTGTTTTACTTTCTTTCGTCTCTGGCCTTCCTGCTCCTGACCGGCTCTGACTTCTCTGGCTTGTTTCTGACCACGTGTATTGCTGTGACCTCTGGTACTTCGTTCCCTCTCCATTGCTAAACTGGCTTGTGTGACTACTCTTCCGCCACCTAGTGGCTCCTGCCTGCTCCACTGTGGTTCACTGTGAGTGTACCTGTTTTTCCTCCACCCGCACCCTCTGCAGCAGGCATTACAGCCGTCTTCTATTTGTCTGCCGGGCAAATGTGGATCAGATTGTACGTGCCCCTCAGATCTAATTTGGTGAAGATCCTGGCACCTCTTAACCGGTCAAACAATTCAGGAAATAATAGGATAGGGTACCGATTTTTCACCGTGATCTGGTTGAGGCCCCTATAGTCTATACAGGGTCAGAGTGATCTGTCCTTCTTCTTAATGAAGAAAAAGCCAGCTCCAGCAAGAGAGGAGGACTTCTGAATGAATCCCCAGAACAAATTCTCCCGAATATAGTCCGACATGGCTTGAGTCTCGGCTGGGAAAAGTGTAAATTCGACCTCTAGGGGAGGTAGATCCAGGAATTAAGTCAATAGGATAGTCATATGGCCTGTGGGGTGGCAAAGTCTCTGCTTTCTTCTTGTCAAAAACATCAGCAAAAGACCAATAAGCAAACGGCAAACTGGGCAACGGTGCTGAAGAAGACGGGACATTAGCCGGATGTACTGGAACCAGATATCTTTCATGACAAGAATTTCCCCACTGGAGCACCTCTCCAGTTGCCCAGTCCAACACAGGTTCGTGTTGTCATAGCCATGGCAAACCTAAGAGAAAGGAGTGAGACATTTGAGAAAGAACATAGAAGACTATCTTTTCTGTGTGAAGCATCTCAATATGGACCACAAGTGGCTCAGTAACCAGAGGAGCCACCTCCCGGAGAGTTCTCCCATCAACAGAAGTTATGGCCAGAGGGCTTTTTAAGTGGACAGACTGGAATTTGGAAGCGATCCAATACAGCCTGGAGGACAAAGTTTCCTGCTGCCCCAGATTCCACATATGTTGTCTCAACAAACTGGGATTCACCGGTTGTCATGGCCACAGTAAGAGTCAAGGGTTGAGAGGAAGGCCTCTGTCTAGGAAGGCCTCTACTACTGATCCTAGACGCTGGAGTTTTCCAGCCTTACCAGACAGGCGCGAATGAAGTGACCTGTGTCACCACAATACAGGCACTGGCCTTTAGCTCGGCGATCCTTCTGTCGCTGACTGGCAAGAGCAAAGCGGTTGACCTGCATGGATTCTGGTGAGGCCTCGACAAGGGAAGGTGGAGGAACAAGTGGTCTCTGAAAGGACGGAGCCAGACACAATGATCTTCTCTCATGTGCCACCTCACGGGTGCACTCCTGGAAACGTAGGTCTATACGGATAGCCAGGGAGACCAGGTTGTCGAAGGTAGTTGGTAGGTCGCGACCTGCTAGCTCATCCTTTATGTTTCCAGAGAGTCTCTCCCAAAATGTTGCCACTAATGCTTTGTTATTCCAATCGAGTTCGGACGCCAGAGTATGGAAGCGTACCGCATATTGTCCCACAGATGAGTTGGACTGGCATAAGCGAAGAATAGCGGAAACTGACAAGGTGACTCGCCCAGGTTCATTGAAGACTTTGTGAAAGGCCTCTATGATTACAGAGAAATTGGAGATGATAGGGTCCTCTCTCTACCATAACGGGATTCAACCACGCCAGGGCCTCACCTCCAAGATGTGACATAAGGAATGCTACCTTTGTACGGTCAGGCGGGAAGTGATGAGGAAGTAGTTCAAAATGTAGTTGGCACTGATTGATGAACCCACAGCAGAGCTTAGGATTGCTGTCAAAGCGTGGTGGAGCTGCGAGTTCGGAACCAGAAACAGACTGACTGAGAGGTCTCCGGGGAAGACCCGGCTGCATGAACGTGAGGAGACTCTGGAGAGATGTTTAAGACCTCCATCTTTGTAGTCAGGGACTGCAACTGCATAGACAACTTCTCTTGTATGCTTTTCTGTCGACAGAGCTCTTGGTACATGGTCTGATCTGACAGGCTCCGGGATCCAGCGGGGTCTATGGCCTGAACAAACTGTCATGGACGTGATTTGTTGAACCACCAGCAAAGCACCCCCACACATCACACCACCTCCTCCATGCTTCACGGTGGGAACCAGGCATGTACTGTAGAATCCATCCGTTCACCTTTTCTGCGTGCAAAGCAGTAATCAAAACAAAAGTTGGCTACTTTGAAGAACCTAGAATATAAGACATATTTTCAGTTGTTTCATGCTTTTTTGTAAAGTGTATTGTATAATTCCACATGTGTTAATTCATAGTTTTGATGCCTTCAGTGTGATTCTACAATTTTCATAGCCATGAAAATACAGAGAAATCTTTGAATGAGAAGGTGTGTCCAAACTTTTGGTCTGTACTGTATATATATATATATATATATATATATATATATATATATATGACGCGCACCACACTGAGGTGATACCAGGGCTATGGGGTACTCGGCACCGAGCCCATGGAAGTCTATGGGAGTTGTCACTGGCAGCGGGACTCGGTCCGTGGCCCTGGCGGTCATGCAATGGGGAATAATTACAGGGGAATTGTAGTAATAGATAGTTTGTGACGCCACCTGTGGTTTCTGATCAATTTGACCAGCGCTGCTATATGGATCTTCCTAGGGGATGTTATGAGGCAGCTGGATGGTAAGTCTCCACAGGCGAGACTGGTCCCTGGAAGTCTATGGTGATGCAGGGTGTAGTAAATGAAACAGTCTCACACAAGGCAATCTCTTTCCATACCTTTACTTGTAGATGTTTCAGGCAGGTCCCGGGGAGCTGGTCGGGGTGGAGAATGCACATTCAGGATAACCGCTGAGCAGGTTAGAGGCCTCCTTTAACTTTGTATGTATGTGAGTACAAACTTGCATGAAGTCAAGTTAACTCTGTTAATCTCCAGCTTGTTCAATAGCTGCAACGCCCGGCCGACATTGTGGTAGAGCCTTCTAGTTGGTGAGAACAGAGTCCCTACTTTTGTAGCGTCCCACTCAAGGTCCTTGTTCTACCTGACTCCGTTTACGTATCAGCGCTTAGGGCTACCTTCTGTGACTTGAAGTCCAGGAAGGCCTCCGGTGTTTCTTATTACTTGGCGTAAAGCACTAGCAACGCTTCGGACCCCGATGTCCGGTGAATTAGTGTGGGTAATCCGGTACCTGATGCACTTGTCTCTATCTTTCTCCACTGTGCCCCCCGTCCTGCTCTCACCCTTAACATAAGCACAAGTAGCGATGATGTGAATGTCAGCTTTCTTCAGAGCTCACTGAACAGTTCTCAGTACACTAACTGTTGCAGCTCCTGTGATTCCCTTCTTTCTTTCTTTCCTTTCTAAGACCCTGTCCAGAGCAGCGCACAGGAACTCTGTCAAACTGTGTACACGCTGTAGCTCCGAGAGTCACCTTCCTCTTTCTAAGGAATACAGGTAGCTTGTGCTGAGGTATTGGTCCTGCCGTTCTGACTGGGCTAGAGTGACTCCTTACACTCGAACCAGACTCCAATTCATGAACTTGCTCTGCCAGAATCTAGTCTGCACTCCTCTTCCTCCAAGACTAGACTGAAGTGATACTGAACGGTGTGTCTTGTCCTGAGACAGGAACTAGACTGAACTCTGACTGAACTCCTCTCCCTCCAAGTCCAGACTGAACTGAAACTGAACACTGACTGCTACGTGTCACTACCTTTTATACCCCTAGTGGGTGTGTTGGAAAATGTGAGTGACGTGAATGAATATCAAGCTTCACGGTTACCTTCTTGTGCATTTTCCTGGAATATGTGTGCCTGGCGTAGCTGGGCCACACATCCCCCTTGGTTAAACACAGCACTCCCGGGCTGTAAAAGAGAAAAGAAAACATTTTGTTTTGCATATAACATCAAACAGTTTTAACTCTTCCCTTGCGGGAGGTAAGGATTCTTGAACGTTACACTGTATACATAGAAAAGTACAAAAGTATCAAAAAACACTTTCATAAATACAAGACAAGATTCTTGTGGAGGACCCGCACCAAAAACCTCCCACGTGGGTCCTGGGTGGGCTGCAGGACTTCATTGCTGCAGACCTCACTCTAGGCCACACCATACGGGTTTTTCTTCAGAGGTAGTTTAGGTTTTGTGTAAAACCAAGATAGGGCACCGAAGTGCGAACTATTTACATTGAAAGTTTTTGGGCTGGCAAAGTCCACAGCCACGCAGTCCTTTGCATGGTTAAACATTCTTCAAGTAAAATCACATTTCAATCAACTTTTACTTTAACTCTTTACATTTCTATACTTCTCTTTAACTCTTTACCCAGCCGGGTATTCTACTTTTAAATAAGCAAACATACTACAGGTATGTAAACATTTATCAATAGTAAAGTCCAAATCTTCATCTTTTTCAAACTTTATACATGTTCAGGTGCAGTAAACCCCTGTCTGGGTCCTACTGGTTTTCATCTTACTTGCAAACTTCAATAACGTCTTCCACTCCTGGGGCTGGAATGACGCGGTGTTCTTTTGAACGCATAACAAAGAGATCATGTCCTGCGATCTGTGTTTGAGTGGCTACATCCTTCATTCGAACTGGGAACCCAACGGGTACATCCTCAGAATAGAACGCAGGTTGCGTTGTAAAAGGTGCCGCAGTATACAATTCAGGTTGCGATGCAGAAATGGTCGCAGATTGTGATGCAGAAGTGTACGCAGGGGGCGATGCTGAAGTAATCACAGGTTGCGATGCAGAGTGGGTCGCAGAATATGAGGCTGGATAGGATCTTGGTGCAGAGGAGGATGCAGGTTGCGATATTGGTGCACTGCTTGGTGCTGACGCCAAAGATGACGCTGCTGGGGCTTGCGATTCCGAGTAGGACGCAGGTGCGCGCAGTGGCTCAGTTGGGAACGCACTAACCTGCTGCTGTCGCTGCTCCCAGTCGTTTTCTATCGCTGACAGTTGGGTCTCCTCCGGTGTCCCTACCGGGGATTGGCATTCCGCTGCGGCCTCCAGGCCTGGCTGGTACTCCGGAACGGGCAGGGCCTCCTCAGCCTCCTTCTCTCCCGCCGCTTCATCGGTGGAGTCGGGATCAGCACTTTTGGAGGCGGCCTCCGGTTTCTCATCAGCCGCTGGCACTGGTGCCACAGGTAATGGTTGCGCTCCTGGAGGGGAGAGTGTTGCGTCCCACAGCAGCCGCTGTTTCAGGGCACGCCAGCTTTTCTCCATCTCCTCCACTTCTTTGCGGTGGCGGGCCACATCTTCCAGCACTGCATCCACCTTCTCCATGACATAGAGGAGGAAGAGAAGGCGGATCTCTCTTGCAGTGGGGTAGGATCTCACATTATAGTAGCATTTTGAGAGGGCGGCCATAACTTTCGCGCCACAGGGGAGTACACGCCCACGAATGCACGCCCACCTTCTTCACCAGCGCCTCAGGGCACGAACATGGCGACAAAATGGCGGTAAATGGCGCCAAAAATGACAAAACAGCAAACAGTCTTTTCTGCACAAAACAGTCAATATAGGCAACACAGGACTCACAATTTGCAAGCTTCGTATCCTGTTCGTGACGCCAAAAGATGACGCGCACCACACTGAGGTGATACCAGGGCTATGGGGTACTCGGCACCGAGCCCATGGAAGTCTATGGGAGTTGTCACTGGCAGCGGGACTCGGTCCGTGGCCCTGGTGGTCATGCAATGGGGAATAATTACAGGGGAATTGTAGTAATAGATAGTTCGTGACGCCACCTGTGGTTTCTGATCAATTTGACCAGCGCTGCTATATGGATCTTCCTAGGGGATGTTATGAGGCAGCTGGATGGTAAGTCTCCCACAGGCGAGACTGGTCCCTGGAAGTCTATGGTGATGCAGGGTGTAGTAAATGAAACAGTCTCACACAAGGCAATCTCTTTCCATACCTTTACTTGTAGATGTTTCAGGCAGGTCCCAGGGAGCTGGTCGGGGTGGATAATGCACATTCAGGATAACCGCTGAGCAGGTTAGAGGCCTCCTTTAACTTTGTATGTATGTGAGTACAAACTTGCATGAAGTCAAGTTAACTCTGTTAATCTCCAGCTTGTTCAATAGCTGCAACGCCCGGCCGACATTGTGGTAGAGCCTTCTAGTTGGTGAGAACAGAGTCCCTACTTTTGTAGCGTCCCACTCAAGGTCCTTGTTCTACCTGACTCCGTTTACGTATCAGCGCTTAGGGCTACCTTCTGTGACTTGAAGTCCAGGAAGGCCTCCGGTGTTTCTTATTACTAGGCGTAAAGCACTAGCAACTCTTCGGACCCCGGTGTCCGGTGAATTAGTGCGGGTAATCCGGTACCTGATGCACTTGTCTCTATCTTTCTCCACTGTGCCCTCGTCCTGCTCTCGCCCTTAACATAAGCACAAGTAGCGATGATGTGAATGTCAGCTTTCTTCAGAGCTCACTGAACAGTTCTCAGTTTACTCACTGTTGCAGCTCCTGTGATTCCCTTCTTTCTTTCTTTCCTTTCTCAGACCCTGTCCAGAGCAGTGCACAGGAACTCTGTCAAACTGTGTACACGCTGTAGCTCCGAGAGTCACCTTCCTCTTTCTAAGGAATACAGGTAGCTTGTGCTGAGGTATTGGTCCTGCCGTTCTGACTGGGCTAGAGTGACTCCTTACACTCGAACCAGACTCCACTTCATGAACTTGCTCTGCCAGAATCTAGTCTGCACTCCTCTTCCTCCAAGACTAGACTGAAGTGATACTGAACGGTGTGTCTTGTCCTGAGACAGGAACTAGACTGAACTCTGACTGAACTCCTCTCCCTCCAAGTCCAGACTGAACTGAAACTGAACACTGACTGCTACGTGTCACTACCTTTTATACCCCTAGTGGGTGTGTTGGAAAATGTGAGTGACGTGAATGAATATCAAGCTTCACGGTTACCTTCATGTGCATTTTCCTGGAATATGTGTGCCTGGCGTAGCTGGGCCACACATATATATATATATATATATATATATATATATATTATATATGGACAATCCACACTGTGTGTGGAAGGGGATCACTCGCTTTGCTGGTCTTTGAGGTAAACACTGGCACGCTCAGGGTTAAAACAATAGTCCATTTCGTTTATTACATCCAACTTAACACAAAAACACAGCCTTTCTCTCAATAATTCTTCTCACTGATCCTGACCAGCATAACACGGTTTTCAAGACCGTTAACTGTTGGCATCAGCCACACAGGTTCCTTGAGACCTCTTCCTCAGAGGTATCCAGCAATCACCAAACAGTCTCTTTCTTCCCACCACTTCTTACGACTTTAACACATTCTTCATGACTCCGGTCATCCTCCACAGACTCCTGTCTGTCACCTTTTAGCCACGCAGGTTCCCGGATACCTCATTCCCAGAGGTATCCAATACACACTTCTCACTTCACTCTGATCCCGATCAGTGTCACCACAGTTTTCAAGACCGTCCATTCCGCTAGCTCAAGCACGCCAGCTTTCAGTCTTCAGTCTGTGCGACATCCCACCTGGATGTCAGGGAGCTCTGTCCAGCCTGACAGACTCCCAAGACCCTCACAGTCTCAGTACAGACGACTCAAGCTACACTCCTCTCACCATGTGCCAAACACTTCCTTACATACGTGTAGCCACTCCCAACCTAAGGTATGGAGCACATGGTCTGGTCACATGCACATGACCTCATCATAGGTCCTCAACAAAAGCTCACAACCACCAGTGGGCAGTGTATGTATGGTTAGCCAGTCCCACCCAGCTCACAAGCTAACCCTATAAAGCCACCCTAGAAATACACACGACTCTTATGGGACTACAAGTCCCAGAACAACATTAACTTGACTTACAGTGCAGAGGAGCTCTGCAACACATGCCTTCCATTCACAATACTGCCAGGGCCTATTTTACCACTCAAATCATGCCTCCATGCATATCCCGGGGAGTATACACAGCGCCCCTAGTTGTAGCATGGGTCACATGCTGAAGGATGCTGCGGGCGGAAAATCGCTCTCCACAGCGTCTCCAGATTCTGTCACATCTGTCACATGTGCTGAATGTAAACCTGCTGCCTGCAACATCCTTCAGCATGACCAGTTTGGCAGTGGGTCAGTAATAGTGTGGGGTGGCATTTCTTTGGAGGGCCACACAGCCCTCCATATGCTCGCCAGAGGTAGCCTGACTGCCATTAGATACCGAGATGAGATCCTCAGACCCCTTGTGAGACCCTATGCTGGTGCGGTTGACCCTGGGATCCTCCTAATGCAGGACAATGCCAGACCTCATGTGGCTGGAGTGTGTCAGCAGTTCCAGCAAGATGAAGGCATTGAAGCAATGGACTGGCCTGCCTATTCCCCAGATCTGAATCAGATAGAGCACATCTGGGACAGCATGTCTCACTCCATCCACCAACATCACGTTGCACCACAGACTGTCCAGGAGTTGACGGATGCTTTAGTCCAGGTCTGGGAGTAGATCCCTCAGGAGAACATCCGCAACCTCCTCAGGAGCATGCCCAGGCATTGTAGGGAGGTTATACAGGCACATGGAGGCCACAGACAATACTGAGTATCATTTTGACTTGTTTCCACTTTAATTTTGTCTTGTTTTGATTTTAATTTGGACTTGTTTCCACTTTCATTTTTGGGGTCTCTCCAAATCCAGGCCTCCATTGGTTAAAAAATTTGATTTCCATTGATGATTTTTGTGTGATTATGTTGACAGCACATTCAACATTGTACACAACAAAGTACTCAATGAGAATATGAGTCGCACGTACCAGGGCTTTGGGGTACTCTGCACCGAGCCCGTTCACTTCACTGGGGATGTCACGGGTAGCGCAGCTCGGTCCGTTGCCCTGGGCGCTCACTAAAGGGGGATATTTACAGGGGATTGTAAAAATGTTCGTGACGCCACCTGTGGTTCCTGATCAGGGTGACCAGCGCTGCAGGGTGAATCCTCTGAGGGGTTGTTATTGGGCAGCAAGGTGTTAAGTCTCCCACAGGCGAGACCGATCCCTCGAGGTATATGGCGGTGTAAGGGTGCAGGAGCAATAATGCAGTCACACACAAGACAGTCTCTTTCTGTACCTTTACTGGTGGAGAAGTTGCAGGCACATCCCGGGGAGCCGTCAGGGTGGAGGATGCATTTCCAATAATCCACTGAGTAGGTGTAGGGCCTCCTTACTTCTTTATATGTGTGAGTTTCTGACTTACATGAAACAAAGCCTAACTCCGTGTGAAACAGCTACGCCCGGCTGACATTGTGGTGGAGTCTTCTTTTGGACAGAACTAAGTCTCTATCTGCAGCGTCCTGCTAGACTCCTGTTCTTCCTGAACCCGGTTACGTATCAGCACTGTTGGGCCCCTCTGTGACCTGAAGTCCAGCAGGGTCTCCGGTTTTTCCCACTAGCCGTGAAGGTACTAGCAAGCTCGGACTCGGTGTCCGGTAGTGCAGAGTGGAGGTAAGCCATCATTGCTATTCATCCTCAGTCACTCTCTCTTTCCCTTTTCCACTTGCCTCTCATCCTACTCACACCTTTAACATAAGCACATCAGCAGTAGATGTCGGCTTCCTTCCCTTCACCGCTCTCCAAGTGTCGGCACGCTTACTTTCTGAAACAGCTCACTGTTGGAATCTCAGTGGACTCAATCTTGACCAGACCAAGTGGCAATCCTCCCCACTACACTGGACTCCACGATATAAGCTGAGTGTTTGCTGAAGTCCTCAGGCTTTCAGATAAGTCTTTCTTTCTGGCTAGAGTTCCCTCTCAGAATGTCTGAGGTAACTAGCTCGTCTGCTCTCCAACACGCTCTGACACAGACTAGTGTAATCTGAGCTCTGAGCTAGAATGTCTAGAATGTCTGTCTAGAATGTCTACTGATCTATCTCTTCACTCCCTTATGTACCTTCGTAATCTAAAGGGCTCCCTCTGGTGGCACTAGGAAAATGTGAAGTGTGAATGAATATCGGGTGATTGTGAATTACCTTCCATGCATCCTCCTGGGTAACATGTGGCACCAAGCGCAGCTGTGCTACACAAATATTTCATTCATTTAGATCTAGGATGTGTTATTTGAGTGTTCCCTTTACTTTTTTGAGCAGTGTATATCTATATATATATATAGATATACATATATCTATATATATATATATATATATATATACATTGTTGTAATGGACTGCTGTCTTAGAAATTGTAAGGATGGAGGCAACTTGATTTGTACATTAATGAGAAAAAAATTAACTTTTTTGCATTTACCAAATGACCGCAATGAAACAAAGAGTGAAACTTGTAAAGGGGTCTGAATACTTTCCGAACCCACTGTATATGACAGTTTTTTTCTGTGTGCCAATCGTATGTCTGTTTTTGTTATGATCTGGAGTCTAGAGAAACCCCACCACATATTAAGGCACATTAAATTAGTAGATAATAACTTATTTACTAGTCATGTTTCCTTAGAATATCCCTACAAACCTGTGAATTTGAATTTTGCCTTATCCGGTCCTCTCTAATAATGGCTGTATTTATGATGTACAGTCAATATTTTAAATCCCATTGAAATTAATGGTATCAGCTATAAGAATACCAATATGGAATTTTACCAAAATTTTACCAATTTTTGGCTAACATTGAGCAAATAAAAATTGTCTAACATTCATCCACGAAAAAAAAAAACAGATTATTTTTCATCTGATTCTGTAGTGACATCTATTTGCTATATCCTTATGCCTATTTTTTACATATGGATGACATCCATTTTTATACTTCAACAGTTAATACAATTTATAAGAGTAAATATTGTTTCTTATGGTAATAATTGCAATGTATCTGCAAAAATCATTTCCTACGCCAATGATCGATATGATCCGAATACTTTTGGTGTACTCATGGACTTCAATAGGTGAGTCTCATCTGAGATGCAGATATTAGCGCATGCTGCATTTTTTTTTTACATGGATATTCAGTCAGTGTGAAAAAAATGTCAGCTAAACAGCCCAACTAAATAACATTGGTCCAAGTGCTGTCCATATGATGTCAGCTTTTTTCACGGACAGCACAAGAATGTACCGTTAGCGACTTAACGGTTATTCTAGATAGAAATGTTGGCTATAAAGGGGCATTTATTTATTGAAGCTATCAGAAGCTATTTCTTTCTGTTGTAATACATCTTTATTAATCATCCTCACCAGTTATCTATACAGTACATACAAATGCTTTTCTCATTCCTAGTTCTAACAGTTCTCTTGTTCCCTCTTGTGGATCGCTCTTTGACTACAGTCTAGACTGGAAATACTGGGACTTCTTAACATTGAAACACTTTTCTGTGTAAAGAAATTAAACAGTTTTTGATGTTGAAATCTGCTTTGAGTGATCATTCTGGATATTTTACCTGGTAATAGAGGTCCAGTCCTGCATCCTTAAAAATGTTCCTAGGATTAAAATATTTTTCTAGTAAAAGACAATTTTTAACAGAAAAAAAAAATCCTTCCAAAAATGCGTTTTTTTTTTCATAGTCCAAATTTGGCTTCCTCAGTGATGGAGGATTGAGCTTAGATAGCGCTCTTGTCCATCACTTAGAGAACTTTGCAGCTGTGCGGCCTTCTCTCTGCCTGCCTCTCTCCATCATTGGAGCCATATAAGAACTTTTTTTTTTCTTACGTGGAAAGCTGAACTTTTTGTTTGTAAAATTTTGGGGCTAAATATTATGTTTTGATTGCTTTTTATTGCATATTTCGGGCAGGTGTGGTCACTGAAAAATGGCTATTCTAGCATTTTGTGTGCTGTTTAGGTTACATAATTTGATATAATAAACTTTTACTAATGTGACGATACAGTACAGAATACTGTTATTTAGCCACACTGCATCGCAACAGTGTCTTTACCCGCAGGGCTACAGCTAACTGACCCTGCTTATACCTCTTGGCTAGCACTGTATCTGGGAACAAGCAGTGGTAAGGCGCAGTGAAACGGCCTTATAAATCGAACTGAGATCGGAACTGGCTGGTGGCTCTTCCCACTCGAGTGTGACAGCTGATTCCACTGTGTTCCAGTTTCAATCTGATTTATATAGCGGTCTGACTGCGCCCATCATTTGTGCTGCAGTCTGTTGACTCCTTACATGCCATGATTAATATGATAATGATAGCGGCGTGAAAAGAGATTGACAGAGGAAGTACGCTCCTTAGGTCACTGCGCAATTGCCAATTGTTAGTATGGCAGCCAGAGACCTAAAATGTCTTCTGAGCTGTCATAAATCAAAGATTAATATGTCGTGCCTGAGGCACGATCAAAAACATTGCCTCTTACCATAAGAGCTCATGCAGATGTCCGTGAAACTCAGTACGAGCACGGACTACAATGCAACAATGCACAGATTGTCCACTGGTCTCACGACCAGAACTTGACTAGAAATGTCTGAGGCTGTCAAGTTCAGGTCAGGAGACACATGCAAAGATTCATGCATTGCAATCCGTGCTTGACTGAGACACATGGATATCTGCGTGAGCCCTAAAACTGACAGGCTATGGTAATGCACTGTACTTTATATAATTAGTGATGGGCGAGTACTAAAATGCTCGGGTGCTCGTTGCTCGTGTTGAGCAGATGGGAATACTCGGGTACTCGGACAGAACAACAAGCCCAACGTAAGTCTATGGGAGACCCGAGTATTTTACAGCGATCCCCCCTGGGGTCCTTTTAAGGTCTAAAAACGTCTGAAAATGATGGAAACACTGCTCTAATGACATGGGGACATCATAAGGATCACCCCTGGAAGCATTCCTGACTCCTAGTACACAGCTGTAAACAATGTTGTCAGAGTTTCATGCCATTTTTACCGATGCACCAAAAAACATACCAAAACGAAACCAAAACGGATTTTGCAGGGAAATATGTAAAGGCACATCCTTTCCAGGTTAATGACATGTATATAAGGCAAAATAATTAACCCCAGACCAAAATGTTCCTCCCCCACTTGGGCTATGTTCAGACGCAGCGTTTTTGAAGCGTTTTTCAAATTTAATATTGCTTGCAACCAAAACATATTCACTGGGAAATGTAATTGTAACATTTAACAACCCTAGCTGGCCATGTGGTGTGTGACACATAAGAAGACATATCTTGTTTCATTTATGAAGGAGGGACTCTTAAAGTCACAGAACCTATTTTACAGGGGCATCAGGCAGCATTAATCTTCTTAAAGGGTCATTATTACACAATAGGTCTCCTAAACTGTTATTGCCTATGCAGTGAGTGGATGGGCTGCCAAGAATTATGACGCACCCCAATACCACTTTCACGAGAGGTAAAGGAGGGCTTCCAGAAAACATGTTGCATTGAATGCAAGGCCTGGCTTGTCCCAAAGTTACATGCACCCTAATAAGCCTTTCAAGCCACGTACTGGATGGCCACCGGAAAATCCACTTCACATTATTCATTTTGTCCTCCCATTCTGTTTTGTTATGCATTGACTACAAGGCTTGCCCTGCTACCAAGTCATATGCACCCTTAAAAGCCTTTGAACCCAGGTACTGGATCATCAATAAAAAAAAATGAACATTTTTAAATTTACCAAATGGCTGCAATGAAATAAAGAGTGAAAAATTTAAAGGGTTCTGAATACTTTCCGAACCCACTGTATATGTAAGTGTGGAGCCCAGCTGTGCTTGGATTCCTAATTCCCAGAAGGATGCACTGAAGGTAACCACCACTAGAGGTCCAACATTTACATTCACACACCTTCACCCATCCTAGACCACCAGAGAGAGCTTTTTAGGCATATATAAAAGGAGGGTGAAGTACTGAAGCAGTTAGTTAGTGAGCAGAGCTGAGAGGAGTTCTGAGGAGAGCTCAGAGAGCAGTTGGTTAGTCTGAGGGCTGCAGCCTGCAGTGTCACCTCGTAGTGAGCGCAGTGAGAGCAGTGAGCTGAGTTTTGTGCAGTCTAGCTCACAGAGCAGTCGGAAGAGAGCGAGAGACTGCAGTATAGTTCAACAGAATGGAGGATAGTAAAAGTGGAATGGAAACCACTCCAGCCTAGTCAGAGCTGAATCTAGTGAGTGAAGCTTAGTGAGAAAGCGTGCCGACACTTAGAGAGCGGCGAAGAAGAAGAAAAAGAAGAAGAAGCAGCCCACCAACTGCCAGTGTGTGATCGTGTGAGGGCCTGGGTAGGCCGAAGGCGAGTGGAAAGCAAGTGAGGGACAGAGGAGCCTAATCAGCTCATCCCAATCATTACAACCGGACACCGGGTCCGAGCTTACTGGAATCTTCACGACCAGTAGGAGATACAGGAGTTCCTGGAGTACTTCAAGTTCCAGGAGCCCTTTAGTGCTGATACGTAACTGGGTCAGGAAGACAGGAGTCTGGTCGGCGCAACCATTAGAGACTGTGTTCTTTCAAGAGAAGGCCCTACACAAGGTCAGCCGGGCGTAAAGTGTGGAGACAGACTCAGGCCTAGTTTCACACAGGTCAGAGACTCATTTTAGGAGTAAGGAGGCCCTACACCTACTCAGTGGGAGGAACTGGATGTGCATCCTTCACCCTGCAGCACCCGGGACGTGCCTGCAATAACAACAGTAAAGGTACAGAAAGAGACTTATGTGTGTGTGTCCATCTTATTACTCCTACCGTCGGATTCCCCTCCGTCCTGTACCCTTACATTCTATCTACCCTGAAGGACCCAGCCTTACCTGTGGAAGGCTTAACACCTTGCTGACCAATACCAACCCTTCAGCGGACCTATACAGCAGCGCTGGTCACCCTGACCAGGCACCAGAGGTGGCGTCACGAACATTCAACAAACCTTTTAATCCCCTGTAAATATCCCCTTTTTGAAGTGAGTCCCAGGGCCACGGACCGAGCTGCAGCTACCGTGACATCCCGCATAGAAGTGGACAGGCTCGGTGCCGAGTACCCCACGGCCCTGGCGGGCGACTCATATGTACAGTATGTGGTTATGCTTTACATCTGCTTTTTAAGAATTGACCAAATATTCAGTGCAGAGTGTTGCAGCAATGCTGTGCTGGCATGAAGTTCCCTAGTTGGGAGCCATTCTTGTATTTTTTATACATCTTTACTCTGTATATGCTGTTGGATAATGATATTTTTTAAGTATTGGACTGATGTGGTAAAACTTTATGGGCCACAACAAAAGAATATGCATCTTGTCCCCTATACCAAAAAAGGCCACTGATAATTCTCCAAACACAAAATATCACCAGACTGCAGGTGTACTGATGGAATTCAATATTGCACTGCTATAGCACTGCGGCACAATGTTATGACTAGGCCATACAACATGACCTTATGATGTTCGCAACGGCCTAACAATAATCAAAAGAGGTACCTAAGATGTCGGTACCTATAAGTTGCCACAGTCCTTGCCAGGTTGCCATGAAGTACTAAAGTGGATGCCAAACCAGGGTAGCATGAATTTTCATTGTCATCTCTAGCTGACGCATTTCCACTGTGGATCTCCAGTGATGCATACTTAAAGTTTTTATGAACTGAACATAAAGAGTCATACAGTAACCTTTCAGAGTTTAATGGTCATATTTTCAATAACCTTTTTTATGTATCATATATGCTGTATGTAGAATTTTTATAATGCAGGAACACCAGATCTAGTAATCAAAGATTGATGTGTTGTAAAAGAAGTGCTAATAAACTGAATCACAAATTGCATTACCAATATAACACCACTAGATGGCAGCAATGAGCAATACACTGACTTCATTTTTTAATACTACTTGTTAGGCGTGGGGATTCTTCCACTGTGCAGGATAGATCCCAAGCATTATCTGGTACTGTGGTCTCCCATTCAGGTCCGGCTGCTGTGATTGCTGCTCAGCACAGACGTCAATCCCAGCGTCGTGCTCAGGCTAGTGGTATACGTTTAGCTACTGCTGGCTCTTCAGCCAAGTCTATGGTAACCAGTAATATGAAGGTGCAGCATTGTGCTCTGGAGTCTAAGTCCAGTGATCACCTTGCTGAGCATGTCCGTGATGTGGCGTTGTCTCATTGGTGGTCGGACGTTAGCTACTCTGGTGAGGTGGCAGTTCCGG
>JARQOD010000005.1:341662786-341704975 GCA_033576555.1 Oophaga sylvatica
AAAACTATGCGTTCCACTGTATAACTGGTTGCGTTCCAGGTCGAAGAAGCCAGCATGGGAAAAATAGGAGCGTATTCAAGGTTACCAGTGTTTGGTGCTGGCGAAATAACCCATATGGTTGTATTGTCGGGTCGTTAGCAAACCACTCGTCCTCCAGTCACTCCAAATTCAGACTATGGCAGGGTCGCCAACAAAAATGATCAACAAATACTGGTTCAAACTCAAAAAGCTCAAAGGCTACTGAATTGCACCCAGAAGTTCTACCTTTATTTCTGCAAGCATGAATTATATACACAGGATGTCAGGTGGAGTAAAGGCTGGATGGGGGCAGGGTAAATTGTATATGTCTAGCATCTGGCCCATCTCGATTGGTTCACATCATAGTCTTGTATCCAGGCAGACTGTGGTGATGTCATGTTCAGCTGATGTAACATTTCCTGGAACTGGAGATGCATTCTCAGAAATAGGTTGTTGGCCAATGCTAGCACCATCTTAGCTTAAGTTTCGTTCTGATACAATACCGACAGGAAAACTTATTGTTTCAAAATAGTAGCAAAACACTATAAGCTTTAAAAAAGTAGAAAAATATTTTTTTACCTTGACAATCCCCCTAAACACTAATTTTTCCCTTAATTTTAGGTGGCCTTTGAGACTGTCCATGTGTGGGGAGAGGGGAGATGGATTTCTTCACCAGTCATTTTAGAAGCTATCCCTTTTGGGATGCCCCCAAACAACTAGACCCTACTCTGACATACACATGGAGTTCTCCCATCTATCCCTAAACTAAATCTCTCATTTTCCATCTGCATCTTGTCAGATTTGTCCAGGGGGGTATATTTTTCCATATCTTTTTGACTCGTATCTTCACATAACAGGATACAACCTCGTGAAGAAGAAAAGTACCCGAGGGGGCGTTGCGGTGGTTACAGCTTTCCTATACATAGGTATCACACAACATAAGATTATCAAACCCAGTATCAAAGGCCCGCCACTACCAAACAGGCTTGTTGGAGAAATCCTTTGAGGCCTCCTAACCATCCTGAGAAAAAGGAGGTATCTACTCCTGCATTTTCCTTTACTTCCTGAGCCAGTTTTTAATCTTTGTAAGGGCCACTATAGTTTTTACCGTTGACTCCAGAATTCTGAGGGATATAAGTACAACATTTTCCCCTATCATCCACAGACTCCACCTTTTCGGCTAGAATCATATCAATGGCCAGTCTATTTTGAAGAGTCATTCTTGTATTGGGGGCCCAGTTCTCAACTATACCCTGGAAAGCATCTAGACTAAAGTTGATAAATCTTTGCTCGATGTAATATATATAATTTATCCAATCTACATTGTAATTGATCTGTACAATTGGATAAGGGAAGGGAAAAACCCGCCAAGATCTGATTTTGAGCTTTGTAATCGTCTAGACCCCCCTTGGAACTCCTATGGAATCTATATAAACTTTGGGATCCTCGCATAACCGGTGTGCAGCTGACCCAGACTCCTTCTCTTCCTGGATATCAGTGGAGCATATTCTCGGGCTTGGTTGTCAGGGTCTTCCCAGGCATAATCCTAATTGCATTTGCCAATTTTCCCAAAGGTACATTGCCCAGTCCAAGTCGTTGGGAGTTTGGACCTAAGTCGCCCCATCCCCACAGAGCCAATACGTGTCATACATATATCTGGAATGGTTAGTCAGTAGAGCAGATTCCAAAGTCTCGTTGTTTTTACAAAAAACCCTCCTCAAAGATACCCACAGGGGGGCCTGAAGAATTATCAGGGAATAACAGGTATAGTCATTCCCAGTGACTACCACATCACCAGGGGTTCGAACCTTAATTTTACTGGCGACTAAGGGTATATAGTCAGGGCATGCACTACCATTGGACCCCTTCAGTAATCCCAGTAAACAAAGAGTAGTATTATGGTCAGCAGGAAAAGCATGAGTATACAGATGAGTGTTTGCAGCAGCACATCCTATTGATATATTTTGAACTCTAACATTATATCTGACCCATTCCAGCCAAAGGTTCTTACAGGGTTGACCTGAGTTTCTATGGAAAATACATCTTCCCACTTGAGCCCTGGGATTGGAAGTACTTCATTAACCTATTTGTTGCAAAACTTTACCATCCTGGGTGATGTCATGTGTTGCTGTGTCTGGCCCTATCTGAGGGCTTATCCCACCTCCTTTCCTCTGGGAAATATCCTTAAGCTCAATTTGGCCCCTAACTCCTCCTCTCCCTAACCACGCACCTAACACATATTTGCCAAGATCCAGGGTTGAGGATTTTCTATGTTTAAATATAGCGGGAGACAGGTTGGGGTGCCCCCTGTCCTGGGGAAGGTATACACCCAGGAGAACTCATCTTCCCTTTCATCAGTGTCATTCTAACGAGCAGAGATCTGCCATTTATATCCTTTCTGTCCATTGCTTCCTTGGGTTTATACCCCCAATCCTCCCCTGTGTTCCATCCCACATCTGACCAATAATAACAGTTTTCATTTCCTGGGGGGTGACACAGAGATAAAATGTCCCTTTCCCCCAAGTCTGGTGCGCTGATCCCTTGAAATCATTTCTATCACAGTTGAATATTTGGCAGAAATCGAACTTAAAGATAACCACAGGGGTTGTAGTATTAACCCAGAAGGTGGGCATGCTGGCACTACTGGAGATCAGAATACAGCCCAAAAGGATATATTCAGAAACTTCATGACTGCTGACTAGTCTTGTCCTTTTTACAGTGGGAGGCGTGAATCCAGTTGTTCTTGCCCTCAAGCTTCAGGGCAGTAGGAGTGGTCAGGACCACAGTGTAGGGACCCTCAAATCTGGGCTGGAGACAGTCTCTTCTCACAAACTTTTTCACGTACACAAGGTCACCAGGCGAGAAGTCGTGCACCGTGTCACCTGTAGATTCTGGGAGAGAAGCAGACACTGTAGAGTGGGTGTTAGTCAATTCTTTAGACAAAGCAATCACAAATTTTAACCACTTTATCATTAATTTCTGACAGCTCCTGGTGCCTAATTTCTCCTATCTTGGGAGGGGCACCGAACAGGATCTCATAGGGGGTCAGCCCATGTTTGGCCTGGGAGTGTGTCTAATATGATACAGTACTATGGGAAGTAGGTCAGGCCAGGGAAGGGGGTGATCTTGCGTCATTTTCAGAAGTTGGGTTTTGATTGTGGAGTTCATTCTCTCCACCTTGCCCGAGCTGGCTGGATGGTATGGAGTATGAGACCTAAGTCTGTTCCCAGCATGTTCCAGAGTTCCTTGTAAACACTTGCAGTGAAGGTTGGTCCTTGGTCTGACTCTATCACTTCAGGGATTCCAAATCTGCAGGCAACTTCAATGATCAGCTTTTTGCTGTGGTTTTTGGCAGTCATGTTGGTGACTGGGTAGGCTTCTGGCCAGGCAGAGAACATGTCTATAGCTACAAGGACATACTCATATTTTCCTGCCTTTGGCATCTGGATATGATCACCTGTATTCTTTGCCAAGGGTAGTCTGGCTTGGCCAAATATTGGAGAGGGACTCGCTCAGTGGCTGTGGGATTACATGTGGCACAGACAGAACAGGATCTTGAGTATGCTGCTACTGCAGAGGAGATCCAGGCGCGAAGTACAACTTCTTAATACAGGCCAGAGCCTGATTCTTTCCTCTGTGGGTAGGTCCATGGGCCCATGCGGCCACAGCTGAATACATACGTCTGGGCAGACAAGGTTTTCCGCTCACTTTATAGAAAGGAGGGTATGGGCCCGATGCAGTGGCCCCCGCTGCCTTCCATTGTTTGATTTCTTCAGCAGAGGTCATCTTCTGTTCCTCCTATAACTTCTCTTCAGGTGGTCTAATCAATTTGGGGTCCACATGTGAGTCCAAATGTTCCATCTCATCATCTTCGATCATCTGTTTTCTTCTCCTTCGTCCTTGGGGTCCAAGATGGGCTTGCATTGCCTGTTCCTTGGCTTTTGCTCTAGTGAGGGCCATTGCTATGGTCCGAGGAGCTTCTTCTGTTTCTTCCATCTCTTCCTGCCACTTTGGTGACACATTCTTCATGGCTGCAGCTTTGGCAGCCTGATCTGCCAAGTGATTTCTTCTGGCTTCCTTTGAGTCCAGTTTCCCATGTGCCTTGACCTTGATGTCAGCAATTTGGACAGGTTCCTCCAGAGCTTTCATAAGGGCCTTGATCCATGAAGCATGTTTCACTGGTGTTCCAGCTGCTGTAATGAAGCCTCTTGACTTCCACAAAATCCAAAGTCTTGACAGATTCCATATCCATATCTTGAGTCTGTGTAGACATTGGCTGTTGTTCCTGCTGCAAAATGGCAGGCTTCTATCAGAGCCACGAGTTCAGCCTCTTGGGCAGACATGTGGGGTGGCAATGCCTCGGCCATGAGAACCTCAGTTTCTGTGGTAACGGCATATCCTGTGTGGAACTTGCCTTGAGCATCTGCAAAGCGGGAACCATCGGTCCATAGATGTAGTGCTGGATTTGGAAGTGGATGTGACACCATATTTTCTGGTGCGGAAGTTTCCAATCGCAAAACTTCTAAACAGTCATGTGGCCCTGTGCAGGGATACTCTTCTTCCCCCTTAGAAGGTGGAAGCAAAGTGGCAGGATTTATAGTGGTACATTTCTGGAACGTGATATTGGAAGGCAACAACAATGAACATTGAAGACGAAGGTGCCTTTGGTGCGTAAGGTGTCTGGGTGAGGTTTGTTGAAGGACAGCAGAGAGGTCATGGCCAGCTTGTATGACCAAATCATGTCCAAGAACGATGTCAGCAGACTTATCCAGTAAGGTATGGGCAGCATGCACTGCTTTGAGACATGTAGGTGCAGTACGAGCCACAGGGTCCAGGCTGAGTAGTAGCCTAGGGGCCTGTACTTTTCAGCATGACGTTGAGCCAGGACTCCAGATGCGTGTCCCCCGGATTCAGACACGAAAAGGTGAAACGATTGAGTGTAATCCGGGATGCCTAAGGCAAGAGCAGAGATGACACTCTCCTTGAGATGCTCAAAACACCGTTTCTGTTCTTCATAGACAGATGGTTCCGGGGCATTTCGCCAGTCTGGGCCTCCATTCTTGAGACAGTCATACAGGGGTTGCATGAGTCTGGAGGCATCAGGAATCCACTGTCTGCAGTAGGTGATGAGTCCAAGAAAGGTCTGCATGGCAGAGTAAGTGTCAGGGTAGAATATTCCCTAACTGCCTGCTTCCTTTCTTCAGTTAAATGATGGGCTCCTTGTGAGATGCAGTGACCAAGGAAGACCACCTTAAGCTGACACCATTGTACTTTGTTTTTGGATACCTTGCAGTTGGCTGTACCAAGGAACATCAATAGAGACGTAGAGGCATCCTCTATATTCTCTTCAGTTCCACAGAGCAGAAGATCATCAACGTACTGTAACAAAGTGACTTCTGGGTTTTCTTGGATCCAGGGTTCTAGGACCAATTTCATAGCCTGAGTGAACTGGTTTGGTGAGTTCTGGGCTCCCTGTGGGTCCTGGCCCACGTGAGCTGTGATCCTTGAAAGGTGAATGCAAAGAGGAATCTTGAGTCTTCGTGCAGAGGCACACTGAAGAAGGCATTTGCCAGGTCTATCACAGTGAACAAAGTAGCCGTAGTTGGTACCTGAGACAATAGAGTGTTTGGGTTAGGTACCACAGGGGTCTCCAGGATGGTGGCAGCATTGACTGCTCTGAGGTCCTGCACCAGGCGATACTTTGGAGGTTCTCCAGGTGCAGTCTTCTTCTTGACTGGGAACAGAGGTGTGTTGCAGGGTGATACACACCTAATTAAAACTCCTGACTTTAGGAGGGAGGCAATCTGAACTCCTAGGCCCTGTTCCTGTGCCGCTTTGAGGGGATACTGTGGCAAACGGGGGTACTGGTGACCAGGCTTAAGATATACCTTGACAGGGGGCACTTTTAGTAGGCCCACATCTTCAGGACCACTTGACCATAGAGAGTCTGGAAACAGGGATGGATCCAGAAAGGCCTCATGCTGTATTGTCATCATCATCAGAGGAAAAGCTTTCAAGACACAACGATCTTCTGTCCCCTGCTGTGAATTGGGATCTTGCAAGAGGAGTTCCATACCCTGGTCTCCAAAGGTGATTGTTGCTTTCATCCTTTCCAGTAAGTCAGCTCCAAGTAGATTAACAGGACAGGTTTCGGAGACCAGAAACCTCGTAAGTACTCCAGTAAAGGGTCCTGCAGACACTGGAACAGTGAGCGGGGAAGCAGTCCGCTGGCCTTCTACTCCTACACATGTAAGAGTTTCAGAAGATAAGGATACTGATGAAGGAAGCTGTGTAGAGGAGATGACGGAAGTGGCCGCCCCAGTGTCCACTAGGAACTTCAGAGGTTGGTGGTTCACCTGTAAGGTGACTGTTCCAGAGGCTGCAGAAGGATGTGTAGCCGGGAAGGTGGACACTGGTTGGTCTCCCCGTCATTGGCGTGGGGGGCCTTTCAGAGTAGTCATGTTGCCTGTTGTAGTTATGGTCTCCAGAGTTGTTTCTTCGGCTGGAATTTGGACAATCCCTTCGAACATGGTTAGGGCTGCCACACTCCCAGCACAACATACGACCTTCAGGGTCCCTGGTTGATCTCCTGTCTCGGAGAGGAGGCCTTCTATCCTGCCGGTAATCCTGTCTTCTTTGCTGGGGTGGGGAGTCATCCCCAGTGCCCCTGACCATTACCCACTTAATTCCTGGTTGATTCCTTGGTGACAGTGGTGGGCAACTTTCCTGTGCCTGTTAGACCATGGTGGGAGTGGTGGCAGTCTTTTTCTTGGGTTTGGCCTCCTTTCTTGTTTCTGTTTGGCTTTTTGGAAGGCCTTAACAATGGTGATAGCATCCAAAAAAGATGAACTAAACACTTCAGGGCGTGTTAACAGAACCTGGTCCTTCAATTTGTCCTGAAGGCCATTGACAAAGGAGTAGACCAACAAAGTGGCTTGCGTTTTGATGTGGGGGCTATACCCCAGGTCCTCAAAGTGCATATTTAACCGGGCAGCATATTATTCCACACTTTCATCTGTTTCCTGCTGCACATCTTGAATGGATCCGGCTTGATCAGACAGACGGTCCTGCGCCCAAGCCTTTAATTGTTTAATATACTCGAGGCCAGATTCATAAGTGTTATGTGCGCCTGCCTTGGCTGGGTCCAATGCTTTTTCAATGGTGGGCAGAAAGTATTCTGTTGTTTTCACAGAGGTTATACTTGATAGATCCGTCCAGGTTGCCCCATAGGCCTTACGGGTTTGCTCCATACGCCGTGCATACTGCATAGGATATTTGTCTGGATCTGGGAGCTTAGAAACCAGAGCATCTATTTGTGTAGGGCTGAAAGGCTGATACTTGACTCCTCCCATTGGTCCAGGGACAGTCCGTGAATCTGGAAGACGAGAGGCTTCCTCAGGCCCATATCCGGTGGCAACATGTTCAGGTGGCAAAGGAGCACTGTCCAATGGTCGGTTAGGCATATCCATGATGTTGGGCAAAACATGGGTCAACAATTGAGCAGCCAGGGTCATGGCCCTTTCCACAGCAGGATCGTGAATGCAAACGATGCAGACAGAATCCAGTTCATGGTTAAGGGTCTGTAGGCCATCCCTTAGAGAAATCACATGTTCCTGCATACAAGGGCCAAGGGGGTATCCAAAGATACCAGAGGATATGAGTGGTATTGACAGAGTGCGTCTATTCGTGTTTGGGGGGCCCAGTTTTCCTACATGGATAAGTATGGAACGGATAGCAGACCTGAGGATTAACCGGGACTCTTCGGAGTTTTCGGGGTCATAGACAGGACCCACCGCATGTATGATTAGATCTGCAGGTAGATCACCAGCGCTGGTCATCATGGTCTGCCCAGGCGGGAGTAGGCCATGAGTATGTACATGGTCATCACACAACCTGTCAACAAGGGGGCCTGCAGCCTGTATAATCTTACGGGCTAGACCATCTTCATTGGTAAGATGGGAATTTGCAGGATTGACTATGGCACCAATTTGGTGAGTTAGGATATTCCCATAGCCTATGGACAGGGTAACAGGCCATCTGTTTGGTCCATGGTAGATATGCGAGTGACAGGGGTGCCAGTCCTCGGGCCCCACCGGGGGAAGCCCAGTAGAAGGAGGACCGAGGGTACAGGCCTGCTTAGCTGTCTAGGATGTGGGGTGGATTCGTCCCATCTGACACTCGGAGAGGGGGATGTCTGGGGAGCTGGTGAAAGGATTGGAGGACCCGGGGGTCTCTCACTTGTGGGCCTCTGAGGGGGTCGGGGCCTACCTTGGAGAGTGGATGTGGGTGGTGGAGTTGGTGGAGAGAGACGAGGAGGAGGTGTTAGGAGAGGAACCGCAGCCCAACCTTCCCGGGTTCTGACCCCTCCGTATCTCCCATGCGTTCACGGAGCTCCCTCATGCGCTGTTGGAAAGGAGCAGACCGAATCAGGCTTTCTATATCCAGGGCAGGAGGGGCACCCACTGGGAACAGAGGTAGTGCAGCAGCTTCCGGATTAGGAACAGAGGCAGGGGCTGAAGAACCGAGCCCTGGGACAGGGGCCTCAGCGACGGGGACTAAAACCTTTTCGGCTGTCCGGGTGGTTGGTAGTAGGTGCCGGAAGGCGTCAGAAGGGGATATAGGCCTGACTGGGTGGTTCCGGGTGTCCCAAGATGGCCACTGGAGGAAGTGGGAGGGGTGCTGTCTGGGGGCGTCCCACTGTTGGGTATAGAAGGGGCATTGGGCTGGGCATTACACTGGGGGCGGCCCGCCCCACAGATGCAGCAGGTCTCCACCCAGGGTGGATTCTGTTCGCCACACACACGACAAGTCCATCCCCTGGTGATTTTACGTCGGCACCATTATAGGGAGGTGGCTGGGGGCTTGGAACCGTGACAGGCATGAGGGGTGCAGCGGCCATTTTAGTTACATCAACAAAATCACATTCTGAACGTTTAATATATCCGAACAAAGGCTCGGCACCTTCTGAACCTCCTGCACCATCTACCTCTTTCCAGCCCTCGATTCTCAAATCATTTGCTACTCTAAGATGTGCCTGAGCTTGATGCAGGAGTCCCTCATCACCCAACTTTCCTTTCTTCTGTCCTACATAATCTTTCCACACTGAAGGCTGGAGTCTCCCTGTACTGGGCAGACCCATCATCCTATACAAACCCTCACATTTTTGACAGCCTTCTTGCCTTCCCGTGACTCGACTAACTCACCAACTCCCAAAGCCCCACCCTCTAACTTATGAGGTCTCTCGAATTTAAACATGCGCATCATGATTTAACAGAGTGCAATGGTCTGTCGCGACTCAGACCACCGATGCCGCCGGCAGGTCACCATCCGTCAGCGTAGAGCCCTCCTCAACACGCTGATAAAACAGAGAGAACCTCCTCTATCTATCTCTTCCCTAACCGTGGATGGTGACTTTACAGCCCAGCTCACCGTAACACTCGAATATTCACAGCGGGATGTCTCCTAGTGAGATTCCCCCTGTTTTTAGACAAAGAGCCCTCCTCAATTTGTCACTAACTAGACCATCATGTGCGTCTTTTACCCCACTCGACACTTCAAAAATCTAAAATTTATCCCAACTATATTCTAACAGTCACGGGAGACAGCTATCTACATGAGGGTACAGTGACCGGAGGAGGAGGAAGTGGTATTCACACGAGCACACGCAGACACGCGACGTCACTCGGTCTCACTTGCTGGTTCGGAGCGTGGCGCGGGATCGCCCTCGGTCTCACCACTCGACCGGTCACCCACCCAGACCCAAATAGACAACACAGCAAGGCCAACAGTGACTGACACACAGGCAAGTGGGACGCATATAAAGTATATGATCTCAACTTACCGTGTTCAACGGAGGCTGTAGTCCTCACACTCAGTCACCGCGGGCACCACCGCGAGGTCCTCAGGAAGGGTCCGGACGGGTGGCAATCCACTGGCCACGCCCCACATTGGGCACCAATTGTCGGGGTCGTTACGACAAACCACTCGTCCTCCAGTCACTCCAAATTCAGACTATGAGCATGGGTCGACCAATCAAAGAATGAGTCAGACAAATAGCTGGTTCAAACTCAGAACAAGCTCAAAGGCTACTGACATGTAGCAACCACAGCAAGTTCTACCTTTATTTCTGCAAGCATGAGATTATATACACAGGATGTCAGGGTGGAGTAAAGGGCTGATGGGGGCAGGGTAAATTGTATATGTCTAGCATCTGGCCATCTCTGATTGGTTCACATTCCATAGGTCTTGTATCCAGGCAGACTGTGGTGACGTCATGTTCAGCTGATGTAACATTTCCTGGAACTGGAGATGCATTTCTCAGAAATAGGTGTTGGCCAATGCCAGCACCATCTTAGCTTAAGTTTCGTTTCTGATACAATACTCGACAAGGAAAACTTATTGTTTCAAAATAGTAGCAAGAAAAATATTTAGAGTTGAGAGTCCTCAGTGGTTGATACCTTTTAATGGCTAACTGAAAAGATGGTAACAAATTGCAAGCTTTCGAGACTACTCAGGTCTCTTCATCAGGCATAGACAGGAAGGATAGGAAGATAGGAAGAGACCTGAGTAGTCTCGAAAGCTTGCAATTTGTTACCATCTTTTCAGTTAGCCATTAAAAAGTATCAACCACTGAGGACTCTCAACTCTAAATATTTTTCTATCTACTGGCTAACACGGTACAAAGATATACATCTTTACTGTATCAAAATAGTAGCAAAACACATATAAGCATATAAAAGTAGAAAAATATATTTTACCTTGACAATATAGTGAGGATCCAGACGAAAAGGTGTAACATTCAGTAAAGATGGCTCTGAAAAGATAAAGATATAGTAATTAGCTTAGGCAGACATGATAATGTGGATAGACATTATATATTCATAAAAAAGATAACAGGTCATATTCACGGTTTAGGCCCTTAGGGGCCAGAGTTTCAAGCGTGTGTATCCAAAAGGATTCACGTTTTTTGAGGCACGTTAGACTGCCTTAGACTAGCGGTGGACACCGCGTCGGCAGCGCATCTCATAATTAACCGCTCCACACTCTTTATCATTGTATGAGCGTTATGATCCCTAAACAAATCCTCTACTTATAGGCTGCTAACCCGTTTGACTGATACACCTTGCGACACCCCAGTGGTATGGCACTATATGTTTACCCCACATTCTGGCTATGTTTACATTTAATACAATATTGAATCACTCACTTCCTCCAGGTTGTTACCTCTGATTATCCCATTGGGCACTGTCTGTCTCAATAGAAAAGCTACATAGCTGCGTTATTGAAATACTCCACTCTACCTCAGCGGTATGTCTAAATAGACCCATATATCACCATGGTGGTTTTGAACACAGCAATTCTCTGATATGTCTTACTCAATCACCAACTGCTTGTAGGTCATTTTCTCTAATTGCTTCATTTGGCTCTATGATTGATACAGCTCTCTAAAACGGTATGTCGATACAGGTTTTCTTTTTTTTCTATGTCCTCCACTCTGCTTTGGAATTAAGACTGTGCTAAATATGCCCTCTTCCTATGCTTTATATTATAAATATGCCGAATTTTGACCACACCAGTGTCTATGTATATACTTTATTTATGACCTTTACCCAATTGTTTATGTTATACAGCAACTGACGAAGGTCCTGTTGTGGACCGAAACGTTTTTTGCTGATTGCTGTTGCTTTATTCCTTTGGATGCAATAAAATTCATAAAAATCCAAGTTGAGTGCCAGATTTCTATTATTATTATTATGGTTTTGGAACCTATCTTGGCACCTGTCCATTGAATATACTGCTGTGCACACGTGTCTCCTTCTTCAACAAAATCAAGGCAGCAAGGAAACGTGTGCAAGTTGCTGTTCTTCCTTTGTCTCCTATTGTATTCTGGTGAGTGTTTTTTCCAGAATTTTTTGCCCACAATGGATCTTAGAGTAAACCACACCCTAGTTTGGTAGCTGTATGATATCATGTGTCATCACTTTACAATGCTTGCAGAGACGCTCCAACATATGCAGCATTGAATTTCAGTCTGTTGCAACATCTCAATTCAGACAGTCCTATGGAAAACCGTTCTGTTTTTACAAGGTCAGGAGGGTATGTTTTGTCATGTAAGAATGGATAAAATTAGCTGACACATTCCCGGCCATGGTCACTATCTTCCTCGAGAGGGTAGGTATTTGAAAGAAATGTTGCACAATTCAATTCAAGATATGTGCCACGCAGGGAGTGTACGTTACTTTGCCTGACCATAAAACAGCCTGAAAATTCTAGGTATTTTCATGAAAATTTACAGTTGCAGTTAATGTGGAGCCACCCAGTGTGTGACTTCCCACTTTCTGCACAGCCACAACTTACTTTCACTATAGCTTTTGTTCCCATTGTTTTCAAACTTTAAAGGGAATATGTCAGTAGGATCAACTCTCCTAAGCAGTCTATATTGGCATGTAGGTCTTAGACAGCTGAAATAAATGATACCTTGATATCTTTGATACGAAGAAAAATATAGAGGGCACCACTGAATAAAACACATAACGGATCAACCTAGAATATGTAAAACTGAATCAATCTTAAATGGGGAAGAAAGAGACATGTCAAAAGCAGGGACCACCTGATGAGAATAAACATTTATTTATTGATAACACAAAGACAGACAAAATACCGTATAAAGTATAACCAGAAGGTAGGGTGCACTACACAAAATTCTATGGGAAATAAAAAAGTAGGGTGCTGCAACATGCATAGAAAGTATATAAATGTGCATGAAGAAAAAGACCTATGCATAAAGGGCGAACACCTCAATATAGGAAAATTGTACAAAATATCTTTATTGACCACAAAAAGCACACAGTAAATAAAAACAAACATTTAAAAGTCAAAAAATGACAATGCAGCAACCCTAGTGCCAGTAAAGTCCATATGACTATAGATCTATACAAGATACAATCCAAAAAGGAATATATGCAATGTATAAATAACAATGACTCAAGCGTCAGTATACTGTATGTATCGGATGAAAAGACGGTCCCCAATGCTGTGAATCACAATAAAATTGAGTAGGAGTTAACACCTCAATAAATTACACATAACATGAGAATCTATGTGTCCAAAGTTGGGTGTCCCCAAAATTGGTAGGCAATAATACACAAAAAAAAAACAAAACAGTGTAAGCCCTTAAATAGTGCTAAATAAGACTATTGACACCCATAATAATGTAATGACCGATGATAATCATATAAGGAATGGGGGTCACAGTGAAGATAAATCTGAGATATGATAGTCTAAAGGTGAACAAATGAATTAGTTACTAGAAATGATGGAAATTAGTCAGAGCCAAAGGTGTAATAGCTGAGACTCAGTGTCAGTCACCAATAGAGCAGTCAGTTGGTCGGATCAAGGCAGCAAAGAGCTCCATGTTAATAGTCAGTCGGACCAGAGAAGTGTGGAAATCCCACGCGTATTGCTACAGACGCAGCTTCATCAGGGCAAGGTGTGCACCAGGCATCAGAGATATATAAGAATCAGATAGTGCATAATGTTAAGGTGGTCCCAATGATGGCTCCAGCTCTGCATGATAACGATGTGAGATCAGTAGTATCTGTTCCCTGTGGAAACAGCGTGCACATAAATGCAATTATCCGATAGCATGCCAACTGCTGGTGAAACACTAATACTAGTGTCGCTGGCCAAACTAGCACATTGCAAAACAGAATTGGGCCAAAGCTTCCATGATTAATGTGTGGAAAAAGGTGGCTGATGCCAGTGCATCACTGCTAAACCTGAGCAAGGGCTAAAAAAGTACATACAGCATAAAATTATCACAGGATGGAGGGAATGGAGGCAGACCCTGTTATAACGGAGTCCAAGTAACCACATATGAAAAAGATATGAGTCCAGGCACAATCCGAAGAAGGCATCTTGTGAATCAAATATAATAAATTCGAGCAGATTTAGGCCAAGTCAGAAAGCGGGGATTAGCACTTAGACGTTGATTATCTTGACAAGGAAGTTCATTTTGTACGACCAGCGACGATACGTCTTTGTGACCATACGTCTTAGGCCTACGTCTAAGGCCTCTTTCACACATCCGTTTTTTCCCTTCAGTCACAATCCGTCGTTTTGTATGGTGCACGGGCTGGTCTAAAAAATGAGTGAAACAATGCACAGAAATTGCTAATGATAATTACACTGTTGCTGCTAATGTTTTTGCGTTGACAACGTGACATTCCTGGGGTTGGAAGTCTATAACTGCAATGCACAGTGTGTGCCTCACTGCTGTCTTGGGGAAAGCCACCCTTAACCCCTTAACCCCCAAGGGTGGTTTGCACATTATTGACCGGGCCAATTTTTACAATTCTGACCACTGTCTCTTTATGAGGTTATAACTCTGGAACGCTTCAACGGATCTTCGCGATTCTGAGATTGTTTTCTCGTGACATATTGTACTTCACGTTAGTGGTAAAATTTCTTCCATATAACTTGCGGTTATTTTTGAAAAAACGCAAATATTGCAAAAATTTAGAAAATTTTGCAATTTTCAAACTTTGAATTTTTATTCCCTTAAAACAGAGAAATATGTCACACAAAATAGTTAAGAAATGACATTTCCCACATGTCAGCACAATTTTGGAATCAAAATTTTTTTTGTTAAGAAATTATAAGGGTTAAAAGTTGACCAGCGATTTCTCATTTTTACAACAAAATTTACAAAGCCTTTTTTTAGGGACCATCTCACATTTGAAGTCACTTTGAGGGTCTATATGGCAGAAAATACCCAAAAGTGACACCATTCTAAAAACTACACCCCTCAAGGTACTCAAAACCACATTCAAGAAGATTATTAACCCTTCAGGTGCTTCACAGGAGCTGAAGCAACGTAGAAGGAAAAAATGAATATTTAACTTTTTAGTCACAAAAATGATCTTTTACAAACTTTTTTTATTTTCACAAGGGTAAAAGTAGAAAATGGACAGATAAAGTCGTTGTGCAATTTCTTCTGAGTACCTCAATACCCCATATGTGGGGGGAAAACCACTGTTTGGGCACACGGCAGAGCTCGTAAGGGAAGGAGCGCCGTTTGACTTTTTCAAACCAAAATTGGCTGGAATTGAGATTGGACGCCATGTCGCGTTTGGAGAGCCCCTGATGCGCCTAAACAGTGGAAACCCTCACATGTGACACCATTTTGGCAACTAGACCCCCTATGGAACTTAGCTAGATCTGTTGTGAGCACTTTGAACCCCCAAGTGTTTCACAAAAGTTTATAATGCCTGGGTGTGAAATAAAAACAAACAATTTTCCACAAAAATGATTTTTTAGTCGCAAATTTTTGATTTTTCTCAAGGAAATTGGACCCCAAAAGTTGTTGTCCAATTTGTCCTGAGTACGCTGATACCCTATATGTGGGGGGGGGAACTGTTTGGGCACACGGCAGGGCTTGGAAAGGAAGTAATAACGTTTTGGAATGCAGACATTGATGGGGTCATGTTCCGTTTGCAGTGCCCCAGATGAGCCTAAACAGTGGAAACCCCCCACAAGTGACCCCATTTTGGAAACTAGACCCCTAAGGAACTTATCTAGATCTGTGGTGAGCACTTTGAACCCCCAAGTGCTTCACACAAGTTTATAATGCCCGGGTATGAAAATAAAAAATTCTATTTTTTTCCCACAATAATTATCTTTTAGTGACCAATTTTTTATTTTCCCAAGGGTAACAGGAGAAATTGGACAACAAAAGTTGATGTACAATTTGTCCTGAGTACGCTGATACCCCATATGTTGGGGGGAACCACTGTTTGGGAGCACGGTAGAGCTCGAAATGTAAGGAGCATCATTTGACTTTTTCCAACCAAAATTGGCTGGAATTGAGATTGGACGCCATGTTGCATTTGGAGAGCCCCTGATGTGCCTAAATAGTGGAAACCCCTCACAAGTGACCCCATTTTGGAAATTATACCCCCTAAGGAACTTATCTAGATCTGTGGTGAGCAATTTGAACCCCCAAGTGCTTCACACAATTTTATAACGTAGAGCCGTAAAATTAAAAAATCACATTTTTTCCACAAAAATGATCTTTTCACCCCAATTTTTATTTTTCCCAAGGGTAACAAGACCCCAAAAGTTATTGTGAAATTTGTCCTGAGTACACTGATACCCAATATGTGGGAGAAAACTACTGTATGGGCACACATCGGGACTCGGAA
Organism: Oophaga sylvatica; assembly: GCA_033576555.1. Taxonomy (NCBI): domain Eukaryota; kingdom Metazoa; phylum Chordata; class Amphibia; order Anura; family Dendrobatidae; genus Oophaga; species Oophaga sylvatica. Next base: position 341,679,007 of record JARQOD010000005.1, read on the forward strand.
GGAAAGTAGTGACGTTTTGGATTGCAGACTTTGATGGAATGGTCTGCGGGCGTCATGTCGCATTTGGAGAGCCCCTGATGTGCCTAAACAGTGGAAACCCCCCACAAGTGACCACATTTTGGAAAATAAACCCCACAAGGAACTTATCTAGATGTGTGGTGAGCGCTATGAAGCCCCAAGTGCTTCACAGAAGTTTATAACGTACAGCCGTAAAAACAAAATCATTTTTTTTTTACAAAAATCATATTTTCGCCCCCAATTTTTTATTTTCTCAAGGGTAACAGAAGAAATTGGACCCAAAGAGTTATTGTGCAATTTGTCTTGAGTACGCTGATACCCCATATGTGGGGGTAAACTACTGTTTGGGCACATGGCAGAGCTCAGAAGTGAAGGAGCACCGTTTGACTTTTTCAACGCAGAATTGGCTGGAATTGAGATCAGACGCCAAGTCACATTTGGAGAGCCCCTGATGTGCCTAAACAGCGGAAACCCCGCAATTCTAACTCCAACCCTAACCCCAACACACCCCTAACCCTATTCCCAACCCTAACCATAACCCTAACCACAAACCTAACCCTAACACACCCCTAACCCTAATCCCAACCCTAACCCTAATCCTAACTTTAGCCCCAACGCTAACCCTAACTTTAGCCCCAACCCTAACCCTAACCCTAATGGGAAAATGGAAATAAATGCATTTTTTTAATTTTATTATTTTTCCCTAACTAAGGGGGTGATAAAGAGGGGTTTGATTTACTATTTATAGTGGGTTTTTATGATTGGCAGCTGTCACGCTAAAAGACGCTTTTTATTGCAAAAAATAGTTTTTGGATCATCACATTTTGAGAGCTATAATTTTTGCATATTTTGGCCCACAGAGTCATGTGAGGTCTTATTTTTTGTGGTACGAGTTGACGTTTTTATTGGTACCATTTTTGAGCACGTGACATTTTTTGATCGCTTTTTATTTTGATTTTTGGGAGGTTAGAATGAACAAAAATCAGCAATTCATTAATTTCTTTTGGGGGCGTTTATACCGTTCCGCGTGTCGTAAAATTAATAAAGCAGTTTTATTCTTCGTGTCAGTACGATTACGGCGATACCTCATTTATATCATTTTTTTATGTTTTGGTGCTTTTATACAATAAAAACAATTTTATATAAAAAATAATTATTTTTGCATCGCTTTATTCTGCGAGCTATAACTTTTTTATTTTTTTTTGCTGATGATGCTGTATGGCAGCTCATTTTTTGCGGGACAAGATGACATTTTCAGCGGTACCATGTTTATTTATATCGGTCTTTTTGATCGCATGTTATTCCACTTTTTGTTCAGCGGTATGATAAAGCATTGATATTTTGCTTTGTTTTTTTTTAAGGGGTTCACTAAAGGGGTTAACTAGTGGTACAGTTTTATAGGGGGGGTTGTTACGGACGCGACGATACCAAATATGTGTACTTTTATTGTTTTGTTTTTTTATTTACAGGAAGAAATGAATTTATTGGGGAACATTTTTTTTCTTTATTTTGGATTTTTTTTTTGCACTTGTGATTTTCATTTGTTTTACTTTTTTACTTTGTCCCAGGGTGGGACATCACAGTATGGGGTCAGATCGCTGGTGTGATAGTGTGAACAGCACTCTGTCACACCAGCGATGTGACAGGCATTGCTGCAGGCTTCCTGCAGGACTCGGCGGCCATCTTGGATCTGAGGTCCTGCAGGGAGGAAGGCCTCAGAATAGCGCGATCACATCGCGTTGTTCTGAGGGCCTCAGGGGAGCACGCAGGGAGCCCTCTCCCTGCGCAATGCTTCCCTGTGCCCCCGGTACACCGCGATCATGTTTGATCGCGGTGTGCCAGGGGTTAATGTGCCGGGAGCGGTCCGTGACCGCTCCCGGCACATAGTGCTGGGTGTCAGCTATGATAATCAGCTGACACCCGGCCGCGATTAGCTGCGCTCCCCCAGGGAGCGCAGCTGATCGCCTTGGACGTACTATGCCGTCCCTGGGAATTAAGTGCCAGGTCACATGGACAGGATAGTACGTCCGATGACAGAAAGGGGTTAAGATTGTCTACAAGCATGTTTCAATACTCCAGCATGCGTGTGTCCTTTTCCAGGAGGGGAAGCATCTGGCTAAATTAACTCTTGTACAGTGGATCTATCTTCTATAGGCATTTTGTTCAAATTGATTCAATAAGTGTCCTAACTGCCTCAGTCTCCCTCTAGTCAACTTAGCATACTTTTAGGCAGCTGATGGTTTGCCTTCCTTTACATCATATGTGCCATTTCATCTATGACACTTCATGGTTATATATATCAATAGCAATACAATTGTATTATGTATTTGCATAACATTTACAATCCAAGGTATATTGTTTATGGCAGTCCTTTGGCAGTGCATGTATGTATGTATTATCTTAGGGAATATTTTTTAAATGGCAGCCTCGAGCTGAATTTATTTAACCAAACTCGATATTATGAAGGAATATTTTATATGGCAACTTTGAGGGTGCACACATGGTAGTACTTTCCATCTCTTTCCAATAGAACCTGTAAGCATTGGGGTACGCTCACATCTGCGTATATAAAGTAGCTGAGATTCTTAACCAGAAAAGTTGAAGGGTGTCAGGCAAGTGCCAAGCATTTTTTTTTACTCACTCAGCATCCATATTAAATGCTTATGCAATCCTTATGCAATTCGTTTTTAACATCAGCTTTTACATACAGTAATTCTCTGTCATTTTAATCTAGTTTCTAACTTATAAAACAATCTTATATACCGATAGATGATGGATAGAGAGTAAGATAGATAGTGTAAATAATGCACCAAGGGTGTTGTTCAAGATACAGCGGAGTCACAGACGAGAAAAAAAAAAATTTCCACACAGTCCACTGTCAGTAACTATTTTATTTAGGAACGAAGATATTCCTACTCGGTTTTGATAAACGCACAAACATGTCATGTTTGGAGAGCCCCTGATGTCCAAAATAGTGGAAACCCCAAGAAGTGACATCATTTTGGAAACTAGACCCCTTAAGAAACCTATCTAGATGAGTATTGAGCACCTTGAACCCACAGGTTCTTCACTGAAGTTCATAATGTTAAGCCGTGAAAATAAAAAAATAAATAAATAAATCACATTTTTCCTAGATAAATCTTACTTAGCTCCAAATTTTGCATTTTCATATGGGTAACAGGAGAACTTGCTCCATACAATTTGTTGTGCAATTTCTCCTGAGTGAGAAAATACCCAATATGTGGAGGAAAGCACCTGTTTGGGTGAATGGCAGGGCTTGGAAGGGAAGGGAATGTAAAATTTGCTGGAATAATTAGCGAATGCCATGTCGTGTTTGGAGAACCCCTGATGTGCCTAAAAAAGAGGAAACCCCCAACAAGTGATACCACTTTGGTAACAGGAAAAAAATGGACCCCAAAATTTGTTGTGCAACTTCTCGTGAGTTTACCAATACCCCATATGTCGTTGAAAACAACTTTTGAGGCTAAAGGGAAGAAACACCATATTATAGTGCAGATTTTGCTCCACTTGTTTGAGGGTGCCATTTTATATTGGCAGATCCCCTGAGGTGCCAACACAGTTAAACCCCCATTAGTAACCCCATTTTACTAACTAAATCGCTCAATGAATTAATTTAGGGGTGCAGTGATTATATTGACACCACAGGTGTGTCACAGACTTTTATACCATTGGGCAGTAAAGATAAAATAATTTACATTTTTACCACCAAGATTTTTTCAAACTGGGAAATGGGTAAAAATGGCACCAAAATTTGTCCCACAATTTTTACTGAATGTGGCAATACCCCATATGTGGCTGTACAGTATTACTTAACCATATGGAGAGACTTGGTAGGGAAGGAGTGCTATTGCCCCCTGGAATGCAGATTTTCCTACAATAGTTTGCGGATTCCATACAAAGAGCCCCTAAGTGCTAGTAAAGCAGAATCCCCCACAAGTGACCACATTTTGGAAATTATAACCCTTTAGGAATTTATCTACAGATGTAGTGACTACTTTGAATCCATGGGTGTTTTACAGAAACAGGCAGCCGTGGATCTTGCTGAGTGAAAATTGCAAACTGCCGTTGTAGTGACCAGTAAATTATGCCCAGCTTATGTTCCTGGTGACAAGCACCCATAAGTTAGGTGGGCTCTTATCACTGCAGAAATGCCAACCATGTGGGCACTAATTGTGGTTTAGGCACACTGGGGATCAGAAAATAGGGGGACATTTGGATTTTGGAGTGGAGAATTTGCTGAATTTGTTTTGGGGGGCTTTTCCAGAACCTTTGCACTACCTTTGGGCCCTGAGGGTCCAGTCGCCACAGATGTACTACACCTCATCCAGACATGTTGTATCTCACTCTCAGACAAGGAGGGACCACTACCCAGGACTCTAATACTCACACTCAACACACGCTAGTTCAGTCAGGGCACCTGGGCGTACCCCTAGGGAACAGGGCCTCATCTCAGGCTGGGTAGGAGAGGGTGTTGTGTTGTGGGCGGAGAATGTAGGAGAAGGGGAGGAGCTTATTGAGCGGGAAGAACAGTTGCAGTTGATCAGTGGAGACAAAAGAAGAAGGAGTGCAGCAGATAGGCTGCAGAGAGAAAATTGTGAGGGGAGGCTGAAGGAAGTTCCCAGGAGGACAGAAGGGGTCCTAGGGACATGGAGAGTGCTGAAGTCACCCGTGGGACCCAAATCCAGTAGTGGAGGGACCAGGTCGCAGTATGGGTACCGGCCCCCGAGACTAGTGGAAGACTGCAAGACTCAGCTAGCAAGCCGGAGGCAGGGGCATCTGTAGGGGCATCAGCCCGAAAAGACAGCCATATAGGAGCAAGGGGACTCAGAAGACGTCACCCGACAAGGTCCAGCTGCTGGCTTGGGACACTGATTGTGTAGGTGCTGGGCTGGAGGGAGGAAGCCAGTGTGTTGAGACGGTCAGGAGAGGAACATACTGAAAGGAGTCCTGGAAAGGTGTATCCTGATCTACCTGGGAGTTTGCTGGACGCCTCATCTGGAGGACACGGTATCAAGGGGGCATCTGTGTACACAAGAACTGTGAGTAAAATGTTGGAAACTGCACCCTGCTGTGTCCTCTGAATCACCGAACACCACGGGTGGCGTCACGAACATTTAATCCATTATATCATAAACTTTATTTCCCCTTTTCATCATCATGCCCTTTTATTGGACTCCCAGGGCCACGGACCAGGTCACTGCTGCCGTGTCACTGCCCCTTTAAGAAGCGGCCCGGTACTGGGTACCCCATGGCCCAATTTTGGCATCAAGAACAGGATGGACCAACCCGATAAATCGGGTCCTGTGCACCACAGATTGCGCTGAACTGTTCAATGGCCGCCATTGCTGTCCCACATGGTGCACTGAGCGGCGTGTCGTCATGGGCCGTACAAGAGTAAGGGCACGAAGATCATGGCCCCAACTCCAAGTGTTACTGTACTCTAAGAACTTGTCAGTCGGCCACTAAGATACGCCTCCTGATCCTGGATGGCAGGAAAAGGAAGAAAAAGAAACCCCGCCCACAGGGGAGAGAGTGGGAATGCCATGTGTGTGTTGCAGAGAACCTGGAGGACAAGATGGTGAGCGGTGGTGACCCGGAGTGTGGAGGAGCAGAAGAGAGCTTCCCCAGCCGGCAAAGTGAAGACTCGGACCCACCAACAGCCATGGACCCGGAGCTCTTAAGTATGCATGTGGAGGAGCTGAGCCTCCAGCTCCTGGGCGTGCAGCTAACCGCACACATCAACGAAACATATGCCAAGCGGCATGTTACCCCAGTCCTAACGCTACTGAACCTGCGCTGGTCCGGCACCCTAAGCATGTAGCAGACTAGAGACTCAGGCATTGAGCCATGGGTCGAAACTGCATAAGAGTGCTACCTGCCTGCCAACGTTATGGTCTTTGAGCATAGATAGACACACAAATGTGCAGACACAGTGGTAACCACCCACTCACACCAAGACAAAATGACACTAGCGCGCCCACGTGCGCCGCTGGGAGCCTTTTATACATTAGGCTACACCCCAAACACTCATGTCCAGTTGGCTGAGACATCGACCGTGCGCCAATCCGGAACTGCCACCTCACCAGAGTAGCTAACGTCCGACCACCAATGAGACGACGCCACATCACGGACATGCTCAGCAAGGTGATCACTGGACTTAGACTCCAGAGCACAATGCTGCACCTTCATATTACTGGTTACCATAGACTTGGCTGAAGAGCCAGCAGTAGCTAAACGTATACCACTAGCCTGAGCACGACGCTGGGATTGACGTCTGTGCTGAGCAGCAATCACAGCAGCTGGACCTGAATGGGAGACCACAGTACCAGATAATGCTTGGGATCTATCCTGCACAGTGGGAGAATCCCCAAGCCTAACAAGTAGTATTAAAAAATGAAGTCAGTGTATTGCTCATTGCTGCCATCTAGTGGTGTTATATTGGTAATGCAATTTGTGATTCAGTTTATTAGCACTTCTTTTACAACACATCAATCTTTGATTACTAGATCTGGTGTTCCTGAATTATAAAAATTCTACATACAGCATATATGATACATAAAAAAGGTTATTGAAAATATGACCATTAAACTCTGAAAGGTTACTGTATGACTCTTTATGTTCAGTTCATAAAAACTTTAAGTATGCATCACTGGAGATCCACAGTGGAAATGCGTCAGCTAGAGATGACAATGAAAATTCATGCTACCCTGGTTTGGCATCCACTTTAGTACTTCATGGCAACCTGGCAAGGACTGTGGCAACTTATAGGTACCGACATCTTAGGTACCTCTTTTGATTATTGTTAGGCCGTTGCGAACATCATAAGGTCATGTTGTATGGCCTAGTCATAACATTGTGCCGCAGTGCTATAGCAGTGCAATATTGAATTCCATCAGTACACCTGCAGTCTGGTGATATTTTGTGTTTGGAGAATTATCAGTGGCCTTTTTTGGTATAGGGGACAAGATGCATATTCTTTTGTTGTGGCCCATAAAGTTTTACCACATCAGTCCAATACTTAAAAATATCATTATCCAACAGCATATACAGAGTAAAGATGTATAAAAAATACAAGAATGGCTCCCAACTAGGGAACTTCATGCCAGCACAGCATTGCTGCAACACTCTGCACTGAATATTTGGTCAATTCTTAAAAAGCAGATGTAAAGCATAACCACATACTGTACATATGAGTCGCCCGCCAGGGCCGTGGGGTACTAGGCACCGAGCCCGTCCACTTCTATGGGGGATGTCACGGTAGCTGCAGCTCGGTCCGTGGCCCTGGGACTCACTTCAAAAAGGGGATATTTACAGGGGATTAAAAGGTTTGTTGAATGTTCGTGACGCCACCTGTGGTGCCTGGTCAGGGTGACCAGCGCTGCTGTATAGGTCCGCTGAAGGGTTGGTATTGGGCAGCAAGGTGTTAAGCCTTCCACAGGTAAGGCTGGGTCCTTCAGGGTAGATAGAATGTAAGGGTACAGGACGGAGGGGAATCCGACGGTAGGAGTAATAAGATGGACACACACACATAAGTCTCTTTCTGTACCTTTACTGTTGTTATTGCAGGCACGTCCCGGGGTGCTGCAGGGTGAAGGATGCACATCCAGTTCCTCCCACTGAGTAGGTGTAGGGCCTCTTTACTCCTAAAATGAGTCTCTGACCTGTGTGAAACTAGGCCTGAGTCTGTCTCCACACTTTACGCCCGGCTGACCTTGTGTAGGGCCTCCTCTTGAAAGAACACAGTCTCTAATGGTTGCGCCGACCAGACTCCTGTCTTCCTGACCCAGTTACGTATCAGCACTAAAGGGCTCCTGGAACTTGAAGTACTCCAGGAACTCCTGTATCTCCTACTGGTCGTGAAGATTCCAGTAAGCTCGGACCCGGTGTCCGGTTGTAATGATTGGGATGAGCTGATTAGGCTCCTCTGTCCCTCACTTGCTTTCCACTCGCCTTCGGCCTACCCAGGCCCTCACACGATCACACACTGGCAGTTGGTGGGCTGCTTCTTCTTCTTTTTCTTCTTCTTCGCCGCTCTCTAAGTGTCGGCACGCTTTCTCACTAAGCTTCACTCACTAGATTCAGCTCTGACTAGGCTGGAGTGGTTTCCATTCCACTTTTACTATCCTCCATTCTGTTGAACTATACTGCAGTCTCTCGCTCTCTTCCGACTACTCTGTGAGCTAGACTGCACAAAACTCAGCTCACTGCTCTCACTGCGCTCACTACGAGGTGACACTGCAGGCTGCAGCCCTCAGACTAACCAACTGCTCTCTGAGCTCTCCTCAGAACTCCTCTCAGCTCTGCTCACTAACTAACTGCTTCAGTACTTCACCCTCCTTTTATATATGCCTAAACAGCTCCCTCTGGTGGTCTAGGGATGGGTGAAGGTGTGTGAATGTAAATGTTGGACCTCTAGTGGTGGTTACCTTCAGTGCATCCTTCTGGGAATTAGGAATCCAAGCACAGCTGGGCTCCACACTTACATATACAGTGGGTTCGGAAAGTATTCAGAACCCTTTACATTTTTAACTCTTTATTTCATTGAAGCCATTTGGTAAATTTAAAATGTTCATTTTTTTTATTGATGATCCAGTACCTGGGTTCAAAGGCTTTTAAGGGTGCATATGACTTGGTAGCAGGGCAAGCCTTGTAGTCAATGCATAACAAAACAGAATGGGAGGACAAAATGAATAATGTGAAGTGGATTTTCCGGTGGCCATCCAGTACGTGGCTTGAAAGGCTTATTAGGGTGCATGTAACTTTGGGGCAAGCCAGGCCTTGCATTCAATGCAACATGTTTTCTGGAAGCCCTCCTGTACCTCTCGTGAAAGTGGTATTGGGGTGCGTCATAATTCTTGGCAGCCCATCCACTCACTGCATAGGCAATAACAGTTTAGGAGACCTATTGTGTAATAATGACCCTTTAAGAAGATTAATGCTGCCTGATGCCCCTGTAAAATAGGTTCTGTGACTTTAAGAGTCCCTCCTTCATAAATGAAACAAGATATGTCTTCTTATGTGTCACACACCACATGGCCAGCTAGGGTTGTTAAATGTTACAATTACATTTCCCAGTGAATATGTTTTGGTTGAAAGCAATATTAAATTTGAAAAAGCCCCAAAATTTTACAAACAAAAGTTCAGCTTTCCACGTAAGAAAAAAAAAAGTTCTTATATGGCTCCAATGATGGAGAGAGGCAGGCAGAGAGAAGGCCGCACAGCTGCAAAGTTCTCTAAGTGATGGACAAGAGCGCTATCTAAGCTCAATCCTCCATCACTGAGGAAGCCAAATTTGGACTATGAAAAAAAAAAACGCATTTTTGGAAGGATTTTTTTTTTCTGTTAAAAATTGTCTTTTACTAGAAAAATATTTTAATCCTAGGAACATTTTTAAGGATGCAGGACTGGACCTCTATTACCAGGTAAAATATCCAGAATGATCACTCAAAGCAGATTTCAACATCAAAAACTGTTTAATTTCTTTACACAGAAAAGTGTTTCAATGTTAAGAAGTCCCAGTATTTCCAGTCTAGACTGTAGTCAAAGAGCGATCCACAAGAGGGAACAAGAGAACTGTTAGAACTAGGAATGAGAAAAGCATTTGTATGTACTGTATAGATAACTGGTGAGGATGATTAAAGATGTATTACAACAGAAAGAAATAGCTTCTGATAGCTTCAATAAATAAATGCCCCTTTATAGCCAACATTTCTATCTAGAATAAACCGTTAAGTCGCTAACGGTACATTCTTGTGCTGTCCGTGAAAAAAGCTGACATCATATGGACAGCACTTGGACCAATGTTATTTAGTTGGGCTGTTTAGCTGACATTTTTTTTCACACTGACTGAATATCCATGTAAAAAAAAAAATGCAGCATGCGCTAATATCTGCATCTCAGATGAGACTCACCTATTGAAGTCCATGAGTACACCAAAAGTATTCGGATCATATCGATCATTGGCGTAGGAAATGATTTTTGCAGATACATTGCAATTATTACCATAAGAAACAATAATTTACTCTTATAAATTGTATTAACTGTTGAAGTATAAAAATGATGTCATCCATATGTAAAAAATAGGCATAAGGATATAGCAAATAGATGTCACTACAGAATCAGATGAAAAAATAATCTGTTTTTTTTTTTTCGTGGATGAATGTTAGACAATTTTTATTTGCTCAATGTTAGCCAAAAATTGGTAAAATTTTGGTAAAATTCCATATTGGTATTCTTTATAGCTGATACCATTAATTTCAATGGGATTTAAAATATTGACTGTGCATCATAAATACAGCCATTATTAGAGAGGACCGGATAAGGCAAAATTCAAATTCACAGGTTTGTAGGGATATTCTAAGGAAACATGACTAGTAAATAAGTTATTATCTACTAATTTAATGTGCCTTAATATGTGGTGGGGTTTCTCTAGACTCCAGATCATAACAAAAACAGACATACGATTGGCACACAGAAAAAAAACTGTCATATACAGTGGGTTCGGAAAGTATTCAGACCCCTTTACAAGTTTCACTCTTTGTTTCATTGCGGTCATTTGGTAAATGCAAAAAAGTTAATTTTTTTCTCATTAATGTACAAATCAAGTTGCCTCCATCCTTACAATTTCTAAGACAGCAGTCCATTACAACAATGTATATATATATAGATATATATATATGTATATATATAAAATATATATTTCAAAAAAAATTGAAGCAGCATAGTATACAATACTTGTGGGTGCAAATCCTCCAGCAGGAATCCAATACTTGCCAAATTCAATAAGACAAAAAATAGGCAGCACTCCTCAGAATCAATAGCAGTTGTGGACTTTATTAGACCCACATCTCAGGGCAACGTTTCGGCTACAATTAGCCTTCCTCCAGTCCACAACTGCTATTGATTCTGAGGAGTGCTGCCTATTTTTTTGTCTTATATATATATATAGATATACACTGCTCAAAAAAGTAAAGGGAACACTCAAATAACACATCCTAGATCTAAATGAATGAAATATTTGTGTAGCACAGCGCGCTTGGTGCCACGTTACCCAGGAGGATGCATGGAAGGTAATTCACAATCACCCGATATTCATTCACACTTCACATTTTCCTAGTGCCACCAAGGGAGCCCTTTAGATTACGAAGGTATATAAGGGGGTGAAGAGATAGATCAGTAGACATTCTAGACAGACATTCTAGACATTCTAGCTCAGAGCTCAGATTACACTAGTCTGTGTCAGAGCGTGTTGGAGAGCAGACGAGCTAGTTACCTCAGACATTCTGAGAGGTAACTCTAGCCAGAAAGAAAGACTTATCTGAAAGCCTGAGGACTTCAGCAAACACTCAGCTTATATCGTGGAGTCCAGTGTAGTGGGAGGATTGCCACTTGGTCTGGTCAAGATTGAGTCCACTGAGTTCCAACAGTGAGCTGTTTCAGAAAGTAAGCGTGCCGACACTTGGAGAGCGGTGAAGGGAAGAAAGCCGACATCTACTGCTGATGTGCTTATGTTAAAGGTGTGAGTAGGATGAGAGGCAAGTGGAAAAGGGAAAGAGAGAGTGACTGAGGATGAATAGCAATGATGGCTTACCTCCACTCTGCACTACCGGACACCGAGTCCGAGCTTGCTAGTACCTTCACGGCTAGTGGGAAAAACCGGAGACCCTGCTGGACTTCAGGGCACAGAGGGGCCCAACAGTGCTGATATGTAACCGGTTCAGGAAGAACAGGAGTCTAGCAGGACGCTGCAGATAGAGACTTAGTTCTGTCCAAAAGAAGGCTCCACCACAATGTCAGCCGGGCGTAGCTGTTTCACACGAGTTAGGCTTTGTTTCATGCAAGTCAGAAACTCACACATATAAAAAAGTAAGGAGGCCCTACACCTACTCAGTGGATTATTGGACATGCATCCTCCACCCTGATGGCTCCCCGGGATGTGCCTGCAACTTCTCCACCAGTAAAGGTACAGAAAGAGACTGTCTTGTGTGTGACTGCATTAATTGCTCCTGCACCCTTACACCGCCATATACCTCGAGGGATCGGTCTCGCCTGTGGGAGACTTAACACCTTGCTGCCCAATAACAACCCCTCAGAGGATTCACCCTGCAGCGCTGGTCACCCTGATCAGGAACCACAGGGCGTCACGAACATTTTTACAATCCCCTGTAAATATCCCCCTTAGTGAGCCGCCCAGGGCAACGGACCGAGCTGCGCTACCCGTGACATCCCAGTGAAGTGAACGGGCTCGGTGCCCGAGTACCCCAAAGCCCTGGTACGTGCGACCATTTTCTCATTGGATACTTTGTTGTGTACAATGTTGAATGTGCTGTCAACATAATCACACAAAAATCATCAATGGAAATCAAATTTTTTAACCAATGGAGGCCGGATTTGGAGAGACCCCAAAAATGAAAGTGGAAACAAGTCCAAATTAAAATCAAAACAAGACAAAAATTAAAGTGGAAACAAGCAAAATGATTCTCAGTATTGCTGTGGCCTCCACGTGCCTGTATAACCTCCCTACAATCCTGGGCATGCTCCTGAGGAGGTTGCGGAGTTCTCCTGAGGATCTACTCCCAGACCTGGACTAAAGCATCCGTCAACTCCTGGACAGTCTGTGGTGCAACGTGATGTTGGTGGATGGAGTGAGACATGCTGTCCCAGATGTGCTCTATCTGATTCAGATCTGGGGGGAATAGGCAGGCCAGTCCATTGCTTCAATGCCTTCTCTTGCTGGAACTGCTGACACACTCCAGCCACATGAGGTCTGGCATTGTCCTGCAATAGGAGGAACCCAGGGCCAACCCACCAGCATATTTCTTACAATGGGTCTGAGGATCCACCGGAATCTAATGCAGCAGGCACCTCTGGCGGCAAAGGGGCGTGTGGCCCCCAAAAAATCCCCCCACACCATTACTGACCCACGCCAAACGGTCATGCTGAAGGATTTGCAGGCAGCAGTTACACTCAGCACATGTACGAATCTGGAACCGTGGAAGCGATTTTCCCCCCAGCACCTTCACAGTACCCATGCACAACAGGGGGCCTGGTATACCCCCGGGAATCCGAGGCATGTTGATGGTAAAATAGGCCCTCAGAATTGTGAATGGAAGCAAGTTTGAGAGCCCTCGCACGTAAGCCAAGTTAATGTTGTCGGACTTGTAAGTCCCATAAGAGTCGTGTGTATTTCTAGGTGGGCTTTATAGGGTTGCTTTGAGCTGGTGGGACTGGCTAACCAACAACACTCCCACTGGGGGTGTGAGCTTTTGTTGAGGACCTATGAGAGGTCATGTGCATGTGACCAACCAGTTGCTCCAACCTTAGCTGGGGAGTGGCTACACTATTAGGAATTTTTTGGCACAGGTGAGAGGAGGTAGCTTAGTCGTCGAATGAGACGTGAGGGCTTGAGATCGTCAGGCGGACAAGCCCCTGCATCCAGGGGATTCGCACAGACGAAACGAAAGCGGCTCTTGAGCTAGCGGAATGGACGGCTTGAAAACTGTGGTGACCCTATCGGATCAAGGAAGTGAGAATGGTATTGGAAACCTCGGGAAAAGGTACCGGGGAACCTCTGGGCAAAAGGTGACAGACAATCTTGGAGGAAACCCGGAGTCATGAAGAATGTTTTAAAGTCTAAGAATGTGGAAAAAGAGATGTTTGGTTGGCTGGATCCTCTAGAAGAGTCCAAGAACCTGTGTGGCTGATGCCAACATTTTTAACTCTTGAAACCGGTTATCTGGTGGACCAGAGGGAAACTATTCGTGAGGGAAAAGACTTATTTTTTGTTTTGCTGATACCCTGAGGCTAGGTCCTCCAGGAACCGTGGGCTGACGCCAACAGGTGACGGTCTTGACAACCTTTTAGCTGGCAGGATCAGTGAAAGAATTATTGAGAGAAAGGCTGTTTTTTGTGTTAAGTTGGATGTAATAAACAAAATGACTTGTTTTTTAAACCCGACGTGCCAGTGTTTTCCTCAAAGACCAGCAAAGCGAGTGATCCCCGTCCACACACAGGTGGATTGTCCATAATATATAAATAAAATTAATATAATATAATACAAACCCAAAAGTTTGGACACACCCATTCAAAAAATTTCTCTTTTTTCTGGCTAGAAAATTGTAGAATCACACTGAAGGCTCAAAACAGAAATTAACACTGTGGAATTATACAAACCTTTTCAAAAAAGCAGAAAAACGAAAAATGTCTTATATTCTAGGTTTCAAGTAGCCAACTTTTTGTTTTGATTACGCTTTGCACGCAGAAAAGGTGAACATGGATTCTACATACATGCCCCTGGTTTCCCACCGTGAAGCATGAGGAGGTTGTGATGGTGGGGGGCTTTCTGGTGGTCAACAAAACACTCCATACATTTGTTCAGGCCATAACCCCCGACCCGGACCTGTCAGATCAGACCATTACCAAGAGCTCGTCGACAGAAAAGCATACAAAGAAATTGTCATGCAGTTGCAGTCCCGACCAAAGATGGAGGCTTAAACACCCCAGATCCCTAATGTTCATGCACCGGTCTTCCCCGAGACCCCTCAGTCATCCGTTCTGGTTCCCAACTCGCAGCCCACCACGCTTGCAGCAATCCAAGCTCTGCTGGGGTTCATCAATCATGCCAACTACATTTTGAACAACTTCCCACACTTTCCCGCCTGACCGACAAATAGCATTCCTTATGTCACATCTTGGGGTGAGGCCCTGGCGTGGTTGAATCCGTTATGAGAGAAAGGACCCTTCATCTCCAATTTCCTGAATCATAGAGCCTTTCAAAAAAAGTCTTCAATAAACCTGGGCGAGTTCACCTTGTCATTTCCGCTATTCTTCGCTTATCCATCCAACCTCGGGGACAATTGCGGTACACTTCCTCTCTGTGTCCAACTCGATTTTGGAAAAAAAACAAAGATTAGGCAACATTGGGAGAGACTCTCTGGAAACAAAAGGATGACAGCAGGTCGCGACCTACCAACTACCTTCGACAACCTATCTCCCGGCTATCCTATAGACCTACTTTTCCAGGAGTGCAAACCCCCGGGGGTGGCACATGAGAAAGATCATTGGTCTGGCTCCGTACTTTCAGAGACCACTTGTTCCCCCCTTCCCTGTCGGGCCCACCAAATCCATGCAGGTCAACCCTTTGCTCTTGCCATCAGCGACAGAAGGATCGCCGAGCTAAGGCCAGTGCCTTAATTGTGGTGACCAGGTCACTCATTCGCCCTGTCCTGGTAAGCTGGAAAACTCCACGTCTAGTATCAGTTTGAGGGCCTTCCAGACAGAGGCCCCTCTCAACCCTTGATCTTACTGTGGCCTGACAACCTGAATCCCAGTTTGTTGAGACAACATATGTGGAATCGGGCAGCAGGAAAAATTTGTCCCCAGGGGGGTATTGGATCGCTTCCCAAAAATTCCAGTCTGTCCACTTAAAAAGCCCTCGGCCATAACTTCTGTTGATGGGAAACTCTCCGGGGTGGCCCTCTGGTTACTGACCACTTTGGTCCATATTGAGATGTTTTCACACAGAAAAGATAGTCTTCTAATGTTCTTTCTCAAATGTCTCACTCCTTTCTTTAGTTGCCATGGCTATGACAACCGAACCTGTGTTGGACTGGGCAACTGGAAGTGCCCAGTGGGAAATTCTTGTCATGAAAATTCTGGTTCCAGAATCCGGCTAATTCCCTTCTTCTTCGCACCGTCCCAGTTTGCCCGTTTCTTATTGGTCTTTTGCTGATGTTTTTGACAAAAAAGAAAGCAAGTGTAATGTAGAATACAGTTCAATACGTCTTGGCTTGGGAGCGTGAAAATACATGGACACGTTTGATATAGAAGGTCTTTATTACTTCATACAAGTGGCAAAAAAAGTCACCAGTTTGCAGAACGAAGCAGAGACACAGAAAGGCCAAGAACTTAACCAGCAATCACTCTCCACAACAGGTTCAGATCTTCTTCTCTGTTACCGAAGTCCAGCAAACGGGATCTTTCAAAGACAGGGTTCCAGATCCCACAAGTGTTCAAGTTCCTCATAGGAATACTGGGTACATATTCCAAGGCTTCCAGGATCAGGTCACAGGTTCACTGCACTAGATTCTGAACACTGATTGTTTCACGTTCTGCTTAAGAAGCAAAGGGAGAGAATCAGGGCGGGAACATAAAGCTGAAAACTCCATATTACTGAGGGCAAGAATAGCTGCAGCAAGACGAAAGCAAAATGGCTGCGAAAACTGAGTTCAAGAACATGTACAAAGAACCTTACATTACTCCCCCCTTGGGGACAACCCCCCGGAGGCCCAACCAGGCTTGTCTGGGTCCTCCGATAAACTGGCGGAGCAAACGAGACATTAACGTTATTACGGTTCCCAGAGTTTTCCTCCCTGGGTAGCCCTCCATTTAATCAAATATTGTAACTGATTCTGTATAACCTGGAATCTAGAATTCTTTCACACAAATTCTTCCGACCACGACACACTGGGTCGGGGCAAGGAAAGAACTCCAGGAAACTATTGGGGTTGCAGCCTTAAGGGAACATGAAAGACAAGGGTGGATTCTCATAGTTCTAGGCAATTGAAGACGCAAGCAACGCATTATAATTTTTCTGATTTTATAGGGTCCATGAATTATTTCCCAACTTAGACATGGAACCTTAACTTAAGATTTCTGGTTGACAGCCAACCAGGTCCCTCCTTGAAAGCTGGTGCAGGTTTAGAAATTTATCTGGCTGCTTTCTTGTACCTTTCCTGACCAATTCCAGATTCCCTTTAGAAAATCCATATTCTTCTGTAAAGACGGATTCTTTCGGCCACTCTGGTAAAGGTTTCTATGGGAAATCGTGGAAGAAAGTTAGGATGATAACCTAATTGGATAAAAGGAACGCTTTTGGGGGGCCCGAGATTGTTATAAGAAACTCAGCCAATGGAAGTAGATCCACCCAAACATCCGTAGGGGCAGATAAACCGGAATACTGCTCCAAGTTTTGATGGTTCGTTCGGTCGTCCATTATCGGGGATGAAAAGCAAAGAAAGGTTACTTTAATGTCCAAGCGCACAGAAATTTTGCCAAAACCTTAAGTGAATTGCACCCCTCACCGAAATACCTCATCCGGTACTCCAGTAAGCGAAACACATCTTTAACACAAATCTGATGTCTGTTTTGCAGTGGGGTCCCCACACAAGAATAAAATGAGCCTTTTGTTAAACGATCAACCACCACAAATGGTGTTTTTCCTTGAGAGGTTGGTAACTCCCACAATAAAGCCATAGAAATGGATCCCCACGGGCGGGACGGGGGGAAGAGGTTTAACAGACCAGTTGGGTGAAGCGAGGTTTTTGCATCTTTGCACAGACTTCACATGAATTAATAGTTTTAAAACACCTTCCTGCAAGGGGCCACCAAAAAAACGAGAAAGAAATTCCTGTGTCTTTAGAAATCCTCTTGCCCACTACTTGGAATCGGAATGAGTTCAATACTCTCAATCTGACGTTTCAGGAATAAAAACCCTTTCCCAGAATCCACACACCATTCTTAAGACAAGACTTACGTCCCTTGGGGGTTGTGCCAACAAGGAATCCCAGGTATGCTTCCTTATGTCCTTAAGTAGGTCTTGATTAGAATCACTCCCGGAATCAAACAGGAAGAAAGTTCTTAGGAGGACCAGTGGACGGTCTCTCTGAATGAATCCAGAGAGTGCATCACCTTTCCATTGGCGATCCGGTCTATAAGAAAACAAAATTAAATTGGTTTAAGAAAAGATTCCAGCGAGCCCTGGCGAGGGTCAGGCACTTCCGACCTGATAAATCAGTTACGTGGTCTGCAGGACACTATTTGCTGTTCAGCCCCTGAAGAAGGGTCTCCATTCTTTGAAGGCCAATAATGCCAACAACTCTCTATTGCCCACACGTAGTTCCTCTCAGCCAAGACAACCTGGAAAAGAAGGCACAGGGATGCAAGACATTCTTCTCACCGTTCCGAGAAGTAAGCTCCAACGGCACAATCGAAGCATCCACCTCTATTAAAAGGGGCAATTCGGGGTTGGATGACCAAGTAGGGCGGGGGTAAATTTTCTTTTAGACGAGAAAATGCTTCCGGGGGCTTGGGATCCCAGGAGAACCTAACTCTTTCCGCGAAGTTGGGTATAGGTACACTACCTCAAAAATTCCTAATGAAACGCTATAGAAATTGGCAAACCCGATGAAGCGCTGCAACCCCTTCAATTTCGGACTTGGCCACCCTTGAAGGCTTGGGTCTTACTTCCACCAACAAACCTTGTGGACGACAAACCCCAAAAAATGAATTTCGGCCAATGGAATTCACACTTTTAAGTTTGATGTAAAAGGTTTTGTCTTAGACTTCCAAGACCATTCTCACAGTCCATGATGTTCCTCGGGAAAAAGAAAAAATTAGAAAACATCCAAATAAATCACCACAATTATCTAGGAGATCCCTGAAGATGTCATTCACCAATGTTGGAAAGGGCGGGGCGGTCTCAACCAAAAGGCATAACAATATCAAAGTGCCAACGTACCTGAAGCATCTTCCAATTCATCCCCATCTAATACGGACCAAGTAAAGGCCCCACGGAGATCCAATTTAGAGAAAATTTTGGCATGCCGCACCTCCTCCAATAACTGAGGGATTAAAGGCAATGATACGGTTTCTAATAGTAACCTATTGAGTTCCCATATCACGCAGGGTCCCCGAGACCATCTTCTTCTTCACAAAGAAGATGGGTGCACCGCAGGAGATGAAGAGGGCGTAATGAAAGCCCTGGCTAGATTTCGTCATTAACCTTTAAACCCTTTAGCCAGGCCCCGCCAGGGGAGACTTACCAAAAGGTATCTCTGCTCCAGCAAAACCAATTGGACAATCATAGGACGGGGGGGGGGAAGCTGTCAGCTTTTTCTTGTCACATAAATCCACATAGTCCGGTATACACTGGTAGTTCAGGGACTACAGGTTCCTTTAGGAACAACAAGCTGAAACTTCTGGATTTATCTGTTTCTCTGGAAAGTGAAATCCTTGTCTCCCAGTTAATGAAGGGTCTGACCTGCCCAGGTAGCCCTAGAATAAGGGAAAGGGGAGAAGAGAGAAGCATAAAGGACATTTCTCTTGATGACTTTCCCTAAGATAAAAGGGTTTTTCCTGACCACCCAGAGGTCAGCAGGGGGGCCATCCACATTTCCATCTTACTGGAGTACCTTCTTACTGACTATCCCCTGTTTCGACAAAGGAACATCCATAAATTCCCACTTGCCCCTGGCGATCATAGCAAGCTAGACACCCAGACTGATTAACCCAGATTTGTGGAAAGGAAGCAATGAGAATTGTTTTTCCTACAACCAGCTGGGACACCGCTAGAAACTTGAAAAATTCAGCGTTACACAGTCACTCCCAGAATAAAAGTTTAATCCAAAATCAAATCGTTGCGCGATTCTCTGGAGCCTGAGGCTCACCGACAGATCTCCTCCGCAACACCCACATGAATGAGTGCTGCAGTAGTCTTACGAGAACGGCTGGGGCGTTTAAAATGAAGTGCCCTGACCTTACCACAATAGAAACATAATTTTCCAAAAAAACATTTCCTTCGTGCATCACAACCCGTCTTTGTAAAATCTACCGCTGGGTTCGGTTCAGGTTCCCGTTGATCCTACCAAAGGTTCCCACTGGGGAGGAAGTAGGAAAAGGTTTGCGATTGCTTTTCGAACCATCTCTCTTGCCTGCGTTCAGTCAGGCGAGCATCAATACGAGCATATTAATAAAGTCCCTTAACGCAGTGGGGGGGGCACGAGCAAGTTCTCCAAAAGGGAGACAACCCCTTTCAAAAATAAAATTTTTTGGCGGAACGTCCCAGGTGGTATCAAGGCCCATTCCTGAAATCCAGGCATATTGCTACCGATGCTTACCTTGGCGCAAAGTTAACATGGCGTTCAGCTTTCACCCGATTTGGGGTCATCAAAAAACCGCCCCATGGTGAAATGAAAGCACAAGAGATCCAAACATCACCTCAGTCTCAATCAGGGTTTGCCCACACAAAGCCTTGTTGGTAAGAACATAATTATAAATAAGCACTTTAGATCGTTCATGGGAAATTGTGAACAGTCGAAAAAAACAGATTGCTTTTAATAAATCCCCTGAATTTTTCACGTTCACCCAAAACGAAAAAAAAAAAAGGGGGGGAACTTGGGAATCCAGAACTTGGGGCACGGCGGGCCTGGACCCCCTCAGAACCTCAATCCTGCTCGCAAACCGGCATCTGCCAAACCACTTGCAAATTGTGATTATGAGGTCCGAGTTGTAAAACGGGTTTTTTAGTCTGAAATCTGCAAGGATTTATATCACTCCGCAAAGTTCCTTTATGCGGGCCTCCATTTTCCAATCTTTTTAAGACAGAGTACTGGAAGGAGAGGAAAAGGAAAAAAAAAAAAAAAAACAATAGTGTTTTACCGGGTAACACTGCAAAGAAAAAAAAAAATAAGGGAACTGCTCACCTGGGAATGGTTGTAGAATCACAACCACATCATCACAAAAGTTTAACCGGACCTATATCCACAGTTACAGCAGACACAAAAGAGGGAAGAAAAAAAAAAACAATATGTTTCCTGGGAACACTGCAGAAAAAGAAAACTAAGGGAATTTCCACCTGAAGGTTTGAGAAGTCACAACCACTTCATCACAGAAATACACTGGACGTCGAATCCACAGTTACAGCAGACACAGCCTTCCCAAACCCAGCAACACTAACGTTTTGGCTTCAAACTTGTAATGTATGTAGTACAGTCAAAGCTCTTGGCTTGGTGCGATGAAAATACATGAGACACAGGTTTGATATAGAAGGTCTGTTTACTTCATACAATGGCAAAAATAGTCACACAGTTTTGCAGATACAGAACAGGAGACACAGCAGGCCAATAACTTAAGCCACAATCCACTCTCCACAACAGGTTTTCAGGAACTTCTTCTCTGTTACCGTAAGTCCATGCAAACGGGATCTTTCAAAGACAGGGTTCCAGATCCAAAGTGTTCAGAGTTCCTCAAGGAATAGCTGGATAACATAGTCCAAGGCTTCCAGGATCAGGTCACAGGTTCACTGCAGGCTAGATTCTGAAGCACTGATTGCTCAGCGTGGCTGCTTAAGAAGCAAGAGGGAGAACAGGGCGGGAAATGAAAGCTGAAACCCATATTACTGAGGGCAAATAGCTGCCAAACAGAAAGCAAAATGGCTGCGAAAAACGATTTCAAGAACATGTACAAAGAACCTTCACAGAGACTTTGCCACCCCACGGCCATATGACAACCTATTGACAATTCCTATCTACTCCCCCTAGGGTCGAATTAACACTTTTCCCACCGAACCAAGCCAGTCGGACTAATTCGGAGAATTTTGTTCTGGGATTCATTCAGAAGTCCTCCTCTCTTCGGAGCGGCTTTTTTTTCTTAAAAGAAGGACAGATCACTCGACCCTGATAGCATAGGGGCCCAACCAATCACTTGGGAAAAATCGGTACCCATCCTAATTATTTCCTAATTTTTGACCGTTAAAGGTGCCAGGATCTTCACCAAATTAACTAGGGGCACCTACAATCTGAACCACATTTGCCCGCAGACAATAGAAGCAGCTGTAATCCTGCTGCGAGGGGGGGTGGAGGAAAAACAGGTACACTCACTGAACCACAGTGGAGCACAGACCACTAGGTGGCGGAAGAGTATCACACAACCATTTTAGAATGGAAGGGAACGAATCCAGAGGTCACAGCAAAACACTGGTAAAACAAGCCAGAGAATCAGACCGCAGGAGCAGGAAGGCCAGAGACGAAAGAAATAAAACAGGCCAGAAGACAAGCCAGGCAAATACCAAGGGTCCAACCGAGAGCAAGTACTAAACGACGAATCACAGGGAGTGCAGGCACGGACCTAGGAAAAGGGCAGAGGACAAATCAGAGTTAACGGGGTCAGCTGCTCAAGCTAAAGGCTAGAACTATAACGTGTGGCATCAGCACAGTGCAGACAAATAGCCGACCATCACCAAAGAGAGGCAAGAAACTACTCCACACATACCAGGCTGGGGAAAAGAAGAAAAAGCAAACCCCGACCGGATCATGACAGTTCCCCCTTCAATGGGGGCCACAGGAACCCCCACTTTCCCTGGATAACAGCGTGAAAGGCCCGGACTAACCGATCAATGGCCCGAACGCGCCGGGATCCCATGACCGGTCCTCAGGACCGGACCCTTCCAAGAACCATATTGAAGAAACGGCGGACCGCAAATCCACCACCCTTCCACCTCAACTCAATCTGGGTCCTCCACTAACAGGTGGCGGATGAGACGGAACACCCCTGAGGAAGACCAAAATTTCAAAAGGCTTTAGGAAACTTAGGGGATCAGGAGAGACGGGGCAGCGCAAACAAAGGCCACAAGTTTATAACCTCCGCAATCTCATAGGAGCTAAGAACTTAGGCCCCAACTTAGCAGAAGGAACCTTCAACCTTAATTTTTGTGATAACCAACCTTTCCCCCACTGAATACAGGCTTCACCAATCTTTTTTTTTCAGCAAAAATTTATATTTGCCCGAGCCCCCAATTTCCCCTGGACCCACCTTCCACCCCCCTCCCAAAAATTGAATACCAAAACACCAATGGAACCACCCCAAACCATCAGGAAAATTTTCCCAAAATAGACGAAAACCTAATTACAAATAAAACGGAGAGGTGCCAGTGGACTGATTAAAACAGTTATTAAAAGCAAATTCCGCCACAGGCAATGAAGAGCACCAATCGTCCAACAAGATTGGCCAGACATCGAAAATTTCTCCAAGACTTATTGGTCCCTCCCGACCTTCGCCAGATAGAAGGCCGATAAAAGCTCAAACAAATACCAACCTTTACAAAAGGCCCTCCAAATTTTTTACACAAATTGCAACCCGTAACTGAAACCAACCCAAAGGCACACCATCAACTGCACCACAGCGCTACGAATAATTTAATAAAGTTTTTAGCATTAGGCAAACCATCAAAGGCACAAAGGCCTTGCTTTTCTAAATCTGTCCACCACCACCCAAATCACAGTTTTTCCATTAACAACGGAATCCAAGGTCTATCCAAATTGGCAATGGCATAATTCCCCGGCCGGCGGTTATGGGAGTTTTTTTCACGGTGCATATATCCAAGACGCACAAACACTCAAATCAAAGCCCAACGGGACACCAAAACAGCCTAACGAGGTGGCCAAACCGAGGATGCCCCCAGGCAGATCGTGAACTCCGGGCCCCCCACCGAAACGAAGCGGCACAAAGGCTTATTATCAGTGTCAACGGAGAACAAGAGTTTGAGCCTCACGAATCTCCCCGAACCAATGCCAGAAACCCACCACACCCCCAGAAGAAGAATGGAGGCAGGAGGTTCAGGAGGTTTTATGGGTTCAAGCTCAGTAATCATCACCTTGACATTCTTGGAACCAGGTCTAAAGGTGATTGAAAATGAAACCGATAAAAAAAGTGACCACCTCGCCTGCTCTGTGTCATCCTTTGGCAGACTCAAATAGGACTGGTTCTTGGGTCTGTAACACGTAAACATGGACAACCCACCCAAAAAAAATTTTTCCCCCATTCTTCAAAAGCCATTTAAGGCTGATAAATCACATTACCCACTCATAATTCCTTTCAGCAGGAAAAACTTCTTAGGAAATAGGCACAGGGTATTAAATTGGTCAAAGGGTGGGTCCCTGAGACAACACCGCCCCCACCCCCCCTCCAGGCGAAACCTCACAAAAATGGTTCTGACAGATTGAGCGAAACAGGCGCCAATTCAAAGTCACGACTTTCGCCAAAGTTGGGTTTTTCGTTGGCCGAAACCCAACCATACGTGCGTTGGACTTGGTCGGAAAATAGCGCCAAAGTCGAATTTCCCAAATGCTTTCGCCCTTTTTTTTAGCCAAAGAGCAAGGACGTACACTGTGGGCAACGAAATGACATGCACGTCCCCACCATCTTAGAGAAGGCATGCAGGATTGGCTTGCTTTGGGAGCGTCATAGTGCTATAAAACCCGAGCCCGACCTCCATTTTACTTCTGCCGAATTTAACAGTAGGGAAGGTCTGACCCTGTTTATCATAGGGGAGTGTTAGGGCTGGAAAGAAGTTCTCGTGCTTGTGCATAGCAATTGTCTGTACATTAGTGTGCAGGTACGGGGAGTTTTCTGTGTGCAGCAGCGCTGTTTTTAGTCCTGATAGCATATTGCTTGTTACAAACTTCAACTGCTTTTTACACACACTGTACTTTTTCTTTTTTTTCTGCACTTAACCGACGTTTTTTTTTTTCCCACACCGTAAGACTGTACGCTACTCACACACAACCTGTACGGCTGGTATCACGGACAAATACATGCTAACTACTGTGTGTGACTCCGAAGTTATACAGATTTAAATTTTTCCATACACCGAGCCCTTGTACGCTTCGAACAGTACCCGTAATCTGCCTTTGATTACGGTGAAATCCAACGAGTAATCGTGTGTGACTCCAAAAATATAAGCGGAGATTTAAATTTTTCCCCTACACCAATACAGCTTAACCTCCCTACAGACCATTAAAACTGGTTTTGGTACATTTTCCAAAACATAGGAATAAGGTGGAAAGTCGCGACTGGCGGGGGGACCCCCTGAACGATGGTGGTGGGTGGTGCATCTACTTTATCCAAAAGCACATAAACACCAAGGCAGGAGGTGTTGACCTGCATCATCATCTGGCTCCAAAGGATAGGAAGCTCTTTTTTCTGGGAGTAGTAAACCGCTTTTAAAGCCGGACATCAGAACAGGTTTGGGCTTACATTCCGAAACAGCCTCCAGCTCATACCTGCTCTTCAGAAGTTTCAAAAAATGAACACTGAGTCGACGGCTCCGGTCAGGAACAACACCTTTCCTTGTGCCCTTCACTCCCCCACAAAAGGGAAGGATCAGCAGGCCACACTTCAGATTAACCCTGGATCTTTCACAACCTTGCCTGGTTATCAATTAAATCTGAATTCTCCATCCAAATGAATCGAATGGAGTGCACTGATGCACAGCCACGCTTATATGATTCTGCAGACATTCACCCAACACTGCTTGCCCTCGCAGTTACGACCAGAACCTACCCTGATGAAACCAGGTCCCCTTTCCCCATACATACACCTACACTGACACAGAGGAAGGCAGATAATTTGAAGAGGAGTGTGGATGACCCATTGTTAAACCCGGATTGACATCCATTGGGGAAGAGGGGCCGCTGGAAAGCTCAAAGTGGAAAGGATCCACACAGGCATCGACATCGCAGCTGCGGTTATCGGCAGCCCTAACACCAAAAAGGTGTTTAAAAACTAAACGAGTTGCAGACAGGCTGGCCAGACGGTCAAATTAGCACAGCGGCAAGCCTTGAATATTTATCCCTAGTGAAGGTGCAGTGTGGCACTTTTTGACCAAAATCCTATTGATGGGCAAAGTTTATCTGTATGAAGGGCGGAAGGACCTTAGCCGAGGGAATAATCTCCAAAATTAATACCAGTTGCTCTTAGCATTAAACACCATGCACTTGCAAGCTTGGACGACGCAAAAACCTCACGGCTTTGAAACGCCTACATTGCCAAACTGACTCAATAGAAAGCCCTTCCGTTGTTGAAAGCGCACGTTCCGAAGCTCAGGCCTACGCTGTCCCACCTATGACTACGCAGTCGGCACTTTTTTAGAAAAGCCATCCCGCCCTCCACCTGCATTGAAAAACCGCATTGTCCTGCCTCAAACAAACAGGGTGGAAAGGTGCCACACAACAATGCTGGGCCAGTAGGCAAGGCCAGGCCGATACGTGCCCACTTCGCCGGGTTAAAGTGGTGGATCAGGGTCCACAGGGGACAGCGGCGGGGGACAGTGCGCCTAGCCCAAGCTATAGGCACCAGTTGGCTGTAGCGATCGACC
>JARQOD010000005.1:341705075-341801654 GCA_033576555.1 Oophaga sylvatica
TCTCTTCCCCACAAAAAAACAACGGGAAAAGTGAGACAGTTTTGTTTGCTAAACCCCCAGAAAAACCCCCTTTGGGCCGTTAAAAGGGTTCCAGGGAAAAATGGGATTCGATTAGCCTAATCCCCCCCCTTGTCTTTGTTTTCCCAGGGTTGGGGGGGAAAAAATCGGGAAAAGGGAACAGAGAGAAAGTAATAGTGATCGTTTCCCTTTTTGGCCCCAAAGAGAGCGGGTTTCCATGTCTCAGGGCCATGTCTGATCAAATCCTTGGATACTGTGGATATTAAAGTTTCTGCTTTCCCGGGCCCAGTTACCTTTAAACAGGTGAAAGGCCCTTCACCCTGTGGGCCCGGGGTTTTTAAACCCGGTCGCTGCGGGAGGGAAAATGTTTTTCTCCTAATTTGAAAATTTTCCACCCCCTTTAAAAGCAAAAAAGAGTTTACGACCAGATCTAGGGTTTAAAACCTGGGAAAAATTTTTACAGGTTCAGGGTTTTTGCGGGGAAAAACCTACTCCAATAGCTCAAAACCTAGAGTTCTACAAAAACTTTTTGACTTAAGGTTCTTTCTACAAGTCCCTTTAAAGTACAGGTTTCAGCGCTGGGGGCCCCTTTTCAGTGGGGAACATTCCCGGGTTTAATTTTGGGGTTTGGGGTTCTTTAAAGGCTGGGGGTAGGCCCGGGCCGAAAAGCCCGGGGATCCCGGTTTTTTCCCCCTTTTTTGGGTTTTTTAAAGGGCCTTTATTCTCACAGCCATAACAGAGGCCCCGTTTTGGACCCCCAATCTAACCAGCCTCATTTAAAAAAATTTTCCCCTCAAGGTAGCCTTCTTGGGGGGCCCATTGACATCGG
This sequence comes from Oophaga sylvatica, assembly GCA_033576555.1. Taxonomy (NCBI): domain Eukaryota; kingdom Metazoa; phylum Chordata; class Amphibia; order Anura; family Dendrobatidae; genus Oophaga; species Oophaga sylvatica. The sequence continues at coordinate 341,705,923 of JARQOD010000005.1, forward strand.
CCGAAGAGTGAGTGACACCCGGCATTGTCTAGCTTCCCCCTTACATCAAATCCGGGGTGTAGAGTAATACTTGGCCCCCGATCCAGCATACTTACCTAAAGTATCTTCCAGTTTCCACAGGACAGAGTTTTTCCATCCTTCATTCCTAATCCAGTCAATCAAAAGGAAATGAAACTCCACACCCTAGACGTTAAAAGGTGTCTCTTAGAATACCTAGCAGTTACTGACCCCTGGAAAAGGGACAATGCCTTGTTTGTCTCCTTTCAGGGCATCAGGAAGGGCTGTAGAGTAACAAAAAGCACACTAGCTAGGTGGATTAGGGAGGCTATTTCGCTGGCATACACCTCGAAGGACAGGCCGGCACCTGATATACTGAGGGCGCATTCCACCCGAGCATGGCAACCTCGTGGGTGGAGAGGTCGGAAGTCTCCATTGACCAAATATATAAGGCGGCCACTTGGTCCTCTCCGAGCATGTTTTACAATCATTATAGACTAGACTTGGGTGCTACCTCAGACCTCTCCTTCGGGGTAAGGGTGCTGCAGGCTGTAGACCCCTAAGTAGTTATTACTCTTTGTAATTCTCTCGGTGGTGCTGTCATGGACGTTTGAATAAAGTCTTAATTTACGTTAACGTTAACGGTAGTTTTCTCTGCACTTCTTCCTCTTATATAACCCACATATAATAAATAGTTAAGTGGAATAGTTGTTTTGTACATAATTTTTTTTGTGCCATTAACCTTGGTGGTCCTCTTGTGCTCTGTAATCCAACTGATGCGTGGGAGATGTGCCGCCCTTTTGTATCTATAGGTTTCCTGTTCCTAAAGGGTGGATCCCCTCTCTCGATGGTGCTGTCATGGACTTTGAAAAATACCATTAACGGTAAGTACTGTATATACTCGAGTATAAGCTGACCCGAGTATAAGCCGACCCCCCCTAATTTTGCCACAAAAAACTGTGAAAACTTATAAGCCTAGGGTGGAAAATGAGGCAGCTACTGGTAAATTTCAAAAATAAAAATAGATACCAATAAAAGTAAAATTAAAGTAGGTTAATTGTTTTTGAATAGCCTTATTGAATCAGGAGCCCCATATAATGCTCCATAAAGTTCATGATGGCCCCATAAGATGCTTCATACAAAATATGCCCCATATAATGATGCACAAAGGTTAATAAAGGCCCCATGAGATGCTCCAAAGAATATATTATGCTCCATATGCTGCCCCATATATTATGCCCCATATGGTGTCCCATATATTATGCCCCATAAGATGCTGCCCCATATATTATGCCCCATAAGATGCTCCATATATTATGCCCCATAAGATGCTGCCCCATATATTATGCCCCATATGCTGCCCCATATATTATGCCCCATAAGATGCTCCATATATTATGCCCCATAAGATGCTGCCCCATATGCTGCCTCATAAGATGCTGCCCCATATATTATGTCCCCATAAGATGCTCCATAGATTATGCCCCGTATGCTGCTGCGAATAATAATAATAATAATAAAAAAAAAGCCATACCTCTCGTCGCTGGGGTCCAGGTGCTGGTGTCCTGAGCAGGCGGGGACACCGGCGCGCTATTGGGGATAGGTGACGGTGTCACCGCTGGCAAAGGCCCCGGCACCTGCGATATTCACCTGTCCCGGGTCCGCCGCTGCATGCCTCTGTCTTCCGGGTCCTCGTCAGTGAATGCTCAGGCAGAGGGCGCGCGCGCACTAAGCAGTCATCACACCCTCTGACCTGAACGTTCACAGCCAGAGGATGCGAGGACACAGCAGTGCGTAGCGTGGAACGGGGACAGGTGAATATCGCTTATACTCACCCCTCCTGGCGCGGTCTCTGCAGCCCCTGCTCTCCTCCCGTGGTCTTCGGAAGCTATTCCTAACTTCAGCGGTCACGTGGTACCACTCATTAAAGTCATGAATATGTGCATATTCATGACTTTAATGAGCCGTACCATGTGACCGCTGAACACAGATGCCGGAGACCGTGGGAGAAGCAGGGGGGCTGCAGAGACCATGCCAGGAGGGGGTGAGTATATAGGACAGCTGCGCTCCGCCTCCCCCACCGACCCCTGGCGCATATGACTCGAGTATAAGCCGAGAGGGGCACTTTAAGCCCTAAAAAATGGGCTGAAAATCTCGGCTTATACTCGAGTATATACGGTAACTAAGACTTTTTTTTCCCATTAATGTACATTCTGCACCCCATATTGACTGATAAAAACCAGAAATGTAGAAATTTTTACAAATTTATTAAAAAAGAAAACCTGAAATATCACATGGTCATATGTATTCAGACCCTTTGCTCAAACACTCATATTTACGTCACATGCTGTCCATTTCCTTATGCGCCTCCTTGAGATGGTTCTACTCCTACTACTGATAGGACTTGATTTGTAAAGGCACACACCTGTTTATATAAGATCTCACAGCTCACAGTGCATGTCAGACCAAATGAGAATCATGAGGTCAAAAGAACTGACTAAGGAGCTCAGAGACAGAATTATGGCAAGGCACACATCTGGCCAAGGTTACAAAATATTTCTGCAGTGCTCAAGGTTCCTAAGAGCACAGTGGCATCCATAATCCTTAAATGGAAGAAGTTTGGGACCACCAAAAGTCTTCCTAGACCTGGCCATCCAGCCAATCTGAGCAATCATGGGAGGAGAACCTTGGTGAGAGCGGTGAAGAAGAACCCCAAGATCACTTTGGCTGAGATCCACAGATGCAGTAGGGAGATGGGAGAAAGTTCCACAAAGTCAACTATCACTGCAGCCCTCCATCAGTCAGCCTTTATGGCAGAGTGGCCAGACTGAAGCCTCTCCTCAGTGCAAGACATATGAAAGCCCGCACAGAGTTTGCTAAAAAAAACACATGAAGGACTCCCAGACTATGAGAAATAATATTCTCTGGTCTGATGAGATGAAGATAGAACTTTTGGTAATAATTCTAAGCGGTATGTGTGGAGAAACAAGGCACTGCTCATTACCTGCCCAATACAATCCCAACAGTAAAACATGGTGGTGGCAGCATCATGCAATGGGGGGGTTTAGCTGCAGGGACAGGACAACCGATCGCAATTGAAGTAAACATGAATGCGGGAAAGTACAGAGATATCTTGGATGAAAACCTCTTAAAGAGTGCTCTGGACCTTAAACTTGGCCGAAGGTTCACCTTCCAACAAGACAATGACCCCAAGCACACATCTAAAATAACAAAGGAGTGGCTTCAAAACAACACAGTGACCATTCTTGACTGGCCCAGCCAAAGCCCTGACCTAAACCCAATTTAGCATCATTTAGACCTGAAAATGGCTGTTCACCAAGCTGGAAGCACTGCAGCACTACCTCAGCTAAAGCGGCAACAGGTTGTGCTGAACTAATATGCTTAGTTGACAAACTGCACAATGCTGAAGAGTTGTGGACAGCTCTGAAAGAGCATTAGATCTGTGGTTGACACCGCTGAACCTACAGTCAGGCATGGTCGTGTATGACAATGGCCGAAAACCTGGTGGTGGCTCTGAGGTGAGCTCACACATGTACCAAGCCTGGCCCATGTGCTTAACCTTGTTGTTGAACGGTTTCTCAAAAGCTCAAAAGTCAGCTACAGCTTCAGCCACCCTTGCAGTGCTTCAGCAGCATTTGCAGTTTCCGGTCACCGACTGGTGTGTGATGTCCCCACGCGTTGGAACTCTACACTGCATATGTTGGAAAGTATTTGTGAGCAGAACAGGGCAATTGTTGAATACCAGCATCAACAAGGCCTTCGGTATACAATTCAGACTCCACACATAATACCTCAGGAGTGGACATGGATGTCAGACATATGTACCATCCTACAAAACTTTCAGGAGTCCACCAAGATGGTGAGAGGCGATGACGGCATAATTAGCGTCAACATACCGCTTCTCTGTATTCTGAAAGGCTCTCTGCTCACAATGAAAGAGGATGCATTGCAGGCGGAGCACGATGAGATGAAGGAAGGAACCATACAGGTGATTACACACAGCCCAGCCTCATGTCATCCCAACATGGATTGGTTGACAATGTGGAAGAGGAGGAGGAGGAAGAACAGGAGCTACTTTCCTGCGCATTAGACAGTACTACAAGCACAACTGTCATACCGTCTGTTCAGCGTGGATGGTGTGAGGACAGGGAGAGGAGGAGGAGAACAGCATCATCAGTCATACTGTTGGTGAGGACACGGAAGTCTTGCCAGATAGCAGTCTGGCACACATGGCAGACTTTATGTTGCACTGCCTTACCCGTGACCATCGCATTATCAAAATTTGTGCTGACTCTCATTACTGGTTGGTGACACTTCTAGACCCATGCTACAAGGAGAACTTTCAATCTCTTCTTCCAGAGGCAGATGGGTGTACTAAAATGTTGCAGTACCAGAGGGCCTTTGTTGCAGAATTATTAAACAAATTCCCATCTGAAAACGGCGTCAGAGGTCACAGTTTGTTGAACAAAGAAGGAGTAGAGGCAAGAGAGACACAACTCCAATGCAACAGAGGCAGGGTAACACTGGCAAAGTTCTGGGACAGCTTTCTCAGACCCTCCCATCGACCTGACCAAGAGTCGCAGGGTACTATCACAAGGAGACAGGAGTGTAAAGTTTGGGAAGATGCTGAGGGAGTACCTTGCTGACCGTACCAATGTCCTCCGTGATTCCTCTGTGCCTTTTAATTATTGGGTATCCAAGCTGGACACTTGGAATGAACTGGCTCTCTACGCCTTGGAGGTCCTGGCCTGCCCTGCTCTAGCGTTTTGTCAGAGCGGGTTTTTAGTGCCGCTGGTGAAATTATAACTGATAAGTGCATCCGCCTGTCAACTGAAAATGCTGACTGGCTGAATTTTATAAAAATGAACAAGGGATGGATTGGGGCAGACTTCTGTACACCACCGAAAGATAACAGTAAAACATAACCTCCAGTACAGTGTCTTTTTTGGGAGGTGTATTACCATGCACCTCTTCACACCCACACATGGGTATTTGCTTCCTGACGTTGGCTATTTGGTGTGTTATCCTCCTCTTTCTCCTCATCCTCATCATCCACCACCACTAGATCAACATAGTGACCGTGGTCCATGATGCAATAGCCAACTTATTGTGTAAAAGGATTTTTTTGATGCCCTTTTTATTAAAGTTTTTTATATAGTATGTTGATGTCTACCCCACAGGGGAAATATTCCAAGTATAGGAGACCCGCTCCTTTAAACTGCGAAAAGATTTATAGGAGGACATCCTCCAAGTCTCTTCAGACACCACCACTAGAACACGAGGGTGAGCGTGTTCTGTGATGCAACAGCAACTATATTTTTCTGCAAGGGTGTTTAGGATGTCCGCTAACAAAAATATTTACACAGTAGGTTGATATGTACCCCCCAGGGGAAAATGTTTGTCAGCCCATACACCTAGTGTATGGGGATTACAAGTATAGGAGACCCGATCCTTTAAACTGGGAAGACCTTTTTTGGAGGCCATCCTCCACGTCTCTTTAGACACCACCACTAGAACACGAGGGTGAACGTGTTCCGTGATGCAACAGCCACATAATTTTTTTGAAGGGTGTTTATGATGCCCTTAACAAAATGTTGAGACAGTATATTGATGTGTACTCCCCAAGGGGAATTGTTTGTCAGCCCATACACTTAGTGTTTGGGCATTACAAGTATAAGAGACCCGCTCCTTTGTAATGGAAACAGATTTTTAGGAGGACTTCCTCCACGTCTCTAACAAGTGGTATTTGTGTGCGTCCAAACTTGGGGCAGGCCTTGTATTTACTGCAAAGGCAAACAGTATGGGAGACCCACTCCAAATAATGTGAACTTTTTTGGTTGTTCATCTTTAACACTGCAATGCTACAATGCTGGGTCTTCAGCCTCACCACGGCAATTCACCAATGCAGATTCTTCAGCCTCAACATTGCAATTCTCCACTGCTGGTTCTTCAGGCTCAACACTGAAATGCTCCACTGCTGGGTGTTCTTCCTCAACACTGCAATGCTACCATAAAGGTTCTTCAGCCTCAACACTGCAATTGTCCACCGCTGGGTCTTTAGCCTCAACACTGCAATTGTCCACTGCAGGTTCTTCTGGCTCAACACTGCAATGCTCCACTGCTGTGTCTTTAGCCTCAACACTGCAATTGTCTACCGCTGGGTCTTTAGCCTCAACACTGTAATTGTCCACTGCAGGTTCTTTAGCCTCAATACTGCAATTGTCCACTGCAGGTTCTTTTGGCTCAACACTGAAATGCTCAACTGCCAGTTCTTCCTCAACACTGCAATGCTACCATAAAGGTTCTTCAGCCTCAACACTGCAATGCTACACTGCTGTGTCTTTAGCATCAACACTGCATTTGTCCATCCCGGGTCTTTAGCCTCAACGGTGCAATTTTCCACTGCAGGGTCTTTAGCCTCAACACTGCAATTGTCCACTGCAGGTTCTTCAGCATCAACACTGAAATTATCCACTGCAGGTTTTCGAGACTCAACACTGACATTCTCCACTGCCGGGTCTTCATCCTCAACACTGACATTCTCCAATGCAGGTTCTTCATTCTCAACAATTCACTGCTTGGCAAAAAAATATGGGAGTACCAAATTAATAGGAACAATGCTTTCAGGTGGCCATCCAGTATGTTGGTTCAAAGTGTTATTGGTGTGGTGTAACGTTGGGGCAGGGCAGGCCTTGCATTCAATGCCTAGTCAAACAGTATAGCAGTACGAAATGGAAATAATGGGACGTTTGGTTTCATGTGGCCATCCAGGACATCTGTTCTAAGTGTTATTGGGGTGCGTGTTACTTTGTTACAGGGCAGGCTTGCATTCAATGCATGGCTAACACTATGGGAGACACTCTGTCTTCTAATGGGAACATTTTTGTCATGAGGCCCTCAAGTACGCTTGTTGAAAGGGTTATTGGGGTGCGTGTTTCTTTATTGCAGGGCAGGCCTTGCATTCAATGCATAGGCTAACACTATGGGAGACCCATTTTCTTATAATTGGGACACTTTTTCATGACGCCCTCTTGTATGTCTCGTCAAAGGGGTATTGGGGTGCATCCTAATTTTTGGCAGCCCAGCCATTCACTGCATAGGCAATAACAGTATAGGAGACCCACTGTTTAATAATGGCCTGATGCCCCTATAAAATTAGGCTTTGTGACTTTCAGAGTCCCTCCTTTATAAATGAAACAGGATGTGTCTGATGATGTGTCACACACCACATGGTCAGTTAAGGTTGTTAAATGATGAAATTACATTTCCCAGTGAATGCATCTGTATCGGTGAATGCTAAAGTTGAAAAACCCATCAAAAACGCTACGTGTGAACATAGCCCAAGTGGTGGAGGTACATTTTTGGGGGTTATTTTCTTCATACAAATTATTACCCTGGAAAGGATGTTCCTTAAAATTTTCACTGGAAAATCCATTTTGGTTTAGTTTTTGTATGTTTTAGTGTGCGCCTGTAAAAGTGGCTTCACACTCTGACAACATTGGTCACAGCAGTGACCTAGGTGTCAGAAATGCTTCCAGGGGTATTCCTCATGATGTTCCCGCATCACTTGAGCACTGTTCCCATCGATTTCAGATGTTTTTAGACCCTAAAAGAAGCATGCTGATCTTAAGGAAAGACGTACGCAGGCATACACTGGGCACTGATATGCAAATGTGAACCCGGCCTTACTTTCTTCACATAGACACCATGATGCCTCAAAGCAGTTTGACATCCTCCACAGTATGGTGCTCACACAGTGCACACAGTATGAAGTGTTATCAGTAGCCCCAACACAAGCAGCACACTTTCCTGAATGTCTTGTCTTGTAGTGGTCATATGCACTGAGAATATCACATGACCTGAAGGTTCTTGCAAGTTCTTCAGTCTGTATCCAGATGGAGAGATGGAGAAGTTAACTGTCAATTCTATGTTCCACCATTATATTCAATTTCACGTCTCCTGAGCCATTTTTCAAGAAAAAAAATATCAGGCCGCATGTTGCTTATGCTACTGTGAGAAGATTGAATGGCAAAAACGTGCTGCACCAAAGAATAGCAAAAAGTACTGGAAGTGGTTTATGATGTTGATTTTGAAGCAGATCTGGTTCAAAATCCATGTTAAAAACTGTAAGTGATCTTGAATCTGTGATCTTGAAGTTGCCTGATGAAGGGGCCTTTGTGCTAGTAAAGCTTATTAATAAGATTTTTCTTGGCAGCCAATAAATGTATCACAACTAGGTATTTCTATAGATTTTTCTGCGCAACAAGTACAGCAACATATTTTTGCTTGCATATTTTGGCAAGGCTTAGAATGACATCAAAGATGTTTTAAGGTGAAATTTCACTTTAATTAAGCAGTGCTTTAAACACTGAGAGGGACAGGAGAATACCCCACCATGTAGCTCTACAAGCGCTTGATTTTCATTTGTCACGTTTTAGCCTTTATTCCCCTGATATGTGCAGTTTTATATTGGACCTTGTCTCTTTTCTTATGACACATAATTATTTTGTATTTGAAAAAGACATTTATGTTCAAAGCAAGGGAGTTTCTATGGGGGCTAAATTCTCTCCTTCTGTGGGAAATTTGGGAGTTGAATTGGTTGTATACCTCCACTAATCCCTATATTGATAACATTGTGTGGTATGGGAGATTTATCGATGACCTCCTCTTCATTTGGAGAGGGGATATGTCTCTGATACCACAGTTTGTCCAATTTATCAGTTCTAATCCATATAATATTTTGTTCACATCCAATTGTCACAAGAATTCTATTTCATTTTTAGATCTTCAATTAGTGGGCTCGGAGAATATTATTAGTACATCCACATTTCATAAACCCCTTTCTGGGAATAGTATCCTTCATGCATCAAGCTCCCATCCTAAGCACACGGTGAAATCAATTCCTGTGGGTGAATTCACAGGTATAAAAAGAAATTGCAGTGATGATAATAAACTTGGGGGGGAACTAAGGGAATGCCAGCAGAAATTGAAAAATAGGGGTTATCCCGTGTGGATGTTAAAGAGGGCAGACAATATTGTGAAACAAAAAAATCGTTCTGATCTTTTGATTAATGATCCATGTAGATCTGGTAACGATTGGACAAATAAACCGGTATTGTCTTTACAATTCAGTCCCCAATTTTCTGAGATTAAAAATATTTTTTATAAATATTTACCAATACTGGAGGAGGACAACACATTGGCTCAGATTTTGAAACCGGGTTGTGCTGTGGTTGCAAAGAGCGGTTACTATAGGTAACATACTTTCCAACACCAATAAAACCCTGAATGGCAGACATACGTGGCTCGATTGTAAAGGGTTTTTTAGGTGTGGTGAGAATCGCTGTAGGATGTATAAATTTGTCTCAGTAACCAAAACTTTCCACAACTCTGATTCATCAAGAAATTTTCATATAAAGCAATATTTAAATTGCAATAGCGATTATGTTGTATATTTATATATTATGTTGTTGTATATTATTTGCTCGAGTTGTTCTTTGATGTATGTGGGTTGTACTATCAGGAATTTAAAAAAGCGTACGATGTTCAATCTTACCGATATTTATAATAATTGTGATTCTTTGCATGCTGTGTCACAGGCATCCAGACATTTTATTAGGATTCATGGAAGGAATACTTCATCTTTCAATGTATTTGTTATAGAAAAAATTCATTTGAATAAAAGAGGAGGAGATGTCAGGAAGCAGCTTCGGGATCGAGAAGCCTTTTGGATGTTTTAGTTGAACACCTGTGCTCCTGCTGGACTGAACCAACGCAAAGAATTGTTATTTCATTATTAGTTTTGGTATATTGGAGTTTTTCCTTATATATATACATTTCTTATATTTATTCGTTTCCATGTGCATTGAATTTTGTCATGTCTGATCTATCTAGTTTTGTTTTTTTGTGTGTTTCTTTTTAAATTTTCACTTGCGTGTAATTAGTTTTATCACCTGTGTCTGTGGAATTCGTTTTATCAGCTGTGTATAAATTGTGGTCTATTTCATTGCATAGCAGCTTTAACAAAGAACACAGCATGTGTTCGAAACGCGTTGCTGCGTGTACTGGGTGCCATATGTAATTTGGTACGTTTTTACCATTTTTGAATAAATTATGTCTTTTAAGTCAGCTGGACTCACATCATCGTTTTTTTTACAGGAGTATTCTAACTGTGTATGACAGCCAGTACGCGACCACGTGACTGGGAAATTGACTTATGAGAACTAATATGCCGACAATGGAATCTGTCAGATAACCAGAAAGTTATAGGAAAAAAAAGGCAAATCAAGTTTTTATTTTACATTTGTGAGAATTAGAGGGAAGATCCACCTCTTTAACAGTTTTTATTGCTTATTGTTCTGACATTTCTAAAAAATATATGGTACCACATATTGGCTAAGAAAATCCCTTGAGCCCTAGGGTTTGATAAAGAAAGTGCCTTCAACTTTGTCTAAGCCCTCATGACACTTTTTCAGCCTCAGCTGTAAAATGAAAGAATTGCCAAAAATTAAAGTGAGGCAGCTGGGAGAGGGTGTCAAACTCTATCTATTTAGGGACACCCTAAAACAGCTATACTTTGAGCAACTCTTCTCTGAAATCTCAAACAAGACCAGCGATCACTAGTCTTTAATTATATTGGTTTTCTCATATTGGCGCATGGACCTATGAGGCGCCCATAGGCTCCAAGACCCGAATGCATCTGTAACCCCTAAACCACCTGACTGCAAGGTTTAACCCTCTAATCTTACAACCATTTGCACATATCATCACAGAGAGAAGTTGTATTGGCCTGTTAGAGAAGGGTTTATATCAATTGGAGCTCTGACATTTTTTATTTCATTGGTGAATATATTCATACCCTTCCCAGTCCGTTTAATGTCCAAAAGTAGACATTTTATATTGTTAGAGAATAGATTTACGGTATTGCCATAAAAATTACTCAGATTAACGATTTGAGAAAAAAATATTTTATTTTATGTAAAAAAAACCATAGGTCCAAAAGTGCAATTATATTGGGATTCAGTATAATTGGTGCAAAAGCACATTGTTGGCCTTTTATATTATATAGTGTATTACCGTACTCAGTACAAATGGCAGATATCTAACTGTTGAAGAGATTGCAGAGGAAGACACTGAAGAAAAGGAGGCACATTCTGGTGCTTCTGAAGTATACGTCTTCACTTCAGGGGTGACAGCAACATTCCTTGGACCTGCAAATAGTCATTACATTTGCATTAGGTTTAAATGATTGTGTGAATTTGTTGAATTGTTGAACTTTAAAACATAGTATTGCTCCATAGTTTTCTGAAGTCTATATAAGGCTGTGTGCACACATTGCATTTTCAGTGCAGATTTGTCACAAAACCTGAAGGAATTCCTAATGCCAGCAAAGTGAACGAGAATCCTGAAGTCTCATACACATGTTGCTTATTTGTGACTTGCAGATTTAAATCTGTGGTATACCAATTCTTTCAGTTCTTTGCTGCAGATTTCACTCGTCCTAATGAGTGGGGAAAAATTGGCACCAAAAATGCAAGTAGATAACGCAATGTTTTTACTGCTGCGTTTTTCCTGCTAAGAGATGCAGAAATGGTGCAGAAGTTTACATGTACGGTTATACATAATGTGTGCACATACCTACACCAGCAGATGACATGGCTCCCAAAACCATCATTGATTGTGGATACTTCATGCTAGACCTTGGATATCAAGTTTCCACAATCAATGATGGTTTGAGGAGCCATGTCATCTGCTGGTGTAGGTCCACTGTGTTTTATTAAGACCAAAGTGAGCACAGGCATCTACCAGGAAATTTTAGAGCACTTCATGCTTCCCTCTGCAGACAAGCTTTTTGGAGATGGAAATTTCATTCTCCAGCAGGACTTGACACCTGTCCACACTGCCAAAAATACCAATACCTGGTTTAAAAACAACAGTATCACTGTGCTTGATTGGCGAGCAAACTCACCTGACCTTAACCCCATAGAGAATCTATAGGGTATTGTCAAGAAAAAGATGAGTCACCAGACCCAACAATGCAGACAAGCTGAAGGCTGCTATCAAAGCAGCCTGGGCTTCCATAACATCTCAGCAGTGCCACAGGCTGACTGCCTCCATGCCATGCCACATTGATGCAGTAATTGATGCCAAAGGAGCCCATACCAAGTTTTGAGTATTTACTAATTATACATTTCAGTAGGCCAACATTTCAGATTTTAAAATCATTTTTTTAAGCTGGTGTTATAAAGTATTGTAATTTACTGAGATAATAACTTTTGGGCTTTCACTGGCTGTGAGCCATAATCATCAACATTAACAGAAATAAACACTTGAAATAGATCACTGTGTGTAATGACTATATAATGTATGAGTTTCACTTTTTGTATTGAAGAACTGAAATACATTAACTTTTTGATGATATTCTAATTTTGTGAGACACACCTGCAGTTGACTTTAGTTTAGGTATTGATGTAGGTTAATGTTTGGGACTATCACTATCCCAAAGTGGGAAGGACTTAGTGTTAGTGCAAGTGGCTGCTTCAGGTAGATAGTTAGATAGGGTCAAGTTCAAGTGCAAATAGGAAGTGTTATGTAACCAGTTCTGCCAAGGCAATAGTGAGATCCTGAGGTGATCAATGAGACAGAGTGACCTTCCAGAAAAGGCGTCCTTGAATAGGATGACGAGTCACGAGAAATCCTGAGCTTGCTAAGCTCCAAAGGTAAAGGGCCTAAAAAGGACTAAGTTTGTGGGACTAGTGGGGGTGCTGAATGGTAGATCCAGGGCGCCAGTACTGGAAGAAATAGGACATGAAGACGCTGAGCAAGTAGAGAGACTTTCTGATCAGGAATGTAGTGACAAGCTAGGCTGTGACGAAGAAGGGTGAAACAGTATGTTTCACTGACCCTGCATTAGGTAGACTACAGAGGAAGGATACTATGTATATGAAAATGCTTTATACTGCAGAGGAACCATCCATAAGACTTTGTATCTGATATCCCTTGTACTTAACCCTTACTAAGTTACCATTCACTAAATACTATATTTTAGAACGGGAGTCTCCATTCTTGAAGTTCTATTTTGGTCTCATCTGACCACATGACCTTCTCCCTCGCCTCCTCTGGATTATCCACATAGTCATTGGCGAACTTCAAGTGGACACATGCTGGCGTGACCAGGAGGACCTTGCGTGCAGAGCAGGATTTTAATCCATGACGGCATAATGTGTTACTAATGATAATGTTTGAGATTGATGTCCCAGCTCTGTTCAGGTCATTAACGAGGTCATCTCATGTAGTTCTGGACTGATTCCTGACCTTTCTAAGAATCATCCTTACCCCATGAGGTGAGCTCTTTCATGGAGCACCAGACCAAGTAAAATTGACAGTCATTTTGTGTTTCTTCCATTTTCTAATAATTGCTCCATCAATTGTGCTATCAGTGCCATCTCACCAAACTGTTTGCCTATTGTCCTGTAGCCCATCCCATCTTTGTGTAGGTCTACAATTTTGCCTCTCGTGTCCTTATACAGCTCTTCGGTCTTGCCCATAGTGGAAAGGTTGGAGTGTGATTGACTGTGTGGGCAGGTGTCTTGTATACAGGTAACGAGTTCAAAAAGGTGCAATTAATACAGATAATGAGTGCAAAGTAGGATGGCTAATTAAAGAATAACAGGTCTGTGAGAGCCAGAATTGTTGCTGGTTGGTAGGTGATAAATACTTATTTCATGCAATAAAATGCAATTTATTCAGTTAAAAATCATTCAATGTGATTTTCAGGTTTTTATTTTTAGATTCTGTCTCTCACAGTTGAAGTGTACCTACAATAAAAATTACAGACCTCTCCACTCTTTGTAGGTGGGAAAACTTGCAAAATCGGCAGTGTATCAAATACTTATTCTCCCCACTGTACATATATTGTATATGTGTATTAGCATATTTAGTTTCATATATTTATGCCTTCAAAGGTATCTTTCTGCAGTGTGAAGAATAAGGGAGGTTTGCAATAGTTTATGCCCCCACTTAAAAAACAAAACAAAATGAACAGAGCACTGCTAAATATACAAATTGTGGCAGCACTCAAGTCTCTACATATTACACAGGTGTAACATGAACAGCGTTAGAGGGAAGCTTACTAACCAATGGACAGCATGAATTAGAACAGCCAGATATGTTTTTTGTGGGGATTCAGATAAGTCATATTTTGAAGATCTGGCTGGGGACTATAGATAAGGGATGTGACTAGTCCAGCACCACCCGGGCCAACTTCTCACAGCACCACTCTAGTGGATTGAAAGGTATCTCCTGTGTACATCAGGAGAGACCTGTCAATCAAACAGTGCTGTGTGAGGAGTAGCCGGACTAAGAATGGTCTTTTAACTATGTTTTCAGCATTTCAGAGAAAGACATACCTAACTGATTCATGCGATCCTTTGTTTTGGCAGTATATATTGAGTGACCAGCAGTGGCGTACGGTCAATAGTAGCAGACCACGCAGCTGCTATGGGGCCCGGACAGGTGAGGGGGCCCGCGACGGCCACTGCGGTTTGGCAGATGTGCTGTGCTGACAGGGCCGGCGTCAGCACCCGGCGTACCCGGGCAAGTGCCGGGGCCCTGAGCAGGCGGGGGGCCCACTCGCCGTCGGGCACCCGGCGCCCGTTAGTGGATGAGAGTGGTGCCAGCGCCGCCACTGGGCCCCCCCGCTTGCTCAGGGCCCCGGCAGCCGGCACAATACTTACCTCTCCCCGTACCTCCGTAGCTCCGAGCTCCAGGGGGAACCTGCAGGGCGCCCGCGCTTCCTCTCACAACAGCGCCGCTGGATGATGTCATCATTCAGCGGCCGGCTGTGGCAGAGAGTAAGTGTGGGCGCCATTGATGCTGCGGGACTGCCTGCGGTGTGGACGCCGGACAGGTGAGATGTGGTGTGTGTCAGTGTTTGTGTGTGTGTGTTTGTCTGCCTGCGTGTGTGTATGTAGTGCGGTGCTTTGTGTGTGTGTATGTGAGAGAGTGCGGCGGTGCTGTCTGTGTGTCGTGCTGTATGTGTGATGGTGGTGGGGGGAGGCAGTGACGGTGGTGAGGAGGCAATGATGATGATGGGGAAGCGATGATGATAATAATGGGGAGGCAATGATGATGATGGGGAGGCAATGATGATGATGGGGAGACAATGATAATGGGGAGGAAATGATGATGATAATGGGGAGGCAATGATGATGGGGAGGCAATGATGATAATGTTGAGGCGATGATGATGATGATGATGATGATGATGGGGAGGCAATGATGATGATTGGGAGACAATGATAATGGGGAGGCAATGATGATGATAATGGGGAGGCAATGATGATGATAATGGGGAAGCAATGATGATGATAATGGGGAGGCAATGATGATGATAATGGGGAGTCTTTCCACAGCGCCCTTTCCTGAGCTGTAACAGTGCAGAACGCAGCATAGTGCAGAGGAGAGCTCTATATTTTGTATGGAGCATTATATGGGGTCCAATATTCTTTATGGAGCATTATATTTGGCCCATAATACTGTATGGAGGACTATGTGGTGCCCATAATATTGTATGGAGGACTGTACTGTCCAGTCTGTACTGTGCGCTGTGAGGATTTGGTGGTTTTTGAGCTATTGTAGAATTTACAATAGATATCAGTCATGTAATGGAAGAAGTGAAGTGTTTGGCATTGTACTATACCCATATTTCTCTGCCGTATCTGTGCATCATGAATCGTAGTCTGTGTTAAAGGGGCCCACTGAGACTCTTTCGCCCGGGGCCCATAAAAACCTGGAGCCGGCCCTGTGTGCTGACACAGTACTATCTCCTTTAATTAAATGTAAGCGCCGGCCGCCGGCCGCTGTATACCCCTTGAAGCTCCCCTTTCTTTGTTTCCTGGTCAGCAGTTGGCTGAAGTCTCTGGCTGGTCTCTGGCAGCCAGAGTCTGTTGATTTCTTTTTTCTTTTTTTTTTGGGGGGGGCCCATTCAGACTTTTGCTATGGGGCCCCATGATTTCTATGTACGCCCCTCGTGACCAGTTCCCTTTCAGTGCACCAGAAGACCTCTTTATGCTCTGCATGTGTGGACAATGATTTATTCTCACTGCTGTAATGGTGCTCCAATTATGAACAAAATGTCTGCCTATGTTTGAGGATGACCCCGGTCTGCTCAAAGCTAATAGTCCCTCTGTGTTTTAGAATATGCACAGCTCCCTGATCAGAGACATGTTACTATGGACATTTTTAGAGTTAGCAGATGTTCACAGCTGCCTAGCTTCTCCACAGATTCCATGAAAAAGAAAGCATTATTGATTTCCTGATGACCAGATAGGTAGAGGCAATGAGCCCAGTTACTGGCTGGATGGCACGGGAAAGGAAGGTTATGCCCAAGATCTCTTTTTCTGCTGGTTCTTGGCTTTAATTCTGTAATTGTAATACAGTTCTGTTGATATAATAGCACACATCTGTTCATACCAAACATCACTTGCATTGCTTTCTAGTGATAGCAGCACATTTCTGTCCACATCCAAAGGACTGATTTAAGCTTCATACCAAAAGTGCATTTACTTACACTCCACTCTCCACTTTCATGTTTAGAGCATCTGACGTTGATTGGTATTTGTTTTACACGTTCGTTAAAGGAACTTCCTTTCTTCTTAGACCACTGATATGTGTTCATGGCCTCCATAAACGTTAGGTTGTTGTATCGTTTTGGACTCTTTATTATGAACGGCCACGATCTGCAATGTAAAGCAAAACACATGATTTTCCCTATCACTGCTCAGAACAGTTTAGAGTAGAATACGTGCGAAGTTATCCAATCTACAGTATGTACACTATGTGACAATGTTCATAAATAGAAAAATAGGGAATTCCAGAGCCAAGAGCTTCAGTTAAAGTCTCAAATTTATTAAAGTAGGTAGAAAAAAGTTGCAAGTTCTGTACTGATATAATCTAGCAAATGCATTTCAGACTACTGTCATTATTTATTGCTATTGATGCAATGACTAAGGGAAATTGCACAATGAGAGAAGGCAACTGTCGGCGCTATCTGGAGACATATTAAAGGCAATCTGTCACCCCATTTTTCCTATATAAGCTGCAGCCACAGCCATCAGGGGCTTATCTACAGCGTTCTGTAATGCTGTAGCTAAGCCCCCAATTTAACCTGAAAGAAAAGAAAAATGCGTTATATTATACTCACCCGGGGGGTGGTACAATGCGGTCCGGTCTGACGGGCGTCGCGGTCCGGCGCCTCCCATCTTCTAGCGATGACGTCCTCTTCCTTGCTTCTGTCGCACTCCTGCGCAGGCGTACTTTATCTGACCTGTTGAGGGCAGAGCAGAGTACTGCAGTGTGCATGCTTTGGGCCTCTCTGACCTTTCCCGGCGCCTGCGCACTGCAGTACTCTGCTCTGCCCACAACAGGGCAGATAAAGTACGCCTGCGCAGGAGCGCGACAGAAGCAAGGAGGAGGACGTCATCGCTAGAAGATGGGAGGTGCCGGACCCGGACAGTGACGCTCATCAGACCAGACCGCATTGGACCGCCCCCCGGGTGAGTATAATATAACTCGTTTTTCTTATTTGTGAAGGTTACATTGGGGGTTTATCTACAGTATTACAGAATGCTGTAGGTAAGCCCCTGATGGCGGTGGCTGCAGCTGATATACAAAAAATGGGCTGACAGATTCCCTTTAATAATATTATTGTTTTTTCTCCTCATTGCGCGATCTCCCTTAGGGCCCTGTCTCACATAGTGAGATCGCTGCTTAACAGCGATCACAGCAGCGATCTCGCTATGTCTGACACGTACCAGCGATCAGGCCCCTGCTGAAATGCCAGGACTTTTTTTAATCGCTGGTCTCCCGCTGGCCAGCACGCATTGTTGCGTGTGGCAGGCAGGAGACCAGCGATCAGCTGGTAACCAAGGTAAACATCGGGTTTCCAGGCGCGGGGCTGTGCCTGGAAACCCGATGTGTACGTTGGATACCAGCGCGCTGCTGCAGGGGAGCTGGTAACCAAGGTACATGTTGGGTTTCCAGGCACTGCGCAGTCACTTCTGCTTTTTGATGACTCCACTGGCTGGTGTTCCGTGAGTCATCCACCTGGTACTACCTCTTTGGTGGAAAAGATTAAAGGGAATCTGTCAGCCCAAAATAGCCATATCAGATAAAGATATGGCTGAATAGTGCGTCCCATAACTAAGCTAACGGTGGGTATCATATATCATGTTACCCCGTTTTCATATCAAAATACCTTTTTAAAATTGGTGATTGTATGTGTCAATCACTGCAGTCAGGTCAGGAGGGCAGCGGTTTTCATGTCCTCCCCCGCCCCCGCTCCTCGTCATCTGTTGCATATCGCCGTCTGTGAATACCACAGACGGCGTTAGGTTCCCGCAATTGCGCAATTCAAAATCTGTTGGGCAAAGCATACTGCGCATGCGCCGGGCCGGATTTTGAATTGCGCAATTGTGGGAATTGTGAAGACTGACAAGGAGCGCAGTGGTGAGGAGTGGGTGTAAGATGATGTGGGAGATGAGGTCCAAGACTCCACATGGGGTGAAGGCCATCCGTGTGATGTGTGCAGTTTGGAGGAAGAGGAGGGTGCCACGTTGCCCTCGCAGCACAGCAAAAGAGGGAGCAAGGTGAAAAAGAGCAGAGGCTGGCCCCTAGGCAATTGACATTAGTGTGTCCGGTCTTCCTGGGAGATTTGGGGTTAGAAAGTCAATACATATTGTGAATTGCAGGTCATCCATTTAGCCTGCGTGTTTCATGTCCCATATTAAATGGATTTTGTTTCCTTTGGTGCTGAACAGGTTAATGACCCTTTTGTATGCTGGTTAGAAACATGCAGCTACCCGCTCGCTGCTGCTTCTGATCTGGTCAGTTCCTCTTTCTATAAAAACCGGCCAGGCTTTGTCTTTCTCACCTGTGGAAGTTCTAGTCCCTTGTCCTCTGGAGTTGTTGTCCAGAGTTGGAGATTGTTTTGCTGCTGCTGGAGATTATTGTATGCTGTTTTGGATGCATGCTTTTCTCCTTGTCCTATTCCTATTTTGTTTGTACATTCCTCCACTCTTCTATATACCTCTCTGCCTTTGATGAGTGTTTTTGTACGTCAGTGGCTTTTCTGTTATCCCTATTTGTCTTATGTATTGATACACTAGGATTTATGTCCCATGCCTCTTGGGGGAGGAGGAGGGGACAGATTGGATTATAACAAGAGAACAGTGAGGCACAAGCCCAAACCTCCTCACATTCAGAGGTACATTTGGAAAAAGGGATAGTTCGGATCTGAGCTTGAGGAACAGTGAAGGGCCCATTTCCCTATCTCACGTACAATTACAGCGTGACACCAGTACATCATCTGCTACTGTCCACTGTGCCGACTAAGTGAGTACACCAAAGTCAGCTCAAAGGAGCTCCCCGATGCAACATTTCTTCAGGCAATGTGCTGATGACAAGACATGGGTTGTTTGCACTGATCAAAAAATAAACTGATGAGTGATTGCTTGTCCCCTTGAACCCTAAGCCCGGCCTGGTGGTGTGTGATAACTTGGGAACTTTTGTAGCATCTCTAGGCTAGGTTGGTTTGATGTACATCCCTTGCCTGGCGCATGTGCTGAATTTGGTGGTACAGAGCTTCCTTAAAAATTACCCACATATGTCAGAGGTGATGCTGAAGTGCTTACCTGTCTGTGCTTCAGTGTCGCTTCTGCCTTTCCGCTCATATGTGACACACCCACAAGGTGGAACTCCACATTGCATATGCTGCAGAGACTGTGACAGCAGCAGGCAAAAGTGAAGTTTCAGATGCAGCATGCATGATTGGGCCACACTACTTCACAACCAATGAGTGGGCCTCCATGCGGGACGTGTGTGTCATGCTTAGTGTTGAGCGATACTGACGATATCCAGAAATATCGGATAGGATTGGATCGGCCCGATACTCAAAAAGTATCGGGTATCGCCGATCCGATACTGGAAAACCCAATTCAATTCAATGGGACAGAAATATCGTAATTAAAAAAAACCTTTCTTTCTTTGTAAACACTAGATATACACACATAGAATACATATATATATATATATATATATATATATATACACATGTCATTGTGACATATATATATACATATATTTATAGTTCATACACTTCTACATAGTAGAATAGCCTCTGATTCAATTGCCAGGCAATTGTAACATCTGCCCCCAGACACCCCAGAAAAGGCAAATCTATAATTAGATTCGCCCTTTCTGGCACTTTGCCCTGTAGTGGTGGTGAATGGGTTAATAAGGGGTTAAAGCCACCTTGCTATTGAAAGGTGACTTTAAGCCAGGTTAATAATTGAGAGCTGTCAATTAGACAACTATCAATTATTAATCCTATTGTATGAAATAAAAATAAAACACACACACACTTTAATTAAAAATAATTTTAATGAAATAAACACACAGTTTTTGACGATATTTTATTTTACTGCCTTTCCTTGCGAAGCCCTTGTTCACCTGTAATAAAAATAAAATAATAAAGCAACATTATTCTTACCTATCCATTGTTCAGTCAGGTCCCCCGATGTAATCCTTCTGAAAGGGTTAATGTTTACTGCAGGGACCGCAGCTAATGCTGACAGCCTCGCAGTAAACCCCTGACTGAATCATCTCCTCTCCTGGCTGACAGGAGAGGAAGTGGTTAGCATAATTGATTGCTTCCCACTTTCACTTCAGGTCAGCCAGGGACACTGCAGCATCAGTGACGTCAGAGGGAATCCCGGCTGACCTGAAGTGAATTGATTAACAAAAATAGGGGATCCCCTCGAAAAAAAAAATGGCGTGGGGTCCCCTATTTTTGTTAACCAGCCTGATGAAGCAGACTACTGAGGCCTGGTTTTTCAGACTGTTAAGGAGCCAATATCCACGGACCTTGCAAGCCTGATAATACCAGGCCACAGCAGTCTGCTTAGCTTGGCTGATTAACAAAAATAGGGGATCCCCTCAAAAAAAAAATAGCGTGGGGTCCCCCCTATTTTTGTTAACTAGCCAGATGAAGCAGACTCCTGAGGCCTGGTTTTTCAGGCTGGTAAGGATCCAATATCCTGGAACCTTGCAAGCCTGATAATACCAGGCCACAGCAGTCTGCTTAGCTTGGCTGATTAACAAAAATAGGGGATCCCCTCAAAAAAAAATGCCGTGGGGGTCCCCCTATTTTTGTTAACCAGCCAAGTAAAAAGCAGACTGCTGTGGCCTGGTATTAAAAGACTGTCAAGGCCCATGGATTTTGGCCCTCAGCAGCCTAAAAATACCAGGCTGCAGCAGCCCCACAATTGGCGCATCCAAAGATGCGCCAATTGTGGCACTTTACCTGGCTCTTCCCACTTGCCTGTAGCGGTGACTAGCGGGGTAATAAGGGTTTAATGTCACCTTTGATTGATCGGTGACAATAAGCCCGGTTAATAATGGAGAGGCGTCAATAAGTCACCGATCCATTATTAATCATAAAGTTTGCAAATTTAAAAAAAAAAGTCTTTTAATGAAATAAAACACAACACAGTTTTCATTATTTTTATTCCACGCTCATCCTGCGACGCCATCGTTCTCCTGTAAAAAAACAAAAATAACAAACCATCACAAATACTCCCTATCCGACGCAGTCCAAAATCACGAGTGTCCCACGACGAGTCCAGCTCTGCTACATCTGGATGCCAGGCTGAGCCTGGCATCCAGATGTAGCAGAGCTGCTTACCTGAGGAGATTCCCCAGCAATGACGTCATCGGACTGGTTTACGGCCAGCTGTCGCGAGAGTACAGCCTGCCGAGATTACCCAGTACCCGGCAGTCACTGCAGTTATCGCGAGAAGCTGCACGTGACCGCCAGGGAGAGGGTAATGGCGGCCATCAAGGAGTCCAGGACGTGACCGCCGGGGATCTTCTGCCAGGTAAGTGCTGCTGACACCTGACAGACCCGACCAACACTGACAGTGACACTTTCGGGAAGTTCCTGTGTCACGTACTTTGTTCTGTGACACAGGAACTCCCATAGACTTTACAGGAAAACTCAGATTCCGGTGTCCGATATGCAAAAAATATCGGATCTCAGAATCGGAATTCCGATACAGCGAATATCAGCCGATACCCGATATTTGCAGTATCGGAATGCTCAACATTAGTCAAGCTGCACTGCTTCAAGTACTGCACCAACATGGCCAACGTTGATGACACAGTCACCAGCATTACTATCCCACTTCTATGCTTGCTTGAAAAAATAGGCGATGATGGATAACATGGTGGCACAGAAATAAGAGGAGTATGAGGACCAAGAACCATTCACACCTTTATCAGACCAGGTATCCACACATGGCTCGGAGGGTTGGTTCCTGTACCAACAGCAGCAAAGTACACAACTGAACAGCCAGCGTACAATTTTGGAGGATGAGGAGGAGGAACTATGTCCACAGCAAGTTGGCACTCAAAGCAGGTCATGGGCACTGTAGCATACCTGGGGGGGATACAGTGAATCCAATCGATACCACTCCCACTGAGAACAGCTTGTCATTGTCTCTATGCAGCCTGGCACACTAAATAAAGTACACCAATAAATAATGACAATCATGTTTCCCGGATTGTTACCAATGCTGATTACTGGGTGTCAACCCTGCTGGATCCCCTCTACGAGGACAATACCAACATTACTTCCATCACTGGAGTGGGATAGGAAACAACAGGAATAATAGAGCATGCTGGTAGTCGCATTACCTACAGCGTTCCCACCTGAGAACAGTGGCTCAGTAAAAGACCATGGCAAAGGAGGACGAATTCGCCTACACAGCTGGCGCACCGCCAGCACCTCGAAAAGGAGAGCTAGCCTGGATGAAATGTGGAAAACCTTCCTCAGCCCATCACAACATCTGGCACCACCATCTGATATGTTTCAACAACATGCTGGAATAGTATGTGTCCGCATGTCTCCAAGTACTCAGTGATAAGTAGGCCCCATTTAACTTCTGTGTCTCCAAATTGACCACATAGCCAGAGTATGCACGTTACACCTTGGCGATGCTGGCCTGCCATCTTGCAAGTGTATTGTCTGAACGTGCATCTTACAGTCTGATTTTACAGTAGATTACCAGAGACAGGGTGGAGGCTGCGGTGGAGCAGCGTTCACAGGAGGCAGGGTGGCTGCTGCAGGAGGCTGGCAGAGGCAGGTGTGGGGTGATGCTGTGGGCCTTGTACTGGGAGGAAGGAGTGTCCCAGAGGTGCAAGGCTGTGGGCCCTGTGCTTTCATAAAATGTTGGTGGTGAGTGGAGTCCCCTTCCCATTTATGTCCCTGCGGTGGGCTTCGGGAAATTGGCCGCCAGAAGCAGAGCTTGCGCAGATTGAAATCTCTTGAGCCAAGATATCAGGAGACAAGGGCCTGCAGCCTCACACTGCAGGGACTCCCACCTCATCCGAACACGCAGCCTGTCACCCTAATCCTGCCACCGTTGGCCCCCTGCAGCAGAGACCCAGCCTCCTGTGATCCCGCTCCATTTCAGCCACCCACTTTCCCGGTAAAATACATTCGGATTATGAGACACACCCCTATTTTCCTGCCAAATTTTGGGAATAAAGTACTTCTAATCTGAAAAAAAAAATAATTGTATTTTATGCAATAATTATTGCTTTTTTGATAAATACCAATTATTATGGAGTTGTAGAATTTGATTAGCTAATGAGATAAGTAGATAATTCCAGAATAGCTATTTTTTGTGCATGCTAAAATGACTATCAAATATTTGTTGTAATGAATTTTGAATTGTTATACTGTACGTTATATGTTTGTCCTTTTACTTACGTGACTGGTTTGTATATTTCCTTCACTCCAATGAACTGAAGCTGCTCTTTCATTTCTGGGATACTTTCACATCGGGCAAGATCAATTTTTGGATAATAAATTAAATAAGAAAGACACATTTCATCTCTTGTACTCAGGCCACCCTAAAATTTCAATAAAATGTACAATATAATTACTAAGCATGATTAAAAAATATTTTTTGCAATAATATAAATAGCAGTCAAATAGTAATAGTTTTGAATAGTTATACTTAGTAAGCATAAATTCATTAGGTCTGCTATTTTATAATCATTCTAATGAAAATGAGATGTACGCTGAGATATGTTACAACAGTGGTCCTCGACCTTTCTTACCTTGAAAGCCACATTCTGTTTTGAGAGATAGCTGCGAGCTACATCTAATATGTCCATCCTCTGCAGCCATTGCATCACCCAGAACCCCCATTACCAGTCTACAGTAATGTTAGCCAAAGCTTCCCTTGTTTCACCCTCCCTATAGGCAACATTCTTACACCCAAGGATTCCTACTTTACCCCCATTCGGAATTTCTTAAATGAGCACTCCAAATTATTGCATCCAGATCAACACCTCTCTCCTATCTCCAACTTACAATATTTATCCCCGTCTGTAAATGCGCATCCAGATCTGCTTTTCTGTGCAGGGCTCCTTACAAAAGTCACCATTTGGAGACTTATCTTCATAGCTGTTTGCTAGACTTTGTGCTAATGCACCAACTTGGCAAACAACAGCTAACCACACACATCATAGGCCTGCGAGCCACAGGTTTGGGAAGTCTGCCTTACAAGATTACACAAACTTTATTTTACAGAGGTAACACTGGGATGAGATAGGTTTAAAATTATCAACTATTATTGATTTACTAAGAAGCCAATAACCAATAACTACTTTGCTGTAAAAGAAATGCCAATTCTTTATATATTTGCATCTAGAAATAACATTTTAATTGTGAATTCCTTTGTACAGTAGATGTGGTTAGTTGATTAAATTAATATTGGAATAACTAAGGAAGTTGTTAGCTATTTTAAGCTCGAATGAAAAAATTTAATTTGCTTGTGGTTTTTAAGGATGCCAGAGAATATTAAATTTTCAACGTCTCATCCCTTTTTTGATCAGTGGGTAAATAGTTATAAGTATTAATATGCAGTGGGTTCGGAAAGTATTCAGACCCCTTTAAATTTTTCTCTCTTTGTTTCATTGTACATTAATGTAACTTTGCACCCCATCTTGACTGATAAAAAACAGAAATGTTGAAATTTTTGCAAATTTATTAAAAAGAAAAACTGAAATATCACATGTTCATAAGTATTCAGACCCTTTGTTCAGACACTCATACTTACGTCATATGCTGTCCATATACTTGTGATCCTCCTTGAGATGGTTCTATTTCATTGGAGTCGAGCTGTGTTTAATTAAACTGATGGGACTTGATTTGTAAAGGCACACATCTGTCTATATAACACCTCACAGCTCACAGTGCATGTCAGACCAAATGAGAATCATGAGGTCAAAGGAACTGGCCAAAGAGCTTAGAGACAGAATTATGCAAGGCACAGATCTGGCCAAGGTTACAAAAGAATTTCTGCAGTACTCAAGTTTCCTAAGATCACAGTGGCCTCCATAATCTTTGAATGGAAGAAGTTTGGGACCAACAGAAGTCTTCCTAGTCTTCACTGCAGCTCTCCACCAGTCAGGCCTTTATGGCAGAGTGGCCCGACGGAAGCCTCTCTTCAGTGCAAGATATATGAAAGCCCATATAGTTTGCTAAAAAAGCACATGAAGGACTCCCAGACAATGAGAAATAAGATTCTGTGGTCTGATGACACAAAGAAAGAACTTTTTGGTGATAATTGTTAAACGGTATGTGTGGAACAAAACTAGGCACTGCTCATCACCTGCCCAATACAATCAAACAGTGAAACATGGTGGTGGCAGCATCATGCTATGTGGGTGTTTTTCAGCTGCTGGAACAGGACAACTGGTTGCAATTGTAGGAAGCATGAATGCGGCCAAGTACAGATATATCCTGGATGAAAACCTCTTCCAGAGTGCTCTGGACCTCAGACTTGGCTGAAGTTTCACCTTCCAACAAGACAATGACCCCAAGCACACAGCTAAAATAACAAAGCAGTGGCTTCAGAACAACTCTGGGACCATTTTTCACTGGCCCAGTCAAAGTCCTGACCTAAACCCAATTGAGCATCTCTGGAGAGACCTGAAAATGGCTGTCCACCAATGTTCACCATCCAACCTGATGGAACTGGAGAGGATCTGCAAGGAAGAATGGCAGTGGATCCCCAAATACAGGTGTGAAAAACTTGTTGCATCATTCACAAGAAGACTCATGGCTGTACAAGCTCAAAAGGGTGCTTCAATTCAATACTGAGCAAAGGGTCTAAATACTTATGAGCATATGATATTTCAGTTTTCTTTTTTAATAAACTTGCAAAAATTTCTACATTTCTGCTTTTTTTTTTCAGTAACGATGGGTGTACATTAATGGAGTGTACATTAATGAGAAAAAAAATTAAGTTTTTGAATTTACCAAATGGCTGCAATGAAAGAAAGAGGGAAAAATTTAAAGGGGTCTGAATACTTTCTGAACCCACTGTACATGTTATAGTATTATGTATTAATATCATTTATTAGTATTATGTATTAATATTGGGTAGATATACAAATTTGGGGTAGATATTGATATCTTCATGGATGGATTTGATTGAAAAATGGCTGTAATAACAAGCAATTTTCATATTTACTTTTTATTAAAATTTGTTACCATTCTACTATTTTCTCTTTTTGCATTTACAGCTCATAGGCAAGAGGACTAGCCATCAGACAGCAGTGGAGGCAAAACATGGTAGTACTTCCCACCTCTTTCCAATAGAACCTGTAAGCATTGGGGTACGCTCACATTTCCATATATAAAGTAGCTGAGATTCTTAACCAGAAAAGTTGGAGGGTGTCAGGCAAGTGCCATGCATTTTTTTTCCTCACTCAGCATCCATATGAAATGCGTATGCAATCCTTATGCAATTCGTTTTTAATATCAGCTTTTACAGTTAGGTCCATAAATATTTGGACAGAGACAACATTTATCTAATTTTGGTTCTAGACATTACCACAATGAATTTGAAACAAAACAAATCAGATGCAGTTGAAGTTCAGACTTTCAGCTTTCATTTGAGGGTATCCACATTAAAATTGGATGAAGGGTTTAGGAGTTTCAGCTCCTTAACATGTGCCACCCTGTTTTTAAAGGGACCAAAAGTAATTGGACAAATAACTCCAAGGCTATTTCATGGACAGGTGTGGGCAATCCCTTTGTTATGTCATTCTCAATTAAGCAGATGAAAGGGCCGGAGTTGATTTGAGGTGTGGTGTTTGCATTTGGAAGGTTTTGCTGTGAAGGAAACATGTGGTCACAGGAGCTCTCCATGCAGGTGAAACAAGCCATCCTTAAGCTGCAAGAACAGAAAAAAACCCATCCAAGAAATTGCTACAACATTAGAAGTGGCAAAATCTACAATTTGGTACATCCTGAGAAAGAAAGAAAGCACTGGTGAACTCATCAATCCAAAAAGACCTGGGAGCCCACGGAAGACAACAGTGGTGGATGATCGCCGCATACTTTCTTTGGTGAAGAAGAACCCGTTCACAACATCAACTGAAGTCCAGAACACTCTCAGTGAAGTAGGTGTATCTGTCTCTAAGTCAACAGTAAAGAGAAGACTCCATGAAAGTAAATACAAAGGGTTCACATCTAGATGCAAACCATTCATCAATTCCAAAAATAGACAGGCCAGAGTTAAATTTGCTGAAAAACACCTCCAGAAGCCAGCTCAGTTCTGGAAAAGTATTCTATGGACAGATGAGACAAAGATCAACCTGTACCAGAATGATGGGAAGCCAAAAGTTTGGAGAAGAAAGGGAACGGCACATGATCCAAGGCACACCACATCCTCTGTAAAACATGGTAGAGGCAACGTGATGGCATGGGCATGCATGCCTTTCAATGGCACTGGGTCACTTGTGTTTATTGATGACATAACAGCAGACAAGAGTAGCCGGATGAATTCTGAAGTGTACCGGGATATACTTTCAGCCCAGATTCAGCCAAATGCTGCAAACTTGATTGGACGGCGCTTCATAGTACAGATGGATAATGACCTCAAGCATACAGCCAAAGCTACACAGGAGTTCATGAGTGCAAAAAAGTGGAACATTCTTCAATGGCCAAGTCAATCACCAGATCTTAACCCAATTGAGCATGCATTTCACTTGCTCAAATCCAGACTTAAGAGGGAAAGACCCACAAACAAGCAAGACCTGAAGGCTGCGGCTGTAAAGGCCTGGCAAAGCATTAACAAGGAGGAAACCCAGCGTTTGGTGATGTCCATGGGTTCCAGACTTAAGGCAGTGATTGCCTCCAAAGGATTCGCCACAAAATTTTGAAAATAAAAATATTTTGTTTGGGTTATGTTTATTTGTCCAATTACTTTTGACCTCCTAAAATGTGGAGTGTTTGTAAAGAAATGTGTACAATTCCTACATTTTCTAACACATATTTTTGTTCAACCCTTCAAATTAAACGTTACAATCTGCACTTGAATTCTGTTGTAGAGGTTTCATTTCAAATCCAATGTGGTGGCATGCAGAGCCCAACTCGCGAAAATTGTGTCACTGTCCAAATATTTCTGGCCCTGACTGTACATACAGTTATTCTCTGTCATTTTAATCTAGTTTTCTAACTTATAAAACAATCTTATATACAGATAGATGATGGATAGATAGTTAGAAAGATAGATAGTTTAAATCATGCACCGAGGGTGTTGTTCAAGATACAGCAGAGTCACAGACGAGAAAAGAACTAATTTCCACACAGTCCACTATCAGTAACTATTTTACTTAGGAACGAAGATATTCCTAATCGGTTTTGATAAATGCACAAACATGTCATGTTTGGAGAGCCCCTGATGTCCAAAATAGTGGAAACCCCCAACAAGTGACACCATTTTGGAAATTAGACCCCTTAGAAAACCTATCTAGATGGGTATTGAGCACCTTGAACCCACAGGTGCTTCACAGAAGTTCATAACCTAGAGCCGTGAAAATAAAAAAATCACATTTTTCCTAGATAAATCTTACCTCAAAATTTTGCATTTTCATATGGGTAATAGGAGAACTTGCTCTGTACAATTTGTTGTGCAATTTCTCCTGAGTGAGCAGATACCCAATATGTGGAGGAAAACACCTGTTTGGGTGAATGGCAGGGCTTGGAAGGGAAGGAGCACATTTGACTTATTGAATGTAAAATTTGCTGGAATAATTAGCGAATGCCATGTCGCGTTTGGAGAGCCCCTGATGTGCTTAAGCAGAGGAAACTCCCAACAAGTGACACCACTTTGGTAACAGGAAAAAATGGACCCCAAAATTTGTTGTGCAACTTCTCGAGAGTTTACCGATAGCCCATATGTCGTTGAAAACAACTTTTGAGGCACAGTACAAAGCTCTGAAGGGAAGAAACGCCATAATATAGTGCAGATTTTGCTCCACTGGTTTTAGGGTGCCATGTAACATTGGCAGATCTCTTGAGGTGCCAACACATTTAAACCCCCCATAAGTGACTCCATTTTACAAACTAAACCGCTCAATAATTCATCTAGGGGTGCAGTGATTATATTGACACCACAGGTGTGTCACAGACTTTTATAACATTGGGCAGTAAAGATAAAGTAATTTACATTTTTACCACCAAGATTGTGTGTTAGCCCCAAGTTTTACATTTCCAAACTGTGAAATGGGTAAAAATGGCACTGAAATTTGTCCCACAATTTCTACTGAACCACTGAATACTGAATACCCCATATGTGGCTGTACAGTACTACTTAACCATATGGAGAAACTCGGTAGGGACGAAGCGCTATTTGCCCCCTGGAATGCAGATTTTCCTACAACAGTTTGCGGATTCCATATAAAGAGCCACTAAGTGCTAGTAAAAGCATTATCCCCCCTCAAGTGACCACATTTTGGAAATTATAACCCTTTAGGAATATATCTACAAATGTAGTGACTACTTTGAATCCATGGGTATTTTACAGAAACAAGCAGCAGTGGATCTTGCTGAGTGAAAATTGCAAACTGCCGTTGTAGTGACCAGTACATTATGCCTAACTTATGTTCCTTGTGACAAGCACCTGTTAGTTAGGTGGGCTCTTATCACTACAGAAATGCCAACTATGTGGGCACTAAATGTGGTTTAGGCACACTGGGGCTCAGAAGGTAGGGGGACATTTGTATTTGGGAGGGGAGAATTTGCTGAATTTCTTTTTGGGGTGGGTTTTCTGGAGCCTTTGCACTACTTTTGGGCCCTGAGGGTCCAGTCGCTGTAGAGGTACTGCAACCCATCCAGAGGTGTTGTATCCCACTCTCAGGTAAGGCGGGAGCACTACGCAGGACTCTAACACTCACACCCAACACACGCTAGTTCATTCAGGGCACCTGGGCATACCCCTATGGAAGAGGGCCCCATCTCAGGCTGTGTAGGAAAGGGTGTTGGGGTGTGGGTGGAGAAGGTAGGAGAAGGGGGAGGAGCTTAGAGAGCGGGAAGAACAGTTGAAGTTGGTCTGAGGAGACCAAAGGAGAAGAAGTGCAGCAGAGAGGCTGCAGATAGAAAATTGTGAGATGCTGAAGGAAGTTCCCGGGAGGACAAAAGGGGTCCTAGGTACACAGAGAGTTCCGAAGTCACCCGTGGGGCCAAAATCCAGTAGTGGAGGGACCAGGTTGCAGTAGGGGTACCGGCCCCCGAGACTAGTGGAGGACTGCAAGACTCAGCTAACAAGCCGGAGGTAGTTGCTTCTGTAGGTGCTCCAGCCATATCCACAATTAATCGCTGAAAAGGCAGCCATATAGGAGCAAGGGGACTCAGAGGACGTCGCCCGACAAGGTCCACGGCTGCTGGCCTGGGACACTGTTTATGTAGGAGCTGGGCTATAGGGAGGAAGCCAGCATGATGAGAATGCCAGGAGAGGAACATACTGAAGGGAGTCCTGGAAATGTGTATCCTGATCTACCTAGGAGTTTGCTGAACCCCTCATCTGGAGGACACGTCATCAAGCGGGCATCTGTGTACACAAAAACTGTGGGTAAAACTTTGGAAACTGCACCCTGCTGTGTCCTCTGAATCATTCCTGCGCCACCTGTCCTGCACCACACTCACCACCAACATAACCTTTAATATCCTAACTGCCCTGAGATACAGCTCTACCCATGGAGAGCTTAAACATCTCTGCTGCCCTATCATCATCCCAGAGGATCTGCATTGCAGCGTCGATCCCCTGACCGAACACCACGGGTGGCGTCATGAACATTTAATCCATTACATCATAAACTTTATTTCCCCTTTTCATCATCATCCCGCTTTTATTGGCCTGGTGGGCGCTCCAATTTTGGCGTCATGAACAGGATGGACCGACCCGATAACTCTGGTCCTGTGCACCACAGATTGTGCTGAACTGTATAATGGCCACCATTGCTGTCCCACATGGTGCGCTGAGAGGTGTGTCATTGTGGGCGGTACAAGAGTAAGGGCGCAAAGATCATGGCCGCCCACTCCAAGTGTTACTGTACTCTAAGAACTTGTCAGTCAGACACTGAGATCCGCCTCCTAATCCTGGATGGTGGGAAAAGGAATTAAAAGGAACCCTGCCCACAGAGGAGAGAGCGGGAGCACCACGTGTGTGCTGCAGAGAACCTGGAGGACATGATGGCGAGCGGTGGTGACCCGGAGTGTGGGGGAGCAGGAGAGAGCTTCATCCGCTGGCAGAGTGAGACCAGACCCACCGACAGCCATGGACCCGGAGCTCTTAAACATGCAGGTGGAGGAGCTGAGCCACCAGCTCCTGGGCGTGCAGCTGACCGCGGTGGGGAAGTGGAAGTCGGCCCTGCCAGAAAAGAAGAAACTGGAGGAGCAGCGTTCCATCCGGTAGCCAGTGTCCCCAGTCCCTGCGGAGAAGGAGGAGGAGACCAGCACCAGAACAACACCAGAGGCACATAATGACACCAACCCTGCCCCGGTAGCCGAGGAGCTCTTAGTAGGCTCACTAGCTATGCCCCCAGCCCACGAACCCAGACAGATTCATTCATCCGGTATAGAGGATCGTTTCGGGGCTCTGCTCCAGCCCACCAGCCTATCAGGGGAGGTGTATGTAGAAAGAGTGGTGTACCGCTGGGCAAACCCGGGAACGGATCTCATTGGGTTCCCTGAGGAGCAGAAGGAAGGAGGAAAAGTGGAAGTCCTCAGCTGGGGGAAATATTGTCAGCAGGTCGCTCATAGGTGGGATAAAGAAGAGGAGGAGCGCAATGCCCAGAGCAGAGCTCTAGATGAGAGGGATCTTTATTCCAAGAAACAGGCCCACAAAGCCAGGAGAGCTGATCAGGGGCCGCTGAAACAGGGCACAGTGGTAGCTTTTCAGCTCAACCAGGGCTGGGGCTTCATAAAAGAGCCCAACTTGCTGGCGGAGTGTTTTTTAACCGTCGGGATGTTCAGTCTCACCTCCTGAAGGGACACCCGGATAGGGTTAACTTTAACTTTCCTAACTATGTACAGTCATTTAGCAACTCTTGAAACTTTTCTCTTACCCCTTTTTCCAAGGCAGCTCCTAGTGCTGGCTGCTCCCTGGCCAGGGAGGTT
Organism: Oophaga sylvatica; assembly: GCA_033576555.1. Lineage (NCBI taxonomy): Eukaryota > Metazoa > Chordata > Amphibia > Anura > Dendrobatidae > Oophaga > Oophaga sylvatica. The sequence goes on from JARQOD010000005.1 coordinate 341,738,479, forward strand.
CATACACAAAGGTCACTCCTGGTGACACGAAAAGCTCGTGGCCAATGCAGTCGTGCATGGTCAGGCTATGTCCTGCCACTGATTTTATGTGAAACCTTAGAGTGTATGTGGCACTCTTTACATCTTTTTCACAACAGACCAAAGAACTAAAACCGTCTTGCGTGGCCGAAGAAGTGGTCCAACCTGGAGACGGACTATGCCTTGTAGCCACGCCCAAGGCCTACGTTGGGGGTTTGAGACAGGTCCCCCATATTGAAGAATACCTCAGTTCAGGATTACGCTGAACCCTTTTGAAACTTGTAACACTTGATGCTGATTTGCACTAAAATGAAGAAAGTTTTAATTGCACTTTAAAGTGAATGTTTACCTATAGTAAATGCCAAAAAGGTTTTATTTAAAGTAATGTCAATGTTGAATGTTTTATATACTATTGTTGTTATGCAACGTTAAAGAAAAAGTGCCTCCCATAAAGGGAAGATGAGTTTAATTATTTTACCTGTTGATATGCATATCCAAAAATTATTTGCATATTCCATGTAACACCTGTTTTACTTTGTTCCAGCCCGCGGACGTGCTGTGTTTAACAGGGAGGGAATGTGGCACCCCTGAGGGTTCAGTCACCACAGAGGTACTGCACCACATCCAGAGGTATGGTATCCTACTCTCAGGTAAGGAGGGAGCACTACCCAGTAGAGTTGAGTGAAACAGGTTGGTCAGACTTATAAGTCGCCGACTTTCGCCAAATTCTGGTTTTGCCGAGCGAAACCCGACCATAGCGTGAAGTCGGCCATGCGGTCGTTGACCCGAGCGCCAAAGTCGGTTTTCCTATAATGCTTGCAGGCGCCTTTTTTCAGCCAATGAGCAAGGACGTACACTGTGGGCAACGAGATGACATGGGCAGCGTCCACCACCATCCTAGAGAAGGGCATTGCAGTGATTGGCTTGCTTTGGGGGGCGTCATAGTGTCTATAAAAGCCCTGACCACCGACCGCCATTTTACCTCTGCCGATCTTAACAGTAGGGAGAGGATGCTGACGCTGTTTATCAGTAGGGAGAGAGTTAGGGCTGGAAAAAGAAGTTCTTATGTGCTTGTGCTGATAGCAATTGTGCTGTACAGTTAGTGTGCAGTGACAGGGGAGGATTTTCTTGTGTGCAGCAGCAGCGATGGTAATTAGGCTGCCTGCCAGTGACAGGGGAGGATTTTCTTGTGTGCAGCAACGCTGGTTATTAGGCTGCCTGCTAGCTGTATTGCTGTGTGTACACTGCTGTGCAGACTGCTTTTTACACAGCACTAATACTTTTATTCTTTTTTTCTGCACAGTTACCGAGCATTCATTTTTTCCAACACCGTATAGAGCTGTACGCTCCTCACACACTACTGTGTACCGGCTGGTATCACGGACAAATACATGCTGACTATCTGTGTGTGACTCCAGGAAATATATACGGAGATTTAAAATTTCCCCTTCACTGTACACAGCTGTATGCTTCTGATACAGTACCCTTTTTCTGCTTTTTTTTGTCTAATCATATGAGCTGTGACGTCTGGTGTGAACTCCGGAATATACGGATAGGGGAGTTCCACGTCGTAACGCTCGTTGGCGGGCGCTGGCGCAGCGCCTCCACGTCAGATTTTACGCATAGGAGGATTCAGAAATCCCGTCTCCACTATGCGAACAATAGCAGTGGAACTCGTAAACGGACATGCGCGTCTTTTAGACCCGCTGTCTCGCATGCGCGACGCCGCGCAACAAATATACCGGCACCCGTCTTCAGGTTCGAGTTCTGACCTCGAAAGTGGTCAGAAAGGGCGGCTTAGACGAGCCGAATTCCTCGCAAGGCTATGTCGGAGTGGAAATCTAAATTACCCACATGTTACAGGCGGACATGTCACTGTCGCATTAGTAAGTATTTTACCGCTATCTGCTTCTATTTTGGTGCTAATTAAGCCCTATGGATATTTAAGGCGGTCATGCTGCATAATAATTTAGCGTCTGTGGTTAAATTTACCTTATTTTTGGAGGCTTGTCAGGCACTTTTTGCACTTTATAGATGTTACACATTTTTTGTAAGCATTTTGGTTAAATTCCTTATTGTACTTCTTAAAATTATGACAATGGAATACAAACTGCTTGGAGATATTAATTGCATTTAGGTGCGTATTATTTAGTAACATGCAGTGTATATATTTTATATTCATGTCTTGATTCCCCTTTATTGATCTGGCCTGGTTTTTGGTATGTGGTGCTCCATATTTTTATGTACATTGGATTTATGAAATAAAGATTATATATCTTTTCAAGAAAACTCTTTGGAAACTCCTTTTTCTCACTCCTTTGGGATATGGTTTGAATTGGGTGTTTCAATTGTGTTATTATTCATTGAGTTATTGGACTGGGATTGGTCCTCTGAATTTGGAATATAGAATTATTTGGATATTTAACACTGTACAGTATACACCCTTCTGATACAGTACCCTTTTTCTGCTTTTTATATTCTGGTCTAATCCATACTGAGCCTGTGAGCGTCTGTGTGTGACTCCGGAAATATATACGGAGATTTACAATTTCCCCTACACTGTATACAGCTGTACGCTTCTGATACAGTACCTTTTTTCTGCTTTTTGTATTCTGGTCAAATCCATACTGAGTGAGCGTCTATGTGTGACTCCGGAAATATATACGGAGATTCAAATTTTCCCCTTCACCGTATACAGCTGTACGCTTCTGATAGAGTACCATATTCTGCTGGTATTTTTGGTACATTTTCCCAAACATGAGGAAGCATGGTGGAAGAGGCCGTGGACGTGGGCGGGGGGGGGGCCAGCTGGTACTGAGGGTGGTGGTGGTGCATCTGCTGGTAGTGCCAAAAGCACAATAGCAACTAAGGCAGGAGGTGTTGAGCCTGCGTCATCGTCTGGCTCCAGAAGGACTGGAAGGCTCTCTTTTCTTGGAGTAGGTAAACCACTTTTAAAGCTGGAGCATCAGGAACAGGTTTTGGCTTACATTGCCGAAACAGTCTCCAACTTTATCGCCTCCTCTTCTGAAGTTTCAAAAAATGCAAGCACTGAGTCGTCAGTGCAGGCTCCTAGTCAGGAACAACACCTTTCCTTGTGTCCTTCACCCCCACCAAAAGTGAAGGATGGGGCAGGCCACACTTAAGATTACTCCATGGAGCTCTTTTCACATACCATGCCTGGGTTATCAAGTTAAATCCTGAGTTCCCCAGTTCAAGATTAATCTGACATGGAGTGCACTGGTGCACAGCCACTGCTATATGATTCTGCTGGTACATTGCCCTCTAAGTCTACTGAGCAAGAATGTGACCCTGATGAAACTCAGGTGCCCCTTCCCGCATACTATACCACCTTACACGGTGACACAGAGGAAGGTGCAGATTAAATTGAAGAGGAGGTGATGGATGACCCAGTTGTTGACCTGGATTGGCATCTATTGGGGGAAGAGGGTGCTGCTGGCAATAGCTCAGAAGAGGAGGAGGATCCGCAGCAGGCATTGACATCGCAGCTGCGGTTATCTGGCAGACACGTAGCGGTCCAAAAACGTGTTAAAAAAACAAAAAGAGTTGCAGGACAACTTGGCCAGCCGGTCAAATTAGCACAGCGTGCAAGCCCTGAAAATTTATCCCATAGTAGGAAGTGTGCAGTGTGGCACTTTTTTGACCAAAATCCTATTGATGAGGGAAAGGTTATCTGTAAGAAGTGCGGAAGGACCTTTAGCCGAGGGAAAAATCTCTGAAATTTGAATACCAGTTGCATGCTTAGACATTTAAACACCATGCACTTGCAAGCGTGGACAGACTACAATACGTCAGGTAGCACATGTGCACCTGTTCCGACTGAAGGTAGCCAGCAACGCTACATCGCTTCCCCCACTGTAAGCCCACCGGTTAGCACACCACCAGCAAGAAATGTTGAGGTGTCGTCGCAAGGCCAAAGCAGTGAGGGAATCACAATGTTTTTGCAACCAAAGACTGAATCTAGGCCATCACTACCACCACCACCACCACCATCACCAACCCCTCCTTCCGCCATATCCACCGCAAGTTCCCCCATATGCAGCTCTCATGTCCAGCTTACCCTAGCAGACACTCTGAGTAGGAAAAGAAAGTACTCATCCTCTCATCCGCATACACTGGCTTTGAATGCCTACATTGCCAAACTGATCTCAGAGATAATGCCCTTCCGTTTGGTTGAAAGCGCAAATTTCCGAGAACTCATGGCCTGCGCTGTCCCACGCTATGACCTACCCAGTCAGCACTTCTTTTCTAGAAAAGCCATCCCTGCCCTCCACCTGCATGTGAATGACTGCATTGTCCATGCACTCAAACAATCAGTGAGTGAAAAGGTGCACCTCACAACAGATGCATGGGCCAGTAGGCATGGCCAAGGCCGTTACGTGTCCATCACTGCGCACTGGGTTAATGTGGTGGATGAAGGGTCCACAGGGGACAGTGGCGGTGGGACAGTGCTGCCTAGCCCACAGTATAGGCAACAGTTGGCTGTAGGCGTTCGACCCTCCTCCTCCTCCAGAAGCAAAAGCTCATCAACAGAGCGCATTCGCACGAGCACACCATCCGCAGCTGCCAGTGTTGCACACGAGGTGTCCCACTATCGAACAGCTAGTGGTAAGCATCAGAAGGCTGTTTTAAAGATGATGTCTTTGGGCGACAACAGACACACCGCGGAGGTACTGGCCGACTACTTGCAGCGATAAACTGAGTCATAGCTGGGCAGTCTACATCTTGGGCGAGGCAAGGTAGTCAGTGATAACAGCCGTAATTTTGTGGCGGCCATAGCCCTGGCAAAACTCAGACACATACCTTGCCTGGCTCACACCTTGAACCTGGTGGTGCAGTGCTTCATAAATAATTATCCGGAGTTACCAGCCCTGCTCCATAAGGTGCGAAGACTGTGATCGCACATCCGTCGCTCGCCCGTAGACTCCAGTCGTATGCAGAGGCTGCAGCGATCGATCCACCTCCCCAAGCACCGCCTAATCATAGACGTTGCAACAAGGAGGAACTCCACCATGCACATGGTTGAGAGGCTGTGCGAACAGAGGCAGGCTGTAATGCATTTGTGGGAGGATACACGGGCAGGCAGTTTGAGGGCAGACATCGAGTTGTCGAGTGTGCAGTGGTCAAAACTGAAAGACCTCTGTAAAGTCCTTCAGTGTTTTGAGGAATGCACATGGCTGGTAAGACGATGCCATCATAAGCATGAGCATCCCACTTATGCGTCTGCTCATGCAAACTTTGACGCATATTAAGGATCAGGCGTCTGCAGCGGAAGAGGAGGAGGAGGAGGGAAGCCTTGATGACAGTCAGCCATTGTCTGCTCAGGGAACTGTTCTGGATGAGGTGGAGGAAGAAGAGGAAGATGAGGAGGAGGAGGATGAGGGGGATATTATTTTGGGGAGGAGGATGATTCTCAGGGGGCAAGAGAAAATGTTGGCTTGCCAAGGTCAGGTACAGTGTTTGTGCGTGACTAGAGGGATGTGGATTTGGCAGAAAGTGCTCCTCCACCCACCACTGGCAGTGCATCATTGACACCTGGAATATTGGCCCACATGTGTGCTTATGTCTTGCGGATCATAAAAAGGGACCCCCGTATTGCCAAAATTATGAAGGATGATGACTACTGGTTGGCCAGCATCCTCGATCCATGCTATAAAGGCAAATTACAGAACATCATGCCACAGGAGAACCTAGAGCTAATATTGGCGAACAAACATGCAACTCTGGTAAACCGTTTGTTAGAGGCATTCCCAGCACACAGCAGCGGTGCAGGTTCTACCACGAGCCGTACTAGGCAACATGGAAGAGGTGTTCGTGGTGCACACAGCTGAAATGGCGTTGGAGACAGGGGTTTCATGACCATGTTGTGGACTGATTTCTCGAGTACCGCTCACACGACTGTTAATACTGAATCGATTACAACAGACAGGAGACAGCAGTTGTCAACTATGGTTCAAAATTACCTCTTCTCCCCTATCGATGTTCTCCTTCACAGTTCATTCCCCTTTGACTACTAGGCCTGTAACCTGGACACCTGGCCTGAATTGGCACAATATGCCTTACAGGAGCTCGCTTGCCCTGCTGGTAGCGTGCTATCAGATCAGATCAATGCTGACAGAAAGAATGACCCGGCTGTCGACCCAAAATGTTGGTGATCTCACCTTCATAAAAATGAACCATGCCTAGCTTTCAAAAGATTTTGTACCACCTTCCCCTCATGACACATAGGTTGCCAGCAAAATGTCTCGCTTTGTCCTCCTCTTCCTCCGACTTTTCCAATTCCTCCATTTGCAGCTGCTGAACATCCAGCCTCCACCTCAACATATGCCAGTTTTTCCACCTCCCTAACTGGGCTGGGGGGGACGTCAGCACCTGGCGCACCCAAGCATGTGCCGGGGCCCTCAGCAGGTGGGGAGGCCCACTCGCCATCAGAGACACCGTTGTACTATGAGGGGCCCTGTGCCAGTGCCGGCACCCATGAGTGGGCCCCCCCTGCTTGCTCAGGCCCCGGCACTTGCAATACTTACCTCTCCCTGTTCCACCGCTGTGACATCTTCCGCATTTCCTGACAGTGACATTAAGGTCAGAGAGCGTGATGACGTCACGTCTGTGCGCCCTGTGCCTGAACAGTCACAGTGCAGAGAGCTGGAAGATGGCGACGCTGAGGAGTCCAGAGTAGAGCAGTGCCCAGCGAGGAGAGGTATTTCATTTTTTTTAATGCTTGGAGCAATATATGGGGAGCATTATACACTGGAGAATTATACATGGGGCCTATCATACACTTGAGCATCATAGATAGGGCCTATTATACACTGGAGCATCATATGGGACCCATTATATATGGAGCATTATATAGGTCCATCATACACTGGAGCATCATCCATGGGGCCCATCATATACTGGAGCATCATATGGGGCCCATCATATACTAGAGCATCATATGGGGTTCATTATTTATGGGGCATCACATGGAGCCCTTTATATATGGAGCATTATATATGGGGACTATTATATTTGGAGCATTATATGGGACTCATCATACACTGGAGCATCATATACGGGGCCCATTATACACTGGAGCATCATATGGGGCCCATTATATATGGAGAATTATATAGGCCCATCATACACTGGAGCATTATCATGGGGCCATCATACATGGAGCATTTAAATGGGGCCATCATAATGGGCAATCCAGGTCCATCATATACTGAGCATATAGGCCCATATACTGAGCATCATATGGTTATATTTATGGGGCATCACATGGAGCCCATTATATATGGAGCATTATATATGGGGACCATTATATTTGGAGCATTAGAAATGGGGCTCATCATACACTTGATCATTATAAATGGGGCCCATCATACACTGGAGCATCATATACGGGGCCCATTATACACTGGAGCATCATATATGGCCCATTATATATGGAGCAATATATAGGCCCATAATACACTGGAGCATCATCCATGGGGCCCATCATACACTGGAGCATTATAAATGGGGCCCATCATACACTGGAGCATCATATACGGGGCCCATTATACACTGGAGCATCATATGGGGCTCATTATATATGGAGCATTATATAGGCCCATCATACGCTGGAGCATCATCCATGGGGCCCATTATATACTGGAGCATCATATGGGGCCCATCATATACTAGAGCATCATATGGGGTACAATATTTATTGGGCATCACATGGAGCCCATTATATATGGAGCATTATATATGGGGACCATTATATTTGGAGCATTTTATGGGGCTGATCATACACTGGAGCATCATATATGGGGCCCATCACATACTAGAGCAGCATCATATGGGGTTCATTATTTTTGGGGCATCACATGGAGCCCATTATATATGGAGCATCATATGGAGCACATATGGGGCCTATTCTGTATGGAGCATTATATGGAGCTCATTCTGTATGGCGCACTATGTGGTGCCCATAATACTGTATGGAGGACTATACTGTCTGGTTTTTGAGCTATTGTAGAATTTACAATAGATATCACTCATGTAATCTAAGAAGTGAAGTATTTGGCATACTACTATACCTATATTTCTCTGCCGTATTGGAGAATCATGAATTGTGGTATGTGTTAAAGGGGCCCACTGAGACTGGGCTCACAAAAACCTAGAGCCAGCCCTGCCCCCATCAACTTTAGCCAAATAACCTCCAATTTTCAATGCGTAATTATTATTATAAAGTAAATTAAGGTTGACAAATTTACGTACCATATATACTCATGTATAAGCCGACCCGTGTATAAGCCGACCCGCCTAATTTTGCCACAAAAAACTGGGAAAACTTATTGACTCGCGTATAAGTCTAGGGTGAAAAATAATTATGCCCCATATGATGCTCCACAGATTATGCCCCAATATGCTGCACAGATTATGCCCAATATGCTCCACAGATTATGCTCCAGATTATGCCCAATATGCTTCAGAGATTATGCCCCCATATGCTCCAGATTATGCCCCCATATAGTCCACAGATTATGCCCCCCATATGCTCCAGATTATGCCCCCGTATGATCCACAGATTATGCCCCCATATGCTCCAGATTATGCCCCCATATGTTCCACAGATTATGCCCCATATGCTCCAGATTATGCCCCCATATGCTCCAGATTATGCCCCATATGTTCCACAGCTTATGCCCCCATATGCTCCATATTATGCCCCCATATGCACCAGATTATGCCCCCATATGCTGCACAATTATGCCCCATAGTATAGGCCTCATATGTGCTGCTGCTGCAAAAAAATGACATACTCACCTCTCGTCGCTGGGGGCCAGGTGCCGGGGTCCTGAGCAGGCGGGGACACTGGCGCGCTATGGGGGACAGGAGCCGGTGTCACCGCTCGCTCAGGACCCCAGCACCTGAGATATTTACCTGTCCTCTTCGCTCCCTCGGTCTAACTCCTCTGGCTGTGAATGATCTGGCAGGCGGCGGGGCGCGCACTAACGACGTCATCGCGCCCTCTGCCTGAACATTCACAGCCAGAGGAGTCAGACCGAGGGAGCAGCGCGCAGCGGTGGCACGGGGACAGGTAAATATAGCTATACTCACCCCTCCGCCGCGCGTCCCTACAGCCTCTCCTCTTCTCCCGGCGCTCTCCGCAGCGCTTCAGTCCTGCAGCGGTCACGTGGTACCGCTTATTAAAGTCATGAATATGTGCATATTCATGACTTTAATTAGCGGTGTCATGTGACTGCTGCAGGAAGGAGCCGGAGATCATGGGAGAAGCAGGGGGGCTGCAGAGACTGCGCCGGCGGAGGGGTGAATATGATTCGACACCCCCGCTCCCTCTCCCCCGCCGACCCCCCGTATATGACCCGCGTATAAGCCGAGAGGGGGACTTTCAGCCCTAAAAAATGGGCTGAAAATCTCGGCTTATACATGGTATATACGGTAATAAAAATTGATGTAGTTGGCATTGAAATGGACACCGTAGGTGTGTTTACTGTCCTCCACTCCCTGCCGACTTTTCTTCCCCATTGACTTGCATTGGGTTTTCGTGTTTCAATTGGACCTTCGACTTTTGCCGATAGTCGGCCGATTCCGTTCAACTCGACTTTGGGAAAGTCGGTTGGTCCGAAACCCGACTCGACCCTCCCGGAGGCAAAGTCGCTCATCTCTACTACCCAGGATCTAACAATCGCACCCAACACACACTAGTTCAGTCAGGGCACCTGGTCGTACCCCTAGAGAGGAGGGCCTCATCTCAGACTGGGTAGGAAAGGGTGTTGGGGTGTGGGTGGGGAATGTAGGAGAAGGGGGAGGAGCTTAGAGAGCAGAAAGAACAGTTGCAGTTGGTCTGAGGAGACCAAAGGAGAAGAAGTGCAGCAGAGAGGCTGCAGAGAGAGAATTGTGAGGGGAGGCTGAAGGAAGCTCCTGGGAAGACAGAAGGGGTCCTAGGGACATGGAGAGTGCTGAAGTCACCAGTGGGGCCAGAAGTGGAGTGACCAGGTCGCAGTAGGGGTACTGGCCCCCAAGACTAGTGGAGGACTGCAAGAATCAGCTAGCAAGCCGGAGGCAGGGGCATCTGTAGGTGCTCCAGCCATATCCACAATTAATAGCCGAAAGGGCAGTCATATAGGAGCAAGGGGACTCAGAGGACGTCGCCCGACAAGGTCTGCTGCTGGCTTGGGACACTGATTGTGTAGGTGCTGAGCTGAAGGAGGAAACCAGCACGGTGACACTGCCAGGAGAGGAACATACTGAAGGGAGTCCTGGAAAGGTGTATCCTGATCTACCTGGGAGTTTGCTGGACCCCTTACCTGGAGGACAAGAACTGTGAGTAAAACGTTGGAAACTGCCCCCTACTGTATCCTCTGAATCATTTCTGCGCCACCTGTCCTGCACCACACTCACCACCAACATCACCTTTAATATCCTAACTGCCCTTGGATACAGCTCTACCCGTGGAGAGTTTAACCATCTCTGCTGGCCTATCATCATCCCAGAGGATCTGCATTGCAGCGTCGGTCCCCTGACCGAACACCACGGGTGGCATCACGAACATTTAATCCATTACATCATAAACTTTATTTCCCCTTTTCATCATCATCCCCCTTTTATTGGATGCCCAGGGGCATGGACTGGGTCACTGCTGCTGTGACACTGCCCCTTTAAGAAGCGGCCCGGTATCGGGTACCCCACGGCCCTGGCGGCAGCTCCACTACCAGTAATGTGTAAGCCCCCTATATTTCTGTTAACAGATGATGGACATGATATTTCTGTTAATCGTGGGGACGTGTTTTTTTGTGGATTGAGTTGAAGCTATTTTGGGAACATTTTACATTATGTTAGGGATCACATTTATCTGGCGCTGTAGCTGAGCACTTACATTGGGGTTTCCATCTATGGCCGGCATCACACTACGGTAGAATGTGGGTGAGTGCTATGCGAGAAAATATTCACGGTGCTCCCATATACGTCAGAAAGGTGAAGTGAGTTCATTGGCTGTGAACTTGCAGGATCTGTCTGATGGCACAACGAGCAGGAGAACTTTCTCACTCTCGCGATGCACTCAGACAGGGGATAGGAGTTCACAGGAAGACACTGAGCACACAGTGCTCAGTGTCTTTGCTGGAAGACATACTGTATAGTCGCATCATGCAACCATGCAGCCTGCCATGTAGATGTAGCAGAGCTGGACCTGTCATGGGACAAATGGATTAGCAGCATCTCTGCTGAAAGGTGTGTAATATTGTTGTTTTTTTTTTTTAACTCTTTTGCAGATGATGAGGGCATAGGTGGAATGGGCGAGGCCATATGTATGGTTTAATTAAGATTGTTAAAGGAGTCTGTGTCATTCTTTCAATTAAAGGACTTTTTTCTGGGTGTCTGTATTTTCATTCAATGTGACTATGTGGTTAGTAATGGGGGCGTCTTATTGATGCCTCTCCATTACTAACCTTAGTGTTTGATGTCACCTGACAACACAAAGGTGACATCAACTCCCCAAACTATCACCCCACTTGCCACCACTACAGGGCAAGTGGGAAGAGTGAGGCTAAGTGCCAGAATTGGCACATCTTAGAGATGTGCCTCTTGATATTAATAGCCTGGGAAGCTCCAATGGTATTACTACCTTCCCAGGCTATAAACATTGGCCCTCAGCCATCGACTTTCCCTCTGCTGGGTACGAAAATTGCGTCACTCCATTTTTTTCTGAAAAATAATCTTTTTTAATTAAATATATGTACAGTAATTTGCACACATACTGCACTAATTGTATGTGTCACTGACATCTATATATTTATCTATTCTATGTGTATTTACTGTATGCATTCCATTTCTTCTATCCTGTCGGCTCCTGCAGTGATTTTACAGTACACAGCCAATGAATTGCCGGATTTTCTTCTATCTATCTATGTAATATATAAACATATATGTGTGTGTGCCCTGACATCTATATATCTGATTTATTCTATATGTATATATCTATTCTATCCATTCTATTCTAACCTGTCACTCTGTGATTTTACTGTACGCCGCACATGAATTGCCGGCTTTTATTCTCTCTATCTATATCAAAAAGTTGGAACAGCACAAACATATCCTTACTGGTGGATGCCAGGCCTCCAAGGCAAAAAAAAGTCCCATACTTGCCTCAGACAAAATGAAGGCAGCACTCTTTTTTAGAAAAAAAACTTTTTTTTCTCAAGGGCTTGAGAAAGGCTCAGTGTGAGCCAAAACATCGTTCAGACAGGGTGGTTTAAATAAACCTTCCATTTTTTTCACCTGAAACAAAAAGGAGTGCTGCCTTCATTTTGTCTTGTATCTGTCTATTGTCTGTCTGTCTATCTTTCTATCTATCTATTATATATATATGTGTGTTTTGATGAATATTTCCTTTGAAAATTATGTGTAAATGACAGAGAATTGTTCTATGTACTGTAAAAGCTAATGTTAAAATCGCATTACAATCAGATAGCAATAACACTGCATTTGCATGTAAATCGGATTGTACTTGCATGACACTCGCATGACAATCGCATAACACTCGTGCAACTATCGGCAGGTAGACTCGGACTGATTTTTCATACGTTTAGCGTGACTCCGCCTAAATCTCCGAGTGACATGACAGATGAAACCTCCGATGGATTCATTCACTATAATGAGGCAGCAGAGTTACTCTGAACTTTATCTGACTTCTGTTCAGCGGTGTCCTTCTTTTCAAAAGAGCACAAAACTGTGGTTGACAGCACTTTTATGCAATCCTAACATGACGGACACGGCCGATCACAGGTCCTATGGCATCCACAGTGCCTTCATCTGCCTCATTATAGGGAATCTTCTACTGCGGATTCTGTCTGAATCATGTATTTCAGAGATTTACACGGAAACTCCGGTGTAAGCGCTCAGCGTAGAGCTCAAGATAATTGTGCGCTGAGCCTTACTGCGATCTTTGGAAGGCAGAAATAAAAAACCAACAGCATGCGAAGAATTGGTTTTATGTATTTTTTAGGCCGATTCTTTTGCGGTATAAGTGATTAGGCGACTTTATTCTTTGGATCAGTGTGATTATAGCGAGACCAGTTTTATATCAGATTTTTATGTTTCACTGCTGTCACACACTAAAAGACTCTTTTTATTGCGAAAACTAGATTTGCATCACAATATTTTGAGAGCTATCATTTTTCCATATTTCGGCCGACAGAGTCATTTTATGGCTTGTTTTTTGTAGGACGAGCTGAAGTTTTTATTGGTACCATTTTGGGGCACATGACATTTTTTGATCGCTTTTTATTCCGATTTTTTGTGAGACAGAATGAACAAAAACCAGCAATTCAAGAATTGCTTTTTCTTTTTTTTTTTTTTATTCCGTTCCACGTGTACTAAAATTGGTAAGGCAGCTTTATTCTTCGGGTGAGTACGATTACAGTAATACCCAATTTATATAGCTTTTTTGTTTTTGCACTTTTACACAATAAAAACTATTTTATAGAAATGAATTATTTTGCATCGCTTTATTCTGAGAGCTATAACTTTTTTATTTTTCTGCTGATGGAGTTTGATTTTTGCGGGACAAGATGATGTTTTCAGCAGTGCAATTTTTATTTACAATCGTCTTTTTGATTGCATTTTATTGCACTTTTTGTTGAGCGGTATGATGATAGAGCAATATTTTTTGCCTCGTTTTTTATTTATTTTTTAACGGTGTTCACTGAAGGGGTTAATTAGTGGGACAGTTTTATAGGACACAGCAATACCAAATATGTGTACTTTTATTGTTTGTTTGTTTTTTTACATAAATAAATGTATTTAGTGGAAAAACATTTGTTTCTTTTTTTCTTTATTTGGGGATTTTTAAAAAAATATTTTTACACTTTTTAATATTTTTTTTTACTTTTTTACATTGTCCCATCCTGGGACATCACTGTATATCATCAGATTGCTGCTCTGATACTCTACAATGCATCTGCACAGCAGAGTATCGGAGCAGCTACTGACAGGCAGGGAAGAAGGCATGCCAGCATTTGCTCTCAGCAGGTGCTCATAAACCAGATTCCCTGCAGAGCCCGGAAGGACCCTGCGGCCAGAGGTCTCCATGAAGACCATCAGGACAACGCGATCAAATCGCATTGTCCTGATGGAAGCACACCAGGGAATGAGTTCTCAGCGCGATGCTCCTATATGCAGCTGTCACTACTGACAATGGCACCAGTGGGGTTAAATGCCCGCAATGGGTGCTAGCTTAGTGTGAAGCAGTGCAATCATGCTGCCATACATAAACTTCTCTTTGGGGGAACGCCGCTTCTGCAGAGCAATATATGTACGGTGCATGTCGGGAAGGGGTTAAAGATTCAGACATTTTTATTTTTGAACTTTTGTTTTTTTCCATCCCTTTCCTCCAAGAGCCGTTACTTTTAATATTTTCATTTTACATAGTTATATAAGACCCCTTGTGTCATTGCTCTTATTTTAGATCCCAAACTTTTTCATTTTTCCACTGAAGGAAGCTGTTTAGGGCTTGTTTTTTGCATCACGAGTGGACTTTTTACTGATACCATTTTGGGGTGCATATGTTTTTATTACATGTTATTACAGTGTTTTTGTGATTTAGTTTTTTTCCTTTACCCTGCTTAGCTTATTGGTTATTTAATTTTCTATTTTGATAGATTGAACATAATATGCTGTTTTTAATATATGAATTTCAAAAAATAAAGAAGAGTGATTTATACTTTTATTTTTTTTGTACATATATTTAACATTATAAGCTACTTTTTACAAATTAATTAACGGACCTAAACTTGTAATTGCTTCATAGCTTGTACTAATATAGTGCAATCCTTTATTATTACAGTATATAATAAAAAAATAATAATTCCCAAGTGTTATGCTTTATAGGAACAACAAGATGGCGGGCGATTGGCAGGCTAGATCATAGCTTCATGCTCAGCTTGTTCTCTGCTGTTAAGTTTGATACAAGCCTTTCACTCTGTCTACTTCTCAATATATGGAATCTAGGATAAATAAGAGGTGAAGAACAAAAGAGATAGAGAATGAAGTATACCATATTTTCTTACCCATGTCATAGTGGATCTGCCTTTTGTGTTGTACTGACATTCTGTAATTAAATGATCACCCTGGAAAAAGCATAAAAGTTGTTGAGGTTAAGTCATAATGGGTTGTCCAAAAAGACAGTTTTGTAAAGTGGCTAGAATGGTTAATAAAAATAAAGAAATACCAATCAAAGTCCCCAGTGGTCTTTACTTCCTGTTATGTCAAAATAATTCAAATACCCTGAAATGCCACTCAACCAATCACGGCTATGACGGTTCACCTGCCATTTCTCGTTGTCACCAAAATCTGAATGCTGGCACTGTACACAGACTTAAAAAAAATGCTACTGTTACTCAAACATATGGGAGTGGGCATTTTTCTAAAGAATAGATCAGGATGGATATAATAATTACTGATAAATAAAAATTCAAAGTCATAGAGAATGATCCAAGAGTGAATAGTGTTATTTGAAGCAACACTTTACATCTAAACACAAAACATCTGAACCAAACTCAAATAACCAGAGAATCTTAATTTATTCTGCATTTCCAGAACCAAAGAAGCCAAATGTGTTCTGGTAATAATACAGATGGTAAAATGTGCCAGTGACGTAGTAGTTTGAATGTTGCCAAAGAAATGAATGCCCACCGCATGTGCAGGCTAGGAGACAAGAAAACTTAGAAAACTTACCGGTAGAATGATTCGTTCTTCTTGTAGATACTGGAACTCTTGGAAATTGAAGTCAAACTCATTGTCATAGGCAAGTAATTTTTGCTCTTGTCCTTTCCTGAAATGTCGTGCACGTAGAACTTGGCCAGCTTGATGAGCATGAAGAAGAACAGCAAATACATGGATTCCGTCTGGTTGTTCATGATTCAGAGCCTGCAAACAATTAAAGATGCATTATATCATCTTGAATTATTATCATATGATGTGACAGATACATTTATTCAACTTCTACAACAAAGAGCTCACTTAGATGCCTTTGAGGCAAAGATGGGACAAGAAACAATTGTTTAAAGTCTTATAATGACAGACTCTCCAAATATTTGAGTGACATTTCTCATTGAAAGAACACATCCCTTATTGTTAGGGAAAGACTTAATTTCAACTCATTGATCTCACATCTGGTCTACTTGGGGGAGACTTCCTTGCTAGTCCACAAAAAAATCCTTTTCACTCAGTGTTTATAATATCCTATGATAAATAAACTGAAGATGTTGCAGTGAGGGAAATAATACACAATGCTTCCTTTCATTGTGGATTTCCTTGTATGCCTTGTTTGATATTTGATTTGTATTTTAAAAGTGGTAAGGCCTCAGTATTTTTCAGGTGCAAGGTACCATGAGATGGCTTAAAAAGGAAACGGTCAGCCCCTGAACGATACTGATCTCTTAATATGGGCATACAGATAATAGAGTGGCTAAACCAGTCTTACCTGCATGCCTCATAGCTGTGATGTAGATCTTGACAAATTCATTTATAATGTTAAAACTAATGATATCATCCAGACTCTGGGATGTGCGGTGCCTGGAAGAAATCACTGCCTCCTGACTTCATTATAATGGTGCCCCCTCCCATCGGCGTCACACTGACCTGTTCGGCGCTGTAATCCTGCACATGTGCTATGCACGCACGTGGTTACATGAACCTTGTCCGCCCTCCTATGGGCAGTGTTTGCATTGATCTTCTGAACAGGCGAAGTAAGTCACTGCACAGTAGGTTTCCGGTACGAATCCCAAAATTTACCATTTGGGATTGCTCATCTCTACATCAATGAATAACTTTGGTATGATTGCTGTCTCTTTTTTTCATGTATTGCACTTGGGCTGAAAATCGTGTGATCGAGCCCTGACAGTTACAATCTAGGGAATGTTTCATCTAAGCTACAACAAAAATATATGATGTAAAAACTGCAGGAGCCTAGAGCCTTTCCCATGAAATTACTTCTGGTTAGTGATGGACGAACCCCCCCAATTTTCAGGATCGGCGGGTTTGCCCGTGTTTTTTGTAAAGTTCGAGTTAGGGGCCGGAGATGATGCGAACTTGCGTCCAAACCCCGAATTAGAATTTTACAGATATGGCCATTATAATTATACTTACTTATCCAGCGACGCGTCCTCCCGACCCGCTGCCGCATCTGCTTCTGGGGCCGCTCATTAACTGCCGGTAGTATTCACTGCTCTCAGCAGTCTTCGGCTTTTTCCGGCAGTGTTCGTGCGGTGAAGTCACCGCACGAAAAAGACGAAGACTGCCGAGTGCAGTGAATACTACCGGCAGTTAATGAGCGGCCCAGAAGCAGATGCCGCAGCGGGACTGAAGGATGCATCACTGGATAATTAAGTATAATTAATGACCTGGATCCGAACCAGGCCCGAACTGTAAGGTGAGTTTCCACGGTCAGGAAACGCTGCGTGTTTGGCGCTGTGCGCTGGCGCAGCGCCAAACACGCAGCTCCAGATGTTACAGCATAGTGGAGGGGATTTCAAGAAATCCGTCTCCACTATGCTACAATACGCAGTGGCAAACCTGCGTAAACGGATCATGCGGCGCGTCTTTTAGACCGCAGCATGTCCTCGCGTATTGCGGCGATGGTGCGTCGCCGCAACAGAATATTACACAGGGCTATGTAGCCCTGCGTTCTTTCCGGAGTGTCGAGGTGTCCTGAACACCTCCGAAAGATCGCGCGTCAGAAAGGGGCGGGCTTAGACGGAGGTGAATTTCGCTCCGTCAAAGCGCTATGGTTCCGGACCGTGGACCATAGCCTAACAGGGTTCCCAAGGAAACCGTGTTGGACCGTGTGACCAAACACTATGTGTTAAGTATGGTCCCGAACTTTACAGTTCGGGTTCGCCCATCTCTACTTCTGGTTAGTTTTTCATTTGCATCATCGTCTGATATGAGGTTTCATATATTAATTGTGCAAGTAAGATCTTTCAGAATTCATAGGTTGGACAAATACTGTATAAGAAAGCATAAGAATAAATACTCAATTTTCTACAAGAATAAGCCTATTTCACTGCAAACCGTATTTGTGAAAAACGCAGATCCTGATTTTTCTGTGCCCAGCAGAAGAAAATAAAGAAAAAGAAGAATGTTGAATAATGAGCATGCAGATGAGGAAAACAATCACTCCAGAAGAAAAGGGTCTTCTTAATAGCTCTGGTTTATGCTCAAATTATGAGAATAAAATATTTTTTATTTTTTCCACCTTATTGGTTTCCTTTTTAACAATTAGAAAATGAAAACATTTGGAGAAATAGTTCTCAGAAGAAATGGGTAATATGGATCTCAAAGACCTGAATTTTGGAAAATGTTCAGCAATGATTAGCATGCCAGATGATGTTTCCGATTCACCATTGAACATTCCTAATTATCATCAACATAAATGTTGGTGCATATAGGGGTTGCAGTGGCACGTGGGTCCTGGAGCTTAGGTGGGCCCAAAAGAGCATTTTGACCTTTATGAGAAAATAAATTTTTTAGGGTGTCTGTGTTTTATTTACAATTTGACTATGGGATTAGTAATAGGGGCGTCTTATTGACGCCTCCCATTACTAACACCCCCAACTATTACCTCATATGCTGCCGCTACAGGGCAGGGGGAAGAGCAAGTTTATGTGCCAGAATTGGCACATCTTACAGATGCATCTTTTCTGGGGCGGCTGAGAGCTGATATTATTAGCCGAGGGGGGCAGTATCCATGGCCCCTTCCTACGCTAATAATATCAGCCCTCAGCTGTCTGCATAGCTATTGCTGGCTGTAAATTATAGGGGGACCCCACGTCATTTTTTTTCGATAAATAATCTTTTATTCATTACATACATATCCCCTAATTTGCACACACTATACTAATTATATTGGTCACTGATATCTATATATCTACCTATTCTATATCTATTTACTGAATGTAAACCATGTCTTATATCTTGTCGGCTCCTGCACTGATTTTACAGAAGCCGACAAATGAATTGTTACACCCGGTCCCAGCGCTGGCCCTGCACTCCGTTCTGCTCACTCACCTGTCCCATCTGTTCCTCGGCGTCCTGTGTCCTCTCCCACTTCCTGGCACGCTGCTGGCAGGCCTCCAGATAGTCTGCTTAGGACGCGAGGCCGCGCCCACCGTCTCTCTTAAAGGGGCAGCGTACATTTTTTGAAATAGCTAATTAACCAATGGCTGCGCACTCAGTACTATATCTGGTCACTCCACCATTAGGGGAGTGCCGGAGCATCGTGTTCTATCATTGCTACATCCGGTTCTGTTCCTGATCTGTATGCGCTGCGTCTGCAGTCTCTGTGCTGCGCTGATACTGTTTGTCTCCTCAGATCATTGCTAACCTGTATCGGGCTATCTTGGACTATCTCGGCTATTACTGGCGCAAGTGTCAACCCATTCCGCCATCAGCCATCCGTACCCGTGGACCGTGACAAGGTCACTGAAGCCAGCCTTCTACCATCCGTTCTGGACCAGGACCTTACCCTTCTCTGTGAAGAACTTTCCACGGACTCTGTAAATACCTGTTACCCTTTTGGTCCCTCTGGGACGGCTGCCACGTGTCCGGGGTCTAACTGGAGGTAGCACCTGTGTCCTCCGGGTATTCCATTCTGGTCCTGTTCGAGGGGCCTTACTACGGGTACCTGGGCTCACTAGTTACGCCCCCTTCGGAGCCCCCCGGACCGCGGTCTCGAGGTTCCACATTAAAAAATAAAAACGAATGTGAACTTCACCACCTCTGCCTCCGCTTCCATTCGTTACAGATTGCTCCGGCCATGGAACCCGCTGGATCCCAGAGATCTCCGACCACGGATCTGTGCCAGGAGGTGACCCGTTTGGGAGTTCAACAGGACAAGATCACGACTTATCTACGCAGCTTGTCTACCCGCATGGATTCCTTGGGGTCCTCGTCTGCACCTGACTCTTCTATCAATAATCAGGTACCAGTTCCCATGGCAAGTCAAGGTCCCCGTCTGGCGGCTCCTACCCGTTTCCAGGGTGACCCTACTCTGTGTCGGGGTTTCCTCAATCAGTGCACTCTACACTTCGAAATCTTGGGGCATATGTTTGCTTCTGACCGAGCCAAGGTGGGCTTCATCATGTCACACCTTGGAGGAGAGGCCCTCGCCTGGCTAAACCCGCTATGGGAGAGAGGGGATCCGCTGGTTAACGATCTTCAATCTTTCCTAGAGGCTTTTCGCAGGACTTTCGATGAACCTGGTCGCACCACTTCGACTGCCTCAGCTCTGCTCCGCCTGCGCCAAGGTACTCTCACGGTAGCTCAGTATGCTGTTAAATTCCGCACCCTCTCGTCTGAATTATCGTGGAACAATGAGGCCCTGGTTGCTAACTTCTGGGAGGGCCTATCCGGAAGAATCAAGGATGAGCTGGCGGGACGGGACAGACCTACCCTCTTGGAAGAGCTAATATCCTTGGCAACCCGAATTGACCTGCGTTTTCAGGAGCGCTCCATGGAGATCAAGCGGGACAAAAGGTCCTATCACCTGGACTCTAGTTTGTCCAAAACAGGTACTTCGCCCTCCGCCTCCGAGGCCATGGAGGTGGACCATGTAAGTTTGGCCACCCGCCGCCGGGAGGCACGTCGCAAGGAGGGAAGTTGTTACTACTGCGGTAGTTCTGAACATTTGATCCATTTCTGTCCTAAAAAGTCGGGAAACTCCAGTGCCTAGGTCCGGTAGGAGGGGCCAACCTTGGTAGAGAACAGTCCTCTCCCTCTTTACACATCTCAGTCTCCGTGTCCTATGGAGCAATAAAATTCTCCGAACATTGTCTATTGGATTCTGGAGCTGCAGGGAACTTCATCCAGCAGGCGGTTGTGGATCATTACCGCTTACCAGTCCAGCGTCTTCCTGATCCGTTACAGGTGTCCGCCGTGGATGGCAAACCGCTGACCGAGCCCGTCCAGTTTCAAACCGAGTTGGTGGAACTCCGGGTAGGTCTAATGCATACTGAACGAATGCGATTTTATGTATTTCCCGGTTTATCCCATCCCATGCTTTTAGGTTTACCTTGGCTCCAGATGCATGAACCAGTCCTTAATTGGAAAACTGGAGAAGTTCTGCGTTGGGGAGATACCTGCATGAATCGTTGCTTAACCCGGATTCAACCTGTTTCGCCTCCAGTCCAGCCTGATACCCTGCCAGGGTTGCCTGTTGCCTATTGGTCCTTCTCTGACGTCTTTGGGAAAAAGGAGGCTGAGAGACTACCTCCACACAGGTCGTATGACTGTCAGATAGAGCTTCTTCCTGGAGCATCTCCTCCTCGCGGGAGAGTTTATCCCCTTTCACAGGCAGAGACTCAGGCCATGTCGGACTACATCCAAGAGAATCTGGCTAGAGGATTTATCCGAAAGTCATCGTCACCGGCAGGAGCTGGATTCTTCTTTGTGAAGAAAAAGGATGGATCCTTGCGGCCCTGCATTGACTATCGGGGTTTAAATCAAATCACGGTAAAAAACAGGTATCCATTACCTCTTATTTCAGAGCTGTTTGATCGTCTCCGAGGGGCCAAGATCTTCACCAAATTGGACCTCAGAGGGGCCTACAACCTGATCCGATTCAGAGAGGGGGACGAATGGAAAACAGCCTTCAACACCCGTGACGGCCACTATGAATACCTGGTAATGCCATTCAGCCTGAGCAATGCACCTGCGGTCTTTCAGGAATTTGTTAATGACATTTTCAGGGACTTGCTCTATACTTGTGTCGTGGTTTACCTGGACGATATTTTGATTTTTTCTGCTGACTTGACATCACGCCGGAGGCAAGTACGCCTGGTCTTACAAAGACTGAGAGAGAACAGGCTATATGCCAAATATGAGAAATGCCTCTTTGAGCAGTCTTCTTTGCCTTTCCTTGGGTACATTGTATCTTCCACAGGATTAAAGATGGATCCGGAGAAGTTGTCTGCAGTTCTCAACTGGTCTCGTCCGTCTGGGCTAAAAGCCATACAAAGGTTCCTCGGGTTCGCCAATTACTACCGGCAATTTAGTCCACACTTTTCCACCCGAGTGACTCCAATCACAGCCTTAACCCGGAAAGGTGTAAACTCTAAGGAGTGGTCCTCCGAGGCAGAAGAGGCCTTTGTTTCTCTCAAAAAAGCCTTAGCTTCCGCACCCGTTCTCCATCGTCCTAATTCATGTGAGCAATTTTTTCTTGAGGTTGACGCTTCTTCCATAGGTGCAGGAGCAGTTCTGACCCAGAAGTCGTCTACCGGGCGGATGATCTCGTGTGTTTTTTTTTCCATGGTTTTTTCTCCTGCAGAAAAGAACTACTCTGTCGGTGATCGCGAACTGTTGGCCATCAAATTGGCTCTGCAAGAATGGAGACATCTTCTTGAAGGAGCTCATCACCAGGTAATCATATTCACCGACCATAAAAACCTTGCCTATCTCCAATCTGCTTTAAGACTGAATCCCCGTCAGGCCCGTTGGGCATTATTTTTTGCCCGTTTCAATTTTGTACTTCATTTCCGCCCAGCTGACAAGAACATCAAGGCAGACGCACTCTCTAGAGCCTTCTTGCCTCCTGAACTGGAGGAAGAACCTCAGCACATTATTGAACCTTCTAAGTTGGTCTCCGTTGCCTCCACTGATCTGGCCCGGCTTCCTCCTGGGAAGACTTTCGTGTCCGCTTCTGATCGTACTCGTGTTCTGCGCTGGGGTCATTCTTCTAAGTTGGCTGGCCATGCTGGTCAGAAAAAGACGCAGCAACTCATCTTATTACTGGTGGTCTACCATGGGCAAGGATATCCAGGAGTTCGTCGCAGCCTGTCCTTCATGTGCCCGTAACAAAACTGTTAAACATCTTCCAGCCGGCAGGCTTCTGCCTCTTCCGATTCCGTCCGCTCCCTGGCAGCACATCGCGATGGATTTCATCACGGATCTTCCCATTTCTTCTGGCTGCTCAGTGGTATGGGTTGTGGTGGATCGCTTCTCTAAAATGGCCCACTTCGTTCCGCTATCTGGTCTCCCGTCTGCTCCAGAACTGGCCGCTCACTTCATTCAGCACATCTTCCGTCTACATGGATTTCCTCTCCACATCGTGTCCGACAGGGGCGTCCAGTTCACCTCTAAGTTCTGGAGAGGACTCTGTAAAATGGTAAAAATTGAACTAGATTTTTCTTCTGCATATCATCCCCAGTCTAATGGGCAAGTGGAGAGGATCAATCAAATCCTGGCTGGATACCTGCGTCACTTCGTCAACGCTCATCATAATGACTGGGTAGAATTACTGCCCTGGGCAGAATTCTCCTACAACAACCAAGTAAGTGAATCTTCTGGAAAGTCTCCCTTTCAGATTGTGTTTGGACTGCAACCCGGAATTCCTCTTCCTGTCTCGGGATTGTCTGATGTTCCGGCAGTCGATACCTTGTCTAAGAATTTCTCGGACATTTGGAGAGAGACCAGGTCGGCTTTGGAGAAAGCTTCTCAACGTATGAAAACGCATGCGGACAAAAGACGTTTGGAGGCTCCCATCTTTCGTCCAGGAGACAAGGTATGGCTCTCCTCCAAGTACATCCGTCTGAAGTTACCATCGTACAAATTGGGTCCCTGTTTCATTGGTCCCTTTGAAGTCTTGAGACAAATCAACCCGGTCTCTTATAAACTGAAATTGCCTAATTCTCTAAGAGTACCTAACTCCTTTCATGTCTCCCTCCTCAAACCAGTAGTTTGAGCTCCTTCTTAAGGACCCGGGTACCACTCCTGATCCGGTCTCTGAGGATGATGTTTTTGAGGTAAAACATATCTTGGCCTCTAAGCGAGTAAGAGGTAGGATCTATTACCTGGTGGACTGGAAGGGTTTTGGTCCTGAGGAGAGGTCTTGGGAGCCTAAAGAGAACATCCAGGCCCCTCTTCTTCTTAAAAGATTTCACGCAGGCTTGAAAAAGAGGGGGAGTAAAGAGGGGGATACTGTTACACCCGGTCCCAGCGCTGGCCCTGCACTCCGTTCTGCTCACTCACCTGTCCCAACTGTTCCTCGGCGTCCTATGTCCTCTCCCACTTCCTGGCACGCTGCTGGCAGGCCTCCAGATAGTCTGCTTAGGATTAGTGTTGAGCGATACGATACTGCAAATATCGGGTATCGGCCGATATTAGCTGTATCGGGCTTTCGATTCCGAGTACCGATATTTTCGTCATATCGGATACCGGAATCGGATTTGTCACTGTCACTGTGAGTGTCCATCGGTCGGGTCTGTCAGGAGTCAGCGGCACTTACCTGGCAGAAGATCTCCGGCGGTCACGTCCTGGACTGCTTGATGGCCGCCATTATCTTCTCCCTGGCGGTCACATGCAGTTTTTCGCGATAACTGCAGTAATCCCAGGGTAATCCCGGCCGTAAACCAGTCCGATGACGTCACCGCCGGGGAAGCAGGTAATCAGCTGTGCTGCGCCGGGATGACAGGCTCTGCCTGTCATTCTGATGAAGCAGAGCTTGATCGTCGTGGGACACTCGTTACTATGGACTGCGTCGGACAGGTGGTATACTGCTGGGTTTTTTTTTTCATTTTTTTACAGGAGATCGATGGCGTCGCAGGATGAGACTGTAATAAAAGTAATGAAAACTGTGTTGTGTTTTTTATTAAATTAAAAAAAATTTTATGAACATTTACCCGTCCGGGTACATCAACAATTTAACTATTTACATACAGGGACCCTGTCCGGGTTATTTATAATTCTTTGGCAGGGGTGTTCCAGGTACCACCTGGTACTCTTCTGATGCTTGCCAAACATCCGAGACACCAAGGACCACCAGGACCTGATGACGTCGTGTGGCCTGTACAGTCAAGTCGTGACCCGCTATCTGTGTCTGTGTGGCCACCTCTTTCATCTCCCTCTGGGTCTGGAGCCCTATGTCCCGGACTGAACGAACCCCAGGGGGCCTAACAGGCGCCGGGTACGGGCCAGCTATAGTTATCATGTCCATAGCTGGGGTGCTGAGGAGACCACTGAGGGAGGCTGGGGAGATTTACGGCGTGGGGTGGGCACTTGTGCAGAGGCCTGGATGTGGGAGGCTGAAGGCTCCGAGGGTCTCACAGGTTCCTGACACTCTGGGGAGTAGGGGTCGCACCTGGTAACATTTAGGGCGTACCATCCATTGTAACCCCAGTGTCGGGTGTAAGTCACCAAGTCTCCTGGCAACAGGTCCCTCCCCGGGTGTCCTTCTGGGAGGTGAGTCTCCACGTCCCGCCGGGTCACAAACACTTCTAAATAAAGTCCAGGCTCCTGGATGAAGCCCCAACCACCTTTCAATTTAAAGCTCCGTACTGCACCCTTACGCCGCAGCTCCCACAGGGTTCCTTTATCTTTTCTCATCCGGTCCTTGTCTGCCCGGTCCTTCTCCAGGTTACGTTGCCGAAGCTTTTGGGATTCTCGCTGCTCCCTTTGTCGCTCTGCTTCCCTCTCCCAACGTCTCCACTCTTCCTCCTGACGCCGGTTGTAATTCTCCTCCACCAGCATCTCCATGTCTCCACCATCAAACTGCAGCTTACGATGTCCGGTTTGCGGCAGCTCTCCTGGTGCCCGACAGTCCTGGCGGCGCTCACCTGCGGAGGAAGCAGCCGGCTCTGGAACAGATGACAGTCGGGGCTCCGGTACAGACAGGTAGACCTCTGGTGCCTGCGCAGCCTCCTCCATGAGGACGGGTGTCGCTTCTTCTGTCTCAGCGACGGGGGCAGACAGTGGGATCTGGGGTGCTGCCGGTGCAGAGTTTTTTGCAGGAACGGGTGCCTCCACTGCGACAACGTCAACCGGATCACATTGCAAGGGCTGGGATGCCCGCACGGACTCCTCTACTAGAACGGGTGCCTCACATTCCGGTACAGACACTTCAGATAAGAGGGATTGGCGCCGCTCCAAGTTTAGTTTTAGGGCACGCCAGCTGGCTTCCATCCTGGCGACCTCCTCCCGGTGCCGGGCCAGGCCTCTTAGGGTATCCTCTGCTTCTTGCAGCGTAGGAGGGTTTCCAGGCCGGGTGCCCAACGGTGGTTCCGTGGCGATCGGGTCGCTTCCGTGGGGGGAGAGCTCTGATGCTCCATCCCTTCACACTTCTGCTCGTGTCCATTAGCCATCTCTGCCAAGTCACATGTGTCATTAGCATCTGGAGAGGGCCCCTCTTTTGTAGGGAGGCGGGACCTTCGCATTAGTTTCCGCACACTGAGGAGGATGAGGAGGCAGAACTGAAGAGCTGTGGGGCACGATCTTACATTGCAGTACCATTTAGAGTGGTCGGCCATCGTTTTCCGCCACTGAGTGAGTATACACCCACGAAGAGCACGCACGCCCTTCTTCTTCACCAGTGCCTCGTCGTGACGCAGATATGGCGGAAAAATGGCAAATACATTCTCTGATGATTTTAGCAATTCTCAAGCACAAAACCAGTTCAATTCAGGCACACAGGACTCGCTTATAGCGAGCTACAGAATCCTGTTCGTGACGCCCAAGTTGAGTCGCACAGAGCCAGAGGTTTTGGGGGTACTCGGCACCGAGCCCGTCGACTTCTATGGGGTATGTCACGGCTTTACCCGGCAATTGAATCAGAGTCTATTTTACTATGTAGAAGTGTATAAACTATAAATATATGTATATATATATATGTCACAATGACATGTATATATATATATATATATATATGTATTCTATGTGTGTATATTTTGTGTTTACAACGAAAGAAAGGGTTTTTTTTTGTTGCGATATTTTGTTCCCATAGACTTACATGGGACTTCCGGTATCGGAATCGGATATCGACGATATTTAGTGATATCGGCGATACCATTCCGATACGATATTTTTAGATATCGAGCAGTATCGCTCAACACTACTTAGGACGCGAGGCCGGCCCACCGTCTCTCTTAAAGGGGCAGCATGCATTTTTTGAAATAGCTAATTAACCAATGGCTGCGCACTCAGTACTATATCTGGTCACTCCACCATTAGGGGAGTGCCGGAGCATCGTGTTCTATCATTGCTACATCCGGTTCTGTTCCTGATCTGTATGCGCTGCATCTGCAGTCTCTGTGCTTCGCTGATACTGTTTGTCTCCTCAGATCATTGCTAACCTGTATCGGGCTATCTTGGATTATCTCGGCTATTACTGGCGCAATGTCAACCCGTTCCGCCATCAGCCATCCGTACCCGTGGACCGTGACAAGGTCACTGAAGCCAGCCTTCTACCATCCGTTCTGGACCAGGACCTTACCCTTCTCTGTGAAGAACTTTCCACGGACTCTGTAAATACCTGTTACCCTTTTGGTCCCTCTGGGACAGCTGCCACGTGTCCGGGGTCTAACTGGAGGTAGCACCTGTGTCCTCCGGGTATTCCATTCTGGTCCTGTTCGAGGGGCCTTACTACGGGTACCCGGGGCTCACTAGTTACGCCCCCTTCGGAGTCCCCCGGACCGCGGTCTCGAGGTTCCACATTAAAAAATAAAAACGAATGTGAACTTCACCACCTCTGCCTCCGCTTCCATTCGTTACATGAATTATCGTATTATAACCTATTCTATACTGTACGCAGCAGATCATTTGCTGGCTTTATCTATCTAATATTTATATATATGTATATATATATACAGTATATATTTACAGAGAGTGATATAAATATATGTTTTGAAGAATATTTGGTTTTAAAACAATGTGTGCAGCATGGGTTTAAGAGGAATCGCTCCTGTCAAGCCAATCTAATCAGTTTTTATGAAGAGGTAAGCTATAGACTTGACCAAGGTGAGTCATTGGATGTGGTATATCTTGTTTTTTCAAAAGAGTGTGATACCGAGCGACACAAGAGGTTTGCACACAAAATGAGAATGCTGGGTCTGGGGAAAAATGTGTGTAAATGGGCAAGTAACTGACTTAGTGATAGAAAGCAGAGGGTGGTTATAAATTACACAGTAAAATGTTGATATTTGCAGATTATACAAAACTATACAAAGCAGTCAATACAAGAGAAGATAGTATTCTGCTACAGATGGATTTGGATAAGTTGGAAACTTAGGCCAAAAGGTGTCAGATGGGGTTTAACAATGATAAATGTAAGGTTATACACATGGGAAGAAGGAATCAGTATCACCATTACACACTGAACGGGAAACCACTGGGTAAATCTAACATGGAGAAGGACTTGGGATCCTAGTTAATGATAAAGTTACTGGAGCAGCCAGTGCCAGGCAGCGGCTGCCAAGGCAAATAGGATCATGGGGTGCATTAAAAGAGGTATGGATACACATGATGAGAGCATTATACTGCCTCTGTAAAAATCCCTGGTTAGACCGCACATGGAGCACTGTGTAATTTTTGAGAATCGGTGCTCAGGAAGGATATAATGGAACTAGAGCAAGTACAAATGAGGGCAACAAAATTAATAAAGGGGATAGGGGACTACAATACCCAGAGAGATTAGCAAAATAAAGATTATTTAGTCTAGAAAAAACAAGACTGAGGGGCAATCTAATAACCATGTATAAGTATATAAGGGGACAATACAAATATCTCTCCGAGGATCTGTTTATTCCAAGGAAGGTGACGGTCACAAGGGTGTTATGTTTTGGTAGCTGAGGAGAATAAGCAAAAACGGCAATACACCAGAGAGGCTGGAACCTATTGGATTGCAGTAACCTGAACTAACCACACAACTAGAGGTAGCCGTGGAGCGTTCCTACGTTGATCCTAGACGCCTCGTCACAGTCTGAGAGATAATTACACCTAAAGGCAGAAAGATGAAAGCTATCTGCCCCGGAGCAGATCCCCAAAGAAAATAGGAAGCCCCCAAACATGTAATGGCGGTTAGACAAGAAGAAGCACGTACACAGACAGAAAATAGAATGAGCAAACGCTGGGGCCCAATCTGTCTAACAGAAAAGTACAGGAAAGGATACTCACTGCAATCCAAAAAAAACCCTAAAAAATACCAACACTACTGATTGCAAAAACACCTGAGATCACACCAACTCTACCACTTAAATCAGTTCTCTGGTGAAACAAAACTAAGCCGCAGCCACTGAAAAAACAGGAAAAAGCAAATGAACAAACAACAGTGGCTCCAGTTAAACTGAGAGGAGCACAAGCCCCCGGAGGGGACCTGGCTGACCTCCACAGAAGTGCAGGGAACAATGCAAAAAGCAAGCACAAAAATAAAAGCAGAAAATATCTTATCTGATAGCAAAAGATGCAGGCAAGACTCAGCAAGCTTTCAAATGAACCAGGAACCACAATTGAGACAAGAACAATTGATCACCGGCAACCATCATGGGAGGGAACCTCTCTTATATCAGACCAGTCCGTGATCTCAGATTGCCATTCCTCGCTGAAACGTTCAGTACTGTCCGTAACCACCAGAGGGAGCCTCTGCTCAGAAACCATCTCTAGCACATTCATAACAGTACCCCCCCCTTGAGGAGGGGTCACCGAACCCTCACTTGTGCAACCAGGTCGATCAGGATGAGCTCGGTAATAGGCACAGATCAGTCTCCTAGCATGGATGTCCGAAGCAAACACCCAAGAATTGTCCTCCTGACCATAACCTCTCCACTTAACCAAATACTGGAGTTTCTGTCTAGAAAAACGAGAATCCAATATTTTCTCAACCACATACTCCAGATTGCCCTCAACCGAAACAGGGTCAGAAGGCGCAGCCATAGGAACCACTGGCTCGACAAACCTCTTCAATAAGGACTTGTGGAACACGTTATGGATCTTAAATGTCCCTGGAAGAAGCAAACGGAAGGAAACAGGATTAATAATCTCCATGATCTTATAAGGTCCAATGAACCTAGGCTTAAACTTTGGAGATGCAACCCTCATAGGGATATTTCTTGAGGACAACCAAACCAAGTCCCCCACTTTAAACCGAGGACCATCAGTCCTATGCCGGTTGGCAAACCGTTGGGCCTTCTCCTGAGAGACAGACAACCTCTCCACTACCTGGTCCCAAATCTGCTGCATTCACTCCACAACAGAGTCAACACTCAGACAGACAGAAGCCTCCGCTTGTCCCGATGAAAATCGAGGGTGAAACCCAAAATTGCAGAAAAATGGAGACATCAAGGTGGCAGAGCTAGCCCTATTATTAAGAGCAAACTCAGCCAAAGGCAAAAAAGAGACCCAGTCATCTTGATTAGCAGACACAAAACATCTCAAATAAGTCTCCAACGTCTGGTTTGTTCTCTCGGTTTGTCCATTGGTCTGAGGATGAAAAGCAGAGGAGAAAGATAATTGAACACCAAGTTTAGAACAAAATGTCCTCCAAAATCTGGAAACAAACTGGACTCCTCTGTCAGACACAGTGTTCTCCGGAATGCCATGTAACCGAACCACGTGCTGAAGGAACAAAGGCACCAATTCGGAGGAGGAAGGTAACTTAGGTAATGGCACAAGATGTATCATCTTGGAAAACCTATCACAGATTACCCAGATAACGGTCATTCTCTGAGAAACAGGGAGGTCGGAAATAAAATCCATAGAGATATGGGTCCATGGCCTCTTGGGCACAGGTAATGGCATTAACAAACCACTAGAGCGATAGCAAGGCTTGGAGCGAGAGCAAGTCCCACAGGACTGCACAAATTCCCTGACGTCACGAGACAAAGTAGGCCACCAAAAGGACCGACTCACCAAGTCTCTGGTACCAAAAATCCCGGGATGACCAGCCAACGCGGAACAATGATTCCCAGACATCACACTCTTCTTCCACTGGTCTGGGACAAACAATTTCCCAATAGGGCAGCGCTCAGGTTTATCCTCCTGACACCCTTCCAGAGCCAGTCTCAAATTGGGCGAGATGGCGGAAAGAACTACACCCTCTTTCAAAATAACAGCAGGATCAGATAACTCAGGAGAGTCCGCAAAGAAACTCCTCGAGAGGGCATCCGCCTTAACATTCTTAGTGCCAGGAAGAAAAGAAACCACAAAATTAAAACGTGTGAAAAACAAGGCCCACCTGGCCTGTCTAGGATTAAGTCGCTTGGCTGATTCGAGATAAACCAGATTCTTATGGTCCGTGAGGACCACCACCTGATGTTTGGCTCCTTCCAGCCAATGTCTCCACTCTTCAAAGGTCCACTTCATGGCCAATAACACCCGATTACCCACGTCATAATTACGTTCAGTTGGGGAAAATTTTCGAGAGAAAAAGGCACAAGGGTTACTCTTAGGGGTCTCTGGATCACTTTGGGACAAAACGGCACCTGCCCCAATTTCAGAGGCATCAACCTCCACCTGAAATGGTAGAGAAACATCAGGCTGCCGTAGAACAGGAGCAGAAGTGAATCTCTGCTTAAGTTCCTGAAACGCAGAGACTGCCTCAGGAGACCAATTCACCACATCAGAACCCTTTTTGGTCAAATCAGTCAACGGTTTAACAATACCGGAGAAATTACCAATAAATGAACGATAAAAATTGGCAAAACCCAAAAATCTCTGAAGAGCCTTTAATGAAGTAGGTTGGACTCAATCACAGATGGCCTGAACCTTGACCGGGTCCATTTCATTAACAGACGGAGACAAAATGAATCCCAGAAATGAGACCTTCTGTACGCCAAAAAGACACTTTGATCCCTTCACATACAGTGCATTCTCTCTCAAAATCTGGAACACAGTCCGAACATGTTTCACATGAGAGTCCAAGTCATTGGAAAAAATCAAGATATCATCCAAATAAACAATCAGAAATTTATCCACAAAATCCCTGAAAATATCATTCATGAAGGATTGGAAGACGGAAGGAGCAATAGTGAGCCTAAAGGGCATCACTAGGTACTCAAAATGCCCCTCTGAGGTATTAAACGCCGACTTCCATTTATCCCCGTGCTTAATGCGAATAAGGTTATACGCACCCATGAGGTCAAGCTTGGTAAACCAACTACCACTTTTCACCCTGGAAAACAGGTCAGAACTTTAGTGGGATCAACTAAACTTTCCACAACTATGTTCCTGAGTACAAGTTGCAAAGATGTTCATGTTGACCAACTTTTTTGGCTCCAGTGATGAGTCCAATCCCGGCTATCCCATTCATTCAAAAAGCATGCTGCCCAAGGAGCAAATAGAGAACTTTCTGATCACCACATATTGACCACCCTTGATCTTCGTAGTTAACTTTCTTGAGAATAAAATCTAAATTCTTAAAACTTTCTTTCAAGTGCACAGAATGCCCTACAGGCACCCTATGTGAGGGAGGCAATGCCACTGTGGCAACCGGACTCTTGGTGTGCCACAAAAGTCTTTATCAGAATCCGGTTCTTCATGTTCTGAATCGGGTCAGTTTCTCTAGAGGTGAAAGGGCAAGTAATCCTGGTCATTGATGTACAGGGCGAATGGCTGACAGGAGGTCCAGGTACTGTATATAATCACCTTCTTATTTTTAAGGTTGAATCCCTCCATGTTGCAGGAACAAAAGTAGCAGTCATCACTATGATTTTGCGGTTCCCTCAAGATCATAGGCACGCCAAAAAGAAAGCTCTTTCTTCACTTTAGATCACTGTGATAGTTCTACACAAAAGAGAACACACAACATGTGGAGCCGACGACTTGTCATGATCACATAATTTTACACCACCAAAGTATGAACAATACACTTTTCTAATGAAGTCCGTAATGTTCCTTCTTTGCTTCTTCACTACAAAATAACCACAAATATAATAGAGCAACACCCCATCAAATAAATGGGGACACAGAGGCAAAAAGATCAATAAAAGAGTTTTATTCATGATATTAAAATACGACTGAACAAACAAGTACTCTTCATCAGGGAAGAAAAAACTGGGCATAGAATTGCAAGGCAATAATGATAAGAATATCAATAATATCACAATTAAGAAGAACATTTTTTTTCTTATATGCACAATGCAAACAATTACAAAATAACTGCAAATTGTAGTCCTAATAAAATATGAAAAAATTACATTGCTGAAGCACTAATGCATAATAGGTCCATGACAAAAGTTTTTTCACCATCTGATGCTGCAAAAATTTGCAAAGAATCACACCAAATCTATTAATTCTCACTTGTGAGTCACAGCCTTAGGGTACATACTCACTGGCGACTAAAATGTCCAACGCTCGCATGTGAAATCCCAGCTCTGGCGCCGGCACTTGGGAGTGGAGCGAGCGGCTGCATATAAATACATACAGCCGCTTGCTCCACTCCCGAGTGCCGGCGCCAGAACTGGGATTTCACATGCGAGCATCAGACGTTTTTGTCGCCAGTGAGTATGTACCCTTACTATCAAAAATAGTAGCAATCCTTGTTAAAGTGCATAGTGCATACCTTACAATGTGAGCATTATGGGAAATATGGCTTTGATCTCCATAGCAGCAAAAAATATAAAGTGCAACATGCAAAATAGCTGCTCACCTCAAGAATCAATCCCCTAAATGCTCACATTGATGCTGATGATAATATAAATGCAGTTCAATCTAAATCGTTACAAAGCAGGACATAACAGAGCAGAATGACTTACATCAATGTCTCTGCCTGGCAATCTATGGACCCAGCTGGATCCCGACAGCGCCGTTTCGCCTCTCTGGCTTCCTCAAAACAGGGGCATAACCACAAATGTAGAAAAGGTTGTCAGAAGAATAAAGACATCCACTTGTAGCCATTTAAGCTTAATCCACCACAATCACTAAATACTGTATGAAATCGTGATAAGTAGACCACCACACCTTATAAACTTTCTCTAAATTAAAATTTGTCTTTGTGCCCCACAGAAACCAATCACAGTGCAGCTTTAACCCCTTCATAACGGATCCTTTTTTCATTTTTGCGTTTCTGTTTTTGGCTCCCCTTCTTCCCAGAGCCATAACTTTTTTATTTTTCTGTCAATATGGCCATGTGAGGGCTTGTTTATTGTGGGACAAGTTGTACTTTTGAACAACACCATTGGTTTTACCATATCATGCACTCAAAAACGGGAAGAAAATTCCAAGTGTGGTGAAATTACCAAAAAAGTGCAATTCCACAACTTTTTTTTGGATTTTTTTTACCATCTTCAACAATTGCTAAAACTGACCTACCATTATGATTCTCCAGGTCATTACGAGTTCATATACATCAAACATATCTAGGTTCTTTTTTATTTAAGTGGTGAAAATGTGTATTTTTTATTGTTTTATTTTGAATAGGGCGAAAGAGGGGTGATTTAAACTTTTATATTTTTTTATTTTTTTTAATATTTTTAACATTTTTTTTTACTTTCGGCATGCTTTAATAGTCTCCATGGGAGACTAGAAGCTGACATAACCCGATCGGCTGTGCTACATACAGGCGATGATCAGATCACCTGTATGTAGCAGTATTATTCACTTGCTATGAGCGCCGTCCATCGGGTGGTGCTCATAGCAATCCGGAATTCACAACCTTAGAGATCTGCAGGAGACCTCTGGTTGTCATGCCAACCAATCGGCAACCCGCGATCACGTGACAGGGGTCACTGATGGGCTGATTTCCGGGTCCATTGCTGGAATCACATGTTAAATTCTGCTGTCAGAGTTTGACAGCGGCATTTAATGGGTTAATAGCTGCGGGTGGATCGCGATTCCATCTGCGGCTGTTACAGGCACATGTCAGCTGTTCAAAACAGCTGACATGTGCGGGGAAAGATGTGGGCTCACCGCCAGAGCCCACATCAAAGAGGGAGGCACGACATGTTTTGTACTAGTATGGTGCATGTCATGGAGAGGTTAAATTTCTTTTTAGTGCTGAGGTAATGAGGTAAAATGAAAAATTTGCTATGATTGTCTGCTATTGACACTGCCACATTCTTTGGAAGCTGGGTTTGGAAGATTCTTTGCCCACAGCAATCACAGCACAGTGTCAATTTCTCACCAATCTAATGACACCAAAATAATCCACCAAAGGTCACACAAAGGTATTGCACAAGAAAAAGCCTAGGGAGTCAGTGTTTGTGAAGAAACTGTACGTGATGGAATTTTTTTGATATCTTTACTGAGTTCAGCGATTGAAAGTATATAAAAATCACCTCTTACTTTTCAAAGAATTCTAGTCTTGCAGTCCTGTGTAATCTAATCACTTTTCTGTATACTTCAATTAAAAATTCCCTACCTTTCTTTTACTACCCTCATTTCCTGTCTGCTTTTTTTCTTCACTTCCAATTACCTAGTGTTTGAGAATCCCTTGTGAATGCTGAGATACTAAAACTGTGTCATCAGGAGTCTGGAACTGCTGTCACTGCTGCAACTGCTGTACCCACCACAAAATGAATCATCATCAGTGATATCCATTTCAGTAATTTATCAAGTCCCTGCTGTATTGAGCATGCACCAGGTGTCAATTCCCATGCATGCTTAGAATACACTCACTGCGTTATTTTACTTTAGCTGCTCACTGACGTTACTCTACCTCACAGGGTCTAAACATAAGTGATGAGTCAGCAAGAGAGTGTACTGTCAGAGCGCATTGACATTGTAACGTGCTGCTATAGTGCAGTACAGTGCAACCTCCACTCGGGGTGCTGGTGAGGGAAGAGAAGTTACACACACACAGAGTAATAACACAGAGCAGCCGCACAGGTGCCACAGGTAACGAAAGAGTGGTCAGACTAGCCGAAGTCAGCAACTGTCAGGAGCAGAAGTACCAAGGGAAACAGCAAGTGCATAGTAAGGGACAAGCAAAAAGTCAAGGCCTACTGGGAATGTGATATCCAAAACGTAAGACATAGCCGTGGTACAAGCCAGAAGTCAGAGTTTATTGGGAACGTGGTTTCAGAAACGGAAAACCAGAAGTAGAGTTCAGAGATCAAGCCGAGTCATACACAAGTACAGGTAGTCAGGGCAGAAGGATCACTAAATGAATACAGGTCAGAGGCACTAGCTTGGAAGCTTGAAGTATAGCCCGCAGGCTGCAGAGGACTGAAATAGCCCAACCAGCACCAAAATAAGGCAGAAGGGATTAAACTCCTCATGAACAGTCCAGAGAGAAGACAGCAAAAAACAAACTCTGGACTGCATCATGACAGTCATGGAGAGAACACAGCAAACAGGGAGAACAGAGACCAGTCTTTGAGACAGAGGTCACTGCCCTGGAAAGGGAAGTCTGCTTTGGGAGCTCTCTACTTTTCAATGCACACGGACAATTTGTTTTCTTGTTAGCTCACTACTTTTTTTTAGAGGTAGCAATGAAGGGCAATGTCAGTGAGCATTCAAGGGAGCATACTGAGT
Organism: Oophaga sylvatica; assembly: GCA_033576555.1. Taxonomy (NCBI): domain Eukaryota; kingdom Metazoa; phylum Chordata; class Amphibia; order Anura; family Dendrobatidae; genus Oophaga; species Oophaga sylvatica. The sequence goes on from JARQOD010000005.1 coordinate 341,774,743, forward strand.
ATACATTAGAATTGACAGCCAGTGCATGCTCAGTAGAGCAGGGACTAGCCCAGACCTTCCAACAGAATACACCGATGACCGTTTGTTTCAGGGTGGAGATAGCATCTGTGGCAATTACCGCATTCCTGACCCCCTAATGACGTGCCATTTGAGTATCTCAGCATGGTAAACACTGTCAATGGGCCAAACACTAATGTTACTTGGATCCGAAACACTGATAAACCATGAAAAATCACGAATGTTGAATCAGGCCTTTTGCCTTAGATGATGACTTTGTCCTTTTTTGCTTTGGGTGACTTATTGGAAACTTACAAATTAATTAGACAAAAACCCAATTGAATGTATTGAACTTACAATGATTTGTTGTAGTATTTCAGGATTTTCTACCCCAATTCGAATTTTGCCAGGGGACATAATTTGTCATAGGCCACATTCACATGTATTTGGTCAGTATTTTACATCAGTATCTGTAAGCCAAAAGCAGGAGACGAACAGAGGAAAAATATAATAGAAACACGTCACCACTTCTGGATTTTTCACCCACTCCTGGTTTTGGCTTACAAATACTGATGTAAAATACTGGCAAAATAACCAACATGTGAACATGGCCTAAATCTGACACTGACAACATAAATGTCAGAAAAACACCTCAACCCAGAGAATGGATTCCAAAGAGGAAAGGAGAAATCCCAACCGGTGAATAATAAAATATAATAAACACCGAGACAATTGTATTCAATATAAGAATTTATTTAAGCAATGTTGTACAAGGTATATCAAAAATACAATTTTATAATCTAAAAAATATATATTATAAAAATAACCAGTAACTTCAAATAGTCTATCTTTGATAATTATGGGCTCAATTTTAATCAACCAGGATTGTGATATAAAATATATTATATGTATAATGCTGATGTGCAATGTGCTTGCATAGAATGCAAATAAATATGGCTCAGTGTAAAACTCATAAAAACATAAAAAATCAATTAAATGCTGTGCATAATCTAAAACGTAATATAACCACAGTGCAAAATATTAATCCACCAAAAAATGTTTACCATAATGTATCAACACAAATTACATCCCAAAAGTTGTGTAAACACACCAAAATGTGAACAAAAGAGTTGCTGATACCAGCGCTGTGAAACAAGATATCAAGCAAAATTGCCCAGTGCCACCAATGTAAAAACATATAACACCACTACCTGGGAGCCTACGATAGGACAATGAAGACTGGAAAGACGCGCCCCGACGCGCGTTTCGGAATTATGTTCCTTCGCCCTGACGAAGGAACATAATTCCGAAACGCGCGTCGGGGCGCGTCTTTCCAGTCTTCATTGTCCTATCGTAGGCTCCCAGGTAGTGGTGTTATATGTTTTTACATTGGTGGCACTGGGCAATTTTGCTTGATATCTTGTTTCACAGCGCTGGTATCAGCAACTCTTTTGTTCACATTTTGGTGTGTTTACACAACTTTTGGGATGTAATTTGTGTTGATACATTATGGTAAACATTTTTTGGTGGATTAATATTTTGCACTGTGGTTATATTACGTTTTAGATTATGCACAGCATTTAATTGATTTTTTATGTTTTTATGAGTTATACACTGAGCCATATTTATTTGCATTCTATGCAAGCACATTGCACATCAGCATTATACATATAATATATTTTATATCACAATCCTGGTTGATTAAAATTGAGCCCATAATTATCAAAGATAGACTATTTGAAGTTACTGGTTATTTTTATAATATATATTTTTTAGATTATAAAATTGTATTTTTGATATACCTTGTACAACATTGCTTAAATAAATTCTTATATTGAATACAATTGTCTCGGTGTTTATTATATTTTATTATTCACCGGTTGGGATTTCTCCTTTCCTCTTTGGTATCCATTCTCTGGGTTGAGGTGTTTTTCTCAATTCCTGGGTGGTCTGCCATCCACTTTATCTTGACTAGTGGGATTTATTTGTTGTTTTATTTATTTTATTTTGGGCTATATATTATTTATTAGATAGCACATATATATGTAATATTTTTTGTCTCATTAGTCCCACTTTTCTTGTGTGTTTGTTTTAATAAATGTCAGGGAGATGTTATGAGCACTGCAATGGATTCTCCTCTGGAGTATGGTGTTAAATGCAATTGCTGTATAACTCGCCTGGTAGCTGCCCTGTATGGATGAATCTCTATACACCACCTGAAGTGGGATGAACATGTTCGTCACGTGTTGGGAAAGAGTTATATATATCATCCCTCTGGAGTCATGTGAATATGACATGAGGTTATATTGCTAACTGGAGTTCATTTGTCTATTCAGTTAAAATAACAATGAATATTATTTTGGAATAAAATATTTATTAATTTAATAGAGTTACAAATGTTAAAATTTTAAACTTTGCACAGAGTTAGAGCAAACATGCTATAATATTTACTGAAGAATATATGCCTAATGTCATTGGGTGAGCAATCATATAGAATCTATTCAAGGCTATATGTCATAAAGATGGCCAAACTGCTATGTAGCCCTTTGATCAAGGGTCCCTGATCTGTGGCTCAGGATGTGTAGTTCATGGCTGTTTCCTAGACCTTGTGCTAATGGATGGCACGGCACTGGTTAGCGAACATGCCACTGACTGTGGTGCCCCCTCCCCTCTTCCCCTATTACATCCATTTGGTTCTGCCCCGTCTCCCTCCCCTTCGGTAAAGGTACTGCCACACTAAACGTTCCCGCTAACGATCACGATAACGACGCATACTAATGCGATCGTTTTTGTGATCGTTTTAATGTCGCTAGTAGCTGCCACACTGGACGTTCTCATTAACGACGCATAAGCGGTTAGCGATCTCCTTAACGACTTTGGCGGTCATTGCGATGTACAAAACAGCGCACATCGTTAACAAAAGGTGCCAGACACAGCGATATAGGCTCACCAGCGGGACGCCAACGATAAAATTACGGTCCAGAACTCTAGTGAACGATCAACGAGATCACAGCAGGGGCCACGTCGTTGCTACATGCCACACACAACAACGTCACTAACGGGATCGCTAAATAGTGACGTATTTTAGCGATCTCGTTAGTGACGTTGTTTAGTGTGGCATACCCTTAAGGAGTGCTGTAGCCAGGCACACTTTAAAGGTGGACAATGGAAACCTGTTGGGCTATGTTCACCTCCCCCCTCCTTTATCTGGTATATAATAGAGGCAGCAGTCTGGATCCTCCTCTTCCCCTTTTGGGTCCCAGAGGTGCTCGTCCACACTGTCTGGAGAAGTGCGGTGAGATGGCTGATCCTCTGATGGAACTGCTACGTGACAGGGCATCGCAGGAGGGCGAGCAATGGGTGCAAGCCTTGATTTTAGGGCTCAGTGCTCATCTTTCTTTTCCTGTGGCCGCGGCATCAGGCATACACACCCTCCGGCCCGGCTTAGCCCAAGCTCCAACTCCATCTCCACCACTGCTTTGCCCGTTCGGCGCTCTCGAGAGCACCGGGCATCTCTGCCCACTCTCGGTCTGGTCGCCATGGCTCCGCCACTGTAGCTCAGGCAGCAGGGCTCCGGTCATGGTGGCTGTTTTTTTGTGGTCTGCAGAGCGCTTGCACCAAGAAGGCAGTCGTGTGGTGCGCACTCCTTCCCAGCCCACGTTCACTGCTCTGATAACTGTCCGGCCAGTGCCACCACATTCAGGCAGAGCAAGGAGCAGAGCCCCACCCCCTACCTCTCAGCACATTCTCTCCCAGCATGCCGAAAACAGAGTGAGTTTAGCTCCTTTATTAACCCCGCAGAAGCCACTTCACAACCCCCCGCAGTGATTTTCTATAGGACAAATGTGTTCCAGAGGCAGCACTGCTACTTCTGCAGAGGATACCTCTGACCCAAGGCCAGATGATATGCAGAAGGACACTGTTGTGTCTCTCTTGCAGGCAGCTGCCTTTCCCAGCATGGCGGGTGCTTGCAGGGACAATGCTGGGGTCATTGTAACTCCTGCGGTGCCCCAGGTGGTGCCATCTGCTTTGGCAGTGAACGTACCTAATGAGGCCAAACCATATAGGCATAGATTCCAGGGTTCTAGCTCAACCTCATCAGAGTCACCCCACCGTTATCATCGCCATAGACACCACTTCTCACGCCGACGTAGCAAGCATTTCTCAGATGTGCGTCGGAGGTCCAGATCTGACAGAAGGGGTTGCAGGTCCCAGTTCTCAAGATGGCGCTCTCCGTCATCTTCGGAGTCTTCGAGCGCATCGGCGAGTCCCGACTATCAGCTTCATTCTCAGGGCTAGAGACGTGAGCCAGAATCAGCAGCCATGGCATCCAGCCTGGCTGAACCAAGAGAGTCATCCAGGGCTTCCAGCCTGGCCTTCACCTACCCATCTGTCGAGCCAGGTGCTGGAGTTCCTCCATCAGTCGGAGTCCCTCCTCCTGTGGCAGTTTTGGGTGAGTGCAATTTTTCTCTTGCAGGAAAAAATGTTAATCCGGACTTATTACCTGCCCTTAAGGCGTTAATTGAGCAATTTTCAACACTGGGCGGTTTTCAGCAAGCAAATCAAACAAATTCGGAAAGGCAAAATGAGCCACTGCTAGCTAGCTTATTCTGGGATTAGCTAACTAGTTTCTCATTTAGATAATGAAACTAGAGAGAAAATTTGGTCGAACAGATATATAGATATCTGGTCTTTAATATCGGTGGACCAGCATACGGTTGACAAAGAGAGGAGACTGAATGATAGACAATTTGACAGGAGCAGGCAGAAGGTTGCGAAAACCATTAACAATTGGTTACAAGCTTTTGCTGCTTTGGGCTGTGTTATGGGCCAGAAGCATCCGGAACGGTGTTCTGATTTGTTCATTTACCAGGACATGATTTATACTTCTTACAAGGCCCACGGTGGGTCCGCCTAGTGGCGGTACAACGAGGAGTTCCTGAGGCGGCTGGCCCTGCAGCCTGAAATAGGTTGTGGGGTAGAAGCTACTGATGTGTGGATCAGGTTAATGTTATCTCAAAAACAGCACCCCTTTCCAACAGCGACCACTAGTCACCCTGCTCACAACTCAGTGGTTGTCCAGAGACCTGGAGCCTGCTGGTTATTCAATGAGGGACACTGCCGTTTCTTTGGGTTATGCAAGTATAAACACGAATGCTCCGCCTGTGGAGGAGCTCATCCCGCGGCCCGCTGCCCCAGCCCCTCAGGAAAATTACCAGTCAAGCTTTCCTATAGTGAAAACAAGGAATATAAGGACCCCGGTGAGTGTAATCGCAATGGGCCCTTGGCTAGACCGATATCCCAATAAAGTCACGGCAGGCCTACTTCGATTTGGTTTTTCGTACGGGTTTTTTATCCCTTTCAAATTTATCAGGTTTCCGTCATTTGCTACCAATTTGAAGTCTGCCTGCGACCATCCTGAGGTCCTGCTGGAGAAGATCGACAAAGAAGTGAGGTTAGGCAGGATCGCGGGCCCATTCAAAACTCCTCCTTTTTAGAACTTTAGAGTTTCTCCATCGGATTTAGTTCCTAAAAAGGACCCTAGTACGTTTCATCTTATACACCATCTATCCTACCCCAAGGATGAGTCTGTTAATGACGGCATTTCATTGGCGGACGCATCGGTATCATACGTTTCATCTGATAGGGCAGTAGCCTTGGTTCGCCAGGCTGGTGCCGGAGTTCTGCTAGTGAAGTCTTATATCGAATCCCCCTTCCGTCTCTTACCAGTTTACCCTGATTGTTTTCACATTTTGGGCTACCATGTGGATGATGGCTTTTATTCCGACATGTGCCTCCCGATGGGTTGTTCCATATCGTGTTGCTATTTTGAGCTCTTCAGTTCCTTTTTGGATTGGGTTGTTAGATCTGGTACGGGTTCTAGATCTGTCACACACTATTTGGACAATTTTTTATTCGTGGGACCAAAAGATTCTGCCGTTTGTTCGCAGTTATTAAATTTTTTCAAGGATATAGCATTTCAGTTCGGTGTCCCCTAGTCAGGGAAAAAACTGTCGGTTTCGTGACAATCCTGTCCTTAGGAATCTAAATTGATACTGTCAACGTGGTTTATCGGTTGCCTGTGGAGATGGTGGAGAAGCTTTTGTGTATGATTAAAAGCTTTTGCTCTGTCAGAAAGGTTACTTTGCATCAAGTGCAGTCTTTACTCGGGCTGTTGGTTTTTGCCTGCAGAGTCATGCCGGTGGGTAGGGTTTTTGCAAGACGTTCATCATTACCGACATGAGGGGCTACTCTTTCCGACCATAAAATTCGGTTGACAAAAAGTTTACGGTATGACTTAGAAGTTTGGAAAACATTTTTGATTTCATTTAACAGCCACACGTGCTTCTTGTATTCTGAGATTTATTCTCAGATGCAGCAGAGTCGGCAGGTTTCTGTACCATCGTCGGAGATCAGCGGTGTGCGGCTGCGTGGCCTGATTCGTGGAGATCAGAAGGGCTTTGCAAAAACCTTAACCTATTGGAACTTTTTCCTATTGTAGCAGCCATGGAGATGTGGGGCTCCCAATTTGCCAACAAAAAAATGTTTTTGGTGTGACAACATCAGCGTGGTGCATTGTATAAATCGCTTGACTTCATCTTTTCCCCCCGATACTTGGCTTACTTCATCATTTAGTTCTATGTTTAAAAAAGAACATATGGTTCAGGGCCCGTCACGTTACAGGATTTGAAAATGGTATCGCTGTGCTTTGCCATGTTTCAATTGGCATGTCTTCAGGGAGCTTCTGCCCATTGCCCAACCGGAAGGTTTACCTTGCCCCACTTTCCTGTGGGACATAGTTGCCAACAGCTGATGCTGTTGGTCCGCTTGTCCGTGGTTTCCTCTACTTGGCAGTCATATGGTAAGTCTTTGGCTGAGTGGTGTAGTTTGATAAAAGGGAGACCGTTTCATACTTGTTGCCAGGCCAGAATGGATGCAACAGTTGAGTTTCTGATGTAACTTTTGAATTCTGGGATTATGGTTTTTTTGGCTCAACCATGCCTTTCTGGCTTGGCTTTTTATTTTCAATTGCTAGACTGGCCAGATGTTACGAAGGCCTTTATAATCAGGCAGGCCTTAAAAGGGTGGAAAAGAGTCCAACCCAGTAAGGAAAGTAGACGTCCCATTTCTATTTCCCTATTACATAAAATTGCTCCCGTTACCCCTTTTAGTTGCTCTTCTCAATTTGAAGCTGCCCTTTTTTCTGCTGCGTATGCAATCCTGTACTTTGGTGGTTTACACATTAGTGAATTAGTCCCCAGATCTAAAAATATGACAGCAAAGGGCTTGTTATTTGAAGATGTGGTGGCAGTAGAGGATGCGATACGTCTCCGTATTTGCAGGTCTGAGACAGACCCTTAAGGCAGGGGTGCTTGGCTTCTTTTACACCCAGTTTCAGTCCCAGTTTGCCCTGTCAGGTTGGTTTTCAATTATTTGGAAATCAGAAGTAGTGGTAAATTTTTTCTTGCGCATGCGGATGAGTCCCTGTTGACTAAATTTCAATTTCAGTCTATTTTTCGTAAATGCCTGCAGGCTTCTGGCGTGCAACCGGGGGAATATGGGACACATTCTTTTCGCATAGGGGTTGCTACCGAGGCTGCAAAGGCAGGTTTTCCAGAGGCAGAGGTGCAAAGGAAAGGACGGTGGTGTTCCGCTCGCTATGCCAGGTATAATAGACCGAATTTACTAATACAATTTATTTCTCTTTTGGTTGTCTAGGTTCCTCCAGGCTAACAGTGTGGCTTCTAGACTACTCGTGCATTTTCTGGGTGGCTCAGAGAGCAGAATGTTGTCCTGGTGGAATATAATTTATGTCTCTTTTTGTTGTCTAGGTTCCTCCAGGGCAACAGTGTGGCTTCTAGGCCACTCATACATTTCCTGGGCGGCTCAGAGAGCAGAATGTCATTATTACGGTTGAAGGAAGACTTTAAGTCCATTTGGTTCAACCCATATCCTATCCTAACCTGCCCTAACATGTTGATCCAGAGGAAGGCAAAAAAAAACCAAATGGCAAACAGTAAGCATCACATTGGGGAAAAAAATTCCTTCCCGACTCCACATACGGCAATCAGACTAGCTAGCTCTCCTGGTGGATGAAATGTGGGTAGTCAGGGTTTGGATGTTAATTGGAGAGGCATTAGGGGTCTAAAATGGCCTCAGGTGCTACAAGAAGTGATTGATATGGGGAGAGAAATTGTAAGTCCAGTAATACTAGTTCTACATACTGGCGGGAATGATCTATGTTCATACAAAGTTGCCGAGCTGTTAATGGTGCTGAGATCTGACCTGGAACGGTTTCCTAGTTTTTTCCCTGTACTCATTCTAGTTTGGTCAGAACTAGTCCCCATAGCTGGAAGGATGCCTGGGATGGGATGGCAGTGGAGTGGACCAGACGCACCATAAACGCAAGTATGTCCAAGTACGTGCGGGATAAGTTTGGTGTGGTGGTGAGGCATCGCCAGTTAGAAGATCACAATTCAGCTCTTTTGAGGCCAGACGGTGTCCACCTCACTGACATTGGTTTAGATATCCTTTTGTCGGGGCTCCAGGATGGGATAGAACAAGCATTGTACTTGATGGGTGGAAGTCAGAGTCCTGTGTAGTGCTACTCAGGATCCTCCATGGCTGTTTTCAAGGAAGGAAGCACCGGAATGTTACGGCTAAGTAGGTTGACTTGCCTGTAGATGTTGAAGGGCATTTGGCTACTGGTCTTTTGTGAAGTTTAAAATGCTTCCTTTTATTATTGTCACATACAGTATATTTCAATAAAAAAATTAAAGCTGTGACCGACCTCACCCATCAATTGTCTTGTTATAGTTAGATGGGTTTTTCTGAGGAGGAGGGAGAGAAGATTTATCACGGGTGCTTTTATTGTGTCTCTTCTGTCGGGCAGAGCATTGGAGTGGGCAACGCCGCTGTGGGAGCGCGACGATCGTGTGGTGCGTAGTGCTCCTCGGTTTTTGGAAGCTCTGAAAAAGGTCTTTTTAGGACCTCAGGTCACGCACGATACGGCACTCCAACTGCTGGCAATGTCACAGGGCTTGTCCATGGTCAGCCAGTTCTCAGTCCAATTTCGGACTTTGGCCTCTGAATTAGAGTGGCCAGATAACGTTCTTATTCCAGTGTTCTGGAGAGGACTGGCAGACCATGTAAAGGACACTTTGGCTACCAGGGAGATTCCTGCCACACTGGAGAAACTCATTTCTATATCTACCCGCATCGACCTCCATTTTCACGAGCGGAGGTTAGAGCGGACCCAGTGTAGGCAGAGGTTTCGGCTGGCACCCACCTTTGCCAAACCTCTTGAATTTCCAGTTCGGGCGTCTGACTCCCCAGAGACCGTGGAGAGTACTCGAGTGGGATCTACGTCTCGGACCACTCGAGTATCCGTGGTCTGTAGAGTGTGTCAGCAGCCAGGACATTATGCCAACCGATGTCCCCAGCGAATGAGTAAACGGTCATGTTCCGTGACCATGGGTGCAGGGTCATTAGACGCGAGGGATTTTGCTCTGAAAGTGCTCCTTAAAGTGTTAATCTCTCTAGGTTCATCCACTCTTCCCACCAAGCTTTGTGTGGACTCTGGGGCAGAGGGGAATTTTATGTCCTCCTCCTTTGCCTCTCGCCATTCAATACCGCTGGTGACGCTCGCCGAGCCTATATCGGTGAGAGTATTGAATGGAGCAATCCTGCCCTCACAAATCACCCACCAGACTGTCTCTCTACCTCTGTCTATGACCCCTTCTCATCAGGAGAATATATCCCTTTTTGTTCTTCCTGAGGGAATAGATGAGGTTTTGTTGGGATTACCCTGGCTTCACCACCACTCTCCCCATATTGAGTGGTCCTCTGGGAGAATACTGGGTTGGGGTGATTATTGCAGAGACAGATGTCTCAGAGAGGACGTTCAGGTTTCCACCACGGAGATACCCATAGACCTTGCTTCTCTCCCCAAGGTTTATCGGTCATACGCGGACGTATTCTCCAAAAGGCAGGGGAGACTCTTCCGCATCATCGCCCCTATGACTGTCCTATAGACTTCTTGCCTGGAACCGAGCCCCCTCGGGAAGAGTGTATCCTCTCTCTCTTCCTGAGACCGAGGCCATGTCACAATACATCCAGGAAAATCTGGCAAGAGGGTTTATTAGGAAGTCAGTGTCACTAGCAGGGGCAGGATTTTTCTTCGCGTAGAAGAAGAATGGAGAATTACGACCGTGTATAGACTATAGGGGTCTTAACGCCATTACTGTTAAGAACAAATATCCTTTGCCCCTAATATCTGAGCTCTTTGATAGGCTCCGGGTAGCAAGGGTATTTACTAAGCTGGATCTTTGTGGTGCCTATAACCTGACCCGCATCCGTGAGGGGTACGAATGGAAGACGGCGTTCAATACCAGAGATGGATATTACGAATATCTTGTGATGCCCTTCGGGCTCTGTAATGCGCCAGCCGTCTTCCAAGATTTTGTAAATGACATCTTCCGGGACATGCTTGCCACCTCTGTGGTAGTCTATCTGGATGACATTCTCATCTTTTCTCCAGATATGGACACCCACGGAGAGATGTTTGCAGGGTCTTCGACCTCTTGCGGGCAAATTCTTTATATGCGAAGTTGGAGAAGTGTGTGTTTGAGCAGGAGTCTCTGCCATTCCTGGGCTATATCATCTCCACTCAGGGATTGGCTATGGATCCTGCCAAACTACAGGCTGTAATGGATTGGCAAGAACCCCACTCTCTTAAAGCGGTGCAGCGCTTTATGGGGTTCATTAATTACTATCGCCAATTCATTCCCTACTTCTCTACTTTGGTTGCTCCCATGGTAGCCCTCACCAAGAAGGGAGCCAATCCCAAATTGTGGTCAGAGGAGGTCTCCAAGGCCTTTACTTCAATCAAGTCCCGTTTTGCTAGCGCTCCTATCCTACATCGTCCCGAGGTTGATAAGCCTTTTATATTGGAGGTAGATGCCTCGTCCATTGGTGCTGGAGCAGTCCTTTTTCAAAAGGATGCTCAAGGTCGTAAACATCCTTGCTTCTTCTTCTCCAAGACCTTCACACCAGCGGAGAGGTATTATTCCATTGGGGATAGGGAGTTGCTAGCCATAAAGTTGACCTTTTCCGAGTGGATACATCTCCTGGACGGGGCTCGCTTTCCCTTTCAAGTGTTCAGTGACCACAAAAATTTGGTCTATTTACAGACCGCCCAGCGGCTAAATTCCTATCAGGCCAGATAGTCCATGTTCTTCTCCTGGTTCCATTTCACCCTCCATTTTCTCTCCGGGTAGAAGAACATTCGCTCCGTGGTGTCCTCTGAGGAGGTGGAGGAGGAGCCTCAGCTGATTGCCCCCACAGAGAGCCTAAGAACTGTGGCCCCGGTTTCGCTTAAGTCTGTGCCTCTGGGCAAGACTTTTGTGCCCATCAATTTGCCCATCAATTTGCGACCTGAGGTACTCTCTTGGGCACACTCATCCAGGGTGGGTAGACATTTTGGGGCAAAGAGAACATCTGAGTTGCTGGCGAGGACATACTGCTGGCCACATATGGTCCGTGACATCAGGGAATACGTTCAGGCGTGCGACTCCTGCGCCAAGAATAAGTCCCCTCGACAACGGCCAGCTGGGTTACTTTTCCCTTTACCGGTGGCAGACAGGCCCTGGTAGATGGTTGGGATGGATTTTGTGGCGGGCTTACCCAAGTCTCGGGGCTGCACCATCATCTGGGTGATAACCGACCACTTCTCCAAAATGGTGCACTTGGTGCCGTTACCACGGTTACCGTCTTCACGGGCCTTGACAGCATTATTCATTAGGCATATTTTCCGCCTAGAGAGGGCCAACCAGACCTTGGTCACATACTTGCGACATTTTGTCTCTGCCAGGCAGGATGACTGGGCATCCTTTCTACCGTGGGCTGAGTTCGCTCTAAAAAATGCTGTGGCTGACTCCACCAGACAGACCCCATTCCTCCTGAATTACGGTCAGCATCCGCGGGTACCTGTGCCCATGCCCGTGTCTTGCGCCGATTCCAGGGTGGCAGACTGGGCTGTGGAGGTATGGGACATTTGGGACCACACCCAGGATGCCATTCAGGTCTCCAAAGAGAGGATGAGGTCTTCGGCCGATGCCCATCGGCGCCCCGCTCCTACATTTGCTCCGGGTGACCTAGTGTGGCTCTCTGCCCGAAACATCAGGCTACGTGTAGAGTCCACCAAGATGGCACCTCGCTTTTTGGGTCCCTTTAAAGTTCTTGAGCAGGTGAACCTGGAGGTTTACCGCCTAGCCCTTCCGCCTCGCCTTGGTATCACCGACACCTTTTACGGGTCACATGCTCAGATACAGCTGCCACTCCTATTGGTCCTTCAGGAAGGTCCTGTAGCTGTTGATGTTCTGATGCAGCTTCCCATTGGTCCTTCCTGGAAGGTCTTTTTCTCGTGGCTGCTATAAAAGGCTGTCCTTACCCCACGGCCGTGCGCTAGTATCAAATCTGTTACATGCTTGCGCCAGTGTGGTCATGTATGCATGTGGTTAGGTCTGGCTGAAATAAGCCCCTAGAATACCGGCACCTCCGGTGAGGAGATTGTATGCAGGTGTTCAGGGCACGGCTGAAAACACCATTAGAATACTGGCTACTCCGGTGAGGAGATTACTGCTTGGGTTCTGATTGCATGACCACAGACTGCAATCCGCTTAGCAGTCATCTATGTTCCCTGTGAGTCTAACAGGACACAATCTTTGTTACAGCGGCTCTGTGAGTTAACAGAGACCGCTTATTCTGCCATATAGTGCTACGGCGTTTACATCTGCAACTCTGCGGGATAACAGAGTTCGCTTATACTGCCTAATTACTCCATCTTACTAGCAGCAGGCTCTGCCTGCACGGTGGACCCCGGGCTGCGAACGCACCTGTCCTTAATATCTATTAGGTGCGTTTCGCAGGCCCTTAACATGATGAAACGAAGATAGAACTTTTTGGTGATAATTTAAGCAGCATGTGTGGAGAAAACCAGGCACTACTCATCACCTGCCCAATACAATCCAAGAGTGAAACATGGTGGTGGCAGCATCATGCTATGGGGGTGTTTTTCAGCTGCAGGGACAGGACGACTGGTTGCAATTGAAGGAAACATGAATGCAGTCAAGTACAGAGATATCTTGGTTGAAAACCTCGTCCAGATTGCTCTGGACCTCTGACTTGGCCGAAGGTTCACCTTCCAACAAGACAATGACCCTAAGCACACAGCTAAAATAACAAATGCGTTGCTTCAGAACAACTCTGTGACCATTCTTGACTGGCCCAGCCAAAGCCCTGACCTAAACCCAATTGAGCATCTCTGGAGAGACCTGAAAATGGCTGTTCACCAATGTTCACCATCCAGCCTGATGGACATGGAGAGGATCTGCGAGGAAGAATGGCAGCGGATCCCCAAATCCAGGTGTGAAAAACTTGTTGCATCATTCCCAAGAAGACTCATGGCTGTATTAGCTCAAAAGTGTGCTTCTACTCAATACTGAGCAAAGGGTCTGAATACTTATGACCATGTGATATTTCAGTTATTCTTTTTTAATAAATTTGTAAAAATTTCTACATTTCTGTTTTTTTTCAGTAAAGATGGGGTGCAGAGTGTACAATAATGAGAAAAATTTAAAGAGGCCTGAATACTTTCTGAACCCTCTGTACTGCCTATAAGGGAGGGTGGTACAAGGTGCTTACTGTGGGGAAGCTTTGCATGTCATTATACTGGTAATGGGGGGCTCTGTGTGACAAGTTGGTGGGCGTGATGTGATGTATGTGGCTCATGACTACCTCTCATAACTGAATGTGGCTCTTAAGGTAAGACAGTTTGAGGACCACTGCATTACATACACTGTGCTAGTTCGATCATATTTGTTATTGAGGAATGAAGTACATGCTTGTGACTCTGCACTAAGGACCTGCATTGTTAGAAGAAAGGGGGTGTATATTAATATGCGAGATATAAGAGGAGGACTACATCTTGGTTTCACTAATAAATGGTACACAAAACCTAGAAAAATAATAAATGTAAAGGTACAGGATATTCTGTATGTTCTTGAAACAAAATTCCTTAACAGAACATTACATTTTTTTCACAATGTCTTATAGCCAAAGGAGAAAACGGATGATCTTCTGAGAAACACAGAGAAAATGTTTTTGTAAGTTTCTAAGTTTCAAATGTTATGTGAGACGAATTAACATGAAAAGTAATTACGAGATTAAGGCACAAAACACTTTTTTTTCAATCTTTGTACATTTTCTATGTTTAGCGCCCTTTTAATTGATTTTACTAGGATCAATTTGCAGCAAATCATCAGAAATGTTACCATCTGCACGTGCTGTGCCTGAGATGGTATATTAAACAAACTGGACAGAACCAGGTATTATTTACTTGTACAACACATACAGTACATCAGAATTTGCAGACTTTCTGCCACGCTGTTTAAGGAATAAAATAAGTGACTACACACACCTCTTCCAAACATTCCATAGTGCAGTGTCCTTCGGAGCTGAATGCAGGCATACCTGGTGGAATCATGTGATATAAGCTGACCCAGATGCCTGCTTCTAAAACACCAGCATCATATTTTCGTGTATGGGGTGTGTAGTACAGCTTAATTCCCGAACTGTCTATAAACCCTAAAATGAACAGAAAGACAAGTTTTAGCCCTGTAAATCCCCTAATATCACATTGGATGTACGACTAAAGAAATTAAACTTACTAAAATTTCTACAACTTTCTAAACAGATAAAATGAAACATTGATAAAATGTTAAACAGTAGAAATGTTGGATTATACGGAGAAGACTTCGGCAATATTGACATGGTACTTTACTTATTGAATTTATAGATTACTGCATGCAACATGGATTATATTTATACAGTGGGTAAAATGTATTGAACACATGACGTCACCAATTTTCTAAGTACATTTCTAAAGGTGCTATTTACATGAAATTTTCACCAATAAGCCATCCAATCCACACAGGCAAAAAAAGTCACTCCATAGATGTCCATAAATTTAATTATATATAATAATGAGAAATGACACAGAGAATAAGTATTAAACATGGCAACTGAAGTTTACTCAAAACTTTGTACAATAGCCTTTGTTGGTGATGACAACTTCAAGATGCCTCCCGCATGGAGAAACTAGTCGCATGCACTGCTCAGGTGTGATTTTGGCCCATTCTTCCTCACAAACACTTTTCAAATCCTGAAGGTTCCATTGGCTCTTCTATGAACTCTGAGCTTTAGTTCCTCCCAGAAATGTTTCTTTTGTTTATTTATTTACTGTATTTTACTCATTTATATAGCGCCACTAATTCCACAGCGCTTTACAGACATTATTGGCACTGTACCGGGCTGACAATCTAAAGTCCCTATCAGTATGTCTTTAGAATGTGGGCGGAAACCAGAGTAACCAGAGGAAACCCACGCAAACACAGGGAGAACATACAAACTCCTTGCAGATTTTGTCCTTGGTGGATTTGAACCCAGGACCCCAGCGCTGCAAGGTGCTAACCACTGAGCCACCATGCTGTTCCACCTGGATTCAAGTCAGGTGATGGGCTGGACCATTCTAGCAGCTTTATTTTCTTTCTCTGAAGCGAACTGAGAGTTACCTTGGCTGCGTGTTTGGAATCATTGTCTTGTTGAAATGTCCACCCGTTTTTAAATCTTCATCATCCTGGTAGGAGGCAGCAGATATTTATGAAGAATATCTTGGTACATTTGTCCATTCATCCTTCCTTCAGTTATATGAAGTTTGCCAGTACCATGTGCTGAAAACAGCCACACACCATAATGTTCCCACCTACAAACTATACTGTTTGGTATAGTGCTTTTGGGGTTATACAAGTGCCTTTTGGCTTCCAAACATGGTGTATTATGACATCCAAAGAGCTCAGTTTTGGTCTATTTGAACATACTATATTCTCCTACTATTTCGCAATCTTGTTTAAATGTAGTTGAGAAAACCTTAAACACACTTGAACATGCTTTTTATTCAGCACAGGAGTTTTGCACAGAGAGTGCACATAAAGGCCATGGAGGTTGAGTGCATTACTTATAGTCTTCTTTGAAACACTTGTACCTGCTTAATCCAAGTCTTTCTGTAGCTCTCCACAGCTGGGGTCATATCTTTTCATACCTTTTTGCATTTTTCTTTCTTCATGTGTTCATTACTTTTCCGTTGTGTCATTCTCATTATTACAAATAATTTAATTTATGGACATCTATGATTTGATTTCTTTGCCTGTGTGAATTGGATGGGTTGTTACCGACATCTGATAGAAATGTAATTGCTTAGAAAATTTGGGATGTGTTCAATACTTATTTCACCAGCTGTGCATATATTTCTTTATGGCCTTTGGCTTTATCTTGACCCATGGCGACTTGATGGATGAATGATCTGTAGGAAGATCGAGCTTGTGCAAGCCTGGATACGTCCACCAGGGTCTTCTCCTCTATTATCTTGATAATATCAAGCCATTGGGTTGCTGATCGTCCTCTTCATCTTGATCCTTCTATTCTTCTGACCATGATATCCTTCTCCAGTGATTGCTCTCTTTTTATGATGTACCCAAAGTAGGCAAATCGTAGCTTGGTAATCCTTGCTTCGAGTGACATATCAGGCTTGATTTGATTCAAAATTGATTTCCTTGTTGTTTTTGCCAACCGTGATTTTAATAACATCCTTCTCCAGCACCACATTTCGAAGACGTTGAATCTTATTTTGTCTTTTTTCTTTATCATCCAGGTTTTTGCATCTGTATGTTACGATAAAAAAGACCAAACTATGTATGAGACATTTCTTTATCACCAGTGAAATGTTTCTCGATTTGAAGACCTTATCCAGTGAATTCATTGTTGATTTGCCAACAGCTATTGTCCTATTGACTTTTGGTGCTGTGACTGCATCTTGACTGATCATTAATCTGAGTATTTTGAAATCCTTAACAACTTCCAGTTCGTCATTGTCCATCTCAAATGTGTCCCAGTTGTATTTGGCAGTAGTCAAAATCTATGTAAGGGGAGCTGAAAGTGAAATGCTTCTTCCCGAAGCACTTACAGCTCAATTGCATACGATTCCAACACTAGATGTCTCAAGCAGCAAAATAGATTTCTACAATGGATTTTAAATTTAAAATTCTCAATATAGGTTTCCTTTAAGGATCATTTGATCCCATCTCTGGGTCTTTCATCAATCCTTATAAGGAAGAGACTGCAATGTTGCTTTAGATTTTTTCCTGCACAGCAACACTCTTATTCAACTGCCTGTGCTTAGAACTATAGCAGGATCCATTTACTTATGCTGACTGCAGTGAAGAGTTGGTAACACCCTGTGAATAAGGAATATCTCTGAACGGGATACAGAATTGCATCAGAGCTGTCGTCAGATCATTTAAAAAATTTGTGGGGTCCCAGAGGACGCTCAGTGATAATTAAGCAATAGCATATACAGTACAGACCAAAAGTTTGGACACACCTTCTCATTCAATATTTTCTGTATTTTCATGACTATGAAAATTGTACATTCACACTGAAAAGGGATCAAAACTATGAATTAACACATGTGGAATTATACATTACACTTTACAAAAAAGTGTGAAACAACTAAAAATATGTCTTATATTCTAGGTTCTTCAAAGTAGCCACCTTTTGCTTTGATTACTGCTTTGCACGAAGAAAAGGTGAACGGATGGACTCTACATGCCTGGTTCCCACCGTGAAGCATGGAGGAGGTGGTGTGATGGTGAGGGGGTGCTTTGCTGGTGACACTGTTGGGGATTATTCAAAATTGAAGCGGTGAGAGGTCCAGCTCACCTCAAACCATCTTGATTGGGTTCAGGTCTGGTGACTGTGGAGGCCAGGTCACCTGGCGTAGCACCCCATCACTCTCCTTCTTGGTCAAATAGCCCTTACACAGCCTGGAGGTGTGTTTGGGGTCATTGTCCTGTTGAAAAATAAATGATGGTCCAGCTAAACGCAAACCGGATGGAATAGCATGCTGCTGCAAGATGCTGTGGTAGCCATGCTGGTTCACTATGCCTTCAATTTTGAATAAATCCCCAACAGTGTCACCAGCAAAGCACCCCACACCATCACACCACCTCCTCCATGCTTCACTGTGGGAACCAGGCATGTAGAGTCCATCCGTTCACCTTTTCTGCGTGCAAAGCAGTAATCAAAGCAAAAGGTGGCTACTTTGAAGAACCTATAATATAAGACATATTTTCAGTTGTTTCACACTGTTTTGTAAAGTGTAATGTATAATTCCACATGTGTTAATTCATAGTTTTGATGCCTTCAGTGTGATTCTACAATTTTCATAGTCATGAAAATACAGAAAAATCATTGAATGAGAAGGTGTGTCCAAACTTTTGGTCTGTACTGTAAGTCTGTGTGCTCAAGATGAGGTTTTGGTGAGTTTTAGCGCTGCATATTTTCCCTGGGTCAAAGACGCAGCATCTTACAGTTGCAGCACAGTGGATGGTATTTATAGTGATCTCCTGCCCATTGTGCTCTCTGTTTTGCTCAGCGTAAATAGACCTGCAGTGCATGTTTCAAATCCACAACATGTAAACTTCTATTGTGGGTATGCTGAGCTTTATGTGCAGATTTTTCTCCATAAACTTGCAATTGCTGCGGAAAATCTGCAAGCAAAAGACACACTTTTTTACTGCATTTCTGCAATCGAAACACATAAAAACTGCAGGTAATCTACACATGACTGTACTAATAAAGTTTTTTTCAAAGACAAATACCAAGATCAATTAAAAACAAAGCAGCTTTGTTTAATGCATGACACACCAAAAAGAGACAAAAAACGCAGCATCAAAAACGCAATAAAAACGCATGTAAAAAACATTTAAAAAATGAAAAAAAATCTAATTTACATAATGGGTGCAGAAATTATGCAGAAAATCAAATCAGCAACATCAAAAACTCACCAAAAGCTCATCATGGAAATATATTTTAATAGTGATTTGGCATTTTTTTACGGAGATGAGAGATGTTAAAGAGGATATTTGGGTCTTTAGATAAAAAAGGCATGTAGTTGCTAACAGAGGCATCTGTTGTACCTAGTGGTCATTAATTGCTCCTGCCAGAGATTCTGCTGCTTCCTGTCAAAAGAGCGGCAATTTGTCTTCCTGTTGTAATTGGAGGAAGCTGGCTGTCAATCAGCATGACACCAGTAGTCCCACCCTGTCAACAGGTAGAGAAACTGCTGCTCTGCTGACAGGGAGCAGCTGAATCTCTGGCAGAGTGGTCAATGACTGGCACCGGGTACAACAGGCAGGTAGTTGCCTCTGTTAGCAGCTACATGTTAGGATTGGCAGAGCGCACCAAATAAAAAATAATAATAAGGTGCTTTCGCAACCCGGGGTCCACCGTGCGGTGATGGAAAAACCGCAGCTAGCACAATGACGGAGCAAGGCTGCGAAAAAAATATAAACGCACCGAGTAAAACGTCACTCAGTGGACAGAAACTAAGAAGCAAGCTCTGTTTTCTCCACAAAAAGGCAATGTAGCAGAGCTCTAGAAGCTATACCGTGCTAGACTTCACAGGCGTACAGCAAGAGTGACACTAGTTGGCGTCCCTATAACTTAACCCCCCACTGAGCTGGTGATTGAGCTTGCTCTGAACTCTGCTGTGTTAAGTGCACACAGAACAGGAACAGTTACAAGCCAAGCAGGAATTCCCACCCTACACTGCCTGACAAGAAACTAAGTCACACACGTGCACACAGATTGGTAGCATATCCACTCACACACAAAACACAAATGATAATAGCTCCTGAGGACCTTTTATACACAAGGCTCATGTCCAGCCAGACAGGACCTTGCCTGTGAACCTATCAGAAGCTGCCACATCACCAGAGCAGCTGACGTCCGAGCAACAATGAGAAGGCGCCACATTACGGCCATGCTCAGTAGGGTGAAATCTGGACTTACGCTGCAGAGCAGAACGCTGCATGTGTAAACCAGTAGTCACCATAGGCTTAGCTGGAGATCCAGCAGCAACTACACATGTAGCATGAGCCTGGACAAAGCGCTGGGAGCAGAGTCTGTGCTGAGCAGTCATCCCAGCGGCTGAGTCAGAATGGGAGACCACTGCAACAGACCAGTCTTGGAATCTATCTTGTGCAGTGGGAGAATCCTAACACTACATGCCTTTTTTAATGTCCCAGGTATCCCCTTTAAGTATGAGACTAAATAGTTTTTTTAACTTGTAACTTGTTATCCCATTAAAGAACAACATTTCTGCCAAATCATCGTGGTTAAAAACACTACAGCAGTTTTTGGTGCAGTTTTTTGAGCCAACAAAGGTAAAGGTGCTATAAATATAACAGAATGTTATTATATGGAGCTGGTGGACATGTAGCTGTGGCTTACAATGATTTTTTAGATAGTTTCTACAATACATATATTTATATTTTTATAGTGTAGACCATTTTCTTCAACAGTAGAGTTTTTTTTGCTGTTGGTCTCTAGACATAGTTGTACAGTGATAATCTATAACTGCTGTTGCTTCCTCTAGGCAGAAACAGGCCATAAAACACTGATTTCTTCAAATTCTGCCGTTCTTCTACATGCCTCCAAGGAACTTGTCTTACAGTTCTGAGTACTAAAACCCGCTGTGCCTTATAAATGTTTATGTTACTCATTAATGAAAAATGTTTTACCTTAACCTTTCAACCTACACATGTCACAGGATCTTAATACCCTCTGTCGAACCATGACAAGTTTCATTTCATTACTATGGTGAAACATCTCTGCTATTTAGTGGAGCACATGCATGAGATGTTTGACTTGAGATTGTCTTGCACAATAGTATTAATGGGATTGAAAGATTAGAAGCCTTAGGGCCCCATCTCACATAGCGAGATCGCTGCTAAACAGCGATCTCAGCAGCGATCTCGCTATGTCTGACATGCACCAGCGATCAGGCCCCTGCTGTGGTGTCAGAAATGTCAGGACTTTTTTTTGATCGCTGGTCTCCCGCTGCAAGCACGCATCGCTGCGTGTGGCAGGCAGAAGACCAGCGATCAGCTGGTAACCAAGGTACACATGGGGTTTCCAGGCGCGGGGCTGTGCCTGGAAACCCGACGTGTACATAGGATACCAGCGCGCTGCAGGGGAGATGGCAACCAAGGTACACGTCGGGTTTCCAGGCACCGCGCAGCGCCTGGAAACCCGACGTGTACCTTGGTTACCAGCTCCCTGCATCAGCGGGCTGGAAATCCAAGTACACTGCGGGTAACTAAGCGACGTTACCCGCAGTGTCGCTGTTCTGATCGCTGCCTGAGCTGCCTGTTTGGCAGCTCAGCAGCGATCATGTAGCAACACACCAGCGATCCTGATCGTTGCGGGATCGCTGGTGTATTGCTAAGTGAGACGGGCCCTTAGAGATTAGTGAAATAGCATTCAAGACATGGAGAAAAAAAATGGATAAATTTGCTCTAATCTATCACTACACATAATATGCATACCTACGTTTCCAGGCCTGTCATCTTCTTTTCAATTGGAAATCAATTAAACTGATGCTGAAATAAGGTTGGTTTACACAAATTTGACTGGCGGCATTAACAACCACTGATAGGTAAGTATTAACTGACCAGCGGTCATTTAATAACCTGTTTATACAGGTAGACCCAGGATAGTAATCCACTGTGAACAATCAGTTATGGACAACTCTGTGCACAATGGCTGCCATTGCTCTGGGCAGTGAGAGTGTTTTTTAAACAAAAGTATGCACTGCCGAGAATGATGATCATTTGTGCAGCCGAAAATATAATTTCACTCAACGAACTAACAATTTTGTTCAGTTGTAGAGTGATCAGCAGCCTGTTTAGACTGTAGACTTTTCATGAAATGAGCATTCTTATGAATGTTCATTCACATTAATCTTTCAATGTAGAATGACCTTAAGGCTCTGTTCACAAGTACAGTTGTCATCTATTTGTAGCAGCTACAGTAGTACTAAGAATAAGTGCAAATGGAACAAAGCTGGATGCACTCTTTTATTTCTGTTTTGCATATTGTTTTTGTTCAGTTTCTAGTGGATCCATTTTAATCAGAGGTGTCTTTGAGGACTTTCAGGCTCTGTGCCCATGTGGAGCCCCTGAGGGTCAGTCGCCACAGAGGAAATTGCACCTCATACCAGAGGTCTGATACCCACTCCCCAGGTAAGGAGGGAGCACCACCAAGGACTCTAACACCTGCACCCAACACATACTATAGCAGCCGAGCACACTGGACGTACCCTACGGGAGGATGGTCTCATCCCATGCTGGGTAGGAAAGAGTGTTTGGGAGGTGGGTTGAGAATGTAAGAAGGAGGGGAAGTGAAGCTTAGAGAGCGGGAAGGAACAGAGCAGTAGTTCTGAGGAGACCAAAGGAGAAGGAAGCAGCAGAGAGGCTGCAGAGTGAGAGTGTGAGAGGAGCTGAAGCTGGGAGCAGCTTGTCCCCAGACGGAGAAAGCTAGATAAGAACGGAGCAGGAGAGAAGCTTCTGGAAGGACAGAAGTGTCCTAGGGCACGGATAGTGAGTAGTCCATCCATGGAGCCCGATCCCCAAAAGTGGAGGGACCAGGTCACAGAAGGGACACCAGCCCCTAGCCTAGTGGAAAACTTCAAGACTCAGCTAGCAAGCCGGAGGCAGTTGCATCTTTAGGTGCCTCAGCTACAGAACCACAGTTATCTTCCTTGAAAAGGTGGCCATAAGGGAGCAAGGAAACACAGAGAGGACGTTATCAGCCAAGGTCCGCGGCTACTGGCTTGGGACACTGACTGCGAGGTGTTGGACAGGAAGGAAAGGTGGAAAGTCAGCACAGTGAAATGACCGAGAAAGGAACATATTGAAGGGAGTCCTGGAAAGGTGTATCCCAATCTACCTGGGAGTTTGCTGAGCCCCTCACCTGGAGGACATGGCAAACCGAGCGGGCATCTGTGCACACCAGAACTGTGAGTAAATCTTTGGAGACTGCACCCTTCTGGGTCCTCTAATCAAATTTCCCGCGTCACCTGTTGTGAATGGGTTTGAGATGAGTTCTGAGCAGAGGCTCCCTCTGGTGGTTACAAGCGGTACTAGTGAGGATTGTGAGGACTGGGAATCAGGTGTTTTCTGACTGGTCTTTTATAGGGAGCATTTTCCCATCGGGGTTGCCGGTGATCAATTGTTCTGGTCTGAATCCTTCTTTCCAGTTTCCCTTGTAGCCCGCTGTGTCGTGTCTGCATCTCCTGCTATCATATAAGACAATTTCTTGTTTTGTGTTTTTGCTGTGTTTTTGCATTTTGTCCTGGCACTTCTGTGGGGGCCTTCAGGGTCCCCTCCGGGGCTTTTGCCTCTCAGTTTAGTCCAGCCACTGTGTTTTGTACTTTTGCTTTTTCCAGTTTTTTTTCAGTGGCTGCTGTTTTGTTTTTGTTACACCAGAGAACTAATTTAGGTGGTAGAGGTCGTGTGATCTCAGGTGATTTGAAATTAGTAGAGTTGGTGTTTTTTCAGGGTTTTTCTGAGATTGCAGTAAGTACCCTTCCTATCCTTTTCATTTAGATAGTTTGGGCCCCAGCGTTTGCTCATACGATTTTCTTTCTGTTCAGTATTTCCTCTTGTCTAACCGCCATTAACATGTTTGGGGGCATTCTATTATCTTTGGGGTTCTGACTCCGGGGCAGATAGCTTTCCTATTTCTATCTTTAGGTGTAGTTAGTTTTCTCAGGCTGTGACGAGGCGTCTAGGACCAACGTAGGAACGCTCCACGGCTGCCTCTAAGTGCGGTGGTTAGTCAGGGGTACTGCAATCCCATAATTCCAACTGCTCTGGTGTATTGCCTTTTTTACCGCACTCCTCACTACCGAACATAACAGTATCATAACCGGCCTAAAAATTGTATGGTACTCACCGAAGGCAAAAAATATTTTGAAGGAAGAAAAGTTGTCCCAGAGATATTTTTCTGTTGTGTTGCATTTTTTTTTTTTTTTCCCTCTGATCTCTGGGTGCTGGGGAGGATCTATTCTCCCAATGGAGTATGCACAGTTTGTCTTGCCGTGTGGATCCGCTTGCCACTGATGGTCGGAGTATTGCTGCTATACTTGCTAGGTTGCCTGTTGTGGAACCTAGGATCCCCATCCAGATTTGTTTTTTAGGGGATCGAGCTAAGTTTCAGAATTTCAAAAATAATTGTAAATTGTTTTTTGCCTTAAAATCTAAGTCCTCAGGAAACGCAGCGCAGCAGGTTCAAATTATCATCTCTCTCCTGCGCGGCGATCCTCAGGAATTGGGCTTTTTCCCTGATACCTGGGGATCCTGTTTTGAGTGATGTTGATGCATTTTTTCAGGCTTTGGGGTTATTGTACGATGAGCCTAATGTCACTGATCAAGCTGAAAAAGCCTTGTTGGCATTAAATCAGGGCTTGATGACGCTCGAGTTATACTGTCAGAGATTCCTAGGTGGGCAGTCCTGACCAATGGAATGACGACGCTTTGGCGTGCCCTTTTCCGGAAGGGTCTGTCGGATAATGTAAAGGATGTTATGGTGGGATCCCTGTCCCCTCTCGGTCTCAATGATTCTATGTCATTAGCGATTCAAATTGACAGACGTTTGCGTGAGCGGAGAAGTATGCGTGGAGTGGTGTTGCCTTGTGAGCCAGCTGCTGAGCCCATGCAGTGTGATGGAGTGGTGTCAGGGGGCACAGCGTCAATGAGTTTCGAAAGCGCAATGGGTTATGTTTCTACTGTGGTGATGCCCTCTCAGCTATATTCAGTCTGCCCTAAGCGGGGAAGACATTTTGCACGCTCAGTTGTCTTGGGTAGTGTTCAGACTAAGTTTTTTAACTGTCACTCTGATTGCTCTCTGTTCCTCATTTTCTGCTCAGGCTTTCGTTGATATTCGGAGCAAGCAGCTATTAACCTGATGGATTATGATTTTGCTAAACGTTGTGGGCTTCCCTTGATACCCCTACAGAAGTCTATTCCTTTACTGGGGATCGATTCTACCCCTTTGGCTGAGAATAAACCCCAGTTTTTCTACTCAGGTGATAATGAGGGTTGAACCTGATCACCCAGGAGTGCTGCAAATTTTTGGTTCTATATAATCTGCATGACATTATAGTGCTGGGTTCCCTTGGTTACAGGTCTCATAATCCTGTTTTGGATTGGAAATCTGTGTCTGTAACCAGTTGGGGCTGCCAATGTGTTGAATACCAACACTCCGTTATTTTCGCCTCCCCCCAGGCTGAGGATGTTCCTGACTTTTTGTTTGATTTTTCTGATGTGTTTAGCGAAAAGTAAATCTGCATCCTTGCCTCCCCATAGGAGCTATGATGCGCTATTGAATTAGGCCAGGTAGTAAATTCCCTAAAGGTCGCCTTTTTAACTGTCTGTACCTGAACATGACGCTATGCGGTCTATATCAAGGAATCATTGAGAAGGGTCATATCAGACCATCCTCTTCACCCTTAGGTGCCGGTTTTTTCTTTGTGGTCAAAAAAGATGGTTCATTAAGGCCGTGTATTGATTATCTGTCTCTTGAACAATAATACTGTGAAATTATCAATAAACCGTTACCCTTGATTTCTGACCTGTTTTCCCCGGGTGAAAAACGCTACTTGGTTTTACCAAGCTTGACCTCAGGGGGGCGTATAACCTTATTCGCATTAAGCACGGGGATGAATGGAAGACGGCATTTAACACCCCTGAAGGGCAATTTGAGTACCTTGTGATGCCCATTGGGCTCCACTAATGCTCCTTCCGTCTTCCAGTCCTCATGAATGACATTTTCAGGGATTTTGGATGGACAAGTTTCTGATTGTTTATTTGTATGATATCTTGAATTTTTTCTAATGACTGGGACTCTCATGTGAAACATGTTCGAACTGTATTCCAGATTTTGAGAGAGAATGCTCTGTATGTGAAGGATCAAAGTGTCTTTTTGGCGTACAGAAGATCCAATTCTGGGATTCATTTTGTCCCCATCTGTTGTATATTGAAATGGACCCGGTCAAGGTTCAGGCCATCTGTGATTGGGTCCAACCTACTTCATTAAAGGCTCTTCAGAGATTTTTGGGTTTTGCCATTTTATCGTAAATTTATTGGTAAATTTCTCGGTTATTGTTAAACCATTAACTGATTTGACCAGAAAGGGTTCTGATGTGGTGAATTGGCCTCCTGAGGGCAGTCTCTGCTTGGTTCAGGAACTTAAGCAGAGATCACTTCTGCTCCTGTTCTACGGCAGCCTGATGTTCTCGCCATTGTCAGGTGGAGGTTGATGCCTCTGAAATTGGGGCAGGTGCCGTTTTGTCCCAAAAAGATCCAGAGACCTCTAAAAGTAACCCTTGTGCCTTTTTCTCTCGAAAATTTTCTCCTACTGAACGTAATTAAGACGTGGGTAATCGGGAGTTATTGGGGCCCTGAAGGTGGGCTTTTGAAGAGTGGGAGACATTGGCTGGAGGGAGCCAAACATCAGGTGGTGGTCCTTACGGACCATAAGAATCTGGTCTATCTGGAATCTGCCAAGCGACTACAATCCTAGACAGCCAGGTGGGCCTGTTTTTCACACAAGTTTTAATTTTGTGGTTTCCCTTCTTCCTGGCACTAAGAATGTTAAGGCGGATGCCCTCTCGAGGACTTTCCTTGGCGACTATCCTAAGCTATCTGACTACTCCTCGTTATTTTGAAGGAGGTGTAGTTCTTTCTCCGCCATCTCGCCCAATTTGAGACTTGCTCTGGAGGGGTGTCAGGAGATAGGCCCGAGCCGCTGCCCTGTTGTAAAATTGTTTGTCCCGACCAATGGAAAAAGAGTGTGGATGTCTGAGATTATTGTCGCATTGGCTGGGGATCCCGGAATTTTTGGGACCAGAGACTTGGTTAGGGCGGTCCTTTTTGGGGGCCTACCTTGTCTCG
>JARQOD010000005.1:341801754-341918460 GCA_033576555.1 Oophaga sylvatica
AACTGTGTTTATTTTTTTTAAATAAAATTGTAAAACTGCGTTTTATTTTATTTCAAATAAAGGACTTTTTTTCTGTGTCTTTATTCACCATGTAGCTATAGGACTAGTAATGGATAGGTGTCTTATAGACTCTTCTACATTACTAAGCTGTGGGCTTGATGTCACCTGACAATACAAAGGTGACAACCCCTCAAATATGAACCCCACTTACCACCGCTACAGGGCAAGTGGGAAGAACCTGGCAAAGTGCCAGAATTGGTGCATTTAATAGATGTGCCTTTTCTGGGCGTCTGGGGCTGCTATTTTTAGGCTGTGGGGACCAATATCCATGGCGCCTTACCAGTGTGATAATACCAGCCCCCAGTTTTAGTAAGGCTGGTTGTCTAAAATGGGGGGCCACACCTTTTTTCCATAAATAATTTAAAAAATTGGATTGGGGAGCTCTCTATTCTTGATAACCAGCATTGTTGAAGCAAACAGCTGAGGGTTGCAGCCCGCAGCTGTGAGTTTTGCCTGGCTGGTTATCAAAAATACAGTGGAACACAGGCCGGTTTCTTTTAAATGATTTATCTACAGTGCAGGAGCGGCAGATGAATGCTCCCATCTGCCGCTCCTGCTCTTAGGCCGGCGTCACACACAACGACAAAAAATCGGTCCGTTTTAGACGGTCGATTGTCGGATCAAAATGCAAACATCACACATCCTTCTGGCATCCGATTTTCCTTCAAAGATGCGATTTAGTCGCATGTGTGTGTACCTTGTAACATCCGATTTTCATCCGACTTGCGAGATTTTCTCTCAGGCTTACAAAACTGACATATAATGAATACAAAAGAATAGTATTTCAATCACAAAAAAAAGAATAGATATATACACATAGAACACATATATATATATATATATATATATATATATATATATACATGTCATTGTGACATGTATATATACATATATTTATAGTTCCTAGACTTCTACATACTGTTATACTGTTATAGCCGCTAATTAAATTGCCGGCTTTTGTGAAATCACAGAAGCCGACATGAAATGATACATTGTTTCCACACAGTTAACCATGTAATTTCCTGTATTTTGATATTTGTTTAGAACTTACAATTACATGAGTGTATTTGTGCAAAATTTCAGACATGTAGGGGTTAATTAAAGGTGTAATTTCGTTGAAAAAAAATGCGTGGGCTCCCGCTGTATTTTCTCCACCAGACAGACAAAGCAAGCGAGTGGGGGCAGATAATAACAGCCTAGGGAGGGTACATTTTTTGTGCCCCCCCGGCTACTAACATCTGCCCCCAGACACCCCAGAAAGGGCAAATCTCTAATTAGATTCGCCCTTTCTGGCACTTTGCCCGTCTATTCCCATTGCCCTGTAGCGGTGGCGAATGGGTTAATAATCTCACCTTAATGTCACCTTAGTATTGAAAGGTGACCTTAAGGCAGGTTAATAATTGAGAGCTGTCAATTAGACAACTATCAATTATTAATCCTATTGTATGATAGAAAAATCAAACACACACAGTTTAATAAAAAAGAAGTTTAATGAAATAATCACACAGTTTTTGACAATATTTTATTTTCCTGCTAAAACCATTTCCTGTAATAAAATAAAATAAAAAAGCAAAATGATTCTTACCAATCCGAAGTACAGTCAGGTCCCACGCTGTAATCCATCAGAAAGGGTTAACAGGTTACAGGTCGCAGAGAGCTAATAATGCTGTCTCAGACCTGTATTCCCCTGAATGAATCAGTTACTCTCCCAGCGAAAGGAGAGGAATAGATTCATGAATGGAGCTTAATTGATTTATTGCCACTTTCACTTGAGTGACCTGACCTAAGGTGAAAGTGGATACAATCAATTAAGCTTCATTCATTAATCACATCCTCTCCTGTCAGCAGGAGATAAGCTCATTCATTCAGGAGCTATCAGATGAGCACGCAGGATTACTTGCGCTGCTTATCTGATTGCTAGTTAACCCTTTGTGAAGGATTACATCTTGGGACGTGACAGATTGCCAGATAGGTAAGAATAATGTTGTTTTATTATTTTATATTTATTTTAGAAGAACAAGGGCTTCGAACGGATTAAGACTTAAATAAAAGATGGTCAAAAATATGTGTTTTTTATTTCATTAAAATTATTTATTCTTAAAGTGTGTGTGTGTTTTTTTATTTACTTCAATAGGATTAATAATTGATAGTTGTCTAATTGACAGCTCTCAATTATTAACCTGCCTTAAGGTCACCTTTCAATACTAAGGTGACATTAAGGTGAGATTATTAACCCATTCGCCACCGCTACAGGGCAATGGGAATAGACGGGCAAAGTGCCAGAAAGGGCGAATCTAATTATAGATTTGCCCTTTCTGGGGTGTCTGGGGGCAGATGTTAGTAGCCAGGGGGGCACAAAAACAAAGTACCCTCCCTAGGCTATTATTATCTGCCCCCACTCGCTTGCTTTGTCTGTCTGGTGGAGAAAATACAGCGGGAGCCCACGCATTTTTTTGTCAACGAATTTACACCTTCAATTAACCCCTACATGTCTGAAATTTAGCACAAATACACTCATGTAATTGTAAGTTCTAAACAAATATCAAAATACAGGAAATGACATGGTTAACTGTGTGGAAACAATGTATCATTTCATGTCGGCTTCTGTGATTTCACAGAAGCCGGCAATTGAATTTGCGGCTATTACAGTATGTAGAAGTCTAGGAAATAATAAATATATATAATATATATACATGTCACAATTACATATATATATATATATATATATATATATATATGTATTCTATGTGTGTATATCTATTCTTTCTAGTCTTTATTAAAGCTGTCAGTGTGATTTTACAGTATAGCCGGGGATGAATTGCCGGCTTTTCTAAAGGACACCGATGCGATTTCATCGCAAGTCACACATGCAGTCCGTTTGTAATCAGATTTTTCATCGCTCCCATAGACTTGCATTGGCGATAGTCGACCCACAATCGGTGACAATCGCAGCATGCTGCGATTGCACACGGACGTTTAAAACGGACCACAAAAAATCTGATACTGGAGCTGCTCCATAGATTAACATAGGGCAGACTGCAATACGATTTTTCATCGCATTGCAGTCGTCCGATTCTGTCGCCAGTGTGACGCCGGCCTTACTGTTATTAGCGGCAGCAGGCATTGGCTGATGGGAGCGGTAGTCCCATCAGTTGACACCAGTGACCGGAGGTAAACTTTATACCTCCAATCACAGCTGCGCGCTCACGCTGTATTTTGACAGCATGGGAACCGCGGCTCTCTGACTGGCATGGATGATTTCACCGCCGATCAGAAGCGGTGTTTAATGCCTTGTCATGCACATGATATTGTGGCAAACACTGGATGTTCGGGCCCGCCATTCAAGTGAAAGGGGTTCGGGTTCAGGTCCAGGTACCATTCTGGTACCTGAACCCGAACATCCAGGTGTCAGCCCATCTCTACTCTGTGGTTTGACATGTCATATCTTGTACAGTGGGGGTAAATATCCATGCCATCTAAGATCATCAGTTCCGAATGGAGCACAGTTTGTATGGCAGTCATTTTCCAACTCCAGAGTCACTGGGTGAGTCTATCTCCTATACAGTGGGGGAAATAAGTATTTGATCCCTTGCTGATTCTGTAAGTTTGCTCACTGACAAAGTCATGAACAGTATATAATTTTATGGGTAGGTTAATCTTAACATTGAGAGATTCAAACTGGACAGATTCGTGGTGAAAAACTCGCGCTGCTGTACAAATTGCGATCCAACAATAAAGATGAAAGTGATGGTTTATTTTCTTTCTCTAAGCGTTTCAAAGTCACAAGTAGAGAAAGAAAATAAACCATCACTTTCATCTGTATTGTTGGATAGTGATTTGTACAGCAGCGCGTTTTTTTTTACCACAAATCTGTCCAGTTTGAATACCGTTGTTTGGTCACTTGCCTGACCAGTGGTCCTCCTGCAGCTGTCAGCTCTGATGAGCTATTACACACCCGAATTCCTTGGAAAAAAAAAAGGTGAGTGCAATCTGATTTTATATTTTGTCTTCACGACCGGATAGACCCTATTTGCGCTTTTATCTCTCTAGCATCTTATAACAACATTGAGAAATAGAATATCAAAAATAAAATCCAGAAAATCACAGTGTATAAATTATATACATTTATTTGCATTTTGCAGTGAGAAATAAGTATTTGATCCCTCTGGCAAACAAAACTCAATACTTGGTGGCAAAACCTTTGTTGGCAAGCACAGCAGTCTGACGTTTTTTGTAGTTGACGATGAGGTTTGCTCACATGTCAGGAGGAATTTTGGTCCACTCCTCTTTGCAGATCATCTCATTAAGATTTTGAGGCTGTCGCTTGGCAACTCGGCGCTTTAATCCCATAGAAAACTTATGGAGGAGTTGAAGTCTGGAGACTGGCTAGGCCACTCCATAACCTTAATGTTCTTCTTTTTGAGACACTCCTTTGTTGCCTTTGGCTGTATGTTTTGGGTCATTGTCTTGCTGGAAGACCCAGCTACGACCCATTTTTAATGTCCTGATGGAGGTAAGGAGGTTGTCACTCAGGATTTTACGGTACATGGCTCCATCCATTCTCCCATTGATGTGGAGACATAGTCCTGTGCCCTCAGCAGAGAAACACCCCTAAAACATAATGTTTCCACCTCCATGCTTGACAGTGGGGACGGTGTTCTTTGGGTCATATGCAGCATTTCTCTTCCTCCACAGTCAGCGAGTTGAGTTAATGCCAAATAGATCAATTCTTGTTTTATCTGACCACAGCACCTTCTCCCAATCACTCACAGAATCATCCAGATGTTCATTGGCAAACGCCAGATGGCCCTGCACATGTACCTTCTTGAGCAAGGGACCTTGCGGGCACTGCAGGATTTTAAACCTTTACGGTGTAATGTGTTACCAATGATTTTCTTGGTGACTATGGTCCCAGCTGCCTTGAGATCATTAACAAGTTCTCCCCGTGTAGTTTTAGGCTGATCTCTCACCTTCCTCATGATCAAAGATACCCCACGAGGTGAGATTTTGAATGGTGCCCCAGATCAATGTCGATTTACAGTTATTTTGTATTTCTTCCATTTTCTTTCTATTATCTCCTTCTCACCCAGCATCTTACTTATGCTTTTGTAGCCCATTCCAGCTTTGTGCAAGTTTATGATCTTGTCCCTGACATCCTTATAAAGCTATTTGGTCTTGCTCATGTTGTAGAGGTTAGAGTCTGACTGATTAATTGAGTCTATAGAAAGGAGCCTTTTATAAAGGTGACTATGTAAGACAGCTGCCTTAATTGCAGGTAACGAGTTGCTTTGGAGCGACTAACTGGTCTGTAGGAGCCAGATCTCTTAATGGTTGGTAGGGGATCAAATACTTATTTCTCACTGCAAAATGCAAATAAATTTACTATAATTTATACATTGTGATTTTCTGGATTTTATTTTTGATATTCTATCTCTCAATGCTAACATTAACCTACCCTTAAAATTATAGACTGTTCATGTCTTTGTCAGTGGGCAAACTTACAAAATCAGCAAGGGATCAAATACTTCTTTTCCCCCACTGTATAGTGTAAGCTCTCATGGGTCCTGCCTTTCTTTTTTCTGTAGAGTGTAAGCTATTTTGGTCAGGAAAGTCTTCTCTTA
The DNA here is from genome assembly GCA_033576555.1 of Oophaga sylvatica. Taxonomy (NCBI): domain Eukaryota; kingdom Metazoa; phylum Chordata; class Amphibia; order Anura; family Dendrobatidae; genus Oophaga; species Oophaga sylvatica. The sequence continues at coordinate 341,807,436 of JARQOD010000005.1, forward strand.
CTCTCTCCTATAGATGGTAAGCTCTTATGGTTAGTGGGTCCTCTCTTTCTCTCTTATGTCTAGCTGAGCTCTCTCTCTCTAGCACATGTACTTTCTCAGCAATTTCAAGCTTTCCAGTATTGAGATTTGCGCAAATTTATAAAACGCAAATCAAATTTTGGGGGAAAATCCTGAAAAGTTTGCAAATTCGAATTTAAGAAGATCCATTCAACTCTAACAGCCACCTATTCAGATGAGCTCCTTTGCCATGTAAAAAATTAAGGGGATATGGAACTTGCATGACCATCTTATCATATTTTTGGGACTTAAAAACTTACATTATCCAGTTCCCCAAAGTAGGTCCAAAAGCAGTTTTATATTTCAACGGTGTTGTGCTTGTCTGTAGTAGTAAGCACAGAACTGCCTGCATGAAAATCTATGTAATAGCTCCCTGTGACTGCTACAAGTATTAGAGCGAGACATAGGGCACATAAGAACAATTTACTACCCCTGACAGTTGCAATGGTTCAGAGTGGATACATTTTTTACCATTTTTTTTTTTTAGAGATGATCGAACCTTTTGAAATTCAAATTCACCAGGTTCAACTAATTTTTCAAAATAATTCAATTTTCTGAGAATTTATTCATGGCAGTTCTCAAGTAGTCCAATTGCCTTGGAATCGTGTGTAGTCCATCAATAGAGATGAGCGAATTTGTTCAGATTTTGTCCCCGAATCTGATTTTGACATATTCGAACAATATTCTTACCGAATGTACAGTACAGACCAAAAGTTTGGACACACCTTCTCATTCAAAGATTTTCCTGTATTTTCATGACTATGAAAATTGTAGAATCACACTGAAGGCATCAAAACTATTAATTAACACATGTGGAATTACACAATACACTTTACAAAAAAGTGTGAAACAACTGAAAATATGTCTTATATTCTAGGTTCTTCAAAGTAGCCACCTTTTGCTTTGATTAATGCTTTGCACGCAGAAAAGGTGAACGGCTGGACTCTACATGCCTAGTTCCCACCGTGAAGCATGGAGGAGGTAGTGTGATGGTGTGGGGGTGCTTTGCTGGTGACACTGTTGGGGATTATTCAAAATTGAAGCGGTGAGCGGTCCAGCTCACCCCAAACCATCTCGATTGGGTTCACGTCTGGTGACTGTGGAGGCCAGGTCATCTGGCATAGCACCCCAACACTCTCCTTCTTGGTCAAATAGCCCTTACACAGTCTGGCGGTGTGTTTGGGGTCATTGTCCTGTTGAAAAATAAATGATGGTCCAACTAAACGCAAACCAGATGGAATAGCATGCTGCTGCAAGATGCTGTAGCGGCCATTCTGGTTTACTATGCCTTCAATTTTGAATAAATCCCCAACAGTATCACCAGCAAAGCACCCCCACACCATCACACCTTCTCCTCCATGCTTCACGGTGGGAACCAGGCATGTAGAATTCATCCGTTCACCTTTTCTGCGTGCAAAGCAGTAATCAAAGCAAAAGGTGGCTACTTTGAAGAACCTAGAATATAAGACATATTTTCAGTTGTTTCACACTTTTTTGTAAAGTGTAATGTATAATTCCACATGTGTTAATTCATAGTTTTGATGCCTTCAGTGTGATTCTACAATTTTCATAGCCATGAAAATACAGAAAAATCTTTGAATGAGAAGGTGTGTCCAAACTTTTGGTCTGTACTGTATGTCTTATGATCGGTTCCAAACATATTCTGTAATTTCTACTCCCATTGACTCTAATGACGTTCGGCTGCGTTCGGCGAATATTGCAAAAACAATATTCACTTACAATCGTATTCGAATTCGAATCAAATCCAAACAAATTCGCTCATCCCTATCCACCAATACTGCATCCAGTCTGTTTTATTGTTAACATAGCCTAACGAGAAAGAGAAACCAAACTTTTATGTTGCAAAAAGAATAAGAACTGTGTGTAATTGGAACACATTATCAATGATACTGGCCCTGCGACTGCCACCTCTCTTTCTGTCATGTATAGTGTACAGTTCCTATAGCGTCTTGTGCTTGGGTGCGAGGAAAACACATGAAACATAGGTTGATATGAAATGACTTGTATTACTTCATACAAGCATGCAGAAAAGGTCACACAGTTTGCAGGAACAGAGGCAGGAGAACACAGCAGGCCAGAGTAACTTCAAGCTCTACAATAACTCTCCAAGCAGGTTCAGGATCTCTTCTCTGTACCGTAATTCCTCTGCAAACATGGATTCACCAGACAGCAGGTTTCCAAAGTCCAAAAGTGTTTCAAAGTTCCTCAGTAGGAAATAGCTGGAGTCCAAAATCCTAGGTTTCCAGGAGTCAGGTCACAGGCTGACTGAGGCTTGATTCAGGAGCACTGATTGTTCAGCTGAGGCTGCTTAAGAAGCAAGAGGAGAGAATCAGGGCGGGAACATGAAAACTGGAAACTCCATATTAACTGAGGGCAAGAGCTGCAGAAAGACAGAAAGCAAAATGGCCGACGGAAAACTGAGTTTCAAGGAACATGTCAAAAGAGACAAAGAACCTTACATTACTCCCCCCTTAAGGACAACCTCAGGTTGACCTCAGACCAGGCTTGTCAGGGTACCTCTGATGAAACTGGCGGAGCAGGCGAGGAGCATTTACATTATTGACTGGTTCCCATGAGTTGTCCTCCACTGGGTAGCCCTGCCATTTAATCAAATATTGCAACTGATTTCTGTACAACCTGGAATCTAGAATCCTTTCCACCATAAATTCTTCCTGACCATCGACCAGCACTGGGTCAGGGCAAGGAGAAGAGCGTCCAGGAAACGTATTGGGTGTTGCAGCCTTTAGTAGGGATACATGAAAGACAGGGTGGATTCTCATAGTTCTGGGCAGTTGAAGACGACAAGCAACAGCACTTATAATATTACTGATCTTATAAGGTCCAATGTACTTATGTCCCAATTTAGACGATGGAATCTTTATTTTAAGATTTCTGGTTGACAGCCAGACCAAATCTCCTACCTTGAAAGCTGGTGTAGGTTTACAAAATTTATCTGCTGCTTTCTTGTACCTTTCCTGAGCCAATTCTAGATTTTCCTTTAGAAGATCCATATTCTTTTGTAAAGAAGTGATTCTTTCAGCCACTGCCGGCAAGGGCGTATCTATGGGAAATCGAGGAAGAATGTTAGGATGATAACCTAGATTGGAGTAAAAAGGAGACTGCTTAGTGGAGGCGCTCTGAGAGTTATTATAAGAGAACTCAGCCAGTGGAAGCAGATCCACCCAATCATCTTGTAGGTGGCAGATAAAGCAGCGGAGATACTGCTCCAGGGTCTGATTGGTTCGTTCTGTCTGTCCATTAGTCTGGGGATGAAAAGCAGAAGAAAGGTTTACTTTAATGTCCAATGCGGCACAGAAATTTTGCCAAAACCTTGAAGTGAATTGCACCCCTCGATCCGAAATGACCTCATCCGGTACTCCATGTAAGCGAAACACATTCTTAATCATCAAGTCTGATGTCTGTTTTGCAGTGGGTAAGCCGACACAAGGGATAAAATGAGCTGCCTTTGTTAGACGATCAACCACCACTAGAATGGTGTTCTTCCCTTGAGAGATTGGTAACTCCACAATGAAGTCCATAGAAATGGATCCCCACGGGCGGGACGGGGTGGGAAGAGGTTGTAACAGACCAGTTGGTGAGGAGCGAGGTGTTTTGCATCTTGCACAGACTTCACATGAAGTGACATAGTTTAAAACATCTTTCCTGTAAGTGGGCCACCAAAAGAAACGAGAAAGAAATTCTTGTGTCTTTAGAATTCCCCTATGCCCGGCTATCTTGGAATCGTGGATGAGTTGCAATACTCTCAATCTGACTGTTTCAGGTATATACAGACGTTGTCCCTGAATCTACACACCATTCTTAAAGACAAGACTTACGTCCCTTGGTGGTTGAGCCAACAAAGAATCCGCATGGTATGCTTCCTTGATGTCCTTAAGTAGGTCTTGATTATGAATCACTCCCAGGAATCTAGAGTCAGGAAGAATAGTCTTAGGAGGAGTAAGTGGACGTGTCTCTGCTGAATGAATCCTAGAGAGTGCATCAGCCTTTCCATTGCGCGATCCTGGTCTATAAGAAATTACAAAATTAAATTGGTTTAGGAAAAGATTCCAGCGAGCCTGGCGAGGAGTCAGGCACTTAGCCGACCTGATAAATTCAAGGTTACGATGGTCTGTCAGGACGACTATTTGCTGTGCAGCTCCCTGAAGAAGGTGTCTCCATTCCTTGAAGGCGGCAATAATGGCCAACAATTCTCTATTGCCCACATCGTAGTTCCTCTCAGCCGAAGACAACTGCTGGGAAAAGAAGGCACAGGGATGCAAGACATTCTTCTCACCTGTTCTCTGAGAGAGTATAGCTCCAACGGCACAGTCTGAAGCATCCACCTCTATTATGAAGGCAAGCTCGGGGTTGGGATGTACTAAGATAGGTGCGGTGGTAAATTTATCCTTTAAACAGGAAAATGCTTCCTGAGCTTGCGGGGTCCAGGAGAACCTAGACTGTTTCCGGGTAAGTTGGGTGATAGGTGACACTACCTCAGAGAAATTCCTAATGAAACGTCTATAGAAGTTGGCAAACCCGATGAAGCGCTGCACCTCCTTCACATTTCTAGGAATTGGCCAATCCTTGATGGCTTGGGTCTTGCTTCCATCCATACTAATCCCTTGCGTAGATAGTACATACCCCAGAAATTGAATTTCGGTCCTATGGAATTCACACTTTTCAAGTTTGATGTAGAGATGGTTTTGTCTTAGGCGTTCTAAGACCATTCTCACATGTCCATGATGTTCCTCTGTGGAGTTAGAAAAAATTAGAATATCATCCAGATAAATCACCACAAATGTATCTAGGAGATCCCTGAAGATGTCATTCACCAAGTGTTGGAAAGTGGCTGGGCGGTACTCAGACCAAAAGGCATAACTAGATATTCGAAGTGTCCATAGAGTGACCTGAATGCAGTCTTCCATTCATCCCCAGGTCTAATACGGACCAAGTTATAGGCCCCACGGAGATCCAGTTTAGAGAAAATTTTGGCGTGCCGCACTCTCTCCAACAACTCAGGGATTAAAGGCAATGGATAACGGTTTCTAATAGTAACCTTATTGAGTTCCCTATAGTCTATGCAGGGTCTCAGAGATCCATCTTTCTTCTTCACAAAGAAGATGGGTGCACCTGCGGGATGAAGAGGGGCGTATGAAGCCTTTGGCTAGATTTTCATCTATGTAGTCCTTCAAAGCTTTTAGCTCGGGCCCCGCTAGGGGTAGATCTTACCAAAAGGTATCTCGGTTCCAGGCAATAATTCGATTGGACAATCATATGGACGGTGAGGAGGAAGCTGATCAGCGTTCTTCTTGTCACATAAATCCACATAGTCCTGGTATACAGCTGGTAGTTCAGGGACTGACATGGTTCCTTTAGGAACAGAGCAAGCTGAAACTCCTTGACTCATCTGTTTCTCCGGAAAGTGTAATTCCTTGGTCTCCCAGTTAATCGTAGGATTCTGCGCCTGCAGCCATGGTAGCCCTAGAAAATGGGAAAGTGGGGAGAAGAGATAAGCATAAAAGACATTTTCTCCTGATGAGCTTTACCCATAAGGACCCTCAAAGGCTCTGTTTCCTGATCCACTGGTCCAGAGGTCAGCAGGGAGCCATCCACAGTCTCCATCTGTACTGGAGTAGCCTTCTTCACTGAACGTATCCCCTGTTTCAGAGCAAAGGAGATATCCATAAAATTTCCACTTGCTCCTGAGTCGATCATAGCAGAGCTAGACACCCAGACTGAGTCCACCCAGAGTTTGATGGAAAGGAAGCAATGAGAATTATTTCTTTTACAACTCAGCTGGGACACCGCTGAGGAAACTTGAAAAATTGCAGCGTTTATACCGTCATTGTCCCCAGAACTAACAGAGTTTAAGTCCGAAAAATCAAGATCTCTTGCAGCAGATCTCTCTGGAGTCTGAGGCTCGGACATGACAGAGCTCCTCTCGCAACACTCACAGTGAATGACTGCTGCAGTAGTCTTACGAGAACGGCTGGGGCAGTTTATAATGAAGTGCCCTGACTTACCACAGTAAAAACATAGATTTTCCTTTATACGATGTTCTTTGCGTGCATCACTAACCCGTCTTTGTAAAGAGTCCACCTGCATGGGTTCAGGTTCTGGTTCCCTTGTGATCCTACTCAAAGGTTCCTTAGCTGAGGAGGGATGTAGGAAAAGGTTAGTGCGATTATTTTCGAACCATCTCTCTTGTCTGCGTTCAGTCAGACGAGCATCAATACGGATACAATAGTTAATTAAAGTCACCTAACGCAGTGGGAGGGTCGGCACGAGCAAGTTCATCCTTAATCAGTGGAGACAACCCTTTCCGAAAAATAGATTTTTTGGCGGAAGTGTCCCAAGTGGTATCAAGAGCCCATCTCCTGAAATCCAAGGCATATTCGGCTACTGAACGCTTACCTTGGCGCAAAGTTAACATGGCTGCTTCAGCTGTTGCACCTCGATTGGGTCATCAAACACCTGCCCCATGGCTGAAATAAAAGCATCAAGGTGATTCAAACAATCATCCTCAGTCTCAATCAGAGGGTTTGCCCACATCAAAGCCTTATTGGTAAGCAACATGATTATAGTAAGCACTTTGGATCGTTCAGTGGGAAATTGTGGGAGTCCAAAATCCTAGGTTTCCAGGAGTCAGGTCACAGGCTGACTGAGGCTTGATTCAGGAGCACTGATTGTTCAGCTGAGGCTGCTTAAGAAGCAAGAGGGAGAGAATCAGGGCGGGAACATGAAAACTGGAAACTCCATATTAACTGAGGGCAAGAGCTGCAGAAAGACAGAAAGAAAAATGGCCGACGGAAAACTGAGTTTCAAGGAACATGTCAAAAGAGACAAAGAACCTTACACTCTCCACTATTGATGCAATTACATGTTCATCAACAATAGTGCCTCTTTCTGTCCCTATGTGGAATGAGCTGTGCACTCTGAACTCTATCTCTATGATATAAACCATAATATGGCACTGCTTGAATTGCCCCCATCTTTTATACTGTGTGTGATAGTCCCTAGTGATTTGCTGTGCTAGACCACGTGATGTGATAGCTGCTCATTATAAGGAAGCCCACCTGACTTTGCCTGACATCATTCGCCCACTTTAAGGCTGCGTTCCCACCATGAGCTTTTGGTGAGTTTTTGATGTTGCTGATTTTTTGTACTGTTTCTGCACCAATTAAGTAAAATAGGTTACTTGCATTTTTTAGAAATTACACAGCATAAAAAATCGCCAAAAACTCATTGTGGGAGCGAAGCTACTCCTCTAGATTGTGTGAAATGACGCAGAACTTTTTTTGGCCAATCTGCGTAAATTGAATTGCAAACTGATGGAACTTATGGGGATCTTCCACAGTTATTTCAGGAAGTTCAAGTTTGATTTGCTGCAGATCGATCCAATCATCTCCAATATTTTTATAATTTATATATATTACAGAGTGTGATAACTAATAGCATTAACACCTACAATATATTTAGATCTTTAATGCTCTGGCTCATCTAAGTTATAATGTCACTTGAAGTATACAAAGAGAAAACTTAAACAAGCGATTCTACACTAAACTATGCCCTCTTTGTGAACCGTGCATATTTATCCAAAGACAACTTTTAGAAAGTACCAAGACACTGCCAAAGTTAAGATCTAAATCCTTTCATACTGGTGCTTGCAACAACAATCGGCTGCCCAAAACAGACAAATCTTTGTTTGAAATCTATTGATGTATTTTTCTTAAGTCTTCCAAATCTCTGCTAGTCAATTGATGTTCTGACAATGTATTTCACTTTTCTTTTTTCATCTTAACCCTTTTATTGTACATGTGAAATAATACTGGATAAACAGTTTGCAGTAGGTTAGAAATTAGATACATTTTTAATTTTCTACTTTTGCAAAAAGTGTGGAAAAGTCTGACTGGGATGCCTTGGCGTACGAGTAATAATAAGGAGAATTTTGAAGCCAATAAGTATCCTGATATTGCTATTTTATCTTGAGAAAAAAATATATAAAGTAAGAATGAACTCAATTGAGCACACAAGATGATCCATACAGAATATGTGCATGTCTACTTTTAATTGCATTATAATATTTATTTAATTATTAAATACAGCGCAAATCATGTCAGGTATACTTTGGAAACAAACATAAAAAATAAACTTAGCGGCAAGAAGTTGGCTGAAAACCTTGTTCTTAATTGTTTATTGTTTTGCTGAACAGTTTGGGCATATTAATGTGATAGAGCTTGGAACCATTAGAAGATCCTCTGCTACACCACTGGGCTAGTCTGATCCTAGAAAACATGTATATTTAAAGGCATTGTCTGATCCCAAGCTACAAGTCTGCAGTAACTCTATGTGACTGCAGATTTGTGAATCCTCACATTGCGTGCATTGCGCATTGCGCTCTGTGTACTGTGAGGATTCTCCGGTGCCAGCACCAGGGCTGCAAGAATGCAATAATGCAATATGCATATGTAAGGTGGCCAGGGTGGTAGTCGTGGCAACGAGCTGTAGTATTCCCACACCTTGGCACCCCACAGAGGAAATACACAGTCCCTTCTGTTGTGTGTGTGATGTGTGCAGCAGAGTACTCACTTCAGTTGCTGGAGTCCCTTCGGTCTCTATCACTCCAGCTTCAGATGTCTCGGCTCCATTAAACACTGCAGAGTCACAGTCTTTTTTTTAGCAGTTCAACTTTACTAATAACATGAGCACACATCACTTTGGCAGCTCAATTCACAGAAAGCCGAATATCCTAAACTTTCCCTGCCTTCCGGGCAGACTCCATTCCCACTGTAGGAACAAGATCGTGAGCACAACTCTTATAAGATGCTGGTGCTTGAAGTCTAGGTTCCCACACCGAGAGTATATATATCAAAAAGACTAAGCACTCATCTGATAAGATGAAGAAGATATGTTTAATAGTAGTGTATCCAAAAAACGTTTCGGTCATATGAGACCTTCGTCAGTAACTACATAAATGAGAAATCATGTTATTCCAACATAATGAATGATATACAGTGAAACGATAACATAAAGAGAGTACCTTAGTACAGACAGTATCAGATAATAACCAATAACTATGTACAAAATATACAAAATTCAATAATAAGGGTCAATATTTTTACTGATAAGTACAGTGATTATGCGCTTAGTAACATCGTCAATCCCAGTGTTGAAATGAAGTGAAAAATGAGAAGAAAAATAGAAATGGGGAATACTGTACCTTCACTATTAAATCTGAAAACAACAGACTCCTAAGATATAGTGCCCGCAGATAAATATAGACGTGGACCTGAGAACATAATGTCGGATGAGAAGGAAGATCTGACAGTATTGCCACGAGATATATCTATATATATATATATACACCACAGTGAACCACACTCAAAATATACTCACTCATGACTGGAGTTATGATAAGCTGTGAAAATTGAGATACTACCAGTTATATAGCAATAGGTGCGGTTTAAGGTGTATACTTTAAGTAGGGCTAGTAAGTACCTTTAGGCCAATGGAGGCTGTGTGTGCCTTCTTATTGCGGTATCCACCGCTAATATGGCTGGTGCTATAAGTGGGTACAGAGAAGGGAGAAATCTGTAGGACCAAAGTTACCTTTGCTAAAGTGGTAAATAAAGTGCTTCGCTCATGTAGGTTCACTATACCTCAATGTGCAGCTGCGGAGATAAAGCAGTCACGTCTGGTAGATCTGGTGTCCGCAGTCAGAGTGGTATCCAGCATAACGCTGGGTTTTTAAAGGGGAAGGGTGGGACTCAGCCGGCGCGTGTCATGTGACATAACCGGAAATGACAAAGCGGAACCAGTATGGAGTTGCGTTCCAAGTGGTGTAATGTTTGCGTGCAACGCAAAAAATGAGCAGTTTGGATATACCAGAGTAAAGTTAACTGTATTTAGCTTTAGCGATTCTGCTAATAAACTCGTGGAGAGTTTAGGAGGTATAACAAAATAACCTAATTGAAAGCAATGGTAACTTTTGGTAATAAGATGAGGTACCGTAAACAAGTATAATAACCTGTAGGATGAAAGGTATGGAGTTTGTGGAGGCCACTTCTGGACAAATCACAAAACTCATCTACTAGACAAAAAAGTACAACTGGGAAACGTATCCCTTTTGTACATACCTTTCATCCTGCTACTAATGTCATCCATAGGTCCATCAGAAAAAATTGGCATTTACTAGCCACAGCTCATCCTGAAGTCTTAGAATTCAAGGAACCATTTTTACCTTGCTATAAGAGACCATCTAATTTGCGGGATTCTCTGGTACATGCTGACTTTGGACCAAAATCCACAACCACACAACGTTTTTTACAAACACCTAAATGTGGTACCTTCCCATGTTTACACTGTGTACAGTGTAACAGTGTAATCAAAGGAGACACTTTCACTCACCCACACTCGGGTAAGGTTTTCAAAATAAAAAACTTTTTCACATGCGACTCCACACATGTGATCTATCTCATTAAATGCCCTTGTGGCCTTCTTTATGTTGGAGAAACTTCTCAAAGTATACGTGACCGAGTGTCCAAACATAAATCCACAATACGTTGCAAGAACCTTCTTCTTCCCATCCCCCATCACTTCACATCGACAGGTCACAATATTTCTCAATTAAGATTCCAAGTCATAGAACAGGTCCCTTTGTCCAGGAGAGGGGGTAATAGGATTCTACAATTAAGAAAACGAGAGGCATTTTGGATCCATACTCTAGACACATTGAGTCCTAAGGGTTTAAATAGAGAATATGAACTGTCTGCCTTCATATAATAACTAAGTGATCATTTTATATTAGAAACGGAATGTAATCTCATATTAGCTATCGCAACTATGTTTAATGTTTGCTGATCGACATGATTATAACATATTCTCTTTTTTCTATAGAGCCGGTTATACTAAATATCTTGTGGACCTGTCACAGAATATCACCCTATTGTCACTCCGGAATTCTACATAGGATCCACCTATGATCACTACCCCACGCTATAAGTGTCACCTGTGCTATCCACTTAGATAAAATGTCGATTTGCACTAATAAAATGCCGTTTGATCACACCATTTTCTCGTATCTATTTCTTTCCTCTTCCCATATCCTTACCTCCTTACTTTACCTCTATCACCTACAGGTTATTATACTTGTTTACGGTACCTCATCTTATTACCAAAAGTTACCATTGCTTTCAATTAGGTTATTTTATTATACCTCCTAAACTCTCCACGAGTTTATTAGCAGAATCGCTAAAGCTAAATACAGTTAACTTTACTCTGGTATATCCAAACTGCTCATTTTTTGCGTTGCACGCAAACATTACACCACTTGGAACGCAACTCCATACTGGTTCCGCTTTGTCATTTCCGGTCATGTCACATGACACGCGCCGGCTGAGTCCCGCCCCTTCCCCTTTAAAAACCCAGCGTTATGCTGGATACCCACTCTGACCGCGGACACCAGATCTACCAGACGTGACTGCTTTATCTCCGCAGCTGCACATTGAGGTATAGTGAACCTACATGAGCGAAGCACTTTATTTACCACTTTAGCAAAGGTAACTTTGGTCCTACAGATTTCTCCCTTCTCTGTACCCACTTATAGCACCAGCCATATTAGCGGTGGATACCGCAATAAGAAGGCACACACAGCCTCCATTGGCCTAAAGGTACTTACTAGCCCTACTTAAAGTATACACCTTAAACCGCACCTATTGCTATATAACTGGTAGTATCTCAATTTTCACAGCTTATCATAACTCCAGTCATGAGTGAGTATATTTTGAGTGTGGTTCACTGTGGTGTATATATATATATAGATATATCTCGTGGCAATACTGTCAGATCTTCCTTCTCATCTGACATTATGTTCTCAGGTCCACGTCTATATTTATCTGCGGGCACTATATCTTAGGAGTCTGTTGTTTTCAGATTTAATAGTGAAGGTACAGTATTCCCCATTTCTATTTTTCCTCTCATTTTTCACTTCATTTCAACACTGGGATTGACGATGTTACTAAGCGCATAATCACTGTACTTATCAGTAAAAATATTGACCCTTATTATTGAATTTTGTATATTTTGTACATAGTTATTGGTTATTATCTGATACTGTCTGTACTAAGGTACTCTCTTTATGTTATCGTTTCACTGTATATCATTCATTATGTTGGAATAACATGATTTCTCATTTATGTAGTTACTGACGAAGGTCTCATATGACCGAAACGTTTTTTGGATACACTACTATTAAACATATCTTCTTCATCTTATCAGATGAGTGCTTAGTCTTTTTGATATATATCCATTCCCACTGTAATCCTTCTCTTTTTCTCCCAGCAATCCCTGCCGTCTCCTGGGACAATCCGTGTCCAGTCCATGTCTTCCTTTCACCTGCCATCCGGGCAGCCACTTTGGATAATCCGTGTCCTGTGTGTACTTTCCATGTCACCAGCTCCCTGTCTTTGTCACAGACCCAGTATCGGGTCGAAACGCGTTGCTGTGTTTCCTATGCTACAATAGCACATCCACATACTTATGGAGGAGTATACCTTAATGAATGTATTTTACAATTTTCACGAATAAAGAACATTCACGTTTGAAGCTGGAGCACTCTGTTTTCCTTCCTTCATAAAAAATACTCTCCTGTTTAAGCATAAAGCTGGAAGAGAATATTTGTTTTGGTTGACTACATATTTGTCATGCAAAAAAATATGTAAAAGTAGAAACATCTGTGCTATCCCTGATAACACAGATGTTTTATTAGATACACCAACAAAATCAGGTTTATTTTATGATGACTCTGTCATGTCCCAAATCTCTATTCACTTGCAGATATGAGGTAAAGCTGCACGTTAAAAGCGTTCTAAAGCCGTGTTTGGCTGCTGAACAGGAACCAAGGCTGCCTGGAAAAAAGCTTGCGCGAAACGTGCATCTTGGGTCAGTTCTTGGGAATTCTGTGGTCTTGGCACTGGCACTTTACAACATGGGTAAGTGTATGCAACCCTTATAACTTGGGTACCGGCAGTACATTTACTTTATGGCCCTGCTTTCCATATCATCAGTTAATAATTAATGTTAGATCCTATCAGCACAAGCACTTTATGATTGTTGCAAAATTACTACCTTTGCACTAGGAGAGTATATGTTTACATGATCTTCCAATACTGTATACTTATGTAATTTGTGGAACAGCCTCTTACCCCTAACACCTCATTCCCAGGGTTCTATTGTGGCTCCTATATTTTCCTTCTCAATAATTTTTGCGTATAAGATTATGTATGTTACTTATTATTGTATCAATAAAATCATGTCTAATTTTTAAGTCAGCACTCCAATTATCTTGATTGATATGTTTTAGCAGTTTCTTCTATAATTTTTATCCTTATTTTTTGATTTAGACTGCACTATTGATTATGTTCATTACAGTATATTAATCACGACTTGATTATAATCAAATACCCTGGGAATTATTTAATATTGCATGGAAAAAATCAACATTTCTCCCAACAGCCTCTGTCTTTTAGCAATATAGGAACGGCCGTGCAGCTTCAGTCACCATTCATTATACAGTGCGTTCAGAAAGTATTCAGAACCGTTTAAATTTTTCATTCTTTGTTTCATTGCAGCCATTTGGTAAATGCAAAAAAGTTCATTTTTTTTCTCATTAATGTACACTCTGCACCCCATCATTACTGAAAAAAAACAGAAATGTAGAAATTTTTGCAAATTTATTAAAAAAGAAAAGCTGAAATATCAAATGGTCATAATAATTATTCAGACCCTCAGTATTGAGCAGAAGCAGGCTTTTGAGCTAGTACAGCCATGAGTCTTCTTGGGAATGATGCACCAAGTTTTTCACACTTGGATTTGGGGATCTTCTGCCATTCTTCCTTGCAGATCCTCTCCAGTTCTGTCAGGTTGGATGGTGAACGTTGGTGGACAGCCATTTTCATGTCTCTCCAGAGATGCTCAATTGGGCTTAGATCAGGGCTTTGGCTGGGCCAGTCAAGAATGGTCACAGAGTCGTTCTGAAGCCACTACTTTGTTATTTTAGCTGTGTGCTTGTGGTCGTTGTCTTGTTGGAATGAGAACCTTCGGCCAAGTCTGAGGTCCAGAGCACTCTGGATGAGGTTTTCATCCAAGATATCTGTGTACTTGGCCGCATTCATGTTTACTTCAATTGCAACCAGTCATCCTGTCCCTGCTGCTGAAAAACAGACCAGAAAATCTTATTTCTCATAGTCTGGGAGTACTTCATTTGTTTTCTTTTGCAAACTCTATGCAGGCTTTCATATGTCTTGCACTAAGGAGAGGCTTCCGTTGGGCCACTCTGCCATAAAGGCCCGACTGATGGAGGGCTGCAGTGATAGTTGACTTTGTGGAATTTTCTCCCATCTCCGTAATGCATCTGTGGAGCTCAGCCACAGTGATCTAGGGGTTCTTCTTTACCTCTCTCACCAAGGCTCTTCTCCCACGATTGCTCAGATTGGCTGGAGGCCAGGTCTAGGAAGACTTCTGGTGGTCAGAAAACGTCTTTCATTTAAGGAGTATTGCAGAAATTCTTTTGCAACTTTGGCCAGATGTGTGCCTTTCCACAATTCTGTCTGTGGACTCCTTGGCCAGTTCCTTTGACCTCATGATTCTCATTTGGTCTGACATGCACTGTGAGCTGTGAGGTCTTATATACATTTCTGTGTGCCTTTACAAATAAAGTTCTCTCAGTTTAATTAAACACAGCACGACTCCAATGAAGATGTAGAACCATCTCAAGGAGGATCACAAGGAAATGGACAGAATGTGATGTAAATATGAGTGTCTGTGCAAAGGGTCTGAATACTTATGACTAGAGATGAGCGACTTTGCCTCCGGGAGGGACGTGTCGGGTTTCGGACCATCTGACTTTACCAAAAGTCGAGTCGAACAAAATCGGCAGACTAACTAACGGCAAAAGTCGGAGTTTCGACAAAAAAAGAAACCCACACCAATGCAAGTCAATAGGGAATAAAAGTCGCCAGTGAGTGGAGGACAGTAAACACACCTACAGTGCCCATTTCAATGCCAACGACATCAATTCTTATTACATAAGCTTGTCAACCTTAATTTACTTTATAATAATAGAAACGCATTGAAAACTGGGGGTTATTTGGCTAAAGTTTTGGGGGGGTTCAGCCCAGTTAGGGAGGTGGAAAAACTGACATATGTTGTGGTGTAGGCTGGACGTTCAGCAGCTGCAAATGGAGGAATTGGAGAAGTCGGAGGAAGAGGAGGACAAAGCGAGCCAATTTGCTGGCAACCTATGTGTCATCAGGGGAAGGTGGTACAAAATCCTTTGAAACCCAGGCATGGTTCATTTTAATGAAGGTGAGATCACCTACATTTTGGGTCGACAGCGGGGTCCTTCTTTCTGTCAGAATTGATCTAGCAGCACTGAAGACTCTTTCTGATAGCACACTACCAGCAGGGCAAGCAAGCTCCTGTAAGGCATATTGTGCCAATTCAGGCCAGGTGTCCAGTTTACAGGCCCAGTAGTCAAAGGGGAATGAACTGTGAGGGAGAACATCGATAGGGGAGTAGAGGTAATTTTGAACCATAGTTGACAATTGCTGTCTCCTGTTTGTTGCAAGCGATTCAGTATTACCAGTCATGTGAGCGGTACTTGACAAATCAGTCCACAACATGGTCATGAAACCCCTGTCTCCAACGTCACTTCGGCTTTGTGCACCACGAACATCTCTTCCATGTTGCCCAGTACGGCTCGTGGTAGAACCTGCACCGCTGCTGTGTGCTGGGAATGCCTCTAACAAACGGTTTACCAGAGTTGCTTGTTTGTTCGCCAATATTAGCTCTAGGTTCTCCTGTGGCATGATGTTCTGTAATTTGCCTTTAGAGCGAGGATCGAGGATGCTGGCCAACCAGTAGATGTCATCCTTCATAATTTTGGCAATGCGGGGGTCCCTTTTTAGGATCCGCAAGAGATAATCACACATGTGGGCCAATGTTCCAGGTGTCAATTATGCACTGCCATTGGTAGGTGAAGGAGCACTTTCTGCCAAATCCACATCCCTCCAGTCACGCACAAACCCTGTACATGACCTAGGCAAGCCAACATTTTCTCTTGCCCCCTGAGAAGTATCCTCCTCCCCAAAGTAATCATCCCCCTCATCCTCCTCCTCCTCTTCCTCTTCTTCCTACACCTCATCCAGGACAGTTCCCTGAGCAGACAATGCCTGACTGTCATCAAGGCTTCCCTCCTCCTCCTCCTCCGCTGCAGACGCCTGATCCTTAATGTGCGTCAAAGTTTGCATGAGCAGACGCATAAGTGGGATGCTCATGCTTATGATGGCGTCGTCTGCGCTTACCAGCTGTGTGCATTCGTCAAAACACTGAAGGACTTTACAGAGGTCTTTCAGCTTTGACCACTGCACACCTGACAACTCCATGTCTGCCCTCAAACTGCCTGCCCGTGTATCCTCCCACAAATGCATTACAGCCTGCCTCTGTTCGAGCAGCCTCTCAACCATGTGCATGGTGGAGTTCCATCTTGTTGCAACGCCTATGATTAGGCGGTGCTTGGAGAGGTGGAGCGATCGCTGCAGCCTCTGCATACGACAGGAGTCTGCGGGCGAGCGACGGATATGCGAGCATAGTCATCCACTTTATGGAGCAGGGCTGTTAACTCCGGATAATTATTTAAGAAGCACTGCACCACCAGGTTCAAGGTGTGAGCAAGGCAAGGTATGTGTCTGAGTTTTGCCAGGGCTATGGCCGCCACAAAATTACGGCCATTATCACTGACTACCTTGCCTGGCTCAAGATGTAGACTGCCCAGCCATGACTCAGTTTCTCGCTGCAAGTAGTTGGCCAGTACCTCCGCTGTGTGTCTGTTGTCGCCCAAAGACATCATCTTTAAAACAGCCTGTTCGATAGTGGGACACCTCCTGTGCAACACAGGCAGCTGCGGATGGAGAGCTCTTGCGACTGCGCTCTGTCAATGAGCTTTCACTTCTGGAGGAGGAGGAGAAGGAGGGTCGAACGCCTACAGCCAACTGTTGCCTAAACCGTGGGCTAGGCATCACTGTCCCACCGCCGCTGTCCCCTGTGGAACCCTGCTTCCACCACATTCACCCAGTGCGCAGTGATGGACATGTAACGGCCCTGGCCATGCCTACTGGCCCATGCATCTGTTGTGAGGTGCACCTTTCCACTCACTGATTGTTTGAGTGCATGTACAATGAGGTCTTTCACATGCAGATGGAGGGCAGGGATGGCTTTTCTAGAAAAGAAGTGCCGACTGGGTAGGTCATAGCGTGGGACAGCGTAGGCCATGAGCTCTCGGAACGCTGCGCTCTCAAGCAAATTGAAGGGCATCATCTCTAATGAGATCAGTTTGGCAATGTAGGCATTCAAAGCTAGTGAGGTTTTGTAGTCCGTCCACACTTGCAAGTGCATGGTCTTTACATGTCTAAGAATGCAACTGTTATTCAAATTTTTCCCTCGGCTAAAGGTCCTACTGCACTTCTTACAGATAACCTTTGCCTCATCAATAGGATTTTGGTCAAAAAAGTGCCACACTGCACTCTTCCTACTATGGGAAAACTTTCAGGGCTTGCATGCTGTGCTAATTTGACCGTCTGGCCAAGCTGTCCTGCTACTCTTTTTGTTTTTTTAACACGTTTTTGGACTGCTACGGACCTGCCAGATAACCGCAGCTGCGATGTCGATGCCTGCTGCGGATCCTCCTCCTCTTCTGAGCTATTGCCAGCGGCACCCTCTTCCCTCAATGGATGCCAATCCGGGTCAACAACTGGGTCATCCATCACCTCCTCTTCAATTTCATCTGCACCTTCCTCTGTGTCACCGTGTAAGGTGGTATAGTATGCGGGAAGGGGCACCTGAGTTTCATCAGGGTCAGATTCTGGCTCGGTAGACTGCGAGGGCAATGTAGTGCTCTGGGTGAATGTACCAGCAGAATCATATAGCAGTGGCTGTGCATCAGTGCACTCCATGTCATATTCATCTTGGACTGGGGAATTTAGGATTTGACTTGATAAGTTAGGCATGGTATGTGAAAAGAGCTCCAGGGAGTAATCTGAAGTGTGGCCTGCCACATCCTTCACTTTTGGTGGGGGTGAAGGACACAAGGAAAGGTATTGTTCCTGACCAGGAGCCTGCACTGACGACTCAGTGCTTGCAGTTTTTGAAACTTCAGAAGAAGAGGCAATAGAGCTGGAGGCTGTTTCGGCAATGTAAGCCAAAACCTGTTCCTGATGCTCTGTCTTTAAAAGCGGTTTACCTACTCCCATAAAAAAGGGAGCCTTCCAGGCCTTCTGGAGCCAGAGATGACGCAGGCTCAACACCTCCTGCCTAAGGTGCTATTGTGCTTTTGGCACTACCAGCAGATGCACCACCACCATCAGAACCAGCTGCCCTCCCCCGCCCACGTCCATGGCCTCTTCCACCATATTTCCTCATGTTTGGGAAAATGTACCAAAAATACCAGCAGATATATGGTACTTTATGAGGAGCGTACAGCTGTATACGGTGTAGGTGAAAATGTAAATCTCCATATATATTTCTGGAGTCACACACAGACGCTCACTCAGTATGGATTTGACCGTAATACAAAAAGCAGATATACGGTACTGTATCATAAGCATACAGCTGTATACGGTGTAGGGAAAAATTATTTCCGGAGTCACACACAGATAGTCAGCATGTATTTGTCCGTGATACCAGCCGGTACACGGTAGTGTGTGAGGAGCGTACAGCTCTATACGGTGTGGGAAAAAATGAACGCTCGGTAACTGTGCATAAAAAAAGAATAAAAGAATTAGTACTGTGTAAAAATCAGTCTGCACTGAAGTGTACACACAGCAATACAGCTATCAGGCAGCCTAATAACCAGCACTGCTGCACATGAGAAAATCCTCCCCTGTCACTGCACACTAACTGTACAGCACAATTGCTATCAGCACAAGCACAGAAGAACTTCTCTTTCCAGCCCTAACTCTCTCCCTACTGATAAACAGTCAGCAACCTCTCCCTACTACTATGATCGCCTGAAGTAAAATGGCAGTCGGCGGTCAGGGCTATTATAGACACTATGATGCCCCCCAAAGCAAGCCAATCAATGCAATGCCCTTCTCTAAGATGGTGGTGGACGCTGCACATGTCATCTCGTTGCCCACAGTGTACGTCCTTGCTCATTGGCTGAAAAAAGGAGCCTGAAAACATTCTGGGAAAACCGATCTTTGGAGCTTGTTTTGCCGACCGCATGGCCGACTGCACGCTATGGTCGGGTTTTAGTCAGCGAAACCCGACTTTGGCGAAAGTCGGCGCCTTATGAATCTGACCGACCTGTTTCGCTCAACTCTACTTATGACCATGTGATATTTCAGTTTTTCTTTTTAATAAACTTGCAAAAATTTCTACATTTCTGGTTTTTATCAGTCAAGATGGGGTGCAGAGTGTCCATTAATGAGAAAAAAAATGAACTTTTTTGCATTTACCAAATGGCTGCAATGAAACAAAGAGTGAAAAATTTAAAGGGGTCTGAATACTTTCCGAACCCACTGTATAGTAATCTGGGCTTTCAGTGCAGTGGCCACATGGCTTTAGAATGGAGATCTGCAGGTTAATAGCATTTTAGGATAATTCAAGTTCCCTTTAAATTGTTATTTTATTATAATAATTATATGTTCCCTAAAAGGATAATATAAAATAATACACCTAAATCCAGAGTACAATGTCATTTTGTAGCTTTGTGGATTCTTGTCATAATAGACAGAGAGCAAGTAATATTTCTTCTACATGAGACAAGTTGTAGACACCATGTAAATAGTGAAGAAAACTAGCTAGATCTGGATACAACTAAAACCCAATCATCTGTTTCTCCTATGATATAAACAATACATGCAAATACCAGACAAATCACATAAGCTGTTGCGTGGATTTTACAATTTGACATTCTTGTGGAGTACCACACTAACGACTGTAAACAATCCTTTGCTACAAAATATTCTAAATAAAACCTAACTACACATTCACAAACATATAGTATAAAAAAGAGTAAAACAAGTGGGATAGTAGTTGCTTAATGGTAATGAAGTGGCCCACCAGGTCCGTGGGGTACTCGGTACCGGGCCGGGCAGTTCTTAAAGGGGAAGTCACAGCAGCAGTGACCCAGTTCTTGGCCCTGGGCGTCCAATAAAATTGTCAAAGATGATGATGGGGGTAGTTTGTAGGGGAATTAGTTTGTGATGCCACCCGTGTTGTTCAGCTATATATGCCGACGCTGCAGTTTAGGTCCACCGGGCGGATGGTGACGCAGCAGAGATGTTACTGCTCTCCACGGGTAGAGCGGGGCCCCAGGGCAGATATGGCTGTCTGTTCAGGTGGTGGTGAATGTTGAGAATAAGCAAGGGATACAGAAAAGTGCAGTTTTCTTTACCTTTTACTTCTTGGTAAATGAAGATGCAATCCGGGGTACTAATTACAGATGATAGCAGGAGTCCGGCTTGCCTGGAAGCATTCAGGGGTCCACCCTGCCTGGTGGGCTTCGAGGCCTTCCTGCTGAGCTCTCTTTTCTGGTCCCTGCTGCCTGTAGCTAAGCTGCGACCCTTTCCTGTGTGTTGGCTTTAAGCTGTATCTCAAACAGCTTGAGCCTATTACAGTCGCTGTCAGCGCGTACAGTACCTGCACAGCCCAGGACTCTGGCATCCTTTTTATCAGTGCTCCGCTCCGGGATCAGCTCTGATGCAGCTGCAATTCCCAGAGCCCTTGTCTCTTCTCCTCCCTCTTCCCTCACTTCAGTCGAACAGACTTTTTCCAGAACAATCTCCTTACCTCAGCACTAACTCCTCCCACCAACTGTCACTCCCTTAAGCTCCAACAAGTGTTGGATGCAGTGTATTACCTCGCATGGGGACCTCTTCCTGCTTCCAGGCATGACATCACCACCCTGTAGAGGGAGGCAATGTTACCATGGCAACCGGACTCTGGGGTGCCACAATAACTATAAATACATTATCCCATCTCCTGTCTTCTGGCTCTGGAAGCAGTGGCCTCATCTCAAGGGATGCAACTCCACTACCTCCAATCGTCAGGACAATTATGCAATTGACTGATGAGTGATGGACAAGGCCGTGGTTGCTTTCCCTACTAGGCCAGTTATTCAGTAACTCACAGTGAGCTTATGGTATATACATGTCAAATTCCAACACATATAATATATATATACTACAATATAATCAATGCCACCTCCACAATAGAAAAAGGAACAAGCTGCATCCACTAATCGCTTATACAGGCCGATTGCACACCCAATGAGATAGTGTATTGCTTAAGGGGGCGTTTATAAAGCAAAAGGAATGTTGCTGTTATACCTTATATATTTAATCCAGAAATGTAGGCAATGTTTGTAAAAAAAAAATATATATATATATATATATATACACAGTACAGACCAAAAGTTTGGACACACCTTCTCATTCAAAGATTTTCCTGTATTTTCATGACTATGAAAATTGTAGAATCACACTGAAGGCATCAAAACTATTAATTAACACATGTGGAATTACACAATACACTTTACAAAAAAGTGTGAAACAACTGAAAATATGTCTTATATTCTAGGTTCTTCAAAGTAGCCACCTTTTGCTTTGATTAATGCTTTGCACGCAGAAAAGGTGAACGGCTGGACTCTACATGCCTAGTTCCCACCGTGAAGCATGGAGGAGGTAGTGTGATGGTGTGGGGGTGCTTTGCTGGTGACACTGTTGGGGATTTATTCAAAATTGAAGCGGTGAGCGGTCCAGCTCACCCCAAACCATCTCGATTGGGTTCACGTCTGGTGACTGTGGAGGCCAGGTCATCTGGCATAGCACCCCAACACTCTCCTTCTTGGTCAAATAGCCCTTACACAGTCTGGCGGTGTGTTTGGGGTCATTGTCCTGTTGAAAAATAAATAATGGTCCAACTAAACGCAGACCGGATGGAATAGCATGCTGCTGCAAGATGCTGTGGTAGCCATTCTGGTTCACTATGCCTTCAATTTTGAATAAATCCCCAACAGTATCACCAGCAAAGCACCCCCACACCATCACACCTTCTCCTCCATGCTTCACGGTGGGAACCAGGCATGTAGAATTCATCCGTTCACCTTTTCTGCGTGCAAAGCAGTAATCAAAGCAAAAGGTGGCTACTTTGAAGAACCTAGAATATAAGACATATTTTCAGTTGTTTCACACTTTTTTGTAAAGTGTAATGTATACTTCCACATTTGTTAATTCATAGTTTTAATGCCTTCAGTGTGATTCTACAATTTTCATAGCCATGAAAATACAGAAAAATCTTTGAATGAGAAGGTGTGTCCAAACTTTTGGTCTGTACTGTATATATATATATATATATATATATATATATATATATATATATTAGATCATTGTTATCCTCACATAACTCCCCTTGTTTAGCTCATATTAAGAGTTGGTCATGAGTTGTGAGAGGTCTTTAGAAGATTATGAGATCCCCAACTTACAGGATATCTTCACCGCTGGAAGTCCAAGGTAGGAGGAATTGTCATGATTATTATCATGATTTTATCTTTCTGCAGAGATGAATCATGTCATGGATAGTATCATGCTTGTGAGGATATTAATTTGGTGTTGTTTGACCGGTCTTATGGTGATGTGAATGTATGCATTATATTCGCCCCTTCGCTACGGGATATACCCAATAAATATCGAATCGATGCAAACCCCAATATTCATCAGTGAATACTGGCTCCAGAGGTTTTGAAATAATTCTTTTGAACATAGGATGCCCCTGTACTTTTCTGTATGTGAATCCTGGACTTGGTGGCTGATTCTCAGCAGATCCCCTGTTGTAATTATCTGTTCACGGCAGCAAGTCTTACTTTGATGGAGGTTGAAGTGAGCTCTTTCTCACTTCACCAGTTATAATTGATCCTTTATGTTCAATGTGAGGGTGATATGTCTCATCTCCGGAGATGTCTTTATGGTTTTTGCAATTCTCCTCTGCGTCATCTCCCCCTTTTAGGGATGGCATGTGAGACTGATTTACAGATCATCTCCCTGGCCCATCTAATGGCACAACCTCCCTGTATCCCACAATACCCTTCTTGGACTCATTGATGGGCTTCTCCATGAGGTCATCAGCGCATCATGACTGACATCTATGGGTAGAGCAGTCTGAAACTCCTGGCTAGAGGTAGTCAGAAGAGACATTAAAGCCTCATCCTCACTGGAACCCTCTCTGGGACCTGCTTTTGTGTCGACCCGCCACCACAATTGTGGGTTACCAGGGCAATGGGGTACTCAGAGCCGAGCCCATGGAAGTCTATGGGGTTGTCACAGGTAGCTGTGGCTCGGTCTGTGGCCCTGGCGGTCTGGCGTATGTTGGGGGGAAATTTACAGGGGATAGATTTATATACAGTTCGTGACGCCACCTGTAGTATTCTGGTAATATGTACCAGCGCTGCTGTAGATCTCTGAGGGGATGGTGATGCAGCTAGATGTCGGGTCCCCTACAGGTGGGACTGGTCCCTCAAAGTCTATGGGATTTGTGAAGTCGAGTGCAGATAAAGAACACAGTCTCACACGGTCAGCGTCTTTCCATACCTTTACTTGTAAGATGTTCAAGCAGGTCCCAGGGAGGCTGATCCAAGGAGGATGTATTTCGAGATAGCAGCTGGGCAAGTTAGGGGCCTCCTTTACTCCAATATGACGAGTCCAACTAGCATGAAGCGTAGTTCCCTCCAATAAATCTGGTTCTTCTACCACCATGCATGAAGCTATGGTGATGCTTCGGTCCCAGTAACCGGTTAACAGTGCAGGACTTCCAATCCTAAAGCACTCACAATATCTACCACTGTGCCTTTCGCCTTGCCCGTGCTGGTAGCATAAGCATCCCTCACTTCACAGATATATATATCAGTCAGTTCCTTCTTAGTTCCTTCCAGAGCTTGCTAGCAGAATACCAGTAATACTTTTAGGCAGGAGCACGTCTCTGAACCTCTACCGTCCTCTAGACAGGCGTCTGAATTATCTGCAGCTCACTCCTCTCTCCTGCACAGACTTCTCGCTGACTGACTGTCTCCTCAGACAAACTGAACTGCCTGAAGACAGGACACTCTCTGACTGAACACTCCCTGCTGATGTCACAAGCTTATAAACCTGTGGGCGTGTCTAAGTGCATGTTGGAATGAATGTTCATTTAGCATTAAACTGCCATCTCTCCACACATCCTCCAGGGTACTGCATGTGCCTTCACACACCAGGGCTACACATTCCCCCATGGTAAAAGACAGCACTCCCGGGCTGTGAAATACAAGAAGACAGAAAATTTTGTTTATGCATAACAACAAACATTAACTTCTTCCCATCCGGGAGGTACGAATATCTTGAACGTTGCATTAAACATAGAAAAATACACAAAGTATTAAATAGACATTTTTCATATTAACGGTACAAACTACTTTCACTTTTATAAAAACTTATATACATCTTCTCAGCTGCGGTAAACCCTGTCTGGGTCCTACCGTTCTTCACATCTCTTTATTAATTTCTGTTACACTTTCCATCCCGGGGGCTGGAACAATGCGATGATCCCTAGATCTCATGACGAACAGATCATGTGCTGCGATCAGAGTCTGGGTCGCAACAGTCTTTGTATGAACCATCAGGGGCGCAACGGGTATCTCTTTCTCGTGAGACGCCGACTGCGTCTCAATTTGCGTTGCAGGGGCGATTCAGCTGTAACCGCAGTTTGCGATGTAGATTGGGTCGCCGATTGCGATGCAGAGTAGGTCGCCGATTGCGATACTGAGCTGTACGCAGGGGGCGATGCGGAATAGGACGCACAATGCTGGTGTGATGCAGAGCAGGAAGCAGGTGTGCGCAATGGCTCAATTGAGGACGCACTAACCTGCTGCTGTTGCTGCTCCATCATTGACGGACAGGACCCCTCCGGTGTCCCTGTCGGGGACCGATCATCTGCTGCGGCCTCCTGGCCGGGCGGGCGTTCCGGAACTGGCGGTACCTCCTCAACCTCCTTCGCCTCCACCGCTTCACCGGTGGGATCAGATCGGTACTTTCGGGGCAGCCTCCGGTTGCTCCTTCGCCTTGGGCAGCAGAATCTTCGGTAATTGAAATCGTGGGGGGTCGTTGAGGGGAGAGATCACCGTGTCCCACAGCCTCCGCTGCTCCAGGGTACGCCGGCGTCTCTCGATTTCTTCAAAGCCAGGTTGGTGCTGGACCATCTTCTTCAGGCGTGCATTTTCTTCTTTTGTTTCTAGCAACGCCTGTTGCAGGTGCAGGATCACGGATAACTCCGGTGCTGGTGGCAGCTTGGCTGGGCACGGGGCCTGCCTTCCTCCGCTTCCCAGCTCGGCTGCACACGTCCTGCCTCCATCATGTTCCAGAAGATTCTTTTTCCTTTCTGCGGAGACATCCGGTCTCTTCCGTGGAGGTGGGGTTTGCGTCTCCTCCTCCTCGCAGGGAAGGTGAAGAGGAGGCGGACCTCCTTTGCTGTAGGGCAGGACCGCATGTTGTAGTAGCACTTTGAGAGGGCAGGCATTTTCTTCGCGCCACAGGGGGGTAGACGCCCACGAAGGTACGCCCACCTTATTCTCCAGCGCCTGAGGGCGCGAATATGGCGACAAAAATGGCGATTTTGGCGCCAAAAGTGCAAACAGTCCTTTTCACAAAAACAAGTCCTTAGGCACACAGGGCTCGCAATTTCGCGAGTTTCGTATCCTGTTCGTGACGCCAAGTTTTTGTGTCGACCCGCCACCACAATTGTGGGTTACCAGGGCAATGGGGTACTCAGAGCCGAGCCCATGGAAGTCTATGGGGTTGTCACAGGTAGCTGTGGCTCGGTCTGTGGCCCTGGCGGTCTGGCGTATGTTGGGGGGAATATTTACAGGGGATAGATTTATATACAGTTCGTGACGCCACCTGTAGTATTCTGGTAATATGTACCAGCGCTGCTGTAGATCTCTGAGGGGATGGTGATGCAGCTAGATGTCGGTCCCCTCGGTGGGACTGGTCCCTCAAAGTCAATGATTTGTGAAGTCGAGTGCAGATAAAAACACAGTCCACACGGTCAGCGTTTTCCATACTTTTACTTGTAAATGTTCAAGCAGGTCCCAGTAGGCTGATCCAGGAGATGTATTTCGAGATAGCAGCTGGCAAGTTAGGGGCCTCCTTTACTCCAATATGACGAGTCCAACTAGCATGAAGCGTAGTTCCTCCAATAATCTGTTCTCTACCCATGCATGAAGTATGGTGATGCTTCGGTCCCAGTAACGGTTAACAGTGCAGGACTTCAATCTAAAGCACTCACATATCTACCACTGTGCCTTTCGCTTGCCCGTGCTGGTAGCATAAGCATCCCTCACTTCACAGATATATTATCATCAGTTTTCTTAGTCCTTCCACTTGCTAGCAGAATACCATTACTTTTAGGCAGGAGCACGTCTCTGAACCTCTACCGTCCTCTAGACAGGCGTCTGAATTATCTGCAGCTCACTCCTCTCTCCTGCACAGACTTCTCGCTGACTGACTGGCTTCCTCAGACAAACTGAACTGCCTGAAGACAGACACTCTCTGACTGAACACTCCTGCTGATGTCACAGCTTATAAACCTGTGGGCGTGTCTAAGTCATGTTGGAAGAATGTTCATTAGCATTAAACTGCCATCTTCCACACCCTCCAGGTACGCGTGTGCCTCACACACCAGGGCTACACACTTTTCCTCAGTAACTTATATCCCGTTGGGTCGAGAAGGAAAGTATTACCTGCATTCTGGGCACTCTGACTGGGAATGACATCAGCTATGTAGGCTGTCTACCTGGAAGATAACAGCCCTTTCCTCTCACCCTGACATACTGGGAATACTACTTTCCCATCACCGTGACAGGCTGTGGGTAACCCTTTCCCTCACCCTGACAGACTGTGGGACACACTTTCCAACCTTCCTGACAGGCTGTGGATAAAACTTTCTCATCACTCTGACAGGCTATGGGTATCACTTCCCATCACTTTGACAGGCTGTGGGTAACAGTATTCCTTCACCTGACAGGCAGGAGACAAAAATTTCTCTGCCTCACCTGATACCTAAGGAGCAGTGCCAATCATGTGACAGCTGGTCACCTGCACCCAACCACCTGCTTTATGATCCTCTTGCCTGTTCCCAGCCTCCCCTAATGCTTTATGAGCAGTACTAATCATGGGACAGCTACCACTGGCCATTTCACAGTCCGACGTGACACTGGTCAGCTGCATGTGATCAACTTCTTTATGATCCCCATGCCTGTTCCTATTTCCCTTAGCACTGATGCTCGCTCCTTTTAGATGATTCTTAAAGGTAACCTGTCACCCCCCCAGGGCATTTTTAACTAAAAGAGCCACCTTCAGCAGCACTAAGGCTGCATTCTATGAAGGTGGCTCTTTTGTTTTTGCTCCCCAGTAACGCTGAAATATTGTGTTTTATAAATAGGTCCCCATTAGAGTTGAGCGAAACAGGTCGGTCAAATTCATAAGTCGCCGACTTTCGCCAAAGTCGAGTTTCGCCTGGGCCGTTACGTGTCCATCACTGCACACTGGGTTAATGTGGTGGATGCAGGGTCCACAGGGGACAGCGGCGGTGGGACAGTGCTGCCTAGCCCACGGTTTAGGCAACAGTTGGCTGTAGGCGTTCGACCCTCCTCCTCCTCCAGAAGCGAAAGCTCGTTGACAGAGCGCAGTCGCACGAGCACTCCTTTCGCAGCTGCCACTGTTGCACACAAGGTGTCCCACTATCGAACAGCTAGTGGTAAGCGTCAGCAGGCTGTTTTAAAGATGATGTCTTTGGGTGACAACAGATACACCACGGAGGTACTGGCCAAATACTTGCAGCAAGAAACTGAGTCATGGCTGGGCAGTCTACATCTTGAGCCAGGCAAGGTAGTCAGTGATAACGGCCGTAATTTTGTGGCATCCATAACACTGGCAAAACTCAGACGCATACCTTGCCTGGCTCACACCTTGAACCTGGTGGTGCAGTGCTTCATAAATAATTATCTGGAGTTACCAGCCCTGCTCCATAAAGTGCGAAGACTGTGCTCGCACATCCATTGCTCGCCCGTAGACTTCAGTCGTATATGTAGAGGCTGTAGCGATCGCTCCACCTCCTCAAGCACCGCCCATTTCATAGACATTGCAACAAGGTGGAACTTGAGAGGCTGTGCGAACAGAGGCAGGCTGTAATGCATTTGTGGGAGGATACACGGGCAAGCAGTTTGAGGGCAGACATGGAGTTGTCAGGTGTGCAGTGGTCAAAGCTGAAAGACCTCTGTAAAGTCCTTCAGTGTTTTGAGGAATGCACATGGCTGGTAAGCGCAGACGACGCCATCATAAGCATGAGCATCCCACTTATGCGTCTGCTCATGCAAACTTTGATGCACATTAAGGATCAGGCGTCTGCAGCGTAGGAGGAGGAGGAGGGAAGCCTTGATGACAGTCAGGCATTGTCGGCTCAGGGAACTGTCCTGGATGAGGTGGAGGAAGAAGAGGAAGAGGAGGAGGAGGATGAGGGGGAAGATTATTTTGGGGAGGAGGATGCTTCTCAGGGGGCAAGAGAAAATGTTGGCTTGCCAAGGTCAGGTACAGGGTTTGTGCGTGACTGGAGGGATGTGGATTTGGCAGAAAGTGCTCCTCCACCCACCACTGGCAGTGCATTATTGACACCTGGAACATTGGCACACATGTGTGATTATGTCTTGCTGACCCTAAAAAGGGACCCCCACATTGCCAACATTATGAAGGATGATGACTACTGGTTGGCCAGCATCCTCGATCCACGCTATAAAGGCAAATTACAGAACATCATGCCACAGGAGAACCTAGAGCTAATATTGGCGAACAAACAAGCAACTCTGGTAAACCGTTTGTTAGAGGCATTCACAGCACACAGCAGCGGTGCAGGTTCTACCACGAGCCGTACTGGGCAACATGTAAGAGGTCTTCGTGGTGCACACAGCCGAAGTGGCGTTGGAGACAGGGTTTTATGACCATGTTGTGGACTGATTTGTCAAGTACCGCTCACACGACTGGTAATACTGAATCGATTGCAACAGACAGGAGACAGCAATTGTCAACTATGGTTCTAAATTACCTCTCCTCCCCTATCGATGTTCTTCCTCACAGTTCATTCCCCTTTGACTACTGGGCCTGTAAACTGGACACCTGGCCTGAATTGGCACAATATGCCTTACAGGAGCTCGCTTGCCCTGCTGGTAGTGTGCTATCAGAAAGAGTCTTCAGTGCTGCTGGATCAATCCTGACAGAAAGAAGGACCCAGCTGTCGACCCAAAATGTAGGTGATCTCACCTTCATTAAAATGAACCATGCCTGGGTTTCAATGGATTTTGTACCACCTTCCCCTGATGATACATAGGTTGCCAGCAAAATGGCTCGCTTTGTCCTCCTATTCCTCCGACTTCTCCAATTCCTCCATTTGCAGCTGCTGAACGTCCAGCCTACACCTCAACATATGCCAGTTTTTCCACCTCCCTAACTGGGCTGTACCCCCCTTCTGGGCCAGCATCAGCACCTGGCACACCCAGGCAAATGACAGGGCCCTGAATAGGTGGGGGTGCCCACTCGCCATCAGAGACTCCGGCGTACTACGAGGGGCCCTGTGCCAGTGCCGGCACCCACGAGTGGGCCCCCCTGCTTGCTCAGGGCCCCAGCCCTTGCAATACTTACGTCTCCCTGCTCCACCGCTGTGACGTCTTCCACGTTTCCTGACAGTCACATTCAGGTTAGAGTGCGCGATGACGTCACGTCTGTGCACCCTCTGCCTGAACAGTCACAGTGCAGAGAGCTGGAAGATGGCGATGCTGAGGAGTCCAGAGTAGAGCAGTGCCCAGCGAGGAGAGATATTTCATTTTTTTTAATGTTTGGAGCAATATATGGGGCCCATCTTACACTGGAGCATTATAAATGGGGCCCATCATTCACTGGAGCATCATATGTGGGGCCCATTATACACTGGAGCATCATATGGGGCCCATTATATATGGAGCATTATATAGGCCCATCATACACTGGAGCATCATCCATGGGGCACATCATATACTGGAGCATCATATGGGGCCCATTATATACTGGAGCATTATGTGGAGCTCATCATATACTGTATGGAACATTATATGGGATAAATTATGTATGGCGCAATATATCATTATTCTGTATGGCACACTATGTGGTGCCCATAATACTGTATGGAGGACTATACTGTCCCGTTTTTGAGCTATTGTAGAATTTACAATAGATATCATTCATGTAATGTAAGAAGTGAAGTATTTGGCACTGTACTATACCTATATTCTCTGCCGTATCGGAGCATCATGAATTGTGGTATGTGTTAAAGGGGCCCACTGAGACTCTTTCACCCGGGACCCACAAAAACCTGGAGCCAGCCCTGCACCCCCCACAACTTTAGCCAAATAACCCCCAGTTTTCAATGCGTTACTATTATTATAAAGTAAATTAAGGATCACAAGTAGTGTTGAGCGATATTGCTCGATATCTAAAAATATCGTATCGAAATTGTATCGCCGATAGCACTAAATATCGTCGATATCCGATTTCGATACCGGAAGTCCCATGTAAGTCTATGGGAACAAAATATCGAAATTAAAAAAAACCATTCTTGCCTTGTTGGTTAATTGTACATGAAGGAAAACAACAAAGACTAATGTAGAATGTATTGGGGGAGGTTGAGGAGACAATAAAGGCATACATGTTTAACCCAATGCATTGGAATAGCATTAATATATATTTTTTTGGAAATACGTTTGGATTGACTAACAAATTGACAATGTTGTTAACCTTTTTTCTATTTTGGCAAATATGTATGTTTCACAACTTCCATGCTCTTCACCTTTTTAACTTTTGCCAGTGCCACACTTTCTCCTTCATAATCTTCAGCAGCAGCATCATCTTTCTCATCAAATTATTCTTCATCTTCACCTTCTTAATCTTCTTCTTAAACTTCTTGCTATTCATGTTTTTGTTTACATTACTCATATTGTTACTATTAAACTAATTAATCTTCTTCATATTCAAATTCTTCATCTTCTTCCTCTTCATCTTCTTCATCATATTCTTATTTGTGACAGAGATTCCTGTACTTGTAATCTGTAAAAGTATGAATTGTTCATCCTTCCGTTCTTGCTGTCACAAAAGATTTAAATTACAACAGTATTTGTCCGTGTTCAGTTTAGCCTGCAGCAGCAGCAGGCATTTTCCAGGGGCACCACGAGGAGGAACGGACTCACCCCCATACACTGCTTAGTCTTCTTCTGCTTAGAATTTAGAGCATATATTTTGCTCTTCATTTTGGTCTTATACTTCATGTTCTTCTGCTTTTTGATCTTCTGCTTATTGTTCTTCTGTCTCTTGTTCTGTATCTTGTAGTTTGTCTTAACCTTCTTTGTCCTGTTGGTGATCTTCTTCTGGTAATCTTTTATTTTTTCTTTGTGATGGTGTTCAGGCTGGTTGGCTTCATGCTCGTCGTCCTTGTTGTCGTCATCTTCTTCTGGGTGGTCTTTAATGTCGTCTAATTTCCGAGAAACAGCTGACGTTACTGGAACCCTGACGGGTATCAGATGGAGCAAGAGACAATGGAAGTAACAAGGACCAGCTGACTGTACTGGACCCCGGACGGGTAGCAGAAGGAAAAGAGGCAATGTCACAACCGAGTACCAGCTGACGTTACTGTGACACGGTTACTAAGCAGGAGGTACCTGCGCTCCAAAGCACTACCAAGGACCAGCAGACGTTGCTGGAACTCGGATACGGAGATGGAGGCACCTAGGCCAAAGGCACTGGGGAGAACCACTTGACGGTACTGGACCCCGGACGGGTAGCAGAAGGAAAAGAGGCAATGTCACAACCGAGTACCAGCTGACGTTACTGTGACACGGTTACTAAGCAGGAGGTACCTGTGCTCCAAAGCACTACCAAGGACCAGCAGACGTTGCTGGAACTCGGATACGGAGATGGAGGCACCTAGGCCAAAGGCACTGGGGAGAACCACTTGACGGTACTGGACCCCGGACAGGTAGAAGAACGCACCCATGAAAATGTAAGTTGACAGGACGCAAGCCGTCCGCAGTTACCGAATCACACAGTCCTACAGTGGGTGCTTATCCTATTGTCACAATGGAAACCGCCTTTATTTACATATCCCACAGCACACATAGGAATCACCTAAACTGCAGGCACCATAGAGTCGGCTAACCCGAATGCAACACGACAGCACAACTTATTGGAGGATAATTGACGTTCACACTGCCAGGAAACAGCTGTCGTGCTGTAACCAGGCTGGCCAGGAGTCAGTACCCCTGCCAATTACTTACGAGCAACAAATGGCGGTGTTGTAGCCCAGGGAGTAGAGTTCAGGTGGTAGAAAGATGAACATAACAGGAGACATGGAAAACGTTGCCAAACAGTTATTTAATCTGAAAACGGACAGGCAAATTCAGGTGAGATCCATGCCTTGTTCATTTTCAGAAAAGTAAGCCGGTCTACATTCTCTGAGGATAGTCGCATGCGACGGTCTGTTACTACACCACCTGCAGCACTAAAGACACGCTCAGATAATACACTGGCAGCAGGGCAAGCCAGCACCTCCAATGCATACTGGCTAAGCTCTGGCCATGTATCCAACTTAGAGACCCAAAATTTGAAAGGGGAAGAGACATCTGGGAGTACACTTAGAGGGAAAGCCAAGTAGTCTGTCACCATCTTACGGAAACGTTTCTTCCTCGTGACTGGAGCCGTCTCGGATGGTGTAGACCTTGCTGGCGCTGTCACAAAACTTTGCCACATTTGTAACATACAGTTCTTGCCCTGTGCAGAGGCGCTGCTTCTGCTCCCTCTTGTTGTAGAGGTGTCTACACTGCCTCGACGCACAGAGCTGCTTTGTAAAGCAGCAGCAGTAGCAGCAGCAGCTCTCTCGGCTGGAATGTACAACAGTATGGATTGCACCAGTGTGTCTTGGTACTCCTGCATTTTACGGTCCCGGTTCACCGGTGTGATGAGGGTTTGTAAGTTGTCCCGGTAGCGAGGGTCTAGGAGGGTGTACACCCAATAATCTGACGTGCTGAGAATGTGGGCGATGCGGCGGTCGTTTCTCAGGCACTGAAGCATGAAATCAACCATGTGCTGCAGACTCCCAACTGGCCAACAAAGGCTGTCCTCTGGAAGAGGCGTTATCTCTGTCTCCTCTGCATCACCCCACCCTCGCTCTACATACTGAGTAGAGCGTTGTGTACCTCCCTCTGTAGGGATTTCTTCCTCCTCCATTGACTCCTCCTCCTCCTCATCCTCCTCACAAAGTGAGCCCTGCCCAGCCCTTTGTGAGGAACGACGTTGCGCTGACTGTCCTGAAGGTAATTGAATTTGTGACTCCTCATCCTCCACCTCTTTCAAAACCTCTTCCTTTAGTGCTTTCAGTGATTTCTGAAGCAGGCAGATAAGGGGTACAGTCATGCTGACTAGTGCATCATCTGCACTCGCCATCCGCGTTGAGACATCAAACGCACGCAAAACGTTGCAGATGTCGTTCATAGAGGCCCACTCAGTAGTGGTGAAGTGTGAACGGCGCAAATTGCGAGTTGATTGCGCCTGTTGCAGCTGATACTCCATTACTGCTGGCTGCTGCTCACATAACCGCTCCAACATATGTAACGTGGAATTCCACCTGGTGGGTACGTCACATATGATGCGATGTTCAGGAAGGCGAAATCTGACTTGCAGAGCTGCAATGCGCGATCTGGCCATGCTGGAACGTCGCAAGTGAGCGCACTCTAGGCGGACCTTGTGCAGCAGTGCATCAAGATACGGATAGTCCCTCAAAAAACTCTGCACGACCAAGTTGAGCACATGTGCCAGACATGGTATGTGAGTGAGGTTGCCAAGGCCCAGAGCTGCCACCAGATTTCGGCCATTGTCACACACTACCAAGCCTGGCTGGAGATTAGCTGACAAAAACCACACATCGCTCTCCTGTTTGATGGCATCCCAGAGCTCCTGCGCTGTGTGGCTTCGATTCCCCATGGGAATTAATTTCAGTACGGCCTGTTGACGTTTGGCCACGGCTGTGCTCATATTGGTCGCAACAGGTAAGCGTTCACGGGTCCATGTGGAGGTATACCGTGACGGCTCGTGCAGCGATGATTCTGAGGAACTGGAGTAGGAGGAGGAATCAATGTGCACAGACTGGATTCCTGCAATCCTTGGAGTTGGCAGAACACGTACAGCGCCACTGGCAAGATCTGTACCCGGCTCCACAACATTGACCCAATGGGCAGTGAGGGAAAGGTATCGTCCCTGGCCATGGGTACTGGTCCACGCATCGGTGGTCAGGTGGACCCTGCTACTGACGGCGTTTAGTAGCGCATGTTTAATGTTTCCCTCGACATGTTTTTGCAGAGCAGGGACAGCTTGCCTGCTGAAATAAAATCGGCTTGGCACATTATATTGTAGGACTGCCAATGCCATAAAGTTCCTGAAACTGTCAGTCTCCACCAGCCTGAATGACAGCATTTCAAGGGACAGGAGTTTTGCAAGGCCAGCATTCAGAGCCTGTGCTCGTGGATGGTTTGCCGAGTATGGCCGTCTTTTATCCCATGCCTGTGTTACCGATGGCTGTTTTTTGTTCTGGGAGTGTGACGATGACTGTGAACTTGCTGCAGTGGGTGGAATAACAGTTTCTCTATGGACAACAGTGACCGAGGTTCTTCCATGGAGATCCTGTGAGGAAGACGAAACAGGTGTGTGAGAGCTGGAGGTAGATGCTCGAACATGACCTAAAGATGTAGGTGCTGCTGTAGGTTGGCCTACATCTCCAGTGTGTCTTTGGAACTCAGCTACATGCTTTGTCCGTACATGTGTCCACATATTTGTGGTATTCAGGTTCAGGTTTTACCTCTTTTAACTTTTTGCTTACACAGCTTGCATTGAACATAGCAAATATCATGTACAAGTCTGTCAAAAAAGGACCACGCAGTGCAAGTCATGAGAGCGCCAATTTTGACAGTTCTAAGAGAACTGCTCCCAACAGGTGCCAAACTGGAGGCTACAGGCAAGCGAGTCTGCAGCCTACCTCTCCCTCCTCTTTGTACCGTTGGGACAATCTCTTCCTCAGAGCTGCTCCCACCACCTTCCTGTTGCTCACGCCATGTTGGGTCTCGGACTTCATCATCTACACTACCCTCTTCCAACACCTGCTGCTGTTGGATGGTCTGGGCAGCACCATGCTCCACAAAACCTGGCACCTGAGTCTCATCATCATCATAAGATGCGTTCTACGGTGTGCTGTCCATCGGCACTGGCTCACCCGCCTCTTCAGATTGAGAGAGACACAGCTGTTGCGCATCACTGCATACTCCCTCTTCTTCAAATTGCAGAATGCTGCTTGCCTGTGCCCGTGTTTGCGAGCCAACAGATTCTGAGAACAGAAGCAGAGACTCAGCTGGCTCCTGTACAGAACTCTCTGACTGCCTTGGCAATTTGACAGGCGGTGAACAGACAGATGGTTGCTCAACAGTGTTGTGTTCCTGAGAGGAGGTGGAAGGAATTGAAGTCGATGCATTGGCTGCCATCCAACCAACAACGGCTTCAATTTGTTCTTCCCGCAGCAGGGGGGCACGCCGAGCTCCTACCAAAGTGCGCATAAAGGAACGCTCACGGGGATAAATGGTGGATGCTGTGTCACTGAGGGCGGCAGCAGACACAGAATCCCCACGTCCTCTCCCTGCTGAAACTCCACGGCCACGACCACGTGCCTTACTCCCTGCCTTCTTCATCTTGGTAGATTGATAAAGAAAGTCAGAAAAGTTATAAGGCCTAAGTGTGGTTATTACGCAGAGACTGAAGTGAACACTGAAACACAACTGTTCACAATCACAATCTGTGAAAGGCTACTCCTTTGTCTACTTCTATAGTGTTTGCAACCAATGTATTGGATAGGATGGAAGCGCGTCACACTAATAGTTAAATTGCATGGAGCAGCAAGAATTACACTGAAGGAAAAAAAAAAGAGTCTGTGAGTGACACGTGCAGATGCCTACAGACAGCGTTGCATGCAGAGCAAACTGCAGCGTCACCTGCACTCACACACACCTTGCAGAGCTGTTAAAACACTGCAGGCAAAAGGAAGCTTTACACAGCGGTTGGTGATAGCCTGCCTACAGCACAGTACAGTAAATCGCAATCTCTAACTGTCCCTCAGAGCCAGCACAGCAGCGTTCTGTCCCTTACTGAATTCACAGCACAGTGACGCTAAAATGGCGGCGGCGCCTTTTATACACTGAAGAAAAAAAAAAAAGAGTCTGTGAGTGACACGTGCAGATGCCTACAAACAGCGTTGCATGCAGAGCAAACTGCAGCGTCACCTGCACTCACACACACCTTGCAGAGCTGTTAAAACAACACTGCAGGCAAAAGGAAGCTTTACACAGCGGTTGGTGCTAGCCTGCCTACAGCACAGTACACTAAATCGCAATCTCTAACTGTCCCTCAGAGTCAGCACAGCAGCGTTCTGTCCCTTACTGAATTCACAGCACAGTGACGCTAAAATGGCGGCGGCGCCTTTTATAGTGCATTCTGACATCATTTCAGCATCCAATCACAGCCATGCCATTAGTTAACATGACCGCAGCAGTACAGGATGTGCCCACACTTCTTAGGATTCCTTATTGGCTGAATAAAATCACATTGCCAAGCAAAGAATTATGGGAACTTCCGATTCCGGTATTCGATAAGACGAAAATATCGAAACGAATTATCGAAAGGCCGATAGAGCTAATATCGGCCGATAGCCGATATTTGCATTATCGTATCGCTCAACACTAATCACAAGCTTAAGTAATAAGAATTTATGTCATTGGCATTGAAATGGGCACTGTAGGTGTGTTTACTGTCCTCCACTCACTGGCGACTTTTCTTCCCCATTGACTTGCATTGGGGTCGGGTTTCGTTTTTTGTCAAAACACCGACTTTTGCCGCGAGTCAGTCTGCCGATTTCGTTCGACTCGACTTTTGCTAAAGTCGGATGGTCCGAAACGCGACTCGACCCTCCCGGAGGCAAAGTCGCTCATCTCCAGTCCCCACACCTGTATTGAGTCCAATAGGTATGGCGTGTCCCCCTGTCTCATCCTCCTCCCAGCC
Organism: Oophaga sylvatica; assembly: GCA_033576555.1. Classification (NCBI taxonomy): domain Eukaryota; kingdom Metazoa; phylum Chordata; class Amphibia; order Anura; family Dendrobatidae; genus Oophaga; species Oophaga sylvatica. The sequence continues at coordinate 341,844,761 of JARQOD010000005.1, forward strand.
GTCCATCATCCCTCTGCTGTGTCACTGTGCGCCTCCTCATTTGTTTCTTTTGCCGTTACATGCTGGTGGACGCCTGCGCTGTGGCAACAGTTCTCGGGCATGCACAGTGCGCGTTGCCTGGGAACTGACATCAGGCTATGACACATGCGTGTTTCGGAGGCACCAGATCCAGCCCTGCAGTGTGTTATGATGTATTCACACTGTGGGGCTGGCAATCTGGCGCCTGCGCAGTTAACAACTATAACTGCATCTGCCCCCTCTCCCTCCTCCTCTTTCGTTTTCCTCCCTCGGAGGGAGAAAAACAAAAGCGGAGGGAGAAGGGGGCAGGAGAACAAGGGATTCAGATGGATAGCAGTACAATAAAATGTGGTCAAAAACTATGTGTAATTATTTCATTAAAATAATTTTTAATTAATGTGTGTGTGTGTTTTTTTTTAACCCTTTACTACAATAGGATTATTAATGGATAGTTGTCTAATTGACAACTCTCCATTATTAACCCGGATTAATGTCACCTTTCAATAGCAAGGTGACATTAACCCCTAATTAACCCATGAGCCACTGCTAAAGGCAATGGGAATAGAGAGGCTAAGCGCCAGAAAAGGTGCATCTAATAATAGATGTGCCTTTCCAGGGGTGGCTGGGGCCAGATGTTAGTAGACAGGGGGCCCAAAAACAATGGTCCCTCTCAAGGCTATTAATATCTGTCCTCACTCACTGGCTTTCCCTGTCTGGCGGAAAAAATACCGTGGGAGCCCACGCATTTTGTTTACAACAAATTTTCACATTAAATTAACACCTACATGTCTGAAATTTTGCACACATACACTCATCTAATTATTAGTCAAAACCATATATCAAACTAAATGGAATGTTTTACTGTATGTAAACCATGTGTCATTTCATGTTGGGTTCTGTAATGATTTTACAGAAGTCGGCAATTGAATTAGCGGCTATTCTGTATGAACTATAAATATATATATGTGTGTATCACAATGACATGTATATGTATATATATATATATATATATATGTATATATATATATATGTATTCTTTGTGTGTATATCTATTCTTTCTTTTGTGATTTAAAACCTGTCATTGGGATCCATTATATGTCGGTTTTGCAAGCCAGCGAGAAAATCTTGCCATACGGATGCTTACATGCGCAAAATACGCAGCCACATCTTGACAACGGATGACATGCAGATCACTGTTCAGGGTAGATTTCTGCGTATTATGACCATAAAATACGGTCCGTATTTTTATACATTGTGTCTGACTCCAGCCTTACTGAGAGGCTCCTACCACACAGTCATATCCCTGCATTCTGAGATAAGAGTATGGTTTAACAGGTTTAACTCCTTCACCACCTTGGGGTTTTCCTTTTTTGCATTTTAGTTTTTTTACTCCCCTTGTTCCCAGAGCCATAATATTTTTATTTTCTCATCAATATGGCCTTGTCAGGGCTTGTTTTTTGAGGGAAGAGTTGTACTTTTGAATGACATCATTGATTTTACCATATAGTATACTGAAAATTCAAATGCGATGAAATTGCAAAAAAAAGTGCAATTCCACAATTGTTTTGGTTTTTTTTTTCACCTTGTTACCGTAACTAAATGCTACAACTGACCAGCCATTATTATTTTCCAGCTCATTGTGAGTTCGTAGATTCCAAACATGTATAGGTTTTTTTAAAGTGGTGAAAAAAAAATTGCAAAAAAAAAAATTGACGCTATTTTCTGAGATTTGTAACTTTTTTATTTGGATCTGGAGCTGTGTAAGAGCTCATCTTTTGAGCGCCAAACTGACGTTTTTATTGATACCATTCAGCGGTATATGCGATGTTTTGATCACATGTTATTATATTTTACTGCAATGCTGCAGCAAGCAAGAAAAAGTAATTCTGAGGTATTGATTTTATTTCGTGTTACACTGTTTATTGATCAGATTTATTGTCTGTGGAATGTGCTACTAAAGTGTTATATGCTTGTGTTTCCAGTAAAGTTGAAATGTTTGCAAAAGACTGTGACTCCGCATTGATCTTTGGAACTGGGAACTCTGAAGCCAGGATGGCAGAAGCCATAAGTCCAATGCTGCATTTGCAGCTGAAAGAGCTTAATATTTCACCTGTGAAGTGCCAGGGTGATGGGACACTAATTCCTGTTGCCATGGCTACCACCCTGGTCGCCTTACACTTATGCCACAGATTGTTCATTCATTAAATCCTGGTGATTTTGAGGTTATAGTAAAAACATTACTTGTTTCCAAGTATACAAGAAATATAAACAGTGACCAATTACACTGATTTTTAATAACCCATGGTTGGTGGGTTTTAGCTCTAATAATATCTTATCTATTATGTCTTATACATTAGTGTCTGTTGTATAATTCCAAAATACTTCACTTCTTAGTGCATAGGAAAATGAAATATTTGAGAACATTTACTAGTAATACTATCTTCAGGTTTTCAGATTGTATTATGGAATGCATATTCCATTTTCTTGTAATTGTTACTTCCAAAGCATTCTCACGGTACACACAGGTTTGTGCCAACTTACACAGTACCCACACTGAGTTTGTCAGGATCCCACAGAGTAAACTGGTTTACTGCCAACCTGGTTCTTGATGCCAAAATTAAGTTTTCTCATAGTATATGCATAGAATAGATCACACTAGTTACAATATACCCTTTGATGATACTTTCTCATTTCCCTGTTATTAAATTGTGGTTGGTTATAAACTTGGTAAATGACATGGCATAAAATGTTAAACAACAACATGTAGTCTGTGTGGCACATGGCCATAAGAACAACGGTGCAAAAATAGTTATGAATAAAACGAAAAGAAAATGTAGCATTATATAGGGATGAAAGCTACAAAAGCATTAGGCTAATTCAGTGTTGTACTCTGGAATGAGTATATGGAATTCCCAGTTTACAGAACTTCAAAAAGTTAGCAGTACTCTCTAACTAAGGCCGGGGTCACACTTGCGAGTGCAATGCGAGAGACTTGCTCCTCAATACCCGGCACTGCCGCCGGCACTCGGGACCGGAGCGTTCAGCTGCATAGAAATACATGCAGCCACACACTCCGGTCCCGAGTGCCAGCGGCAGTGTCAGGTATTGAGGCGAGAGACTCGCGCGAGTTTCTCGCATTGCACATGCAAGTGTGACCCCGGCCTAAAACTTAGCCTAGAATCACTCCATAACCATCCACTGTATATGTTCATCTAGATTTCTGTGCCTTTTTACAGAACTGACATATATGTATGCATGTATATATAAATATAAAGGGTTATTATGTAATGGCAGAAAAAATAATTCACATACGTGGACACCACTAGCTACAGTATATCATCAACTAAAGAGGAGGGAAAGGTATGTAAATTAAAAACAAATATTCTTAAGTACCTATTAAAACAATTAGTAAGAGAATTAATAATATATAATATATAAAGATTTTGTAAATTGCTTATAGACTGCCATACTTAAGCAATAAGTCTCAGTATAGTAGTGCGGAAGGCAGTGCAATTATGTCAGTCTGTACAAAATACTAGCTAAGGTCCCTTTAATAAATTTGGCTATAAAACTAAGTTAGGAGGATAGCCAGTGGGAAAATCTCATCATGTAGTTGTCTCCCCGGAACATAACACTTATTTGGAGGTTCCTATCAGGGACATTAAACCCATTTTTTACACTTTCATGAATGTATCCACAAGATTCTTCACTGCTGCAGTTATTCAACATAATACTATCTGGAGTATTTGTCCAATGTTTTTTAGCTTTTACATCCTGAATTGATCTGTTAGCTCTGACAAATTCTCACTATTTTAAATCACCATAAAATGGCTGATGCATTTACTGCTTATGCTTTTATACAGGATTTCATAGTCCCTCCTGATTGAGTGCACAATACCATGTGATGAGATAGCTGTAAATCATCATAGGGAAACCTGCACTTGAGGTCATGTCGGCCCTTATCCAATGTGTGAAAAGGTGGCAGGCATTTTTTAGTGATTTGCCTGAATCAACACATTTTTAAATTCACTGGGGTCTGCAAATTTTGTAAAGTTTACTTGAATTGAATTTGTGTCAAAAAAAATTAATCATTTATTAGTTTTATGCCAGAATTGAACTAGGCAAACATAAAATAGTTATTTTTCATAAATGTGCATTCATTTAAATATAAAAGACTAGACATGTGTATTTTTATGTAATTTTCTTATTTATATTTTGAATTGTGCTTATTTTTTTCCTCCTAACATTCACTTCACTCAGTCAGCAACTGTCAATCGCATAGCTAGGCACGCGAGTGCCGCTTTACAGATCCTCAAACGTTCTTTTTAGCCAAAACAGTTGGTTTTGGGACCCTATTACATATGCTTCCTATGCCTCACAGATCTTGACTAAGCGACTGCACATTTAAGACCCGGGAGGGGTCGAAACTTCATGTTTTCTAGTCGCTTTGCCATCTATTTTGTTTGTGTGCTCCCTTGAAATCATTTGTTCATTCTTAATAAATTGAACACTTTATTGCAAGAAACTACCTTGAGTGTGCAGTGAACACTGAAACTTTGGTTCAGACTTCTATCTCATAATAATCTCCTGCATTTAGACATGGAAAATTTGTGAATAATCGGTAGCGAAAAATGAAAATAACTCAAAGCTCATTTCTGCAGAAATAAATATATATATCTTGGAATATCTTGCTTACTTTTGTTTTTGTTCTTTAAATTATTATTACTGATAGCAATTAAAGTGCATAATCTTGATTTCCCAGAACTTGCTATTAGTGAGACTGGTTGACCCCAAATCCTTGTTCTCAGACCGAAATTAGGATGAAGATTTGCTGTCCCTTTGGAATATGATTGATTGATTGATTGCAGTTTCCTTTGAATTCCCTTCCTCTGGCGGGCACACATCAGTCACATGAATTCTGCTTTGAGCCCTAGGCCTCTAGTTGGGCATCATTGGCTTACACTAATCAACACTATGCCCTGAAATAGGAAAGTGAGGCAACTTATCTAATTCAATTAACTCTAGAATAAAACCAAGCGACAACCACTGATTATAATACTCTAACAAAAAAAATTCTTATATTCTTTAATTATCACTATATATTATTTCTAGACACTGTTTTTCGGTGATTACTTTGTATCTCCGTTCATACTGCACCCACACACACAAATGATACACCATTTGAAAGGTAAACTTGCTCCCTTAGCAAAAAAATAGCCAAACAAACCACACAACCACGATTTGATCACAAAATACAGTTTAAACATTAATTTTCATAAACCTGCAGTAAAGAAAAATGACCTGCAGGTAGCACCACAGTACCCCAAAGCACACTACCACAAAGCTTTTTACAGACATCACAAACAAATCCAAACATTTGCCTTGGGGGCTTTCCAGCTTGCTGAACTGCTTGCCCAGCCTATTTTAAGCCAAATTGGAGGATTGCACACTTCACTGCAGGTGAGGCACATATGCAAACACATTTGTATACATGCACTGCTTTTTCGGTGATTACTTTGCCCCTCACACACAAATGGTGAGTCACATATGCAAACATTTCTAAACATGCACTGCTTTTTCGCTGATTACTTCGCCCCAGACACAAAAATGGTGAGTCACATATGCAAACACATTTGTAAACATGCACTGCCTATGGAATTGCACACTTACTCCTTTCATTCTCCACCCACACAAACAAATGATACACCATTTGAAAGGTCAAATTACATGCAGGTGGAAGCACACTGCCCCAAAGCACACTACCACAAAGCTGCTTACAGACATCACAAACAAATCCAAACATTTGCCTTGGTGTCTCTCCAGCTTGATCAAGTGCTTGCCCAGCCTATTTTAGGCACATTGGAGGACTGTGCACTTCACTGCAGGTGAGTCACATATGCAAACACATTTGTATATATCCACTGCTTTTTTGTTGATTACTTCGCCCTTCACACAAATGGTGAGTCACATATGCAAACATTTGAAAACATGCACTGCTTTTTCGCTGATTACTTCGCCACACACACACAAATGATACGCCATTACAAAGGTAAGCTTGCTCCCTTCAGCAATAAAAGAGCCAAACAAACCACACATTCACGATTTTATCACTAAATACAATTTAAACATTTATTTTCATAAACCTACAGAAAGACACAATGACCTGCTGGTGGCACCTCAAATGGAAGACATTTTTTGGCCTCTACTTATCAAACCAATCTATTGTATTACCAAGCTACATATAAGAATAACTGTCTGTGTTCATCATCTCATGAAATACATTTACATTTGACCAGCTTTCTTCTTCTGAAATTGCCTGCGTGCCCAACGACCTATGTGCGAAAATTTCACACGAGCTAAGCTAGTTATATTATAATGTTAATATCATATCTGGTATGCCAGTTCTGTAAACATATGTTCATTTTGTAATAAGGGTCTAATAAGTAATTACTGTGTCTTATATGCCCACCCCCAAAATCAAGACACATACGTTTCTGCCTATCAATCTAGATAACTTATTATTTTTAAATAATGTATCATTTCTGCTCTGTATTCTCCACATGGAGAAACATTCCTCCTTAGCCCAGTTGGAGTCCTCTCAACTAGCAAGATTAGATCTCCTGTTTTGAACTGAGGAGGGGTAAACATGCCAAAGCACATGTCTGCAAATGGAGTTTCTGTATTGGCTTCTTATCCTAAGTCATATGGCAAGGCTCGTTAAAGGGTCAGTATTGACTTTCAGGATTGCTACATCCAATAGATGGTGTTAGAGTTCAATTACTCTTCTTCTCTGAAGAGGCTATTAGGTCGGTAATGGAAATTTATGAGTGTTCATCAATCATCTGTATATTGAATCTGAGGGGTTGATGATAAATATAAGTAGATGATTTCCAATTGACATGAAAAAAACAAGTCTAGGGGTAAGTGTAAAATAATGTTTGTGGTACATGAGCATGTTTGATGTCCTGGCCTAGGACTGTGTTTAGATGTCAAATCAGTTCTTATATAAAACTGTAACTACAATAATCAGGTCAAAAATACTTAAAAGGGATGCGAAAGTCTAACAGCTAATTAAAGGAAACCTGTTGTGAATGGGTTTGAGATGAGTTCTGAGCAGAGACTCCCTCTGGTGGTTACTAGCGGTACTGGACTGTCCAGTGAAGATTGTGAGGATTGGGAATCAGGTGTTACTGACTGGTCTTATATAAGGGAGTCGCCTTCCCATCAGGGTTGCCGGTGATCAATTGTTCTGGTCTCAATCCTTGATTCCTGATTCCTTTGTAGCCTGCTGTGTTGTGTCTGCATCTCCTGCTTACAGATAAGACATTTCCTTCTTTTTGTTTTTGTGCTTTATTTTTGCATTTTGTCCTACACTTCTGTGGGGGCCTCTGGGTCCCCTCCGGGGCTTTTGCCCTCTCAGTTTAGTTCAGCCATTGATGTTTGTACATTTGTTTTTTCCAGTTTTTTCAGTGGCTGCTGTTTTTATTTTGTTACACCAGAGAACTAATTTAGGTGGTAGAGGTCGTGTGATCTCAGGTGTTTTTGAAATTAGTAGAGTTGGTGCTTTTCAGGGTTTTTTGGGATTGCAGTAAGTACCCTTCCTATCCTTTTCTATTTGGGTAGTTTGGGCCCCAACGTTTGCTCATACTATTTTCTGTCTGTGTCAGTATTTCTTCTTGTCTAACCGCCATTACATGTTTGGGGGCTTTCTGTTATCTTTGGGGATCTGCTCCGGGGCAGATAGCTTTCCTCTTTCTATCTTTAGGTGTAGTTAGTTTCTCAGGCTGTGACGAGGCATCTAGGACCAACGTAGGAACGCTCCACGGCTGCCTCTAGTTGTGGTGGTTAGTCAGGGTACTGCAATCTCATAGATTCCAACTGCTCTGGTGTATTGCCCTTTTTACCTGCACTCCTCAGCTACCGAAACATAACAGTATCACCGGCCTAAAATTTAAAATTGTATGGTACTCACAGAAGGGAAAAATATTGTGAAAGAAAAAAAAAGGTTGTCAGATTTGTCAGAGATATTTTTCTGTTTGTTGCATTTTTTTTTTCCCTCTGTATCTCTGGGTGCTGGGGAGTATTTTTTCTCTCAATGGAGTTTGCACAGTTGTCTGGCCGTGTGGATCAGATTGCCACTGAGGTTCAGAGTATTGCTGCCTATCTTGCTAGGTTGCCTGTTGTGGAACCTAGGATTCCCATGCCAGATTTGTTTTTAAGGGATCGAGCTAAGTTTCAGAATTTCAAAAATAACTGTAAATTGTTTTTTGCCTTGAAATCTAAGTCCTCGGGGAACGCAGCACAGCAGGTTCAAATTGTCATCTCTCTCCTGCGCGGCGATCCTCAGGATTGGGCTTTTTCCCTGACACCTGGGGATCCTGTCTTGAGTGATGTTGATGCATTTTTTCAGGCTTTGGGGTTATTGTATGATGAGCCTAATGTCACTGATCAAGCTGAAAAAGCCTTGTTGGCATTAAACCAGGGGCTTGATGACGCTGAGTTATACTGTCAGAGATTCCGTAGGTGGGCAGTCCTGACCAAATGGAATGACGACGCTTTGGCAGCCCTTTTTCGGAAGGGTCTGTCAGATAATGTAAAGGATGTAATGGTGGGATTCCCTGTCCCCTCTGGTCTCAATGATTCTATGTCATTAGCAATTCAAATTGACAGACGTTTGCGTGAGCGGAGAAGTATGCGTGGTATAGTGTTGCCTTGTGAACCTGCTTCTGAATCCATGCAGTGTGATAGAGTGGTTTCTGGGGCACAGCGTCATGAGTTTCGGAAGCGCAATGGGTTATGTTTCTACTGTGGTGATGCCTCTCATGCTATTTCAGTCTGCCCTAAGCAGGGAAGACGTTTTGCACGCTCAGTTGTCTTGGGTAGTGTTCAGACTAAGTTTTTATTAACTGTTACCCTGATATGCTCTCTGTCCTCATTTTCTGCTCAGGCTTTCGTTGATTCAGGAGCAGCTATTAACCTGATGGATTTTGATTTTGCTAAACGTTGTGGGTTTCCCTTAATACCCCTACGGAAGTCTATTCCCCTTCTGGGGATCGATTCTCCCCCTTTGGCTGAGAATAAACCTCAGTTCTCTACTCAGGTGATAATGAGGGTGGAACCTGATCATCAGGAGAGCTGCAAATTTTTGGTTCTGTATAATCTGCATGACATTATCGTACTGGGTTTCCCATGGTTACAATCTCATAATCCTGTTTTGGATTGGAAATCCGTGTCTGTAACCAGTTGGGGTTGCCAATGTGTTAATACCAACACTCCTGTTTTTTCTGCCTCCCCCCAGGCTCAGGATGTTCCTGACTTTTTGATTGATTTTTCTGATGTGTTTAGCGAAAGTAAATCTGCATCCTTGCCTCCCCATAGGAGCTATGACTGCGCTATTGAATTAGTGCCTGGTAGTAAATTCCCTAAAGGTCGCCTTTTTAACTTGTCTGTACCTGAACATGACGCTATGCGGTCTTATATCAAGGAGTCATTGGAGAAGGGTCATATCAGACCATCTTCTTCACCTTAGGTGCCGGTTTTTTCTTTGTGGCCAAAAAGGATGGTTCATTGAGGCCGTGTATTGATTATCGTCTTTTGAACAATATTACTGTGAAATATCAATATCGTTACCCTTGATTTCTGACCTGTTTTCCAGGGTTAAAGATGCTACTTGGTTTACCAAGCTTGACCTCAGGGGAGCATATAACCTTATTCGCATTAAGCACGGGGATGAATGGAAGACGGCATTCAATACCCCTGAAGGGCATTTTGAGTACCTTGTGATGCCCTTTGGGCTCACTAATGCTCCTTCTGTCTTCCAGTCCTTCATGAATGACATTTTCAGGGATTTTGTGGATAAATTTCTGATTGTTTATTTGGATGATATCTTGATTTTTTCCAATGACTGGGACTCTCATGTGAAACATGTTCGAACTGTATTCCAGATTTTGAGAGAGAATGCTCTGTATGTGAAGGGATCAAAGTGTTTTTTGGCGTACAGAGGATCTCATTTCTGGGATTCATTTTGTCCCCATCTGTTATTGAAATGGACCCGGTCAAGGTTCAGGCCATCTGTGATTGGGTCCAACCTACCTCATTAAAGGCTCTTCAAAGATTCTTGGGTTTTGCCAATTTTTATCGTAAATTTATTGGTAATTTCTCGGTTATTGTTAAACCATTGACTGATTTGACCAGAAAGGGTTCTGATGTGGTGAATTGGCCTCCTGAGGCAGTCTCTGCATTTCAGGAACTTAAGCAGAGATTCACTTCTGCTCCTGTTCTACGGCAGCCTGATGTTTCTCTGCCATTTCAGGTGGAGGTTGATGCCTCTGAAATTGGGGCAGGTGCCGTTTTGTCCCAAAGAGATCCTGAGACCTCTAAAAGTAACCCTTGTGCCTTTTTCTCTCGAAAATTTTCTCCTACTGAAAGTAATTATGACGTGGGTAATCGGGAGTTATTGGCCATGAAGTGGGCTTTTGAAGAGTGGAGACATTGGCTGGAGGGAGCCAAACATCAGGTGGTGGTCCTTACGGACCATAAGAATCTGGTTTATCTGGAATCTGCCAAGCGACTTAATCCTAGACAGGCCAGGTGGGCCTTGTTTTTCACACGTTTTAATTTTGTGGTTTCCTTTCTTCCTGGCACTAAGAATGTTAAGGCGGATGCCCTCTCGAGGAGTTTCCTTGCGGACTCTCCTGAGTTATCTGATCCTTCTGTTATTTTGAAAGAGGGTGTAGTTCTTTCCACCATCTCACCCAATTTGAGACTTGCTCTAAAGGGATGTCAGGAGGATAGCCCGAGCGCTGCCCGGTTGGAAAATTGTTTGTCCCGGACCAGTGGAAAAAGAGTGTGATGTCTGAGATTCATTGTTCCGCGTTGGCTGGTCATCCCGGAATTTTTGGTACCAGAGACTTGGTTAGTCGGTCCTTTTGGTGGCCTACCTTGTCTCGTGATGTCAGGGAATTTGTGCAGTCCTGCGGGACTTGCTCTCGCTCCAAGCCTTGCTCTCGCTCTAGTGGTTTTGTGATGCCATTGCCTGTGCCCAAGAGACCATGGACCCATATCTCTATGGATTTCATTTCCGACCTCCCTGTTTCTCAGAGAATGACCGCCATCTGGGTGATTTGTGATAGGTTTTCCAAGATGATACATCTTGTGCCATTACCTAAGTTGCCTTCCTCCTCTGAATTGGTGCCGTTGTTCCTTCAGCACGTGGTTCGTTTACACGGCATTCCTGAGAACATTGTGTCTGACAGAGGAGTCCAGTTTGTTTCCAGATTTTGGAGGACCTTTTGTTCTAAACTTGGTGTTCAATTGTCTTTCTCCTCGGCGTTTCATCCTCAGACCAATGGTCAAACTGAGAGAACAAACCAGACATTGGAGACTTATCTAAGATGCTTTGTGTCTGCTGATCAGGATGACTGGGTCTCTTTTTTGCCTTTGGCTGAGTTTGCTCTTAATAATAGGGCTAGCTCTGCCACTTTGATGTCTCCATTTTTCTGTAATTCTGGGTTTCACCCTCGATTTTCTTCAGGACAGACGGAGGCTTCTGTCTGTCCAGGTGTTGACTCTGTTGTGGAGCGTATGCAACAGATTTGGGACCAGGTTAGTGGAGAGGTTGTCCCTCTCTCAGGAGAAGGCCCAGCGGTTTGCTAACCGGCATAGGACTGATGGTCCTCGGTTTAAAGTGGGGGACTTGGTCTGGTTGTCCTCAAAAAATATTCCTTTTGAGAGTGGCATCTCCTAAATTTAAGCCTAGGTTCATTGGACCTTATAAGATCATGGAGATTCTTAATCCTGTTTCTTTTCGTTTGCTTCTTCCAGGGACATTTAAGATCCATAACGTGTTCCACAAGTCCTTGTTGAAGAGGTTTGTTGAGCCAGTGGTTCCTACTGCTGTGCCTCCTGACCCTGTTTTGGTTGAGGGCAATCTGGAGTATGTGGTTGAGAAAATATTGGATTCTGTTTTTCTAGACGGAAACTCCAGTATTTGGTTAAGTGGAGAGGTTATGGTCAGGAAGGAAGACAATTCTTGGGTGTTTGCTTCGGACATCCATGCTAGGAGACTCATCCGTGCGTATCATAGAACTCATCCTGACCGACCTGGTTGCTCAAATGAGGGTTCGGTGACCCCTCCTCAAGGGGGGGGTACTGTTGTGAATGGGCTTTGAGATGAGTTCTGAGCAGAGACTCCCTCTGGTGGTTACTAGCGGTACTGGACTGTCCAGTGAAGATTGTGAGGATTGGGAATCAGGTGTTACTGACTGGTCTTATATAAGGGAGTCGCCTTCCCATCAGGGTTGCCGGTGATCAATTGTTCTGGTCTCAATCCTTGATTCCTGATTCCTTTGTAGCCTGCTGTGTCGTGTCTGCATGTCCTGCTTACAGATAAGACATTTCCTTCTTTTTGTTTTTGTGCTTTATTTTTGCATTTTGTCCTGCACTTCTGTGGGGGCCTTCTGTGTCCCCTCCGGGGGCTTTTGCCCTCTCAGTTTAGTTCAGCCATTGATGTTTGTACATTTGTTTTTTCCAGTTTTTTCAGTGGCTGCTGTTTTGATTTTGTTACACCAGAGAACTAATTTAGGTGGTAGAGGTCGTGTGATCTCAGGTGTTTTTGAAATTAGTAGAGTTGGTGCTTTTCAGGGTTTTTTGGGATTGCAGTAAGTACCCTTCCTATCCTTTTCTATTTAGGTAGTTTGGGCCCCAACGTTTGCTCATACTATTTTCTGTCTGTGTCAGTATTTCTTCTTGTCTAACCGCCATTACATGTTTGGGGGCTTTCTGTTATCTTTGGGGATCTGCTCCGGGCAGATAGCTTTCCTCTTTCTATCTTTAGGTGTAGTTAGTTTCTCAGGCTGTGACGAGGCACTAGGACCAACGTAGGAACGCTCCACGGCTGCCTCTAGTTGTGGTGGTTAGTCAGGGTACTGCAATCTCATAGATTCCAACTGCTCTGGTGTATTGCCTTTTTACCTGCACTCCTCAGCTACCGAAACATAACAGTATCACCGGCCTAAAATTTAAAATTGTATGGTACTCACAGAAGGGAAAAATATTGTGAAAGAAAAAAAAAGGTTGTCAGATTTGTCAGAGATATTTTTCTGTTTGTTGCATTTTTTTTTTTCCTCTGTATCTCTGGGTGCTGGGGAGTATTTTTTCTCTCAATGGAGTTTGCACAGTTGTCTGGCCGTGTGGATCAGTTGCCACTGAGGTTCAGAGTATTGCTGCCTATCTTGCTAGGTTGCCTGTTGTGGAACCTAGGATTCCCATGCCAGATTTGTTTTTAGGGGATCGAGCTAAGTTTCAGAATTTCAAAAATAACTGTAAATTGTTTTTTGCCTTGAAATCTAAGTCCTCGGGGAACGCAGCACAGCAGGTTCAAATTGTCATCTCTCTCCTGCGCGGCGATCCTCAGGATTGGGCTTTTTCCCTGACACCTGGGGATCCTGTCTTGAGTGATGTTGATGCATTTTTTCAGGCTTTGGGGTTATTGTATGATGAGCCTAATGTCACTGATCAAGCTGAAAAAGCCTTGTTGGCATTAAATCAGGGGCTTGATGACGCTGAGTTATACTGTCAGAGATTCCGTAGGTGGGCAGTCCTGACCAAATGGAATGACGACGCTTTGGCAGCCCTTTTTCGGAAGGGTCTGTCAGATAATGTAAAGGATGTAATGGTGGGATTCCCTGTCCCCTCTGGTCTCAATGATTCTATGTCATTAGCAATTCAAATTGACAGACGTTTGCGTGAGCGGAGAAGTATGCGTGGATAGTGTTGCCTTGTGAACCTGCTTCTGAATCCATGCAGTGTGATAGAGTGGTTTCTGGGGCACAGCGTCATGAGTTTCGGAAGCGCAATGGGTTATGTTTCTACTGTGGTGATGCCTCTCATGCTATTTCAGTCTGCCCTAAGCAGGGAAGACGTTTTGCACGCTCAGTTGTCTTGGGTAGTGTTCAGACTAAGTTTTTATTAACTGTTACCCTGATATGCTCTCTGTCTCATTTTCTGCTCAGGCTTTCGTTGATTCAGGAGCAGCTATTAACCTGATGGATTTTGATTTTGCTAAACGTTGTGGGTTTCCCTTAATACCCCTACGGAAGTCTATTCCCCTTCTGGGGATCGATTCTACCCCTTTGGCTGAGAATAAACCTCAGTTCTCTACTCAGGTGATAATGAGGGTGGAACCTGATCATCAGGAGAGCTGCAAATTTTTGGTTCTGTATAATCTGCATGACATTATCGTACTGGGTTTCCCATGGTTACAATCTCATAATCCTGTTTTGGATTGGAAATCCGTGTCTGTAACCAGTTGGGGTTGCCAATGTGTTAATACCAACACTCCTGTTTTTTCTGCCTCCCCCCAGGCTCAGGATGTTCCTGACTTTTTGATTGATTTTTCTGATGTGTTTAGCGAAAGTAAATCTGCATCCTTGCCTCCCATAGGAGCTATGACTGCGCTATTGAATTAGTGCCTGGTAGTAAATTCCCTAAAGGTCGCCTTTTTAACTTGTCTGTACCTGAACATGACGCTATGCGGTCTTATATCAAGGAGTCATTGGAGAAGGGTCATATCAGACCATCTTCTTCACCCTTAGGTGCCGGTTTTTTTCTTTGTGGCCAAAAAGGATGGTTCATTGAGGCCGTGTATTGATTATCGTCTTTTGAACAATATTACTGTGAAATATCAATATTCGTTACCCTTGATTTCTGACCTGTTTTCCAGGGTTAAAGATGCTACTTGGTTTACCAAGCTTGACCTCAGGGGAGCATATAACCTTATTCGCATTAAGCACGGGGATGAATGGAAGACGGCATTCAATACCCCTGAAGGGCATTTTGAGTACCTTGTGATGCCCTTTGGGCTCACTAATGCTCCTTCTGTCTTCCAGTCCTTCATGAATGACATTTTCAGGGATTTTGTGGATAAATTTCTGATTGTTTATTTGGATGATATCTTGATTTTTTCCAATGACTGGGACTCTCATGTGAAACATGTTCGAACTGTATTCCAGATTTTGAGAGAGAATGCTCTGTATGTGAAGGGATCAAAGTGTCTTTTTGGCGTACAGAGGATCTCATTTCTGGGATTCATTTTGTCCCCATCTGTTATTGAAATGGACCCGGTCAAGGTTCAGGCCATCTGTGATTGGGTCCAACCTACCTCATTAAAGGCTCTTCAAAGATTCTTGGGTTTTGCCAATTTTTATCGTAAATTTATTGGTAATTTCTCGGTTATTGTTAAACCATTGACTGATTTGACCAGAAAGGGTTCTGATGTGGTGAATTGGCCTCCTGAGGCAGTCTCTGCATTTCAGGAACTTAAGCAGAGATTCACTTCTGCTCCTGTTCTACGGCAGCCTGATGTTTCTCTGCCATTTCAGGTGGAGGTTGATGCCTCTGAAATTGGGGCAGGTGCCGTTTTGTCCCAAAGAGATCCTGAGACCTCTAAAAGTAACCCTTGTGCCTTTTTCTCTCGAAAATTTTCTCCTACTGAAAGTAATTATGACGTGGGTAATCGGGAGTTATTGGCCATGAAGTGGGCTTTTGAAGAGTGGAGACATTGGCTGGAGGGAGCCAAACATCAGGTGGTGGTCCTTACGGACCATAAGAATCTGGTTTATCTGGAATCTGCCAAGCGACTTAATCCTAGACAGGCCAGGTGGGCCTTGTTTTTCACACGTTTTAATTTTGTGGTTTCCTTTCTTCCTGGCACTAAGAATGTTAAGGCGGATGCCCTCTCGAGGAGTTTCCTTGCGGACTCTCCTGAGTTATCTGATCCTTCTGTTATTTTGAAAGAGGGTGTAGTTCTTTCCACCATCTCACCCAATTTGAGACTTGCTCTAAAGGGATGTCAGGAGGATAAGCCCGAGCGCTGCCCGGTTGGAAAATTGTATGTCCCGGACCAGTGGAAAAAGAGTGTGATGTCTGAGATTCATTGTTCCGCGTTGGCTGGTCATCCCGGAATTTTTGGTACCAGAGACTTGGTTAGTCGGTCCTTTTGGTGGCCTACCTTGTCTCGTGATGTCAGGGAATTTGTGCAGTCCTGCGGGACTTGCTCTCGCTCCAAGCCTTGCTCTCGCTCTAGTGGTTTGTTGATGCCATTGCCTGTGCCCAAGAGACCATGGACCCATATCTCTATGGATTTCATTTCCGACCTCCCTGTTTCTCAGAGAATGACCGCCATCTGGGTGATTTGTGATAGGTTTTCCAAGATGATACATCTTGTGCCATTACCTAAGTTGCCTTCCTCCTCTGAATTGGTGCCGTTGTTCCTTCAGCACGTGGTTCGTTTACACGGCATTCCTGAGAACATTGTGTCTGACAGAGGAGTCCAGTTTGTTTCCAGATTTTGGAGGACCTTTTGTTCTAAACTTGGTGTTCAATTGTCTTTCTCCTCGGCGTTTCATCCTCAGACCAATGGTCAAACTGAGAGAACAAACCAGACATTGGAGACTTATCTAAGATGCTTTGTGTCTGCTGATCAGGATGACTGGGTCTCTTTTTTGCCTTTGGCTGAGTTTGCTCTTAATAATAGGGCTAGCTCTGCCACTTTGATGTCTCCATTTTTCTGTAATTCTGGGTTTCACCCTCGATTTTCTTCAGGACAGACGGAGGCTTCTGTCTGTCCAGGTGTTGACTCTGTTGTGGAGCGTATGCAACAGATTTGGGACCAGGTTGTGGAGAGGTTGTCCCTCTCTCAGGAGAAGGCCCAGCGGTTTGCTAACCGGCATAGGACTGATGGTCCTCGGTTTAAAGTGGGGGACTTGGTCTGGTTGTCCTCAAAAAATATTCCTTTGAGAGTGGCATCTCCTAAATTTAAGCCTAGGTTCATTGGACCTTATAAGATCATGGAGATTCTTAATCCTGTTTCTTTTCGTTTGCTTCTTCCAGGGACATTTAAGATCCATAACGTGTTCCACAAGTCCTTGTTGAAGAGGTTTGTTGAGCCAGTGGTTCCTACTGCTG
The DNA here is from genome assembly GCA_033576555.1 of Oophaga sylvatica. Taxonomy (NCBI): domain Eukaryota; kingdom Metazoa; phylum Chordata; class Amphibia; order Anura; family Dendrobatidae; genus Oophaga; species Oophaga sylvatica. The sequence goes on from JARQOD010000005.1 coordinate 341,861,744, forward strand.
TGCCTCCTGACCCTGTTTTGGTTGAGGGCAATCTGGAGTATGTGGTTGAGAAAATATTGGATTCTTGTTTTTCTAGACGGAAACTCCAGTATTTGGTTAAGTGGAGAGGTTATGGTCAGGATCAGGAAGACAATTCTTGGGTGTTTGCTTCGGACATCCATGCTAGGAGACTCATCCGTGCGTATCATAGAACTCATCCTGACCGACCTGGTTGCTCAAATGAGGGTTCGGTGACCCCTCCTCAAGGGGGGGGTACTGTTGTGAATGGGTTTGAGATGAGTTCTGAGCAGAGACTCCCTCTGGTGGTTACTAGCGGTACTGGACTGTCCAGTGAAGATTGTGAGGATTGGGAATCAGGTGTTACTGACTGGTCTTATATAAGGGAGTCGCCTTCCCATCAGGGTTGCCGGTGATCAATTGTTCTGGTCTCAATCCTTGATTCCTGATTCCTTTGTAGCCTGCTGTGTTGTGTCTGCATCTCCTGCTTACAGATAAGACATTTCCTTCTTTTTGTTTTTGTGCTTTATTTTTGCATTTTGTCCTACACTTCTGTGGGGGCCTTCTGGGTCCCCTCCGGGGGCTTTTGCCCTCTCAGTTTAGTTCAGCCATTGATGTTTGTACATTTGTTTTTTTCCAGTTTTTTCAGTGGCTGCTGTTTTTATTTTGTTACACCAGAGAACTAATTTAGGTGGTAGAGGTCGTGTGATCTCAGGTGTTTTTGAAATTAGTAGAGTTGGTGCTTTTCAGGGTTTTTTGGGATTGCAGTAAGTACCCTTCCTATCCTTTTCTATTTAGGTAGTTTGGGCCCCAACGTTTGCTCATACTATTTTCTGTCTGTGTCAGTATTTCTTCTTGTCTAACCGCCATTACATGTTTGGGGGCTTTCTGTTATCTTTGGGGATCTGCTCCGGGGCAGATAGCTTTCCTCTTTCTATCTTTAGGTGTAGTTAGTTTCTCAGGCTGTGACGAGGCGTCTAGGACCAACGTAGGAACGCTCCACGGCTGCCTATAGTAGTTGTGGTGGTTAGACAGAGTACTGCAATCTCATAGATTCCAACTGCTCTGGTGTATTGCCCTTTTTACCTGCACTCCTCAGCTACCGAAACATAACAGAAACCTGTCACAAGGTTTGTCCTATGTAAGGCCACCACCTTTCAGCCCTGACATACAACATTCTAATATAATGTTTATATGTCCCAAATGTGGCCTGTAAGACAAGAAAAATACATTTTATTATACTCACATTTGGGGAGGTCGAGTCCGATGGGCATCACTGTCTTGGTTCGGTGCCTCCTATCTTCTTGCGATGCCGTCTTCCTTCTGTGCTTCATGTGGATGATGCATTAGAATGCTGTATATCAGGGCTGAGATGTGGTGGTCTCATCTCACATGGGACAAACCTGCTGACAGGTTCCCTTTAAGACAATAATCTGGTTGACATACTAGCTAAAATTTTGTCATACATTTATGACAATCTGCCGTAACCACCGATCGACCAAGCCACTGCACGACCAGCTCTACCCTCACCTACTGTATCCTCACCCATCCCTTGTAGATTGTGAGCCCTCGTGGGCATGGTCCACTCTCCTCCTGTACCCGTCATGACTTGTGTTGTTTAAGATTACTGTACTTGTTTTTATTATGTATACCCCTCCTCACATGTAAAGCGCCAGGGAATAAATGGCGCAATAATAATAAATAATAATAATTTAGGTTCGCTATTATGTAATTATACAACTTTTTAAAGTTTCGTAACAATTTTTGTGATATATATGTGTGAAAATAAAGGACATCTGGATGATGGAAAATAATTATATATATATATATATATATATATATATATATATCACTAAATGTAAATCATTTCATCTATTATAGGACAGAAATTGAATTAATAGATGGAAAGTAAAGCTAAATCCCATTACAATATTTCACCACATTCATAGATATGTAATTCTATAAAATCTTGATGCTTGCTTATGAATCAGTCAATGACGTTGAATAAAAGCATCCATTGTTTTCTTTCAGCTAATGACCTTTATTAGGTGCTGAAGGTCAATCTCTGTCTCTTGTGCTCAGTGCCACTATTACTCTGAGACTGTAGCCTGTTTGTCATGTGCACTACTAATGCATTCTTTACTAATATCCAGTATCTCCCGAGGATACAACATATTTCCGGTTATACTACTGCTTTGTATAGTCAGACTTTACATTTGTGGAATACATGGAAGAGTGCTAATGTAGGAGAAGAGAGGTGACCATTGTTGGTCAGCGGCTAATGAGAGACCTCTATTGGGCCATTTGTATATGCGCCTAGACCTTATTTTTATGTTTCATTTACCTTACTGAGGTTTGAAGATCAAAAATATTAAATCTACAAACCAGCAATATGTCTTATGCATATGGTGAGAATTTTTTAAGCTCAGTGTTAATTGATGACCTGAATATGTTAAATGGGCATTCCCATCTTCAGACGTGAGGCAAATCGCATGGACTGACTTCTAGGATTAGATCGGTGTGGATTTTAACTAGCATTACATTTCATTATTGTGAGGATCTATCAGTCTTTGTTCAGTTGTGGCAGTCAATCATATATGTTAGCTATTCTAATTGGTTAATCTATGAACAGGATTTACTTGAATGTCCCTTTTAAGGCTTCATTCAGACATCAATGATTTTTCTTGTGCCAAAAGATGTTATGAGTGTCATCACTCTTGTTTTTCATTGGAGTTTCATCAGTTTTTTCAGTTTCATCAGGTTTTCTCTGATGAAAAAAAAATGATGAAGGTTTCTCAACCTTCTCATATTAAAGAGTCCATGTAAAGCAGCCAGCACACATTCTGTCTGAATTTTTCATGGACTCATAGATTTGCATTGGCGATTTTGATCCAAGAAAAGGATGAAGATTAGACATGTCTCTGTGATTTTTTTGTGGACCACTAAGTCCATAAAAATACATGCGCATGTCCCATGCACTACATTAGGTAAGAGTTCTACAAGGAAAAAAACAAGTTGTATGCATAAAATGAATGATGCCTAACTAAACATATTGTTATCAATCTACTTTAGACCTAGGCTACACTGCAACTTTTTATAGCACTACTGATTGACATTCACTTTTAAAGGGAATCTGTCACCCCATTTTTCGACCATCAGCTGAGGCCACCGCTATCAGTGGCTTATCTACAGCATTATCTACAGCATTCTGTGAAGAAAAACGAGTTATATTATACTCACCCAGGGGCGGTCTGCTGTCCGGTCCGATGGGCGTCACGGTTCGGTGCCTCCCATCTTCGAGCGAAGCCCTCCTCTTAGCTTCCGTCGAGGCTCCGGCGCAGGTACACTGCTCTGCCCTGTTGAGGGCAGAGCAGAGTACTGCAGTGCGCAGGCACCGGGAAAGATCAGAGAGGTCCGGCGCCTGTGCACTGCAGTACTCTGCTCTGCCCTCAACAGCGCAAAGCAGTGTGCCGCAGCCAGAGCCACGATGGGAAGCTAATTAGAGGAGGGCTTCGCTAGAAGATGGGAGGCGCCGGACCGCGACGCCCATCGGACTGTAACCGGACCGCAGACCTCCCCTGTGTGAGTATAATATAATTCGTTTTTCTTATCTTTCAGGTGACATCGGGGGCTTATCTACAGCATTACAGAATGCTGTAGATAAGACCCTGATGGCGGTGGCCTCAGCTGATGGTCGAAAAATGGGGTGACAGATTCCCTTTAAGAGTCAGATGTCTACGTCTACAAAATTGCCAAAAAATTATCCAGCTTGATTTTTAAACTCAATAATTAGTGCTATGAAAAGTCACATTGCAGCCTTAGCTTTAAATATGGGTTCTACAGAGCCATTTTACTGCAATTCAATGGCAAGAGTTACTTATACAAGTACATACACAAAAAGTTGTGTAACCCACATTAAACATGACTCCAATTTGGGACATTAGGAACCAGCACCATTTTTCAAATCTGGCATGTGTCACTTTATGTGACAATAATGTTGGAATACTCACAGTGTAAAGGAGAGCAATAGAAAAGGTGAGCACTCAGCAAGTATAGGGTGTGCTGGCTGGACTGGAAAATTCCAAATATTCAAGTATAAGATAATCAGCCACACTCTCAGATGATTGCAAAAGAGTTCCATTTAATTTTAACATGGAGTCATCAATCGCTCGCAGCAGCTCATTCACCAGGGGTTCCCTCCTGGACGATCGCATCGTGACACTGTCCAGGATGAAAACTATTTATCCCCCCCAGACATGAATTACGGCGTGGGACAGAATGACTGACAGGTAAGGGGTATTGTTGTTTTTTATTTTTGTTTCATTACAGGAGAACGAGGGCTTTGATGGAATTAGGTGTTAGGTGAGTATAACTGTGTTTGTTATTTTTAAATAAAAGTGTAAAAGTGTTTTGTTTTATTTCTAATATAGGACATTACCTGGCTGTGTATTTACCATATCACTGTAAGATTAGTAATGGATAGGTGTCTCATAGACGCCTCTCCATTAGTAATCTGTGGCCTTGATATCACCTGACAATACAAAGGTTACATCAACTCCACAAATATGAACCCCACTTGCCACCTCTACAGGGCAAGTTGGAAGATCCGGGCAAAGCACCAGACTGGTGCATCTAATGGATATGCCTTTTCTGGGCAGCTGCGGGCTGCAAATTTTAGGCTGGGGGGCAATATCCATGGCCCCTTATCAGCCTGAGAATACCAGCCCCCCTACTATCTGCTTTAGCAGGGCTAGTTGTCACAAATGGGGGAACCCATGCCGTTTTTTAAAATTATTTATTTAAATAATTAAAAAAAACTGTGTGGGGACCCCTCTATTCTTCATAAACCAGCTGACAGCTGAGGGTTGCAGCCCCCAGTTGTGAGGTTTTCCTTGCTGGTTATCAAAAATACTGGGGAACTCACGCCATTTTTTTTTAAATTATTTATTTACAGCGCAAGAGCTGGCTAATAAATAATCCCATCAGCAGCTCTTGCGTTAGCTGTTATTAGAGGCAGCAGGTGTCGGATCATGGGAGCTGTAGTCCCATCAGCTGACACCGGTGACTGGAGATAACCTTTATACCTCCGATCACAGCTGAGTGCTCACTCTGTCTTTTGACAGTGTGGGAACTGCGGCTCTCTGACCTGCGGGGATGATTTCATCGCTGATCAGAAGCGATGTTTGCTTCGCTGTCATGCACATGACAGCGCGACAAACACCCAGTGTTCAGGCAGCCAAACCCGAACAGTAACACGGACTTCCTGGTGTCCGTGCCCAAACAGTAGGTATTCGGTACGGATGTCGAACTTTACTGTTCGGGTTCGCCCATCTCTACCAACTAATACATCCAGTTTGCTGGACCATAGAGGGCCAGCCAAATGGTTATAAAAAATAATAATAATTCTCACCACTTAGCTGTCCTGCCCTCCACGTAGCCCATCATCTGATCCCCAATGCCTTATCTTGTCCTCTTCCCACATCCTTGATTTTATTTCACTTGCTCACTCCAGGCTAGGACTTCCAGCACAACTAAGCCTCAGATGTCCCTGGCAGTGCACATTGAGACATGATACAGTATGTAACTACAAGTTGCCATGTCAAAAATACTAGCCTAGAGTAAAGAGGCCAACTCAAATACTTGAGATAAGGGAAGAGAAAAAGAAGTGGCATGTAGGACCAGATTGTCGACTGCGAGAATGGTGGAACATGTGAGAGGTGTTGGGGCAGGAAAGCTCAAAGCTTCTTTATTGGAACTTGTAGCATTTGAACTTTGAGAACATAGTGAAGCATTCATTGCTTCTCATTGCCCACGTTGTGCTCAAAAGGGAAAGTGGCTTTTAGATTGAAAATTTGGGTAAAATATTTCTTGATCATCATGTTGCCTTTTTTAGAGCTGCTGATGTATTAGTATAATGGAAACCTTAATATTCCAGAAAATATTGATTTTTTGTAACGCAGTCCATGTGAATTCTGCAAAATGGGGACCAGGTACAGCAAGCACCTCACAGAACAATAGAAGCCTACGAAAAGGTTAAAAAAACATACTGACTTCAATGCTCACCTCTCTGTACATCTACTTCTCCCTTCCTGCTGTCTGGTCCTCCATACACTGTCACATCTCCAGAATTGTGTTTACTCTAGGATGAGGCTGCTGTCTACAGTGAACACCAGACCAGAGACGTGATGCAACGGAGGCACGGAGAGTAGATAGAGAGCAGCAAGATACCTGGACAGGTGAGTATGTTTTCGTTTTTAATCTTATTGCAAGCTGCATACTTCTTCTCCCTGCCCACTGTCTGGTCCTATGTTGGAATTCATTTTTGGGCCCAAAGTTCATTCGAGGCCAGGGCTTTTGGCCACAAGCAAGCCCTGGAGGTCACTACACGTGTGTAGTTAACCTCTTGTGATAGGAAGTTCCTGCCCTGAGTGAACACCGATTTGGAAGAATGGAGCAGTGAAGGTGTCTGGAGAGGTGAGTAGAGATGGGAGATTAAGTGTTTTTTTTATTTTTACACCTTACATTATGCTCAGGGGTCTTATGAGACACCACAGTATAATAAGGGTCATAAATTAATGGAAAATAACTGTAAATCAAATTTCCCGGGAAAATCTGCGCGAACAGGTTAATTCAAACTTTGGCAGATCTGCTCATCTCTAGTACACACAGATGTTTTTCCTGACATTAACCCCTTTGAGATGGAGCCCTTTTTAGTTTTTGTGTTTCTGTTTTTTGCTCCCCTTCTTCCCAGAGCCATAACTTTTTTATTTTTCCATCAATTTTGGCCTTGTGAGGGATTGTTTTTTGCGGGACAAGTTGTACTTTTGAACGACATCATTGGATTTACCATATTGTGTACTCAAAAACTGGAAAAAAATTCCAAGTGAGGTGAAATTGCAAAACAAAGTGCAAATCCACAATGGTTTTTTGGATTTTTTTGCTGTGTTCACCAAATGCTAAAACTAACCTTCCATTGTGATTTTTCATGTCATTAGGAGTTCAAAGACACCAAACATGTCTAGGTTCTTTTTTATTTAAGTGGTGAAAAAAAATCCAAATTGTGTCATTTTTCGAGACCCGTAGCGTCTCCATTTTTTGTGATCTCAGGTCGGGTGAGAGCTTATTTTTTGTGTGCCAAGATGACGTTTCTAATGATATTTTTTAGTGCAGATATGACCTTTTAATCGAATTCTTCCCCATGGTTATCTGTTACTGGTTTTTATAGATGTGCCAGCTCTAGATGTACAGTTTGTCCATATGCTTTGGACAAGACCAAATTATTTTTTTCATATAAAGGTTTTTCTCAACCAGTTGTCACCTTCATGAATTGTGACAGCCAATTCGTTGTTTATTGCATTTGTTGTAGGGTGCAATATATTGGCTGCACAACTCATAAAGTTAAAAAAAGGATAGCGGAGCACATAAAAAACATTGAAATAAAAAACGCTTCTTATTCTGGAGCTGTAAAACATTTTATACAAGACCCATCAGGGCAATATTGATACCTTTGTATTTTATGGTCTAGAAAGGGTTAATATTCCGATACGTGGGGGGGATAGACAAAAATTACTCCACATGCGAGAAGCTTTTTGGATTCTGTACAGGGGCGTACATAGAAATCATGGGGCCCCATAGCAAAAGTCTGAATGGGGCCCCCCCAAAAAAAAAAACAGGTGCTCTTAACTCCACACACACACACACACCTGCAGTGCATGCAGGGCCCCCTACACCCTCCACAGTGCGTGCAGCCGGGCCCCCCTCCCTAAGGTGCAAAGTGCAGTCAGAGCCATTGTAAATGTAAAGTGCCAGCACAGTGAGGGGACACATTTAACAAAAAAAATCGACCCCCAGCCAGGCTCACCATCTTGTGTGTGCAGTGGCGTAGCAACTGTTTGTGGGGCCCGGGGCGGCTGAAAAATTTTCCGCCCCTTTGGTCATTGATAATCCTGAAGCATTCACCATTACAACCAAAAAAAGGCTCAAAGTAAATACCTTTCACCTGTAAAATCAGCATGGCAAAAATACACACTGCAAAGCAGCAACACACAGTATGGACTTGTGTTTATGATGTGCTTTATCCTCCTTGGACAAAAAGGACTTCTTTAGGCTTGGCTCACATTTATACAGTGCAGTCTGCTGGACAAATATGTCTGAATTGCAAAAAAAAAATGGTATTCAGACGTATATGGAGGCATACACAAACCATAATGGGCAACACGTAGTGTAAAAAAAATGTTCTTCTGACTATGTTTTGCCCTGATCACGTTGTATTGTGGGAAAAAAAACATAATTGACCAAAGGTACGCGTTTTTAATGTGGGGTGAAAAAAAGTTTATTCCTCTGGACACCTCCTCACAGAACTGATGCCAAAATGGAGTGGGATGGGACTGTTGACACCAGTAAAACTGGATGGAAAAAAAATGATTCTTTTTAAGTAAAAAAACATATAGAGACAAAGATGGAAGTACGATATGTATCAAATGTACTTGTTTAAATTTGTAGGTTGATGTATGGCATACGTTTTAATGTATACGTCCAACGCATTAAGTCTGCAGGTGTATAAATGTGAACCTAGCCTGACGGAACATGCTGCATAGTGTGCTCCGATGTAAGAAGTGTGGTACCTAATCTGACAGCAGGTACAAGCAATGCCCATCATTCATGGCATCATATAAGACAGGTAGACGGATGTCATATCTTTGTATATGAAATGATTGGAATATGTAAGCTATGCAAAGTTCCAACATGTGTACAAACTACAAGACACATTTTATCACAGGTAAGGGGACACAGAAATGCCGCACACAATATCTTCATAACATCTGCAGAACTTCCACTCTCAGGCACCTCATGAGCTCAGCACGCCCCATGTAATTGCTGTCTCCCAGGTGCATGCCTCTGGGGTGAAGAAGAAGAATAAATTAGTAACATTTATTGGCTGCACCATGATTTCCAGGGCATTGCACATTTTTAGTATTGCATGAACATGCATTGTTGCACACCTTGACAGTGAAGTTGGTGGTGGGACATAGACTGGACATGGTCTTACCTACAGCTAGGAAGCATCATCCTGCCTGGTGGTGGTACAGGGGTTAAATCACATGAAACCAGCTCTAATGGAGAAGCATTGTGAGGAGTACAGAAGGGTGGCTGCAGTGCATGCAGGGCAATCCTCCTCCTCCACAGTGCATGCAGAGCCCCCTCCTCCACCCTCCACAGTGCCTGCAATCAGGACCCCCTCACTCCCTAAGGTGCAAAGTGCAGCCAGAGGCTAGCCATTGTAAATATAAAGTGCCAGCACAGTGAGGGGACACATTCAACAAAAAAATCCACCCCATACCCCAGCCAGCAGGGCTCACCATCTTGTGTAGTGTATCTCTCCCTGAGTGAAACTTATGAATGTTTTCTGCTTCCTGTGATGCACGTGTCTCTGGCTGCAGGCTGGCTTTCTTATGCAAATGCAGCCAGAGACTTAAGCCATCTGCTGACCAGGAGACAACAAGGAAAGGGGACCTTCAAGGGGGTTTACAGTGTCCGGCCGTCGCTTATATTTAATTAAAGGAGATAGTACTGTGTCAGCACAGCACAGCTGCCAAACGACAGCGGCCGTCGTGGGCCCCCTCACCTGTCTGGGCCCCATAGCTGCTGCTTAGTCTGCTCTATTCACGGAACGCCACTGATTCTGTAGCTTGATGCAAAGTTTCCTAATTGCATGAATTTTAGAAATGATCTTTATTATATTTATTGATTTTTCTGACATTTCTGTCTCATGCTACTACTCTTCAAGGGCTGCCACTTTAATGTGTAATTGTGATGTTTTTCTGATTGGCTTATTGCTGCTATATTATTCGCTTGTATTTTGTTTTTAATTACCTATGACTAAGGGTGCCTACAGCGCACCAGAAACGCATCAGCTGTTCTTTGCATTTTAATATGGCATATTAGCCAAATAAAGTTTGTTATTTTAGAAGGTTGGTGTGCAGAATTTTCCTCCCTTTTTTTGGACCTTTTAATCGCCCGTTATTGTATTTAAATGCAATGTTGTGCAACTAAAAAAACGGAATTCTGTCATTTTTGAGTTTTTTTCTCATTACGCCATTTACCGAGAGGGTTAATTATTTTTTCATTTTGATAGATTGGGTGATTCTGAATGTGGTGATACCAAATATGAGTATGTTTGATTTTATTTATTGTTTTATTTTGAATGGGGCAAAAGGGGGGTGATTTGAACTTTTATATATATATTTTTTTTTAATATTTAAAAAAACTTTTTTTTTTTACTTTTGGCATGCTTCAATAGTCTCCATGAGAGACTAGAAGCTGTCATAACCTAATCGGCTCTGCTACATATAGGTGATGATCAGATTACCTGTATGTAGCAAAATAACTCACTTGCTCCAACCACCAGGCGTTGATCATAGCAATCTGCCATTGACAACCATAGTGGTCTGCAGGAGACCACTGGTTGTCGTGCCAACCCATCAGTGACCCAAGATCACATTACGATGGTCATCAATTGGCGGATTCGCATGTTAAATGCCGCTATCAGAGTTTGACATCGGCATTTAACAGGTTAATAGACATGGGTGGATCACATGTCAGCTGTTCAAAATAGCTGACATATGTCAGGAAAGATGTGGGCTCATCGTCGAAGCTCACATCAAAGGGAGAGACACGGCATGCGCTTTACTAGTATGGCCCATGTCGCAAAGGCTTTAATGAACAATGGAGATGGCAGAGTAAAAATATAATTATTTCTATAGCTCTTTTGTGGTCCAGTCGCCACAGAGATACCGCACCTCAGCGAAAGGTGTGGTACTCCGCTCTCAGGTAAGGAGGGGTCACTACCCAGAACCCACACACTTGCACTCAAAACCAGACCTCTCAAGGCCAGGGAGGGACTGGATAGAGGGTGTGGGTGGAGTCAGTAGAGAGGGGGCAGAGCTTAAGAAGTGACAGATAGAAGGAGCAGTCAGTTGGTGCTGGGGACTCGAGCAGTGAGAAGCTGAGGAGAGTGAGAGGTGAGAAGGAAGACAGAGGAGTCAGAGAGAAGCTCCAGAGAGAGGAAGAAGGGGTCCTAGGGGTACGGGAAGTAAGCAATCCACCCTGTGGCGCCCGTATCCACGCTGACTATAGTCGGGTGAAGGGACCAGGTCGCACTAAGGGGAACAGGCCCCCAATAATAGTGGAGAAAATAAAGACTCAGCTAGCAAACCGGAGGCTGAGGTATCTGTACAGTATGTGCCTCAGCCATATCCGCACATGTTTGCTGAAAAGGCAGCCGGATAGGATCAAGGGGACCTAGAGTATGTCGCCCGACAGGATCCGAGGCTGCTAGCTTGGGACACTTTGTGCATAGCGCAGGGCAGGAGATGCGATAGCCAGCACAGGGAGACGGCCAGAGAAAGAACATCAGAAGGGAGTCCTGGCAAAGTGTTTCCCAAATTCCTTGAGAGCTGGCTTGACCACCTACTCAGAGGACACAGCACCCCGGCTGGGGATTGTTTCCACAACAGTGATTAAACTCAAAGACTGCACCCTGCTGTGTCCTCTGAATTATTTACTGTGTCATCCACCATGCATCATGACCTTTACCATCATCTACTTTAAACTCTAATACAGCCCTGGGGCCTAGCACTACCCGTGGAAAGCTGCGTCACCAACTGCCCCAGAGGATTTGAATCGCAATATTGGCTAACACCTTAATTGCCGAACACCACTGGTGGCCTCATGAACATTTTCCCTTTTTCTCCTTTTACTTTTATTTTTCCCTTTTCATCATATTTATTTTCAAACACCTTTTTATTGGATGCCCAGGGCCACGGACAATGCAATGTTGTGCACGGACAATGCAATTGTTCTGCTGTGACAATTCCTCTGAAGAACCGTCAGACCCGGGTCCAAGTAACCCCTGGCCCTGGCGGGCATTCCATGTACATTTTAGCACAAAATAATTTGTGTTTAGTTTGTGTTTCTGTGAATGGACAGTATGTTAATTATTATGCTTTGTTTTATGTTTTTCAGAAACACCCTACATGAGTGACGGAACACTGTGCTGATAGAGGCTTAATTTGGTTATTTACAGCACACTGAGTAACAATTTCAAAGGCTCAAGGATAAAAAAAAATAGAAGAAATCCCTAAAAATGAACCATATTTTGCAAATTGCACAACCCAAGGCATTTATTAAGAATAGAGATATTGAAAAGAGAATAGAGCTATTTGAATACTGTTTGATTTATATTGCATATCTGCCACATTACCTTAATGATGTGATGCTTCTTGTCCAGAACTGGCATTCTAAACATCTGGCACCAGTATGTTGTATCTTTATCAGGAATAGGAACCTGTCTTCAAAATACAGATAGCTTCAAATGTATTTTTTGTAATAAATTGTAAGACTATTATAGAAAGTATACATTTTTTTACTTAAATCCTAAAAAGAGAACAAGTGTAAATAAAAGACTTATAGTTTCTTGATTTTATACATGAAATCCAATTTTGTCTAGTTGAAAAAGACACCAAAAGCTGGATTAAATCTTTAAAATATGCATTTTTTCTTTTTAGAATCATCCTAGCCCTGCCAAAATAAAATAAAAAAAATGTATCCAACTAGCCAGTGGGACCTGGCCTTGTAAATTCTACTGTATGTATTATGGCTCTGAACAAAGTCTAAGTTGCATGGAATCCTTACAATGTGTATTTCCCCATGCCTTCAATTTCACACTGATACTCAAAATTATTTTCCATTTGGATTCCATATGAATCTGGAAGTTAAATTTAGGAAATCTGAATTCCTCCTTATTGAGAGGGTGAAACAAATCTAATAAAACTTGAACTAATGTTCTCTCATCCCAAGTGGTGATCATTCTTGATCAACTTTCAAAACAAGCATTCTCTCATTTAAATAAGCATTGATGTTATTTTCCTCTAAGACATCATCTGAGCTTTTTTGAAGCCATCAACTATTTTCTGTATTCTGTGACCAGCTCATGAGGTTGAATATTCAAAAAAATTGCAGTTGTTTTGCAGTATATGAAATATATACAATATTGATTGCCTTATGTACAAATAAATTCCCATTATTGTCATGTAAAATATAAGATTATTGATTAAAACTTACGTACTGATTTGTGAAATTGAAAGAAGGAGTTTCATCAGACAGATATTTTTTCCTTTCTGGATTTAACAGTCGTAAGCTCTTCTGACCTCGATTTAATCCATGGTAAATTGGACCAGTAACTTCAATGTCGCTTGTATGGTATGCCCAAATTACTCGTACTGTGCTTTCCTGTAGAAGCAAAAGACTATGCATTTATAGTTCAGAGTTGCATTCATAAATCAGCAGGTTTCAGTACTGGAATCTCCCAGCGTTCCTTACAGGTTCATTTTTGGCATTTTTCTTCAGATAACACTCAACTTAGACATTGTCATCTTTATTCCACACACTGTACGCTAACTACAGATGAATTAACAGTTATGCTGGTTGTTGTTTGGTGCAGCTCACCCTGGGGTCTATGTATGACCCGGAAGTGACTTTTAGTCCACGTTCAAACCTTCAGTATTTTGTCATTGTCTTTTTACCTCAGTATTTTTAGGCCAAAATCAGGAGTGGAATAATCAGAGGAAAAGTATTATAGAAACACATGCACCATTTCTACATTTCTCACCCACTCCTGATCATGGCTTACAAATACTGCTGTAAAATACAGACTAAATACTGATTGCGTGAACGTGGCTTTACAATGTAAGTCTTTGAAGTCTCGTTTAGACACTCCATATGATTGCATTGTGAGGCCACGTTTATACATTCAGTATTTGTTCAGTATTTTACATCAGTATTTCTAAGTCATAACCAGGAGTGGGTGAAAAATGCACAAGTGGTGACGTATTGTACTTTTGATTGTTCCCCTCCTGATTTTGGCTTACAAATACTGATTTGAAATAGTGAATAAATACTGAGCTTGTGAACATGGCCTAAAAATCACTTCCAGGTCATACATAGACCCCTGGGTGAGCTGGAGAGTTGGAAAAGCTGTCACGTGACTTAGAGGAGGAACAATGCTGAAAACATAGGGAACATGGCAATTGGTGAGTATATTATTATACCTAAACTATACTACACTAACATTTACACAAGTTTAGGGAATAAAAAAATAACAAGAATGCTTCTTAAGATGCACTCCTCTAATAGACAGGGGTTAACTCTACTAATATCAAATTTGTGGTTTGGTATAAATTCTACACTTCCTTGAATCCAGAAAAAGCTCTGTGCATTGTATCTTGTCTACTTAATCGGCAAGGAATGCTGGAAGATTCCAGCTTTTAACTATAGCATGAACTGGATCTCAGGATCAGTATGATATAAGCAATTAATCATAGAGAAATATGAATATTTTCTTATACATATGGATTAATTCCATATGGCAATTCTAATGCAAAGTATAGAGAAATTAAGCAATGTGAAAAGTAAAGAATACTCTAACAATTGTCAATGCTGGCTGATGCCAACTATAAGGCTAAGTGCACACGTTCAGGAATGTGTGCAGAATTTTCCTGAGCAAAAACGGGCTTTTTTTGCGGATTTTGCTCGTTTCTGCGCGGATTTTGCACATTTTTACAGCGATTTTCACTTGAACTTTCGAGATCAATAATATAGCGGGAAAAACGCTAGAATTCCGCGAAATTAATGAACATGTTGCTTCTTTTTCCGCAATGCATTTTTTTGCGGAAAAAAACGCACCATGTGCACAAAAATTACGGAATTAATTCTAAATGATAGGATGCTTAATTCATGCGTTTTTTACGCATTTTTTGCCGCGAAAAAAACGCGAATAATCCTGAACGTGTGCACTTAGCCTCAGGCTAAGTGCACATGTTCTGGATTATTCGCGTTTTATTTGCGGCAAAAAACGCGTAAAAATGCATAAATTAAGCATCCTATCATTTAGAATTAATTCCGCAATTTTTGTGCACATGGTGCGTTTTTTTCCGCGAAAATAACTCATCGCGGAAAAAGAAGCAACATGTTCATTAATTTCGTGGAATTCTAGCGTTTTTCCGCTAATTATTGACCTAGAAAGTTCAGGGAAAAATTGTGGTAAAAACGTGCAAAATCCGCGCAAAAAACGCGCGTTTTTACCGCGAAAAAGTCAGTTTTTGCTCAGGAAAATTCTGCACACATTCCTGAACGTGTGCACTTAGCCTAAAAGTTGCCAGAACAAATAGTTTAGTATGGTGTTTATATTACTTACTGTTATATTTTTATCATGGGGGTCACATGTTTGGAGAGGTCTACTGAATTTAAGAGTAGTATGTGTTCCATTTTCTATTGCATAATCAAGCTTATAGTTTTGCTGAGCGTCTCTGTGAAGGACTCTGTTTTCATCTGTATAGTAATCCTATAAAAAAACAGGTACATTCATTAATAGCATGGCAAAAAATACTTAATGCATTAACTTCTTGCTTATATATTGCCAACAGATTCCATTGCATCACAGAAATATTCTCATTATAGGGGCTCACAATCTAATTTCCACTATCTCAGAACCACAGTCACACACACACTCTGCCTTCAGCGTTTTCTGGCAGCCCATAAAGCATATATGAAGCAGTGACTGGGCATTCACACTGCCACTCCATTGTAATTGGGGTGAAGTTCTAGCAATCGGTGCATGTCCCAGGGATTGACCTCCATGATCAATAAGTTAATATTAATAATAATTTTATTTGAGTAGCATCAATATTTTCTGCAGCTCTTCATAATTCAGAGGAAATATGTACAGACATTATCAGATAATACAGACACACATAATTCACCAATTTAAACAAGAGGAGTGAGGGCCTTACAAGCTTACAAGCTATGTGGAAATTGGGGGGAAAATAAAGTGTTTGTCATGTACAATCTACCCATAAATATAATAAATAAGGTATTAAAGTAAAGCTGCATGATACAATCATCAGCTAGTAACAAATTACTTCAGAGTGCATGAAGGATATGGAACCAGATGATAGAAAGGAGCAGAAAGGGCCATTTCTCCAAAGTGTCCTAGGAGTTATTTTTCAACCCAACAATCCTAGGTCTCAGAACCCTGCTGCCATCTTGGAGCCGGGGTTCTCCATGAAGACCACCAGAGCAACGCGATCACATTGCGATGTTCTGATGGAAGCGCAGGGAGCCCCCTCCCTGCGCGATGCTTCTCTATTCCGCTGTCACTACTGACAGCGGCATCAGAGGGATTAAATGTCCACGATTGGTGTTAGCACCATTCTTGGAAGTTGCTGTGGGGTGTTAGCTGTCACATACAGCTGACACCTGCTTACGATCCCCACGGTGCTCAGCGTGAGTACCACATCATTGTGCCGCCGTACTAGTACTGCTCGGCGCAGAAATGCAGTTCCCACAGAGCAGTACTAGTACGGCTAAGATCGTGAAGGGGTTAAAAAACAAAAAAAAATATTTTGAAAAAAAATTTACAAACGTTTTAGCATTTGACACTGGTTTTTATTACTCCAGGTTTGCCACTGCATCCTACAACTATTATCTGGGCTTTTGCAGCATTCTGAATCCTTTTTTCTAACACCTGAAATTTGTGGTTTCTTTTTCCTTTTTGGGCAGAGTCAATTCATCTGCTTTAAGCAAAAATCAGCAAACAAAAATTTTTGTACTAAATCATTTAATTCTGCAGGTCTATTTAGGCACACCTGTTTAAATTGCTCAATGTAGACACCTACATGCACCCCAATATTACAGCTTACTAGTGTTGCATTCGCCTTTTTGGCCATCACATGTATCCTACCTAGTTTTTATGGTTGATTCCCTGCATGCCTACTGTAGCACTGCTACTGCTCAGGCTACCTTTTCCTGGCTCTACACCTGCCAGACATCTTTTTGCTCACACAATCATATTTTTCTACCGTCATCTTCTGCTTCTGCCACTGCACAGCCAGGCCAACCACACATCCCTTAACTGCCCATTGGTCTTTACAATGATATTCTATACTGCTGCCAATGAGGCTATAGTTGCTGGTCCTACATTGCCACATATCACCCTGCCTGCTCTGTCACTTCATAGCCAAGCCAGCCACAGTTCTTCTGGCTGGCCACTGTGTTTTACAGTGCTATAATTTAGTGCTACTGCCATGGCTGCCACTGATGACCATACAGCTGTCAGACATCTCCTTGTCTGTTCCATCATATTTTTATATCGGGAGGCTTCTGCTACTGCGAATGCCGCTAGATGCCCAATTGCCCATACACATCTACACTTGTCCAGTGTGTTCCATGAAACAACTGCAAGAGGGATACCTTGCTTGATAAAAAGTCTTTGTAGTTGTTTCATCATTTTGAAAAAGGCAAACTTGTTGCAGATAGCAAAGAAAATGGATAATCTTGTTTTAAAACAGTTAAACTGTTCCTGCTCCTTAAATTTGGACAGATTGTAAAACATTTGCTCATTTAGCAAACAAGAAAGCTCAGAAATGATGACCCTTCCTAAAAAAGATTTGTTGTAACATGAGATTTTTGCTGCAAAAGTAGTAAAAGAAAAATTAATTGGGTATAACTGTAATTGTATCAAACTGCAGAATAAAGGTATACTTCATGGTAAACACTAAGAAAATTATAAATAAAAAGCAATTATGGTACTGATTTATTGTTTTTTATCCTCTTATGCAAAAAGATGGAATAAAAGGAGATCAAAAGTTGCATGTGCCCAAAAAAGATTCAAGTGAAAACTACACAATTTGTCACGCTAAAAATAAGCCCTAGAGACCTATGTCCTAAAACAAAATAAAAAAGTTTTTGGTAAAGTTGAGCACATTGTTCAAAATTTGAATTTTCTAGCTGCACCAAATTTTACCCCAAAATTTGATTTCCTGAGTATAAATTTGCCATAAATTGTAATTGTAGAAAGCTTCTAATTGCCTTAACAGGCACAGTAATCATCAGTAAGGCCGGAGTCACAATAGCGAGAAATAACGAGTGCAATGCGAGAAAAAAATCGCATTGCACTTGGACCAATGTTAATCTATTGTGTAGCTCCCATCATCCGATTTTTTCTCGTCCGTTTTAGACGTGCGAGTGAAATCGCAGCATGCTGCGATTTGCACTGTATTACAGCCGAGACTCGCCAATGCAAGTCAATGGGTGCGTGAAAACATTGGATTGCACACGAACCACACGTGTGACTTGCGAGAAATACGGAAGACTTCTCTTGGTGACAGGAAATTCAATCAAGCTTTATCAGGAAGTTTTGACATGCAAATTACCCTGGCACACTCCACAGCAAACCAGGAAGCACGCCTCCACGGAGTCAAGCATCATGGCCAGACATATAAATGTTGAGATGCTTATTGTCTTGGTTCAAGAAAGGCCTGTGCTTTGGAATCAACGCGACGCCCATTATGCTGACCGCACACGGAAGGAGGCGGCATGGAGGTCAATATGTGGCCACATGTTCCCCGATTTTGTAGACCAACGTCGTGAGGTGCAGCAAGAAATTAGTAAGTTGATTGATATAACAAGTTTATAATGAGTTAACCTAAAACCTTAAATGCAGGATATCTCATGTGTTTACTATATGAGCCTTATTTTATAATATACACATGCTCAAATAGCAGCTCACATTACACTGAGGCCTACATGGTCAAACACACACAATGTGATTGATAAGGTTTTTAATCTCGTTAAATTTTCAGTGAATGATATCACTAGACGGTGGCGGAGTTGCCGGGACCAGTACAGGCGGGAACGGCAGCAATTAGGCTGGAGTGGTGATGCAGCCCCCAAAAAACGAAAATATATCTACTATGACCGGTTGAAGTTTCTGGCACCAAGCATGGATCTTAGACCGTTAGTGCATGCATCAAGGTACACCTTTTACACATGTTGTACGGGCAACAGTAATAATTTATTGTAATGCTCAATGTTTTCTATCAAACAGAACGGAGTCAAACCTTACTGAAAGAGAGACTGCTTCAGACTCCGAGGTCAACGAAGTGGCTGGCCCATCTTCGGCACCCCCTGACAGCAATCAACCACCACCAGCAGCACCAACAGCAACAGCATCAGCAGCACCATCAGCAGCAGCATCAGCATCCACACTGGAGGCTAATCCCCAGGATGATGAAGGGGCCCACAGCAGCAGTCCAACTGTGCCTCTAGAGATGTCACCCCTGCCTTCTGCCATACCACGTCGTGGCCGCTGCAGAAGGGTGCTTTCCACCTCTGGCACAAGAAGGCAAGCTGATACAGGGGTGTTGGACTATTTGTCCAGGGCTGCCCATGGCGATGGGGAGGAAGCCTTCTTCCGCAGTCTGGCACAATACTTGCGTCTGCTGGCTCGTTCTGTGAGGTTGCGGGCCAGAGGTGCAATACAAATTCTCCTTGACGCATGTACACCACCAAACAATCCTACTCCTGTTTTTCTTTTTTGGAAAGGTAGCAAATGTCTGGCAGCAACCTTCTGCCGCTGCAAGACCTTCCAGAGAAGCTGTCAGGAGCAGTAGCTTCGGCACCCCCCTCCTCCCAGTCACAGTCCACCCAAACCACAGTCCAACCTCACTATGGACACATGTCTGACTATAGTGCACCCAACCAGGGCCAACAGAACTACAGAAAAATATTGTTTATAATTGTAATATTGGGACCCTGAGTTTGGCGGCTTACGCACACGGATGTGCTTCCCATCCAGGGCTCCAAGACAGTGTGGAAACTGGCAGGTCTCCTGAAATCCACGTGCTATACGCAACCAGTCTTCCATTTGTGGCTCAGGCATGACCAGTCGATGAAGTCGGGACCAGATTTCTACGCAAGTAGACCTCACAATCCCAGAGATGGTTGACTTTCCAATTAAAAATTCTAAATGCAGTGCTGCATATGAGATCCCAGTGGAAAGGAAGCTAAAAGTAAATGAACAAAAAAGCCATTATAAGTTATGCAATTAAATAGCAGTTGATACATTGATGACAGTTTTAGCCTATACATAAGAAACCATGCAGCAAGAACATTCAAATACATGCAATGGGTTTGTTGGGTAATATACAAGCATATATTCTGATTGTAAAAAATGTGGGTGTTGACACATGCATAAAGAAATGTGTAAATAACTAAGGTATAAGGCCAGGTAATAGATTAGTGTACAAAATACATCATCAATATAGAGGTTTCATACATACCGTAACGTAAGGATTAGGCGCTCCTCAGCAGAAATAGCATTTTGCATCCTGGTGTCCTGAAACGTGATCCCAGGGCGCACAATCTCCAACAAAATATCAAATGTGGCAAAGTACATCCGACAATAAGCAAAAAACTTGTCCGGATGTGTACGCAGAGATGCGTAGAGACGGTGGAAATGCCCTTTACTGAGCCGTTGCCTCAGAAGCGGTTGGACCCACATTCTTCTCCGCCTCCTCGGATCCACAATCCCTGGGTATGGCTCACCAAAACGTCAGGACAAAACCCAGTTGTACAACACACACTCAGTTGTGTTAAAAGTAAGTGTGTCTGCCATGTTTTGGACAAAGCAGAAGTAACACAACACAACCACGGAGTGAAATGCAAAGATTGGAGGGTGCCAGCTGTTGTAGAGGCAATAAATAGGGATGTTAATGAGGATTTTATTGGTTTTCAGGCCTAAAAAACGTTATTAGTCCATTTTACAAGCCAGCAAGGAAATTTCGCCGTACGGATGCCATACGGATGACACACGGATGTTTTGATGCGAGGAAATCGCATCCTCGCATTGCACACGAATACATACGGATCACTTTTCAGGGGACTTTTCTGCATATTACGGCCGTATAATATGGTCCGATTTTTTACTGTTGTGTGTGACCCCGGCCTTAGAATGAATTCAGTAGCAATCTGTTAACAAAAATGTTGTGCAAAACAACCTAATTTCAACAGGATTAGTTTTTTTTAACCTTAATCTCTTAACCCCCAAGGGTGGTTTGCACGTTAATATCCGGGCCAATTTTTACAATTCTGACCACTGTCCCTTTATGAGGTAATAACTCTGGAATGCTTCCATGGATCCTGGTGATTCTGACACTGTTTTCTCATGACATATTATGCTTCATGGTAAAATTTGTTTGAAATAACTTGCATTTATTTGTGAAAAAAACGGTGCTTCACAGGAATTTTTTGAATGTTTAAAAAAATTAACATTTAACTTTTTTTCACTAAAAAATTACTGCAGGTCCATTTTTTTTATTTTCCTAAGGGTAACAGGAGAAATTGGACCCCAAAAGTTATTGTGCAATTTGTCCTGTGTACAGTGATATCCAATATGTGGGGTTAAACACTGTTTGGGTGCATGGCAGAGCTCAGGGGAGAAGGAGCTCCATTTGACTTTTTCAATGCAAAACTGGCTGGAATTGAGATCAGACGCCATGTCGCGTTTGGAGAGCTCCTGATTTGCCAAAACAGTGGAAACTCCCCAATTCCAACTCCAACCCTAACCCCAACACACCCCTCATACCAACCCTAACCATAACCCTAACCGCAAACCTAACCCTAAATTTGAGAATACAGCAGCACTCAATTAATGCAAAAAACGAGAGTTGCTTTATTTATGCGTACAGATATTTAAAAGTGCTTCCTCCCACATGTGCATAGGCTACTCCACCAGACGTGCAGGACATCTGTTAACCCCTCAGTGGTATGTCTGTTTAACCTTTTACTTACTGATTGTATACCTATTTCCAAGCGTGGGTTCTCATATTTCTTCTGTTTCCTCTTTTTGTTCCTCTCCAGCACATTGGGACTTACCCCTTACTGAGTCTAAGTGCTATCCCATTCTTCTCTATAAAGGTTAGTGTATTTCTCTGCTAGTTTGATCATCTAGCCTACCATTTCTGTGATTTTTTTTCATTCAGGGAATTGTGTTACTCTGATTTCTTTCTGCTCCATACGTTTTTCTACGTTTATTTTGCCACAAGAGGTATCCCTCATATTTGGATGCGTATTTTATGCAGTTTGATGTATATATCAATGCCTTGTATATAACATTGTATATAATCTATTTGCAATTTATTACACTTGGGGTAATCATTTTATTTTATTGTGGTCGTGCACTTGTATATGTACAGCATACTTATATTTTATGTTTATTTTTTCAGTGACGTTTTGAGAAAGACCATTACTGGTCAAAACGTTAACCCTCTTCGCCTGCAACTGAAATGTATTTCATACTTTTATGCACCTGGTCATATCTGTACGCATAAATAAAATAACTCTCATTTTTTGCATTGAGTGCGGTTGTTTTCTCAAATTTTTGGACTGCTATTGTTCAGCCAGCACCTCCCGCTGTATAGAGTGCACATAATTCTCTTTAATACACAAAACCTAACCCTAACACATCCCTTACCCAAATCCCAACCCTAACCCTAATCCTAACTTTAGCCCCTACACTAACTTTAGCCCCAACCCTAGCTTTAGCCCCAACCTAACTTTAGCCCCAACCCTAACCCTAGCCCCAACCTAACTTTAGCCCCAACCCTAATCCTATACTTTAGCCCCAACCATAGCCCTAACCCTAATGGAGAAATTGGAAATAGATACTTTTTTAATTTTATTATTTTTCCCTAACTAAGAGGGTGATAACGGGGGGGGTTTGATTTACTACTTATAGCGGGTTTTTATGTTTGGCAGCTGTCACTGTTAGGGGCCTGCGGAACACACCTAATAGATATTAAGGTGAGGTGCGTTCACAGCCCGGTATTCTAGGGGCTTATTTCAGCCAGACCTAACCACATGCATACATGACCACACTGGCGCAAGCACGTAACAGATTCGATACTAGCGCGCCACCATGCGGTCATGCACACCTTTTATAGTAGCAGCTACAGGACCTTCCAGAAAAGGACCAATGGCAAAGCTGCTCCAGAACTAAAGCAGCCTCAAGACCTTCCTGGAGGACCAATGGGAGTCGCTGCAGTACCCGACCATGTGACCCCTGATCTCCTATGAGAGATCTTACCCTGAGCATGCTCAGAAGGGAACACACAGGACTTAGTCCCAACTACGTCTGCTTGCCGCTGACCTGCACTGGTTACAATGGCAGGACCTGAGAAGGCAGCAGTCATCCTCTGCACAGTATTAGACTGGGCGAGACGCTGGGACTGACGTCTCTGCTGAGCAGGCTCCACTGCGGCCGGAGATGTATGGGGGACCGCAGCGGGGATGGCTCGAGATTCCCCTTGTGCAGCAGTGGGAACTCGATCCCTAACAGTCACATGCTAAAAGATGCTTTTTATTACAAAAAAATAGTTTTTGCATCACCACATTTTGATAGCTATAATTTTTCCATATTTTGGCTCGAGTCATGTGAGGTCTTATTTTTTGTGGGACGAGTTGACATTTTTATTGGTACCATTTTCGGGCCCATGACATTTTTTTTTATCGCTTTTTATTACGATTTTTGGAAGGCAGAATTAACAAAAACTAGCAATGCAATTCATGAATTTCTTTTTGGGGGCGTTTATACAGTTTCACGTGTGATAAAATTGATATAGCAGTTTTATTCTTCGGGTTGGTACGATTACAGCAATACCTCATTTATAGCATTTTTTTTATGTTTTGATGCTTTTGATGCTTTTGTACAATAAAAACTATTTTATATAAAAAATAGTTATTTTTGCATCGCTTTATTCTGCGAGATATAACTTTTTTATTTTTTCGCTGATGATGCTGTATGGCGGCTCATTTTTTCCAGGACAAGATGATATTTTTAGCTGTACCATGTATATATGTCTTTTTGATTGCGTGTTATTCCACTTTTTGTTCAGTGGTATGATAATAAAGCATTGTTTTTTTGCCTTGTTTTTTTTCAAGGGGTTCACTAAAGGGGTTAACTAGTGAGACGGTTTTATAGGGCGGGTCGTTACAGACACAGTGATACTAAATATGTGTACTTTAATTGTTTTTTTATTTATATAATAGTAATGGGTTTTTTTGGAACAATATTTTTACGCATGTTAATTTTTTACTTTGTCCCGGGTGGGACATCATTATATAGTGTCAGATAGCTGATCTGACACGTTGCACTGCACTGTGTCAGATTAGCGCTCTGACAGGCAGTGTAGGAGGATTGCCGGTGCCTGCTCTCAGCCTTCTTGGATCCGGGAGCCTGCAGGGAGGAGGCCCTCGGAACAACGTGATCACATCTCAGGGTCTCAGGGGAGAACGCAGGTAGCCCCCTCCCTGCACGATGCTCCTTTATGCCACAGCAGCACTGCGATCATGTTTGATCACAGTGTGACGGTGGTTAAAGTGCCAGGAGAGGTCCATGACCACTCCTGGCACTTAGTGCCGGATGTCAGCTGTGAGAATCAGCTGACACCCAGCTGCGATCGGCCGCGCACCCCCCATGAGTGCGGCCGATTGTCCTTGGCGTACTATCCCGTCCATGAGAATTAAGTCCCAGGGATGGGATAGTACGTCCGATGGCAGAAAGGGATTAAAGTTCTTAAAAAATTTATCAGTTAAATAGTAGGGATAAGCGAGCACTAAAATGCTATGATATCCTTCACTCCAACAAAGCAATTCCTAATGCTTGGATGCTCGTTTCGAGTAGCGATTATATTGGAGTCAATAGGAAATCCAACCATTTTTCCCGCATACCCTACAAGGAGGTCTGAGGGGCAGTGAAAATGTTTAAATGGATGGAAAAAATGCTGAATGAAAGGAGAACATGATGGAGAAGAAGCATCTCTGACTCCCAGACCGCTGCTGAGAACAATGGTGTTACTCCACTTTAAGAACTGACAAAACATACAAAATCTACGAGAAATTGGAGTTTACAGGATAAAAAATGTTAAATTCTTTCCTGTATAATGACTTGTACATAAGGTAAAATAAAAAAAAATAATAATAATAATTTAAGTAAACCAAGATTAAAATATTAAAAAAAAAATTGGAAATTTTCATGTCGCTTATGAAGGAATCAAGAACTGCCAAAACTTAGACAGAAAATGGACTCAAATACTTCCTGAACTAGGCATAAAGGAGGGCATCATACATATTCTGTTCAAGTTGTCATTTAATGGTACTTCTAGACTAGACTCATAAAGGTTATGGACTAAGTGCAAAGCCTGACAAAAATTACAAGCAGGGTCATCTGTTGTGAATGGGTTTGAGATGAGTTCTGAGCAGAGGCTTCCTCTGGTGGTTACAAGCGGTGCTGGTCTGTCCAGTGAAGATTGTGGAGGACTGGGAATCAGGTGTTACTGACTGGTCTTATATAAGGGAGTCACCTTCCCATCAGGGTTGCCGGTGATCAATTGTTCTGGTCTGAATCCTTCATTCCTGTTTCCCTTGTAGCCTGCTGTGTCGTGTCTGCATCTCCTGCTAACAGATAAGACATTTTCTTCTTTTTGTTTTTGTGCTATATTTTTGCATTTTGTCCTGCACTTCTGTGGGGGCCTTCAGGGTCCCCTCCGGGGGCTTTTGCCCTCTCAGTTTAGTTCAGCCACTGATGTTTGTACTTTTGCTTTTTCCAGTTTTTTCAGTGGCTGCTGTTTTGATTTTGTTACACCAGAGAAGTAATTTAGGTGGAAGAGGTCGTGTGATCTCAGGTGATTTTGAAATTAGTAGAGTTGGTGCTTTTCAGGGTTTTCTGGGATTGCAGTAAGTACCCTTCCTATCCTTTTCTATTTAGTTAGTTTGGGCCCCAGCGTTTGCTCATACTATTTTCTTTCTGTGTCAGTATTTCATCTTGTCTAACCGCCATTACATGTTTGGGGGCTTTCTATTATCTTTGGGGTTCTGCTACGGGGCAGATAGCTTTCCTATTTCTATCTTTAGGTGTAGTTAGTTTCTCAGGCTGTGACGAGGCGTCTAGGACCAACGTAGGAACGCTCCACGGCTGCCTCTAGTTGTGGTGGTTAGTCAGGGTACTGCAATCTCATAGATTCCAACTGCTCTGGTGTATTGTCTTTTTTCCTGCACTCCTCAGCTGCCGAAACATAACAGTCATCCATACATCATTGAAGGCCCTAACTGTGGTGTCTGTTTCAAAAATTGTGAATACAGTGTAGTTGTGTTACTTTTACACTCAAAAAGGCTCTGCACACAGTACAAAGCCAGTAAAAATATATAACTAAGAGGGCAACAACTGGAGGAAATGGCCTCATTCACTTATTAAGAAAGTGTAGCTGTGCTACTTCTATGCTCATAAAATCTCTGCACACAGTGCAAATCCAGAAAAAAATTATAAGGAGGGTCATCCTCATATGCTTGAAGGCAACACATGGAGGGCTCCATTTAAATATTGATAATTAAAAATAGCTTATGTGCTGCTGTCATCTGGTGGTGTGGAAAAGTCGGGGATAACCCAAAAAAAAGCCAGCTCACCGATGTTTAAAAGGTCACAGAACTCCATTCTAATGAAACGTGGATATGTGAAAGAGGAAAAAAAACTTGATGTTCCAGCTCCTTTGGGGTTAATATTTCCAAATGTATTCAGTAAAATTAAAACATAACATGCTCCTGGACTGCACAACAGTGCACATGAGGACAAAGAGCAATGCATTTTGATCGTTGTGGTGATCTTTGATAAACGCTTTGATAAAGATCGCCACAGCGATCAAAATGCGTTGCTCTGTGTCCTCAAGTGCACGATAGTGCAGTCCAGGAGCATGTTATGTTTTAATACTATTGAATAAATTTGGAAATTATTATGACAAAGGAGCTGGAAAATCAAGTTTAGTTTCTTTTCCCCTTTGTTCATTTTTATCAGAGTGAGCCTGTCAGCATGTTCTGCTGACAGTCAAAAGCGCATGTCTGTTATGACCCCCACAGCGGCACTAAAAATCGGCTCAGACAAGATGCCAGAGGTAGAGCAGCACAACACCTCAAAGGCAGAGAGAGACAGCTCATGCCAGGTGTCCAGCTTTAAGATCTAACAGTTGAATGTCACAGAGGAGTTAGGGAGTATGCTGGTTTTGTCGACCAGGTATTGCTTGACCATCTTTAAAAACTTTTCCCTCCTTGTCAAAAATACCGTTAATAAGGGCCTGGATGCTGTGAGAGTATCATGAAATTGGCACAGGCCTTTGACAGTGTAGCCCAGCCTCTGCTGTACCTGGTGTGTGTTTTCCTCACCTCTATTCCTGGGTTGGGCAAGGAAGCTAAGATCGGCTAATGGGATTTTTTAAAAAATATTTTCCACAATGGCTTTCCAGTATAGCACCATTTTAATACCCCACTCGGCATCCACCACCTCGTCTTTTGTTTTCCACCACTACATCCTGGTCCACCTGACTTGGCAAGGCAACTTAACAACAACATATCTTATCAGCACCTGTGTCTCATCCTAATCTACCTCTTTAGAAATAATGTGTCTTTCTCCACCGTCATCTTACTGTGACTGTGGCTGCTCTAAGTTTTGTCCATCACTAAACAGCATATCCTCTGTCCCTCTTGGAACATGCAGGGTGAGAGGCCACAATCAAGAAATGATGATGTAAATAGCTCGTCGAGTGTCATAGAATGGGATTACTGGTCTCCTGGGACTCAACATAGTGCGAGGAAGGAGGATCAGGGTGAGGATTAAGTGATCCAAACTCTTGGCTGGTCGGACTAGACCATGTGGAAGACTGGTTGGTGCTGCCAAGCATGCTGGAAGTATTATCTGCTATCCAACCGACCACCTGTTTGCACTAGTGTGGTGTGTCGTGTGTGTGGCCCAGCTACGCCAGGCACACATATTCCAGGAAAATGCACAAGAAGGTAACCGTGAGGCTTGATATTCATTCACGTCACTCACATTTTCCAACACACCCACTAGGGGTATAAAAGGTAGTGACACGTAGCAATCACAGTTCAGTTCAGTCTGTGCAGGAGGAGAGGAGTGGGCACATTCAGTTCATTGTTCAGTCAGCTTCCTGTCTTAGGACAGTGCAAGTTCAGCCATTCAATTCAAGTCTTGGAGGGAGAGGAGATAAGACTGGGATCTGAAGGAGCTCCTGTAGCTCACCTCATACAGAAGTGGAGGCTAGTAAGAGTGGACAAGAGAGGCACTCTAGCCTAGTCAGAGCTGCAATTGAAGCAAGTGAAACAGTACCTCAGGACAAGCTACCTGTATTCTTTGGAAGGAGGAAAGTAACTCTCGGAGCTACAGCATAAACACAGTTGACAGAGTACCTGTGTGCTGCTCTGGACAGGGTCAGAGAAAGGAGAGAAGAAAGGAATCACAGGAGTTACAACAGTGAGTGTACTGAGAACTGTTCAGCGAGCTCTGGAGAAAAGCTGGCATTTTACATCATCGCTACTTGTGCTTATGTTAAGAGCAAGAGCAGGACGAGAGGCACAGTGGAGAAAGATAGAGACTAGTGCATCAGGTACCGGATTACCCGCACTAATTCACCGGACACCGGGGTCCGAAGCGTTGCTAGTGCTTTATGCCTAGTAATAAGAAACACCGGAATCCTCCTGGACTTCAAGTCACAGTAGGTAGCCCTAAGCGCTGATACATAAACGGAGTCAGGGGGAACAAGGACTTTTAGCAGGGCCCTGCATAGAGGGACTTCGTTCTTTGCCAACATCTGAGCATCAGAGACAGAAAAGGCTCTACCACAATGTCGGCCGGGCGTTGCAGCTATTGAACAAGCTGGAGATTAACAGAGTTAACTTGACTTCATGCAAGTTTGTACTCACATACATATAGAGTTAAAGGAGGCCTCTAACCTGCTCAGCGGTTATCCTGAATGTGCATTCTCCACCCCGACCAGCTTCCCGGGACCTGCCTGAAACATCTGCAAGTAAAGGTATGGAAAGAGATTGCCTTGTGTGAGACTGCTTTATTACCTACACTCTGCACCACCATAGACTTCCAGGGACCAGTCTCACCTGTGGGAGACCTACCATCTAGCTGCCCCATAACATCCCTGTGAAGATCCATATAGCAGCGCTGGTCCAATTGATCAGATACCACAGGTGGCGTCACGAACTATCTAATCTACAATTCCCCTGTAAATATCCCCCATTGCATGACCGCCAGGGCCACGGACCGAGTCCCGCTGCCAGTGACATTTCCCATAGAAATCAATGGGCTCGGTGCCGAGTACCCCATAGCCCTGGTACCACCTCAGTGTGGTGCGCGTCATCGTGCCTCCCTGCAAAGTGTGACAGCAAGCTATGTGTCATGTATGGGCATGTTGCTTGCGCTCCAGCAACAGGCGCAGTAGCACCTGCCCCATATCCTTGCTGTCTGCATGCACCATATCAGCACTTCCACTTCCCGCTACCTAAATGTACACCTTACGCATTTTCTAATTGCTAGG
The DNA here is from genome assembly GCA_033576555.1 of Oophaga sylvatica. NCBI lineage: Eukaryota > Metazoa > Chordata > Amphibia > Anura > Dendrobatidae > Oophaga > Oophaga sylvatica. The sequence continues at coordinate 341,891,026 of JARQOD010000005.1, forward strand.
TCTCTGGAAACCAAGTTTCCTTGATTAATTGGAACAAAATTTTTTTAATAAAAAAAATGTTTTCACCTGTAGCAGGCTAAGGATTTTTTTTGTTTCAAACCACTGTAATTTCACACAAAGCACGTTAAACTGTTTGTATGACAATAGCAAATTTTTGGAACAAAAAATGTAGCCACCTGTAGCAGTCCAAGCGTTTTTTTTTTATTTCAATCAACCGTAATTTCACAAAAAGCAGTATGGATGACAAAAGTTAATTTTTTTCACAAAAAAAAAATATGGTAACTTGCATCAGCAATATATTTGGCAATGGACTGCAAAAGTCCTATGCCCTTCCTAGAGACCATATTCAGCCACTCTCCCGAGGAGCTGTTGCATTCCCACACCCTGGCACCCCACAAAGGAAACATAATATCCCACCTGTTGTGTGTAAAGTAGAGCACTCACATGTGGCCTCCTCTCTAAAGGGTATGCCACACTAACAAACATCGCTAACGGGATCTCTAAAAAACGTCACTATTTAGCGATCCCGTTAGCGATGTTGTTGTGTGCGGCATCTGTCAGCGACGAGGCCCCTGCTGTGATCTCGCTCGTCGCTGACATCGTTCCGGACCCTATTTAGATCGTCGGCGCCCCGCAGGTAAGTATATATCGCTAAGTGTGGCACCTTTTCTTAGCGATTTAGCGGTACTTTTGTACCGCTAAAGTCGTTAAGAAGATCGCTAACCGCAATAGCGTCGTTAACTATATCGCTAAGTTAAGCCGCACTTAGCGATATAGAAACAATCCCGCTAGCGATCGCATTAGTATGCGTCTTTATCGCTATCGCTAGCGGGATTGTTTAGTGTGGCAGTACCTTAACACTCTCGCACCACTCCAATCTATTCTATACTCCACTGCCCGACTAATCCACCTGTCCCTGCTATTCCCCAGTCCACACTACTATTCCCACATGGGGGTTGTGATTTTTTTACATTGTGTGACCATTTTTTTATGAGAAATGTTTTTTCAATAAAAATTTTTAGAGTTTTCTAACGGACTTGTTTGAGCTGGATTATAGCTTGGATCATTGCTTTTCCTGTTGCACTGCAGTTTCCGTGCTTGGAGTCCAGTAACAACTGATAGGTGAGCTGACTTTTTGTTTTCCTACAACATATTAGACTCTCACCTACCGTGGAAACCTTCAAAAGGAAAATGAAGACCTACCTCTTCTGACAAGCCTGCAGTAACCACCGATTCACCTTCACCTATTGTATCCTCACCCAGCCCTTGTAGATTGTGAGCCCTCACAGGCAGGGTCCTCTCCCCTCCTGTACCAGTCGTGACCTGCATTGTTTAACCCCTTAACGACCGCCGATACGCCTTTTAACGGCGGTCATTAAGGGTACTTAAACCACAGCGCCGTTAATTAACGGCGCTGTGGAAAAAGTGAATAGCGCCCCCCAGAGGAGGATTTTCTCAGAGAACATGAATCGGGTCGGTTTTTACCGACACCGATGTTGCGATCGCCGTTATTAACCCTATAACGGCGACCGCAACAACAACAAAAAAAAAGTTGTGCCATTTAATTTCTCTGTCCTCTGATGTCATCGGACATCAGAGGACAGAGAAAAAGGGTCCCCAGGACCCCCATGTGGCCCCCGATCCAATCCATGTGGCCCCCGGGCCCTCCGGTGTCCCCCGGTGCCTGCGCTGTTAAGAAAATGGCGGGCGAATACTCAGTGCGCCCGCCGCTATGTGCCGCTGTGCTGGTGGGGGGATGGGCAAATATTCTCTGGGGTCTCGGCTACTGGGGGTAGCCGAGACCCCAGAGAACATGATCCGGGTCGGTATTCACCGATCCCGGTGTTGCGATCGCGTTTATGCAAGCATAGACGCGATCGCAAAAAAAAAAAAAAAGATTTCTCTCCCCTCTGATGTCATCGCACATCAGAGGGGAGAAAATGAGGGTCCCCGTGTCCCCCTGAACCCCCCCTATACTTACCGGTGTCCTCTGGCAGGTCCCCCTGGCCTCCGATCATCCCGGTCTTCTTCCTGCAAAAAAAAAAATGGCGGGCGCATGCGCAGTGCGCCCGCCGATCTGCTTGGCGGCAGATTCAAATTTTTTTTCATTCATTCTCATAAAAGTACATTTTGATCACTGTGATAAATTATCACAGTGATCAAAATAAAAAAAACAGTACATAACCCCCCCATTTATCACCCCCTTAGTTAGGGACATATAATAAAAAAAAAATTATATTTATTTTCATTTTTCTGTTAGGGTTAGGGTTATAATTAGGGTTAGGGTTATAATTAGGGTTAGGGTTAGCATTAGGGTTAGGGTTAGCATTAGGGTTAGGGTTATAATTAGCGTTAGGGTTAAGCTGGGTTAATATTGCGTTATGGCAGTCCGTTAGACGGACTGCGTTACACCGCGGTATAACGCGGTATAACGCAGTCCGTTAACGCTGCCATTCACCCCCATTTGAGGGCGCATCGTGACGCATGCCGTAAAGCGGCATGCGTTTGCGACGTGCCATCATTCAGTGACGGAGCCTCGGACGCGGGCTGCAGCGTTTGGGCTCCGTCACCGCTAGCGCAGATGAATCATCTGCTGATTCCTCTGCGCTAGCAGGTATAGCATAACGCGATCGCGTTATGCTATACCGTTACCAGCCCGTCAACGCTATGTGTTGAACGGGCTGGTAAAACGCAAAATGAACCTAGCCTTAGGGTTAGGGTTAGAATTAGGGTTAGAATTAGGGTTAGGGTTACAATTAGGGTTAGGGTTAAAATTAGGGTTAGGGTTACAATTAGAGTTAGGGTTATAATTAAGGTTAGGGTTACAATTAGGGTTGGAATTAGGGTTGGGATTTAGGTTAGGATTAGGGTTGGGATTAGGGTTAGGGGTGTGTTGGGATTAGGGTTGGAGCTAGAATTGAGGGATTTCCACTATTTAGGCACATCAGGGAGTCTCCAAACACGACGTGGCGTTCAAAAAGTCAAATGGCGCTCCCTCCCTTCCGAGCCCTGCCGTGCGCCCAAACAGTGGTTTACCCCAACATATGGGGTATCAGCATACTCAGGACAAATTGCACACCAATTTTTTGGGTTCAAATTTCTCCGGTTACCCTTGGGAAAATAAAAAATAGCTGGCTAAAAAAATCATTTTTGAGAAAAAAAATGATTTTTCATTTTCACGGCTCTGCGTTTATAAATTTCTGTGAAGCACTTGGGGGTTCAAAGTGCTCACCACACATCTAGATAAGCTCCTTAAGGGGTCTAGTTTCCAAAATGGGGTCACTTGTGGGGGGTTTCCACTGTTTAGACACATCAGGGGGTCTCCAAACATGACGTGGCTTTCAAAAAGTCAAATGGCGCTCCCTCCCTTCCGAGCCCTGCCGTGCGCCCAAACAGTGGTTTACTCCAACATATGGGGTATCAGCGTACTCAGGACAAATTGCACACAAATTTTGGGGTTCTAATTTCTCCGGTTACCCTTGGGAAAATAAAAAATAGCTGGCTAAAAAAATCATTTTTGAGAAAAAAAATGATTTTTCATTTTCACGGCTCTGCGTTTATAAATTTCTGTGAAGCACTTGGGGTTCAAGGTGCTCACCACACATCTAGATAAGCTCCTTAAGGGGTCTAGTTTCCAAAATGGGGTCACTTGTGGGGGTTTCCACTGTTTAGACACATCAGGGGGTCTCCAAACACGACGTGGCTTTCAAAAAGTCAAATGGCGCTCCCTCCCTTCCGAGCCCTGCCGTGCGCCCAAACAGTGGTTTACCCCAACATATGGGGTATCAGCATACTCAGGACAAATTGCACACCAATTTTTTGGGTTCAAATTTCTCCGGTTACCCTTGGGAAAATAAAAAATAGCTGGCTCAAAAAATATTTTTGAGAAAAAAAATGATTTTTCATTTTCACGGCTCTGCGTTTATAAATTTCTGTGAAGCACTTGGGGGTTCAAAGTGCTCACCACACATCTAGATAAGCTCCTTAAGGGGTCTAGTTTCCAAAATGTGGTCACTTGTGGGGGGTTTCCACTGTTTAGACACATCAGGGGTCTCCAAACACGACGTGGCTTTCAAAAAGTCAAACGGCGCTCCCTCCCTTCCGAGCCCTGCCGTGCGCCCAAACAGTGGTTTACCCCAACATATGGGTAACAGCGTACTCAGGACAAATTGCACAACCAATTTTGGGGTTCTAATTTCTCCGGTTACCCTTGGGAAAATAAAAAATAGCTGGCTAAAAAATCATTTTTGAGAAAAAAAATGATTTTTCATTTTCACGGCTCTGCGTTTATAAATTTCTGTGAAGCACTTGGGGGTTCAAAGTGCTCACCACACATCTAGATAAGCTCCTTGGGGGGTCTAGTTTCCAAAATGGTGTCACTTGCAGGGGTTTCTACTGTTTAGGTACATCAAGGGCTCTGCAAACACAACATGACGCCCGCAGAACATTCCATCAAAGTCTGCATTACAAAATGGCGCTCTTTCCCTTCCAAGCACTCCCATGCGCCCAAACAGTGGTTTCACCCCACATATGGGGTATCAGTGTACACAGGAAAAATTGCACAACAACTTTTTGGGTCCAATTTCTCCTGTTACCCTTGGGAAAATAAAAAAAATAGCGGGCTAAAGAATCATTTTTGAGGAAAAAAAATGATTTTTTATTTTCACGGCTCTACGTTTATTAATTTCTGTGAAGCACTTGGGGGTTCAAAGTGCTCACCACACATCTATATAAGTTCCTTAAGGGGTCTAGTTTCCAAAATGGTGTGATTTGTGGGGGGTTTCGACTGTTTAGGCGTATCAGGGGCTCTCCAAACGTGACACGGCGTCCAATTTCAATTCCAGCCAATTTTGGTTTGAAAAAGTCAAACGGCGCTCCTTCCCTTCCAAGCCCTGCCGTGCGCCAAAACAGTGGTCCCACCCCACATATGGGGTATCAGCGTACTCAGGACAAATTGGACAACAACTTTTGTGGTCTAATTTCTCCTGTTACCCTTGGGAAAATAAAAAATTGGGGACTAAACGATCAGGTTTGTGGAAAAAATATGACTTTATTTTCATGCCCGGGAGTTATAAACTTCTGTGAAGCACTTGGGGGTTAAAAGTGCTCACCACACATCTATATAAGTTCCTTAGGGGTTCTAGTTTCCAAAATGGTGTCACTTGTGGGGGGTTTCCACTGTTTAGACACATTAGGGCCTCTACAAACGCGACATGGCGTCCAGCCAATTCTGAGTTGAAAAAATCAAACGGCGCTCCTTCCCTTCCAAGCTCTGCCATGCACCCAAACAGTGGTTTACCCCCACATATGGGGTATCAGCATGCTCAGGACAAATTGCACAAAAACTTTTGGGGTCTTGTTACCCTTGGGAAAATAAAAATTGGGGTGAACAGATCGTTTTTGTGGAAAAAATATGATTTTTTATTTTCACGGCTCTATGCTATAAACTTCTGTGAAGCACTTGGAGGTTCAAAGTGCTCACCACACATCTAGATAAGTTCCTTAGGGGGTCTAATTTCCAAAATGGGGTCACTTGTTGGGGGTTTCCACTGTTTAGACACATCAGGGCCTCTACAAACACGACATGACGTCCAGCCAATTTGCGCTGAAAAAGTCAAACGGCGCTCCTTCCCTTCCAAGCTCTGCCATGCACCCAAACAGTGGTTTACCCCCACATATGGGGTATCAGCATGCTCAGGACAAATTGCACAAAAACTTTTGGGGTCTTGTTACCCTTGGGAAAATAAAAATTGGGGTGAAAAGATTGTTTTTGTGGAAAAAATATATTTTTTATTTTCACTGTTCTATGTTATAAACTTCTGTGAAGCACTTGGAGGTTCAAAGTGCTCACCACACATCTAGATAAGTTCCTTAGGGGGTCTAGTTTCCAAAATGTGGTCACTTGTGATGGGTTTCCACTGTTTAGACACATCAGGGCCTCTACAAACGCGACATGGCGTCCAGCCAATTCTGCGTTGAAAAAGTCAAATGTCGCTCCTTCCCTTGCGACCTCTGCCGTGCGCCCAAAAAGTGGTTTACCCCCACATATGGGGTATCGGCTTATTCAGGAGAAATTGCACAACAAATTTTGTGGTTCATTTTTTCTTTTAACAGTTGTGAAAATAAAAAAAATAGGTTCCGAAGTAAAGTTTTTGCAAAAAAAGTTAATTTTTTCCTTCCACATTGCTTCAGTTCCTGTGAAGCACGTAAAGGGTTAATAAACTTCTTGAATGTGGTTTTGAGCACCTTGAGGGGTGCAGTTTTTAGAATGGTGTCATTTTTGGGTATTTTCTATCGTATAGATCCCTCAAAGTGACTTCAAATGTGATGTGGTCCCTAAAATAAAAATGGTGTTGTAAAAATGAGAAATCGCTGGTCAACTTTTAACCCTTATAACTTCGTAACAAAAAAAAATTTTGGTCCCAAAATTGTGCTGATGTAAAGTACACATGTGGGAAATGTTATTTATTAAGAAATTTGTGTGACATATCTCTCTGATTTAAGGGCATAAAAATTTAAAGTTTGAAAATTGTTAAATTTTCAAAATTTTTGCCATATTTCCGTTTTTTTCATAAATAAACACAAGTCATATCAAATAAATTTTACCACTAACGTGAAGTACAATATGTCATGAAAAAACAGTCTCAGAATCAGGGGGATTCGTTAAAGCGTTCCAGAGTTATAACCTCATAAAGTGACAGTGGTCAGAATTGTAAAAATTGGCCCTGTCATTAGGCTGCAAAATGGCTCTGTCACTAAGGGGTTAAGATTACTGTACTTGTTTTTTATTATGCACACCCCTCCTCACATGTAAAAAGCGCCATGGAATAAATGGCGTTATAATAATAAATAATAATATTAATAATTTTTGAAAACATTGATAGTTTGCAGCCCTTTTTCCACTCATGCCTAAATCTCTTCCACTATACGGAACATACAATGTATATTTACTGTAGCTACATTTCAAGTTGTATTTATTAGTAATAAATAACTTTTTTTCTGACATGTTCTTGAGTTCAAATGTGTCTCAGAGTTTTACATTCAATTAACTTGCTCACCATGGGTCAATTTCCTTCCATTTCTTAAACATCTGTCTTAAAACTCTCACTTTGAAAATCCCTGTCCTTCATGTGAACTTACTTTCAAGTTACTTTCAAGTTACTGCATGTTTCCTTTTATCTACAAGATCTTAGAGAAAGCCTTGGTGAGACAAATAATGTTTCTTGTCATCCCAGTTTAAACTCCTCTTACTCTCTTTTTCTAGAGAACAGAAATCATTTTGATGGTTTTGTTCTCAAGAATACAAAGATGTTCATAGAAAGTTTGAACATCAAAAGGTCATCGTGATACTGTATATTGAAGTGCATAGTCATTGATCTTTTATGTATTTTAATAGACTTTAATCTTACTGTGCTGGAACAGCTGATGTGCTCTGTTGAATTTAATAAATTAATTTTGTCAATAACTCTGTACTTATCTTTTTTTAAAATCTTTTTACATTTTTAAATAATAAACTGATTGCATATTCTAATTGATTATATTAATGTCTACAGGCACGATTCACTTAAATTATGTTTGTTGCACCCAGCTGTGCCCAATAAAAAAGATAAAGATGGAGGTGAGTTGCTTTATTAGACATAATTACAGGAATGAGAATTGTAATGCCTGGTGCTTCAGTGAAGAGATCCTAGAGTCTTCTATCTGCTGATCATTGAGGTACCAGATTTTCACATCCACTTATAAGGTAAGATAATTTACGACACTCTCCATTAGATTAAACTGTTGTTTTTTTTAGAGAACAATGTTTCAGTTTTTATGAATACATGAATATATGACAGGGTTGCACATTTTTTTGGTCTGGGCCACATTTTCATACTGAAAGAATCCCTAGAGCCACACATTTTTTAAAGGGGTTCTTACAAGATCACATCCCCAGAACCACCATTAGTACATTAATAAATCAGGAGAACCAAGTTTTGAGTATTTGTTGAGCATTTGAAAAATTTCTGCTCAGTTCCTGCTCCACAAAAATCAGTGTACTGTGAACACAAGCTAAATTAAACTAAGTTGTTTTTTTTTAGCAAAAACTCACCAAAACCCTCTCATAATCTCAAATCTTTAAATTTTGAGGATTTTTTATGTTTTAACATAGCCATAATGCATGCTATGGATTGATTCATGTGCACAAGATTAGAGATGAGCAAACCTTTCCAGGTCCGGTTCGGTTTGGCGAACATACTGATACTTGCCAAACAAGTTCGCCGAACGGTTTTTTTAACATATCCGAACCCCAATGAATTCAATGGGAGGCAAAATCAAACGCATAGACAACACCTTCAGGGGGCATCATCCCCCTAGGAAAAATGGCATCAAATGAGTGACAGGTGTAGGCCTGGTGCTCTGAGAGCCCTGCCAAATTCAAGCAACACACATGAAGGAGACCGAACTGGGAGTCAAAAAAATTCCAAGAATTAGGGCAGACATCTTGAAAAGTGGCATCAATTGATCCACACTAAAAATTTGCTAATGGCATAGCAGCAGTTACCCATGGGCCATACATGAGCTATCAGGGTCTGGGCCAGCATTTTTTACAGCTTTAAATTTAAGTTTAAATGAATATGAGCTGGGTGATGGACCAGTATAAGCCTGTTGTGCTGGGAGCCTTGTTACCTCATGCAACATCTCAAATTGTTTTTTTTGCTCAGCCACACTCAGGTGGAACAAATTTCAGCTTGGTAGACAGCAAAAATGTTAGAAAAAAATAAGATTAGTAATGCAGGTAGTTGAATGATCAATTCACCCGCTGTAGAAATTTGATAATGACACAGCAGCAGTCAGCTATAGCCATGCATGAGGTATCAGGGTCTGGGCCAGAATATAGAGAGTTTAATTTAAGTTTAAATTAAGAAAAGGTGGATGATGGACCGGTGAAAACCTGCTGTGCTGAGAGCCCCAATACCTCATGCAAAAGCTCAATGTAGTGTACCAATATACCGGGTGTGTGGAGACCAAGGAGTGCATTGCACACAGGACCTGAGCTAAGCAGGTCACGTGATCACAGGGGTGGAGTTAAGCCGGTCACGTGATCACAGGGGCAGAGCTAAACCGCACGAGGACGGGGAAGCGGCCGAGTGCACAGTGTTCAAAGGGCAAAACTGATAACGTAGTCAGAGAGCAAAGCCAAGGGTCAGAATACCAGGAAGGATGAATCAGTACCGAGCAGAAAGACAGAGACAATAGTCAAGGGGCAAACCGGGTCATTCACAGCAAAGTTCCCACATGCTGAGGAACAGCGATTACGAATGTGTAACCTGGGTCAGCGACCTCTAACTGAGTAGGCAGAAGTAAAACCAATAATGAACCCAAGAACTACCAGCATTAAATAGCCACCCAAGAACCAAAGAGAGGCAGACAGATTTAACCCTGACTTGACCAGGATGGAGCCAGAACCACCCCTTCCTGAGTTATGACACTCAAACTGTTGTTTGCTCGGCCACACTCAGGTGACACAAATATCAGTTTGGTAGACCACAAATGTTGGAATAATTTAAGGGTATTAACACTGGTAGTTGACTGATCAATTAACCCACAGTAGATATTTAGAATGGCAAAGCAGCAGTCAGTCACAGGCCATGCATGAGGTATCAGGTTCTGGGCCAGAATTTAGAGCTTTGAATTTAAATTTAAATTAAGATGAGGTGGGTAATAGACCAGTATATACCTGCTATGCTGGGAACCCTGACACCTTATTCAACAAGGCAAGGAAATGCAGCTAAGCAGGAAGTAATGTATCTTACTGAGAAACAGTGTCTGCTCCTTTCAGATTCAGTTTCTTTACACATGTCTCCTACCAGAGTGGTTAAATTTATATCTAACTAATATTTTGCTGCCTATATTATTTCTGTTCATTTTGTTGACTAGTCCAGAACAGAACAGAAATATTTGTACTTTTGACATTTTGGTGACTCACATTAAATCTAATACCTAAAAATATTCTTTATTTCAATTCTAATAAGTCTAGAATTCAACCTTCATTTGTGAGGGAGGAACTCTCAGTTCATATATGACACAAAGGCGCCTAGTCTACTCCCGCTTTACCCGTTACCTCTCCACTCACTCCCTCCTAGACCCTTCACAGTCCAGCTTCCGCCCCTACATTCGACTGAAACTGCACTCATCAAAGTGACCAATGACCTTCTGACAGCAAAACGTAACGGTGACCACTCTCTGCTCATTCTTCTCAACCTTTCTGCAGATTTTGACATGGTTGACCACCATCTTCTACTATCTAGGCTCCAGTCACAAGGCATTAAGGACATTGCTCTGTCCTGGTTCTCTTCCTATCTTTCTGACTGCTCCTTCAGTGTTTTGTTCTCTGGCTCCACGTCATCTTCTCTTCCTCTTGTTGTCGGGGTACCTCAGGGCTGAGTCCTTGGCCCCCTTCTCTTCTCTCTCTACATGGCCCCAATTGGACAGACCATCAACAGAGTTGGCTTTCATTACCATCTTTATGCTGATGACACACAACTATACACGTCATCCCCCGACATTACCCCTGCTGTACTACAGAACACCACTGACTGTCTGTCCGCAGTCTCCAACATCATGTCCGCTCTCTATCTGAAACTCAACCTCTCCAAAACTGAACTTCTTCTGCTCCTGCCATCTATAACCTCCCTAAATCTGACATTTCCCTCTCCGTGGGCAGCACCATAATAACGCCCCGGCAGCAGGCTCGCTGTCTGGGTGTTATGTTTGACACCAATCTCTCCTTCACCTCCCATATACAATCTCTTGCCCGCTCTTGCCGCCTACACCTAAAGAACATCTCTAGAATCCGCCCTTTTCTCACCATGGAAACAACAAAAACCCTCACTGTAGCATTGATCCACTCCCGCCTGGACTACTGCAACGCTCTATTACTTGACCTCCCCATTACTCGACTATCCCCTCTCCAGTCCATCCTTAATGCAGCAGCCAGGGTCACCCATCTGGCAAATCGGTACTCGGACCCATCCACTCTTCGCCAGTCCTTACATTAGCTGCCCATTCATAGGATCCAATTCAAAGTACTTGTTTTCACCTACAAAGCTCTCCACAGTGCAGCACCCCCCTACATCTCCCTCATTTCTATCTATCGGCCTAACTGCTGCGCTTTGCAAATGACTTTCGACTAACCTCTGCACTAATCCGTACCCCCCACTCCCGACTCCAAGACTTCTCTCGCGCTGCGCCAATCCTCTGGAATGCTATACCCCAAGAAATTAGGATCATCCACAATTTGCATAGTTTCAGGCGCTCCCTCAAAACACATTTGTTCAGAGCGGCCTATCACGTTCACTAATCAAAGTCATTCTAGGTGTAAGTGTGCATGTGTAGCCCATTCACTATCTCCATCCCTCACTCCCTCAAGATGGCTGGACCATCATTGTAATAACACCATTGTATATACACACCTGTACTTTGTATTCCCCCACCTCATTGTAGATTGTAAGCTCTCACGAGCAGGGTCGTCTTATTTTGCTTTAATTATTGTATTGTTAACGTTGTAACTTATGACTTGCGTTTTGAAACTGTTAAAATGCAAAGTGCTGCGGAATATGTTGGCGCTATATACAGTACAGACCAAAAGTTTGGACACACCTTCTCATTCCAACATTCTTCTGTATTTTCATGACTATGAAAATTGTAGAATCACACTGAAGGCATCAAAACTATGAATTAACACATGTGGAATTATACATTACACTTTACAAAAAAGTGTGAAACAACTAAAAATATGTCTTATATTCTAGGTTCTTCAAAGTAGCCACCTTTTGCTTTGATTACTGCTTTGCACGCAGAAAAGGTGAAAGGATGGACTCTACATGCCTAGCTCCCACCGTGAAGCATGGAGGAGGTGGTGTGATGATGTGGGGGTGCTTTGCTGGTGACACTGTTGGGGATTATTCAAAATTGAAGCGGTGAGCGGTCCAGCTCACCCCAAACTATCTCGATTGGGTTCAGGTCTGGTGACTGTGGAGGCCAGGTCATCTGGCGTAGCACCCCAACACTATCCTTCTTGGTCAAATAGCCCTTACACAGCCTGGAGGTGTGTTTAGGGTCATTGCCCTGCTGTGGTAGCCATGCTGGTTCAGTATGCCTTCAATTTTGAATGAATCCCCAACAGTGTCACCAGCAAAGCACCCCCACATCATCACACCACCTCCTCCATACTTCACGGTGGGAACCAGGCATGTAGATTCCATCCGTTCACCTTTTCTGCGTGCAAAGCAGTAATCAAAGCAAAAGGTGGCTACTTTGAAGAACCTAGAATATAAGACATATTTTCAGTTGTTTCACACTTTTTTGTAAAGTGTAATGTATAATTCCACATGTGTTAATTCATAGTTTTGATGCCTTCAGTGTGAATTTACAATTTTCATAGTCATGAAAATACAGAAAAATCTTTGAATGAGAAGGTGACTACTACCCCTAATATTCCATACAAGCATTCAGCTTTCTCCTCATTATGTAGATAGGGCCAAAATTGTTTGGCGATTTGGAACGTGCGGGGGTTAAAATTTCCATTCAACACATAGCCTATGATGCTCCTGGGGTTGAGATGTGCGGGCATGCAAAATTTCATGCCCGTAAGTACAACGGTGCAGATTCCTATCCCGGGCCAAAATTATTTGCCGATTTGGAATGCGCGGGGTTAAAATTTCGACTCAAAACCTAGCCTATGACGCTCCCGGGGTCGAGACGTGCGGGTGTGCAAAATTTCATGCCCGTAAATGCAGATTCCTATGCCGGACATACACACAAGCATTCAGCTTTCTCCCCATTATGTAGATAGGGCCAAAATTGTTTGGCGATTTGGAACGCGCGGGGTTAAAATTTCGATTCAAAACATAGCCTAGGACGCTTTCGGGGTCGAGACGTGCGGGCGTGCAAAATTTCATGCCCGTAAGTGCGACGGTGCGGATTCCAATCCCGGACAAACATACCCACATACATACACACATACATACATTCAGCTTTATATATTAGATGAAACAGTTCAGGTAGCAAAGCAGTAAGTCAATAATAGAGTAACAGACTACATGCACATACAGTATATATAAACTTGAGAGTATAGAATACTCCCAAGCAAATAGGCCCCCACGAAGCGGTATAAGAAAGGAGGCAAAATGATGGTGTCCTGAATGTAAAAGAAATGACACCTATAGTAAAAAGACAAAAGTCCCAGGAGAAGGCTCTGTAAAAGTCCAGTTGGTGAACAAGTTAAATAAATATCACCCAGTCATAGCGTTGTATGTGGAGGAAGGAGCCCCATGCGTATCGCAACGGAGCGTGGCTTCCTCAGGGGAAAGTTTTGTGACGATACTTGTGGGGCTCCTTCCATCATTTAGGTATAACATTTCGAATTATTTTCTTACTTGAGAAGTTAGAATCCTGTCTGCATTTTCATTAACACAGAGAAGAGCTGTCTGATCAAAGGTAGTTGACGAATTAGTATACTTTTTAGTAAAAATTAATTTTAAAAACACATATGAAATCTAAAACCCTGAAATGTCCATTGCTTTAGTTATACATATTTTATTTACTATACGAATATTGTTTACATTGTCACTCTACATGCATGCTACTTTGTTCTACATGTAGGGCTGTATTTGGCATTACTGCTGCCAGAGGCAATTTAAATGGCTGTGCCCCCTACTAGTAAGTCGGGCTAAAAATGACCATAACCTTTAGATATTAGTTAAAGGGAATTTATCAGGTGATTTTATGGTGCCCAAACTTCAGGCAGCAAAAATCACACCCTGGCTGCATCGTTCCTATTCAAGGTCAGATTTTTTTTAACATTTTCCCACATGCTTTTGGCAGACTTGGTATCAGTTTTGTCTAAGTATAGTCAGGATTGAATATTTTCTTTGTAAGAAAAGGCTCCATCTTGCCAGCCTAACAAACGGGCCAGACATATGAAAAATACATGAAATTTTTATCACATGCAGTACACAAATGTCACGACTCTCGGGTACAACTGCTGTGTGCCGCTGCCGGAAGTTGAGAGCTGAGCGGCAGCGAACTCACAGGTTAGGCAAACAGGACCAGAACCACGTGACAAGGTAGGAGGTGGCCGAGGGCTGCGCCAGATGGCAGGGTGCAAAGGAGATGATAGACGCTGGAGAGTAGTTAAACATGACAAGATCAAAATCAGGAGATAACGAGGTATCAGAGGGGTGAGTCAGAGGGATTGTCAGAAAGAGAGCCAGGGGTCATAAAGCAAGAAGAACAAATAGAGTCCCGCATGGAGAGCAAACAAACCAATGCAAACCGTGCACTCACTCAAGGGGCCAGACACACAAACTAAACAAAAGTATAGCTGACAGGGAATCCTAGTCTGGAGTGTGTATAAATACCCCTCCCAGATCCAAAGTGAGGCCAGCGGAATTAACCCCGAGAGAGAGCAGGACATTAACCATGTCCTATACCATGACAGTACCCCCCACTGGACCCCCAGGCTTATCAGGGTATCTGGCATGAAAAGCCCGCTCCAGTCGATCAGTGTGCACAGAACTGGCCGGAACCCATGACCAATCCTCAAGGGAAAATCCCTTCCAATGAATTAGGTACTGAAGATTCCAGCGCACCCACAGTGAATCAATGATGCACCCTACCTCCAGCTGACCCACTACCAATACTGGCGGGACATCAGATGAGAGATCTTCTCTAACTGTCCCCACAGGTTTTAATAGGGACTGTGGAAGACATTAGATACTTTGAAGGAGGTGTGCAACTGTAATCTGTAAGCCACCGAGTTGATCACCTCCACAATCTTGTATGGACCAATAAACCTGGTGCCCAGCTTCATAGAGGGTATCTTAAGTTTGATGTTACAGGTGGACAACCAGACCTTCGCCCCCTCTGCCAACGCTGGAGCTGACCCTCTCCTCCTGTCCGCAAAATGTTTGTACCTTTTCTAGGCTTTGGTGATGTTCCCCTGAACCTCCCTCCAAAGGGTTCTTAACTGTTGCACCATACCCTCGGCAGCAGGGCAACCTGAATCCATGCGGGAAAATTCCACAAATTGCGGGATAAACCCATAATTGACCTGAAAGGGAGACTTTCCAGTATACTGATTAATCCGACAGTTGAACGCAAACTCTGCCATGGGCAATACCTCATACCAGTCTTCCTGTCTGGAGGAGGCCAGGCATCTCAGAATTTGCCCCAACAACTGATTCGTGCGTTCAGTCTGTCTGTTGGATTCCGGGTGATAGGCAGAGGAGAAGGATAACATCACCCCCAAATTCTTACAAAATGCCCTCCAAAACCAGGACACAAATTGCACACCCCTGTCAGACACCACGTTCACAGGCACCCCATGCAACCGAATTATGTGCTGTATAAACAAGCGAGCCAAGGTTTCAGCAGATGGTAACACAGGTAACAGTACAAAGTGCTCCAAATGAAGAAAAGGAAGTTTTACTATCATAATTTATGATAGTTAAACTTCCTTTTCTTCATGTGGAGTATATGTTTGAAGGTATCATTGATAGGCAGTCATTTTATGTATGAATTTAACAGTACAAAGTGGGCTTGCTTAGAAAACCTATTAACCACTACTCATACTACTGAGTTGCCCTTGGAAGGAGGAAGATTAGTGATAAAGTTCATGGACAGGTGTGTCCATCGTTTATCCAGGATTGGCAGAGGCACCAATTCCCAGGCCAGCCGGACCTGAGAGCTTTCAGAGTGAGCGCACACCCCACAAGTATCTACAAACCTTTTGATATCAGTACCCTTAGAGGAACACCAAAAACCCTTAGCCACTGCCCCCCATGTAGCTGTAATACCAGGGTGTGAACTTAACACAGAATCATGAAATTCCTGCAGGAGTGTGAGACAGAAACGTTTGGGTACAAACAATTTACCTGGGGTTTATTCCTGGGAGCTTGTGCTTCCAGAATCTCTCTCTGTAACTCAGATGAGACTTCTGCCACAACCACTCCCGGTTGAAGACTGGAGGAAGGAGGTTCTGGAGGCGACACAGAATCAAAACTTCGGGATAAGGCATCCACCTTTACATTTTTATACCCTGGTCGTAAAGTAATAGTAAAATGAAATCGGGAAAAAAAAGTGCCCACCGAGCCTGTCTGGGGGTCAATCTCTTAGCGGACTCGATGTAGGCCAGGTTTTTATAGAATCAAAGAATGGAAGAGTTGGAAGGGACCTCCTGGGTCATCTGGTCCAACCCCCTGCTCAAAGCAGGATTCACTAAATCATCCCAGACAGATGTCTGTCCAGTCTCTGTTTGAAGACTTCCATTGAAGGAGAGCTCACCACCTCTCGTGGCAGCCTGTTCCACTCATTGATCACCCTGTCAAAAAGCTTTTTCTAATATCTAATCTGTGTCTCCTCCCATTCAGTTTCATCCCATTGCTTCTAGTCTTTCCTTGTGCAAATGAAAATAAAGATGATCCTTCAACAATGTGACAACCCTTGAGATATTTTAAGACAGCTATTAAGTCTCCTGTCAGTCTTCTTTTTTGCAAGCTAAACATTCCCAAATTCTGTAACCGTTCCTCATAGCACATGGTTTGCAGACCGGTCACCATTCTGGTCGCTCTTCTCTGAACTTTCTCCAGTTTGTTGATGTCTTTTTTAAAATGTGGTGCCAAAACTGGACACAGTATTCCAGATGAGGTCTGACCAAAGATGAGTACAGGGCAATAATGACTTCACGTAATCTAGACTGTATGCTTCTGTTAATACATCCCAGAATTGTATTTGCCTTTTTTTCTGCTGCATCACATTGTTGACTCATGTTCAGTCTGTGATCTATTAGTATACCCAAGTCTTTTTCACATGTGCTGTTGCTTAGCCCTATTTATCCCATTCTGTATATGCTTTTTTCATTTTTATTGCCCAGATGTAGTGCTTTACATTTTTCCCTGTTAAAAACCATTCTGTTAGTTGCTGCTCACTGCTCCAGTTTATTAATATCTTTTTGAATCCTCTCTCTCTCTTCTCTAGCATTAGCTATCCCTCCTAGCTTTGTGTCATCAGCAAATTTAATCAGTTTACCCTCTATTACTTCATCTAAATCGTTAATAAAGATGTTGAACAATACAGTGTTACCCCATTTGAGACATTCTTCCAACTGGATGTGCAGCTATTTACCACCACTCTTTAGGTCCGATCATTAAGCCAGTTATGAATCCACCTAACAGTTGCCTTGTCCATTCATACTTAGTCATTTTTTCAATAAGGATTGTGTGAGATACTTTGTCAAATGCTTTGCTGAAGTCAAGATATACTATATCTACAGCATTTCCCTGGTCCACTCAGTCAGTGATTCTGTTATAGCTGTAGAAGGAAATTAAGTTAGACTGACATGACTTATTTATTCCAAACTAATGCTGACTTTGTTTAATCACTTCATTCTTATCCAGGTACTTACATACATGTTGTTTAATAATTTGTTCATAGATAGGAATGAGCGATATTGCCCGTAATCGTATCGGAATTCCTATTTCCGATATTGGAAAAATATCGGATATCGGAATTTCCGATTTCCGATATCAATGCAAGTCATTTGGAGAAAAAAATCGGAATTACAAAATGACCATTACAGTGCTATATAATGGATAAAATGGAGGGGAAACTCAGGATAATGGGGAAGGAGTTTGCAGAGGCAGAGGAGCAAAACAATCGCTAGAAAAATGCACAGAGCGAAAACTGTAGCAGGAAAACTGGTCACCATCTTCTTAACAGCGGTGTTTTTTCTTTGAGTTAGGATTAGTTGGGGTAGGGTTAGGGTTTGTGGTTAGTAGGGTAAGGGTTAAGGTTAGAGCGAGCGTTGTCGAAACACAGTTTGGAGCAGGAGGTACCCGTGCCCTTGGGCACTCCCGAGAACCAGCTGGCAATGCTGGAACTCGGTTTACCCTTTTGGGAGGCACCTGTGTCCGCACTTCACTGCCATGAAACAGCCGGCGTGGCTGGATCCCACCTCTTGTGCTTCTGCCTATAGGTGTTTGGCATCTGTCGTCCTTTTTTTCCACTTTGGTCTAACGAGGTACAGCTGGCGGTACTGTTGCCCAGAAATACAGCATGCTGTGAAAGTGGCAGTCACGGAAATGGGCACTAGCTGGCGGTACTAGAGCCCAGAAATACGGCATGCTGTGAAAGAGGCCGTCACAGAAATGGGCACTAGCGGCGGTACTAGAGCCAATGGAAAACAGTATGAGGTGAAAGAGTCAGTCACAGAACCAGGTGCTACCAAGTAGAGGCCAGAGCACGGGCATAACAGATTACGCTGTGTGCAACATAGGCATATGACAGAGCATGCATACTGCTACCAACCATGCATGTAACCTGTGTACTGTGGCCCAGGGCAGCAAAAGTCACCAGAAATCCAGGCCTGGTTCATTTTTAGGAATGTAAGCCGCTCCACATTTGCAGCGGATAGTCTGGTACGTTGGTCTGTTAGTAAATTGCCAGCTGCACTAAAGACGCGTTCAGAAATCACACTGGCACCAGGACAAGACAGGACCTCCAAGGCATACTGGCTAAGCTCGGGCCCTGTATCCAACTTGAAGACCCAAAACTTGAAGGGGGCAGATCCATCCTGAAGCCCACTGACAGGGGTGAAGAGGTATTGTGCCTCCATGTCACGGTAACGTTGCCTCCTAGTGCATTGCACTGTCTGTGCTGATGGTGCCCGAACTGTTTGCAGGTTCAGAAACTGTTGGAACAGGTTGAGTATACTGAACCTGTCAGTAGCAGATGTACTGCTTCTGCTACCGGCTTCTGAACGGATTCCGCTGGGCCCAGGATGCACTGAGGTGCCTGCTAGTGCACGCGCATCACTGCTTTGTGGTGGAAAAGAGTACATGAGTAAATTAACCAGTGCTTCTTGGTACTCCTGCATTTTACGCACCCGGTTCAATGGTGTAATTAGGCTTTCAAGGCTGTCCCGGTAACGTGGATCTAAGAGGGTGGCCACCCAGTAGTCATTTGTGTGGAGAATACGAACCACGCATGGGTCTTTTCTCAGACACTGCAGCATGAAGTCACTCATGTGCTGAAGGCTGCCAACTGGCCATGCATCGCTGTCACCAGCTGGAGGAATGTGCTCTGGCTGATCTGCATCACCCCATCCACACTCTATCTGGTGACTACTAGTAGAGCGCTGTGTACTTTCCTCCTCTAGCTCATCCTCATAGTCCTCCTCATCCTCCTCGCTTGCTGTGTCCTGCCTGGACCTTTGTGAGGTACCCACAGAGCTTTGTACCAACCAGGCTGATGAAGATTGCCTGGTTGGTGCAAGTGTCTCATCATACTACTCCTCCTCCTGAGAAACCTCATCCCAGTCCTTTAAGTGATGATTCTATAAGGCATATAAGGGGAATAGTCAGGCTGAGTAGGGCAGCATCCGCGCTCACCATCAGAGTGGAGTCCTCGAAGCACTTCAAAATGGTGCATATGTCCTTCAAGGTTGCCCACTCTGTGGTTGTAAAGTGGGAGGGCTGAAATGTGTGTCGCCTACTTTGCGCCTGCTGCAGCTGCAACTCCATAATTGCAGGTTGCTGCTCACACAACCTCCGCAGCATATGCAAAGTCGAATTTCACCTGGTGGGGAGGTCAACAATGATGCGGTGCTCGGACAGGCCCAATCTGCGCTGCATGGCTGAAAGGCACGATGCAGCCATGCTTGAACGCCGCAAATGAGAGCACTTATATCTGACTTTGTGCAGCAGCTCCTCAAGGTCAGGATAGTTCCTAAGGAAACTCTGCACCACCAAGTTTAGAACATGGGCAAGGCATGGAATGTGAGTCAGACCACGTAGGTCCAGAGCCGCGACCAGGTTTCGGCCGTTGTCACACACCACCATACCTGGCTGGAAGTTGAGCGGCTCAAGCCACATGTCGCTCTGCTCCTTGAGCGTGTTCCACAGCTCGGTTGCGGTGTGGCTAATATTACCAAGATAAACCAATTTCAACACGGCCTGTTGATGTTTGGCCGATGCAGTGCTGAAATCGGTTGTTGTGGTACGTCTGGGTGCAGGCGAGTCTGACGAGGAGTATGAGGAGGAGTCAATTTGTACGGAGGAGAGGCCTGCAATCCGAGGAGTTGGCAGGACCCACGCACTTGCACTGTCTACTTCAGTTCCAGGCTCAACTACATTTACCCAATGGGCGGTGATGGAAATGTAGCGTCCCTGGCCATGCAGACTGGTCCACGCGTCGGTGGTCAGGTGGACCTTGCTACTAACTGCATTTTGTAGCGCATGCGTAATTTTACGCTCCACATGCTGTTGCAGGGTGGGGATGGCTTGCCTGCTGAAGTAGAAGCGGCTGGGAACGCTGTATTGTGGGACTGCAAACCCCAACATATCGATAAAGGCTGGCTTGATCACCAGCCAGAATGGTAGCATTTCCACTGCAAGCAGTTTGGCAATGTGAGAATTCATGCACTGTGCTCGTGGGTGGTTTGCCGAGTACGGGCGCCTTTTCTCCCACACCTGTGTGACAGATGGCTGCACACTGGATTGGGAGTGTGAGGATGCCAGCGATTGGGATGATGATGCTGACGAAGTACAGACAGTGTGCCGCCGTACAACATTGCCTGCAGATGCACCCTAGCATTCTGGCGAGGAAGCGGGAGCAGCTGTTTGCGAGCTGGAGGAAGAGGTGGCTGAAAAGATGGAAGGTGGGGGACCAGCTGCAGGTGGCGAACCATCTTGTGTGTGATGCTGCCACTCCACAGGGTGCCTCTTCCTGACATGCGTCAACATATTGGTGGTATTAAGGTTGCTGACG
This sequence comes from Oophaga sylvatica, assembly GCA_033576555.1. Lineage (NCBI taxonomy): Eukaryota > Metazoa > Chordata > Amphibia > Anura > Dendrobatidae > Oophaga > Oophaga sylvatica. The sequence continues at coordinate 341,911,837 of JARQOD010000005.1, forward strand.
TTCTTCCCTCTCCGCAGTTTGTCGACAAAGCTTGCATCTGACTACTGTAACGTCATCTGCAACTTGGTCGAAAAAGGCCCATGCACCACAACTCTTGGGCTCACCCCTTGTGCTCTTTAAAAGAGCCCTGCTCCTAACAGGTGCTGAAGTTGAGGGAGCAGACAACAAATTTTTCCCTCTTCCTCTCCCACTTGGACTGCCACACTGCGCCACACCTGCAAGCTCTTCCTCTGAGCTATCCCTACTTGCTTGCTTCCCCTCAGCATGCCATGATGGGTCAAGGACCTCGTCATCCAATACACTTTCATCAGCAGAAACTGGCAGCTGAGTTTCATCATCATCTGCTGACTGGGGTTTGGTCACTGTGGGCACTGGCCCACCCTCCACTTCTTCCTCAGACGCACACAGTGGTTGCGCATCTGTGCACACTACCTTTCTTCAGCTGCAAGAATGCTGTCTGGCTGGCACACAGATTCCAAGCCAACAGATTCTGAGAAGAGGATTAAGGTTGGCTCCTGGCCTTCTGAATGTCTGGGCAATTTAGTGGGCGATAAAGAAGCAGATGGGTGCTGCTCTTCAGTGGCCTGACCCGATGTGGTGGAGAGGTCCTGGGAGGATGCTGCGCTCATTGAGGTGGATGCCTCAGCTGCCATCCAACCTACAACGGTTTCTACTTGATCCTCTCTTATCAGCCTATGGCCCTGTGCTCCTAACAAGCTGCGCATAAATGACTGCTGCCTCGTGAAAGTAGGTGCTGAGTGACTTGGGCCTGCTGCTTGCTCTGGATGTGCACCATGTCTAGCTGCTGATGCACCTCTTCCAAGGCCACCATGGGGACGTCCCTTACTCCCTGCCTTCATCTCTATTGATGGATTCATAACGGCAATTTCACTATTAGGTTCGAGATCTCTCCCTATCTCCAACAGCAACCTATCCCTATCTGCTTTCACAGTAGAGTGAGGTTAAAATGTCAGGCGCAGCCTTTTATACTGCCTTATCACACCATCCAGCCAGCCAATCGCAGCGCAGCCCCTAGCTAGCAAGTTTGGCGCCTCCTACCATGCTTAGGGGAGTTACACAATGTTGTCAGCAATTCTTCAGCTCCTGATTGGCTCCACGGAGCGCTCAGAGGCTGAAGGATTATGGGATTTCCGATTTCCGATGTGAAAAAAATATCGGAATCACTATGGCTGGTCCGAACGATGAAAGCAATTGTTACCATCCACCTTTCGTGTCTCCCCTTTTTCCTCATAGATTGTAAGCTTGCGAGCATGGCTCTCATTCCTCTTGGTATTTTTTTTGATCTAGTGTTTTATTGTTATGCTGTAATGTCTATTGTCTGTATGAGTCCCCTCTAAAATGTAAAGTGCTACGGAATATGTTGGCGCTATAGAAATAAAAATACTATTATAATTATTATGAGAGACACCAGACCCAACAATGCAGATGAGCTGAATGCTGCTGTCAATGCAACCTAGGCTTCCATAACCCCTCAGCAGTGCCACAAGCTGGTTGATTCCATGCCACGCTGCATTGATGTAGTAATTGATGCCAAAGGTGCCCAGACCAAGTACTGAGTGCATTTACTGAACAAACATTTCAGTAGGCCAATATTTAGGATTTTAAAATAATTTTTTCAAGCTGGTGTTATAAAGTATTCTAATTTACTGAGATAATGACTTTTGGGTTTTCCTTGGCTGTAAGCCATAATCATCAACAGTTACAGAAATAAACACTTGAAATAGATCACTCTGTTTGTAATGACTCTATATAATATATGACTTTTACTTTTTGTATTGAAGAACTGAAATAAATTAACTTTATGATGATATACTAATTTTGTGAGATGCACCTACATATGTTGTGACAGAACAGATGGTTTGTATGCCACTGCAACAAACTGATGAACACCAGCAACCAGAGTTGCATTACCTGAACAACCAGTACTTGTTCTGTGTCCTTTCTCTAGTAGATACCCTAAGTCTTTTGATCAACAGATTGTACAAGTGTAAATAAGTTACATGGATGCACTGTCATGTCTAGTCTTTAACCCCTTCCCGACCTTTGACACAGCGTATGCGTCATGAAAGTCGTGCCAATCCGACCTATGACGCATACCCTGTGTCATGAAAGGATCGCGTTCCTGCGGGCCGGGAGACCGGGGTCACTCAAAGGTCACCCGACCCGCAGTTACAGGACCCTTTGTGCTTCACCACAGGGGGTTGGCTTAACCCCCCCGTGGCCACGATCGCTCTGATTGGCTGTTAAAAGTGAAACAGCCAATCAGAGCAATCTGTAATATTTCACCAATTTAATTGATGAAATATTACAATCCAGCCATGGGCGATGCTGCAATAGCATCTGCCATGGCTGGACACCGAGACCTGACCCCCCCACACGTAGTCACGGCAGCGATCGGCCGCCGCCACCGAAAGATGGCAGCGATCGGTCACCGCCGTCACTAACAGCTCCCCTCCTCCTTTGCTCCGGTGCCCCCACCTTCCGATCCCCCCCCTAACCTTCCGACCACCCTACTCACCTCTCCCGATCCACCGATGTCCCTGGATCGGTCCCGGCGTCTGCCCGGGCCTCTTCATGGGCGCCACCATCTTGGAAAATGGCGGGCGCATGCGCAGTGCACCCGCCGGCCGGCGCATGCGCAGTGCGCCCCTCAGTGTCCAAAAATTTATTTTGATCACTGTGATAAACTGTCACAGTGATCAAAATAAAAAAAAGTAAATGAACCCCCCCTTTATCATAGGTAGGGACAAATAAAAAAAATAAAGATTTTTTTTTTTTTTTCCTATTAGGCCCTGTGCACACGTTGCGGATTTTGCTGCGGATCCGCGGCGTATTTTGCTGCGGATTCGCGGCGGATTTCGCTGCTGATCCGCGGCGGATCAGCAGTGAAATCAGCCGCGGATGCGCAGCGATATCCACCGCGGATCAGCAACGAAATACGCAACGTGTGGCGGATTTCGCTGCAGATCTGCGGCGGATTTCGCTGCTGATCCGCGGCTAATTTCGCTGCTGATCCGCGGCGGATTTCGCTGCTGATCCGCGGCTGATTTCGCTGCTGATCCGCGGCGGATTTCGCTGCGGATGCGCGGCGGATTTCGCTGCTGATCCGCGGCGGATTTCGCTGCGGATCCGCGGCGGATTTCGCTGCTGATCCGCGACTGATTTCGCTGCGGATCCGCGACTGATTTCGCTGCGGATCCGCGACTGATTTCGCTGCTGATCCGCGACGGATCCGCGGCTGATTTCGCTGCTGATTCGCGGCGGATTTCGCTGCTGATCCGCGACTGATTTTGCTGCTGATGCTGATCCGCGGCTGATTTCGCTGCTGATCCGCGGCTGATTTCGCTGCTGATCCGCGGCGGATTTCGCTGCTGATCCGCGGCGGATTTCGCTGCTGATTTGCTGCGGATCCGCGGCTGATTTCGCTGCTGATCCACGGCGAATTTCGCTGCTGATCCGCGGCTGATTTCGCTGCTCATCCGCGGCTGATTTAGCTGCTGATCCGCGGCTGATTTCGCTGCTGATCCGCGGCTGATTTCGCTGCTGATCTGCGGCGGATTTCGCTGCTGATTCACTGCAGATCCGCGGCTGATTTCGCTGCTGATCCGCGACTGATTTCGCTGCGGATCCGCGACTGATTTCGCTGCTGATCCGCGACTGATTTCGCTCCGGATCCGCGACTGATTTCGCTGCGGATACGGGACTGATTTCGCTGCGGATCCGCGGCGGATTTCGCTGCTGATCCGCGGCTGATTTCGCTGCTGATCTGCGGCGGATTTCGCTGCTGATTCGCTGCAGATCCGCGGCTGATTTCGCTGCTGATCCGCGACTGATTTCGCTGCGGATCCGCGGCTGATTTCACTGCTGATCCGCGACTGATTTCGCTCCGGATCCGCGACTGATTTCGCTGCGGATACGCGACTGATTTCGCTGCGGATCCGCGGCGGATTTCGCTGCTGATCCGCGGCTGATTTCGCTGCTGATCCGCGACTGATTTCGCTGCGGATCCGCGGCTGATTTCGCTGCTGATCCGCGACTGATTTCGCTCCGGATCCGCGACTGATTTCGCTGCGGATACGCGATGATTTCGCTGCGGATCCGCGACTGATTTCGCTGCGGATCCGCGGCGGATTTCGCTGCTGATCCGCGGCTGATTTCGCTGCTGATCCGCGGCTGATTTCGCTGCTCATCCTCGGCTGATTTCGCTGCTGATCCGCGGCGGATTTCGCTGCGGATCCGCGGCGGATTTCGCTGCTGATCCGCGACTGATTTCGCTGCGGATCCGCGACTGATTTCGCTGCGGATCCGCAACTGATTTCGCTGCGGATCCGCGACTGATTTCGCTGCTGATCCGCGATGGATCCGCGGCTGATTTCGCTGCTGATTCGCGGCGGATTTCGCTGCTGATTCGCGGCGGATTTCGCTGCTGATCCGCGACTGATTTTGCTGCTGATTCGCTGCGGATCCGCAGCGGATTTCGCTGCTGATCCGCGGCTGATTTCGCTGCTGATCCGCGGCTGATTTCGCTGCTGATCCGCGGCGGATTTCGCTGCTGATCCGCGGCGGATTTCGCTGCTGATTCGCTGCGGATCCGCGGCTGATTTCGCTGCTGATCCACGGCGGATTTCGCTGCTGATCCGCGGCTGATTTTGCTGCTCATCCGCGGCTGATTTCGCTGCTGATCCGCGGCTGATTTCGCTGCTGATCTGCGGCGGATTTCGCTGCTGATTCACTGCAGATCCGCGGCTGATTTCGCTGCTGATCCGCGACTGATTTCGCTGCGGATCCGCGACTGATTTCGCTGCTGATCCGCGACTGATTTCGCTCCGGATCCGCGACTGATTTCGCTGCGGATACGCGACTGATTTCGCTGTGGATCCGCGACTGATTTCGCTGCGGATTCGTGGCGGATTTCGCTGCTGATCCGCGGCTGATTTCGCTGCTGATCTGCGGCGGATTTCGCTGCTGATTCGCTGCAGATCCGCGGCTGATTTCGCTGCTGATCCGCAACTGATTTCGCTGCGGATCCGCAACTGATTTCGCTGCGGATCCGCGGCTGATTTCGCTCCGGATCCGCAACTGATTTCGCTGCGGATACGCGACTGATTTCGCTGCGGATCCGCGGCGGATTTCGCTGCTGATCCGCGGCGGATTTTGCTGCGGATCCGCGACTGATTTCGCTGCGGATCCGCGACTGATTTCGCTGCGGATCCGCGACTGATTTCGCTGCTGATCTGCGGCTGATTTCGCTGCTGATCTGCAGCGGATTTCGCTGCTGATTCGCTGCAGATCCGCGGCTGATTTCGCTGCTGATCCGCGACTGATTTAGCTGCGGATCCGCGGCTGATTTCGCTGCTGATCCGCGACTGATTTCGCTCCGGATCCGCGACTGATTTCACTGCGGATATGCGACTGATTTCGCTGTGGATATGCGACTGATTTCGCTGCGGATCCGCGACTGATTTCGCTGCGGATCCGCGGCGGATTTCGCTGCTGATCCGCGGCGGATTTTGCTGCGGATCCGCGGCTGATTATCTGCTGATTCATCTGCGCTAGCGGGTATAGCATAACGCGATCGTGTTATGCTATACCGTTACCAGCCCGTCAACGCTACGTGTTGAACGGGCTGGTAAAACGCAATATGAACCAGCCTTAGGGTTAGAACTAGGGTTAGGGTTAGCATTAGGGTTAAGGTTAGAATTACGGTTAGGGTTGGAATTAGGGTTAGGGTTGGAATCAGGGTTAGGGTTGGAATTAGGGTTAGGCTTGTAGTTAGGTTTATGGTTAGAGTTGGGATTAGGGTTAGGGGTGTGTTGGGGTTAGGGTTATGATTAGGGTTTGTATTAGGGTTAGGTGTGTGTAGGGGTTAGGGTTGGGGTTAGGGGTGTGTTGGGGTTAGGGTTGGAGTTAGAATTGAGGGGTTTCCACTATTTAGGCACATCAGGGGGTCTCCATACGCGACATGGCGCCACCATTGATTCCTGCAAATTTTGCGTTCAAAAAGTCAACAGTGCTCCCTTTATTCCAAGCCCCGACGTATGCCCAAACAGTGGTTTATCCCCACATATGAGGTATCAGCGTACTCGGGAAAAATTGCACAACAACTTTGGGGGTTCTAATTTCTCCTGTTAACATTGGGAAAAAAAATTGGGGACTAAAAATTATTTTTGTGGAAAAAAAATGATTTTATATTTTCACGGCTCTGCGTTATAAACTTCTGTGAAGGACTTGGAGATTCAAAGTGCTTATCACACATCTATAGGAGTTCCTTGGGGGATCTAGTTTCCAAAATGGGGTCACTTGTGGGGAGTTTCTACTGTTTAGGCACATCAGGGACTCTGCAAACGTAACATGACGCCCGAAGACCATTCCATCAAGTGGGCATTTCAAAACGTCACTACTTCCCATCCGAGCCCCGACGTGTGCCCATACAGTAGTTTTCTCCCACATATGGGATATCAGCATACTCAGGACAAATTGGACAACAACTTTTGGGGTCTAATTTCTCATGTTACCCTTGGGAAAATAAAAAATTGGGGACTAAAAGATCCTGATTGTGGAAAAAATATGATTTTTTTATTTTCATGCCCGGGCGTTATAAAC